>CM060826.1:19955298-20682937 GCA_030704555.1 Heliconius charithonia
GTTTTAGTTGTTGTTGTTGTTGTTGCTGTGGTTGCTGCTGAGGCTGCTTTTTTCTGTTGTTGAGGTTGAGACTGGCGCATCTTGCTCTTTAGGTGGTCCCTGAGCTTGATTTTGTTGCATGTTGAGGTTTTTCATGTTGTTTTAACTGGCCTAAAATTTAAAATACTTATTAATGCAAATAGTCCAAAGTATCAAAGCAGTTAAATTTTAATACAACACAAAAGGTAATTATTTAAGTTCTATTATAATGCAAAAAAAGCTATGCCTAATCGTTAAGACATACTATTCCCATGCCAGATCATCATCCTTCATTACGGAACAAGCGGCGATTTGAACTCAGCGATAACAAAAGATATACAGATATTATCACAAACATTAATGTACAAAAGGGATACCTTTTTCATATATAAATGCATGCACGATAGGATGAGCATACACAAGACATTTCTGGGATGGAAAAACAAAATGGCGGTGAAGCTTAGACACTCGATATATGTACTTCATAGTAATGTTTTAGAATCCACGAATGCATTGTAGTTAAAGCAAAAATTTTAAATACTGACCTCATTCTGAGGACGTTGACCTCCAAGATTATTTGGTCCTCTTTGATTGTGTTCAAATCGAGAATTGCGGAACCCACCCCGATTATTACCTCGTCGACCACCTTGACGCTGGGGCTGTGGTGGACCTCCAAATCCTCTGTTGCCGTATTGATTCATATTTTGCATTTGCATTCTGAAACGATACCATCATTTGTAGAAACATGTATATCGGTATAAGTCTACTTGTATAAATTAAACACAAATATTACCTTAAACTTAAATAACAAGTATTATTTTAAAGAACTGTGCCAAATAAACACGATTCAAATAAATTAAACGATTATTAACACGTTAACACGTAATAAATATTTCCGTACAGAAGACGAAACCGCTACGCGTTAATGAAATAAAATGGCGGAATGACGAGTCGCGTCTGATGGATCAATGACGCGACCGGAAATGCTAGCTAACTGGTTAAACACAATACCAACTGCAGAAACTGAAATATGGGCAAGGTTTTGTCTATGGAACAGGTACGTAATACCGGGTTGAACCGTTTGTTGTTGGTTCTCCTAAACGCAAAAAAAAAAATATGTTTGTACTTAAAGTATATTAAAATGGGCTCATAATAAGATAATATTAATGAGAAGGCAATAACGCTGGTTGAAGATAGTGATTTTATATGGAAAACGGCAGGGACAATTATGGAGATTTGTAAAAATTTTTTATATTAAATTAGGATTAAAAACGCGACGGTTGTGGGTTCAATACTCATTAAGTGTTGTGTTTTAACTAGAGTAGATTTCCTTTTTCTACCCTGCTATATGCAAGATGGGTAAAAAAATTCCTTTTGGGTATATGTATTCTGTGGGTAAAATTACCGTAGCATAGGCTGAAATACATAATACTTTTGCTATTCTCATAATGATAAAAAACAAAGTATAAAAAAATACTGTCAAATGTTAAAATTGTAACTTGATTTTAAATTCAAACTTCAAATATTTTGCGATATTTTTATTATCACTTTTAACATATTAATCGTCGACAACTTAAAAAATGGAAGAAATCGGTGAAGAAGCATCATCAGTAAACATTGATACTAAATTTCCTATGCTTCCGTACGAAAAACAAATTTTTATTGATATATTTGAAAGTGATGCTCTTTTAATTATTGCAAAGTAAGTAGAGAATGTAGATTCATATTTTGGAACTAAAATAATTAATTATATGGTACTATTGATAAAGAGGATAGTTGTGGCGCAGGAGGAGCCATTTAACATCCTCCAGCCTCCAGAATTCGGCGGGAAATGGAGAATGGAGTCTCTTAACACTCACTGCCTATCTTGCTGTGTATAGAATACAGCGTAAAGCTGATTTTTTTGGTTTTTAATTATAATTTTTTTTCTCTTTCTACAGAGGTCTCAATTATAATTCTATTGTTTCAAATATATTGTGGACTTATAAGGATGCTGCTAATTTAGTTTTAGTATTGAACAGCAGTGAATATGAAGAAAAATATTTCTCAAAAATATTCAATTTACCTGTATTGCCTAATACTGGTAGCGAAAGGTGAGTTTCAAAAATATATTTTTATGTTATATTAAAAGAAAAAAAATATTTTAAACTATTTGCAATGGAATGCTTTCTATTATTTTAGGGAAAAAGTCTATTTGGAAGGTGGCATACATTTTGTAACAACAAGAATTCTAGTTGTTGATATGTTAAAAAATCGTGTCCCTATATCTCATGTCACAGGTATTATTGTTTTAAGAGCTCATACAGTTCTAGAATCTTGTCAGGAAGCATTTGTACTGAGATTATACAGACAACAGAACAAGGTATTATATAAAATATATTCTTATAATAAGAGAATGTGTAATGTAATGTATGGTGTAAGAACTGACATAATTATTAAGTATTTTTTTTAGACTGGGTTCATTAAAGCATTTTCTCATTCACCTATATCTTTCACATTTGGCTATCATCAAGTTGAGAAAGTAATGCGATCACTATTTGTAACAGAATTATATTTATGGCCAAGGTAATAAACATTATTATTATTATTATATATTATTTTTATTTTATTGTATTTAATAATTCATATTTTAGCCGTTGTTGTGCAATGGCTCAATTTGACTGTATATTCAATGCACAAACATCATTCCATCCATTATTTTTATTTCTTTGTTCTGGTAATGAGAGAAACTCTGGCATTGACCAAAAAAACAGTTTTATTATAATATTTAACTGTTGTAGGTTTCATGGTACTGTAATTAAAAGTTTAAAGAGCAGGCAAGCTGAAGTTATTGAATTACATGTACCTCTAACAACAACCATGAGTCAAATACAAACATGTCTCTTAGATATCATGAATTACACAGTAAAGCAAATAAAAAGTATCAATAGAACACTGGATATGCAGGTATGTATTGTTCCATATTATATACAAACATTTAACAAAAAAACCAGCCAAGTGCAAGTAAGACACACACATGAAGTGTTTCATACCATTATCTGTAAAATGGCATAAAAACATGTTTTTATATGGAAACCCCTTCAAATATTTGTTTTATTTTAATTTAATTATTTATTTTTAAAGTGAATATATTGCTAATTTTTCTGTGAATATTTCTAATATCTACTTGTCACTATAATCAATAGCAAACAAAAACAAGCGTTAATTACGTTTGTAATAAGCCCCTTTAAATATATATTTAAATCAAATCAGCTTCACGTCGTCTTCGCATTTACGAGAGTAGACAGAGGTAGCCTACTATTAAAACACTGCTCCTCACTTTCTGCCGAATCCTGGAGGCATTTCCTGATTAGTGGCGGAACAAAGAAATTAAAATATTAAATATTTCATTTCCTTGTGTGGGAACCAACAACCTGTCGCATTTACAGTCACGTGTTGCAAGCATGTGACTATTAATGCCTGCGCTACGACTGGCCTCATATTTTTTTATTACACATTCATTTAACTTTATTTTTATAATGGTAACAGAAATAAATAATATTGTGAAATTTTCTATTATCTATTAGGGCTCTTGAGGTATAGGTTGGTGACAAACAGACAGACAGACAGACAGAGAGACAGACCTACAGCAGAATCTTAGTAATAGAGTCCTGTGTACACAAAGGAAATTGGTTTAAGCATTGTTTCTCACTCACTACCCAATTTTTCGTGACATCGTGTGTTGAATGGCGAAACTCAAACTCGCACCCTTCGCACCGCTATTGCACCACAACAGCCTTTGTTAATTAATTATTACATTCACTTAATCATATACTTATCTTATTACAACTTGTAAATTTATGTTTCAAGGAAATTACATTAGAAAATTGTATTACAAAGAAATTTCATAAAATCCTTCAGTCACAATTAGATTGTGTTTGGCATCAGCTTAGCACACGAACAAAAGAATATATTCAAGATTTAAAAATATTAAGAACCATGATTATGTAAGTGTATAATACAATTTTCATTTTTTTGCTTTAGGCTTTATTCTGTAGGAGTAGGCAGGTTTAATATGTTTTTTTATGTATATGAATATATGTGTATAATAAAATCCACAATTTATTTTAAGATTTTCAAGTTTGCCACTATATACATTTAAATTTACTTAAAAAAATAGCACTGAAGAGTTAAATTTTCTACACTGTTCAGGATTTTTTAAAGAAAAACTTTATAGGGTTAAGATCAAATGAATCTCATGCAAGATCAATGTATAGTACTTCAACTGAGCCTTGTATTTGTGTTGAAGTAGAGCCAAAAAGTGCTTTAGAAATAAAATTTATTATTAAAAATCAATAAAACTAAGTCAAACATAAAAAAACCATTCTTCTACGCCGATCATTGTATCATCATAATTTTTACTTGCCTCAAACTGGAGTAAAAGTTTTGCTTGAGTGTGAATATTAATAAAACTTTCCTTTAAATAATCAAAACAGCATTGTGCCCACGATTTTGTTTTCTTTGCTTTCACATATACTTGTTCATTCTTGCACAGTGGTAGTGCTATTTTTACAATATTATGAATTAAGTATGTGACAATGCTATCACTATGGTTGTCAAAAACCAGTATAAATTGATTTAAGCCAAGCAAGTGATTTTACACCTACACTATATGTGAACACTCACAGAAATGCGAAGCTCAGCTTAGATCTCGTGGGCTGTATATGTATAATAAAATTGTGATATTGATATTGAAAACAGTAGCTGTTCATATTCTTGCAGTTCGGCTCATCTTTTCCACCGGTTTCCGGCCAGTGGTAGCTTTATTTCCGTTTGACGATTCAAAAATGGTTGCATAAGTCCAGTAAATTAATATAAACTCATAAACTACTACTACTGATAAGTTTAAATTTAAAATATACTTTATATTTTAAATCTAAACTTAGTGTGCCATTGTGTTTTTCAATTAGTGTGGGAGTACGAGACATTGAATGTTAAGTAACGGAACTCAACGTCGCTTAATGTAATTATTTTTGGAATAAAAATATGTGTGATTTTTTTTCTAGAAATCTTATCCACGATGACTCAGTGTCATTTTATTCATTAGCAACTAAATACAGAACACCAGAGTATGCTAAAATTAATTCTGGTTGGATCCTCCTCGACTCGGCTGAGCAGTTGTTTAAGTTGGCTAAAAGAAGAGTTTTCAATTACAGTAATGGTAAGAATTAAACTTTTTTTTTCACTTTCTGCTCAGTTTACAAGGCATTTGCTCTGGCGCTAAGGCAAAAGCCCGACGCTGAGTTCCGCCACTCAACACGCTATATTTTAGAAATTGGATGGAAAGTGGGGAATAGAGTGTCTTAACATTAGGTTCCCTCTGCCTACCCTGCTCTGCAGGAAAAAGCGGCGAGCTTTTCTTTATAAAAGCATTTTAATAATTTTGTTTTCAAATATAAACCAATATGTTTTCACTATAATATCTTACGTTAAAACAAAATTTGTTATTTATGTGAATAAATGTTACAGAATTTGATCCAGAATCGTCACCCAAATGGAAAGTCTTAATTGATTTACTTGTAAAGGAAATACCAACAGAAGTTAGAAACAAACAAAATGGTTCTTTAAAAAACACAAAAATATTAATACTTTGTCAAGACAATAAATCTTGTCATCAACTTAACCAACTTTTGACTATGGGTGAAAACAGATATTTATTTTACACAGCTTTTACGAGAGAAATAGCGATAACGGCAACATCTACCAAGTATAAAAACTTAAGTAAACAAATACCTATTAAAACAGAAAAAAAAATTGAACCAGGAGGTTCTTCTGTAAACGATTTGGAAACAAAAGAAGAAGGTGAAGAAAATGTGGATGTAGAAGATTTAAATAAATCAAATTATCTTTTAACTCTCACTCAAGTGGACAATACAAGTAAGAAAACAAAGTCAGATGAAAACATGTTTGAAACCCTTTCACAGGTTTGTGTTTATATGTTTTGATCTACATTCGTTAATTTGCACAACCATCTACAGTTAACTTCAGGGCAGCCACGACTCGTCGACCGCATTGTACATAATTATAGAGTAAAGCAAACATATAGCTACTAAATGAAAAGTTTCCTCTTACTCCTTAGTTAAGCGCTTTATAGAATGTCGACCATTTTTAATTATTATTTGTTATTAAATTGAAAAGTACAGTGATTGCCCACAGCAAAAAGCATTAAAAATGTAAATAATAGATTTCTATTAAAAACTTCACGACTTGCATACTTAATGCAAGTTCTTATGATTGATTATCATGTTCATCTATTTTCAGAAAATAATCAAAAAAATCTTTTTTATTGTAAGTGTTGCCAATCTATCAATCTAATCTAATAAATGTAATCTAATAAATTATAATCTAACTGAACTCTCTAACCTTAATAATGCTAAGTTTACAACTGGCATGTCTATTCCCTAAATCGAGCGCGCCCACGGCATTTGTTTTTCTATTATTTGCTCAATATTATAAGTGTATTTACTGAAATTTGGTTGGTTATTTTTAGAATGGTTAATCATATTTGTATACACTAAATCAATTGTAATTTATCTTTCATTGCTCATAAAAGCTATGAAATACTTGTTATATCAATAAATGTATATATTTATTTCTTATTTCAAATCTATCTGGGCAATGGGTACTTGAGCGCGGTAAAATCGATCTTTTCCCCAAAAAAATTGGTTCAGCAGTTCCAGAGAACCAAAGAGGTCCAGAAGGACCAAAATTTTAAAATAATTTATATTAGTGTTTAATAAGTATCGTGTAAATAACTGTATGCATTGAAAAATACATTTGGATGTGGATATGGATTAGAGTAAAGGTGTTCTGTCTTCCTGTTATATGCGTTAATAATATTTAATTAGTACTAAGCTAATTACTATCGCAAGTTTTAATCTAAAAGGGTTATTTTTATTTAAATGTTTCTTATAATAAACATATATTTTTTTGTCTTCAGATTGACACCCTGGATCTAACACAACTCGAAGTTGAAAAACCTATTATTTGCATACAAACATTTAAACAAAATGGCAATCACTTTTCGTTAGAACAAACGCTACAATCGTTAAGACCAGAATATATTATTTTATACCACAGTGATGTGTCTGCTGTGCGACAAATAGAGGTTTTTGAATGCAAGAAGGAACCCGACGAGCCGAAATGTAAAGTTTATTTTGTTATTCACGACAAAACAGTAGAGGAACAGGCGTATCTTACTTCACTGAGAAGGGAGAAGCAAGCGTTTGAAATACTCATACAAACGAAAAGTGTTAGTTATCATTTTACTATTATAAATATATATAATCAGCTTCACGCTATATCCCGCACACAGCAGGGTAGTCAGAGGGAACTTAGTGTTAAGACACTCCGTTCCCCACTTTCTGCCGAATTGTAGAGGTATTGCGTGTTGAGTAGCAGAACTTAACCTCGACACCAGAGCGAAGAAATGGAAATATAAATTTAAGTAAATATTTCATATCCTCGAGTTGGGACCGAACCCACAACCAGTCTGTTTTACAGTCACACTACGTGCCAGTGCAGCCACGACTGGCCTATATATATATAATAATAAAAAATTATAGACTGCACAGTGTCTGGGTATGAACGTGACGGTTTAGGGTTTTGTTCCCACTCGAGGATATAATTTATTTTCATTTCCTTGATCTAATAACAAGACAAAGCGCAACATTAATTTAAGTTCCCAAATTTTATATATGCAATGTCCCAAATACGAGTATATATTTTTCGTTAGGTTATGGTAGTGCCATCTTACCAAAATGGGAAAACTGATGAATATTTTAACATGAATATTGAAGAAGAAGACACATCAACTGATACAAGGAAGGCAGGTATGAACAAACCAAACTAAATTAATATACAATTTAAATAATATTTATACAGAGTACAAGCGTCTGCGCCCCTATAACGGGAGCAGCTTGTAGGGTAAAATATTTTAAACCCATAGCTAAAGTTTCTCAACAGTTTTGATGAGGGATTTTTTTTTTTCATTTCAAGATGTTTATCCATACCTGTATTTCGTGTGACGCAGTTACGAATAGATACCAATAACGTAAACATATACTACTACAAAAATACTACTAAGTGTTGCCGATCTGCCACTTTTCACTATCAAAAAACATACCAGAAAGAAAATGGGATATTTATTGAACATCGCCGCCATTACCTATGACTCGATTTCGTGAGGCGTGTGCGGCGTTATCGTTTTGATGGCTTTGTGTCTGTGTGTGTAATTCTTAACAAATGGCGTTTTAGTTTACAACGATAATATTATTTAATATTTTGTTTGATAAAATCACATTTTAATTTTTTGGAAAAATCTCAATGTGTGTTGTATCTATTATGTTTTATAGGGTGGTTTAAACTGTGGTTTCATTTAAAGTGTATCCCTTTTAGGGGGCCAAATACAGACTAAAGAGAAACCAATGGTTATAGTTGATATGAGAGAATTTCGGTCAGACCTGCCCGCCTTGTTACATAAACAGGGTATAAACATAGAACCTGTTACTATCACTGTAAGTATACAAACAGTATGAGCTTTATATATAGCTCCGTCCCCACCCCCCTTTTACATTATTCTTAAATTAAATAAAAAAAAATACTGTTAAGTTTTTTTTCGTCGTCGTATGATTGTAACTGCGACCGTTATGGGTTCGATTCCCATTCAACAAAACGAGCAAACTGCACTGGCATCACTATTTAATATTATTTAATTCTTAACAACATTTGCAAATGAACAGATCGGCGATTACATCCTAACGCCGGACATATGCGTGGAGAGGAAGTCTATATCGGATCTGATCGGGTCCCTGAACTCGGGGCGCCTGTTCGCGCAGTGCACGCAGATGTGCCGCAACTACAGCCGCCCCATACTGCTCATAGAGTTCGATCAGAACAAACCATTCAATCTACAGGTCACTCAAATATATTACATTTGTATATTATTAAAAAAAAACTACAGACATATTCTGTTTTGGAAAACGTACAAAAATTTTAACGTAGCGAGATTTGAACCTGGGTCTCTTGGAAACCATCGAAGCACTATGAACTTTTTTCTCACACGCGTACTTATAGTGGCCCTGTACACGAAAGCTGTTGTACCTGTTAAAATATATTTTCTGTACATTAAAAATTTAATCGATGAAATGAATTCATAGATTACCATTTTCGGTATACCGAAGCTTGATGTTTTCACCCTTAAGCTCTTATATTGACGAGCTCAACGTCGTGGCACAATTGTGAGACTGTTAACGCGACGGTTGTAAGTTCGATGCCCACTCGGGGGAAATTAAGTAATTAATATTTTAAGCAATAGCGGGGCGTTGAGTTCCTCAACTACAACCACGTGCGGGCCGCTAGTATATATAAATAAGTAATGTACAGAAAATATTCCATATTTTCTATACGTTATTGAGATTTCTTAAATATTAATTAATGTAATTTAAAAGTAAGTTGAAATTATTGTTCTCAATTACAGGGGAACTTTGTGGTCTCCACAGACATATCCGGGGCTGACATTCAACAGAAGTTACAGCTCCTAACTATACACTTTCCAAGACTCAAACTTGTGTGGTCTCCAAGCCCGTACGCCACAGCCGACTTGTTTTACGAACTCAAAGTAAAATATATATTTTTTTTTGCTTTACGCTGTATCCCGCATATGGCAGGATAAGCATAGAGAACTAAGTGTTACGTACTTAGTTATCAATGGCGGAACTCAACGTAGCGTTTTGTCTTCTTAGCAAAGTGATAAAATTAAAATGACTTATTTTCTCAAGTGAGATTCAAACCCATAAGCCTACATTCATTTCACATTATTTATAAACATTTATAATAATTTCCTATGTATTAAATTATAAAAGATTAATTTGCTAGTGGCATACGTTATTTTTTTATAGAACTAACTTTTTAAAATATATGTGCATATACATCGAATTACGACGTCAAAACGTCGATATATTTTTAGCAAGGCCGTAAAAATCCAAATGTGGAAGAGGCGACAGCCCTTAGTGGCGACAATTCAGCCGAGGATATGAACTATGAAAGATGTAACATACTAGTGCACGACTTTGTACAGAAACTACCAGGCGTCACTTCCAAAAACATCTCTAGAATAATGAACAGGGGAACTTCGCTAGATCATTTGATTACTCTCACACAGGTTTGATATATTATATTATTAAAAAAAACCAGCTTCGTGCTGTATCCCGCACACAGCAGGGTAGGCAGAGAGAACCTAGTGTTAAGACACTCCGTTCCCCATTTGCTGCCGAATTCTGGAGGTATTGCGTGTTGAGTGGTAGAACTCAACGCCGCGCTTAGCCTCGCCACCAGAGCGAAGAAATGGGTATATAAATTTAAGTAAATATTTCATCTCTTCAAGTAGGTTTGAACCCACAACCAATCGGTTTTACAGTCACGACTGGCCTCAATATATTGTTCATTTCAAATATTTCTCCGTATACCATGAAGACCACACTTATTTCTTTTGTTGATATCATTTATTTTTATCCGTTCTAAGTCGTGAATTAATTATTTTTAAAAGAATTCTTATAAAGCATATAAGAAATATACGTAGATAGAGGTAGATCAAGAATATTATAATTATATGTATACATGTATTATACAAAGTGGAATCATGCCTTCCTCACTAAAAGCTTCTATAAAGTAATTTAAAAAAAAAAAACTATGGCACCATAACAGCAGTAAATATTTTGATTTGAGACATGTTTGACTTTACACAATGATTGTAAGTTCAAATCCCACTCAGGGAACATATTTTTATATTTCTTTACTGTTTAATACAGTATAGTGACACATGGTGTTATGATTACAAATTCACAATTTTATTTTGCAGGAACAACTATTTGAGATTATAGAAAATAAAAACGAAGCAGAAACATTATATTCAATATTGCACATGAAAGCCGAGGCCTCCTCTTCAGACAAATCAAAAACATTTGTAAAAAAAAAATTTACAGGAAAACTGTTTAGAAATACGAAATGAAACATTACTATTCAAGGGTATATTAATTTATTAACTCAAATGTACAGAACGCTAAGGAATAAAAATAATTATTTATAAATAACTTTAATTTACCAATTTAAAAATACTATTTATATATATAATTGAAATGCTATATGCTATATTTAATTGGAGTCTCGTTTTGTGGCAACATGGCAGTCTAATGCCAAGGACCTAAAACACAAAACTTACATTACTTTTTGTTATTGCTTATATATTTCTCATTTTTGTGCTCAGCATTCTTATGTTTGTAGAAAGTGTGTGTAAATAGCTCTTTTAATATATGAATCATATTACAAATACAGCAATATCCATTTATTTCCTAAATACTATACATAGATTTTATCTTGATATATATTATATCAAGATATAGTTCAATAGCATTAGTTAGAAAGCTGCAGGAATTATTACAAAACCATGCTTTATTTAATTTTCAAAAAATCGATCTTAAAGGAGATTGCTTTATTTGCTTTCTATATATTTATTTATATATAATATATTTACAAGCATTTCATCATTGAGAAAAGTTATCATCACAGGGAATTCTTTAGGAAGCAAAGTAAGTGATTACAATGACCACTGCAATTACAGTACAAATTATTGTGAGGGTAACACGGGGTCACTCACGGTACTGATGGCTTTTGTCTGTGAGGGGAACATAAATAACACTCATCAGCTTCTTTGTCGTTGTAGTGCCGTCGAGTGCCTTGTCCACCTTTAGATGGAAAAAAATATATTTTTGTAAAGTAAAAATCTATTTGAAGCTAATTCAAGCTTTATCAGCGTCATGACATCCTTTATAATAAAAAAAAATATTTGCATTTTATCGATAATTTGATTCTACTACAAATTCTATATTTATCATTTAAATATTTAAAAAGTATGTTACTAAATAACAGAAAGAAAGGTGAGATTAATAAATTTAGATAAAATTACTATTTCTGATAGTAAATACTTAATTCAACATACTTGCGTAAGATGTTGTTCCCCTCCTTCCGGCCCTACAGGGACAATGAGTCGACCCCCAGGCTTCAGCTGCTCAACAAGCTAAATACAAAACAATTACAATTTAAACAATAGCTTAGGCAAGTTTGCTAGGGTGTGAGTGGAGATGTTAAAAAATAACATTACCTTTTCCACTTGTGTGTTCACACACAATTTAAACATAAGTGAAATTTAAACATATTTAAAATAACAACTAGACTTACAGCTTTTGGTAAAGTAGGTGCTGCAGCACCAACATGAATGGCATTGTATGGAGCTTCTGACGGATATCCTATGCGTCCATCACCAACTAAAAGTAAAAATATACCCCATGAAGATCTACTCAATATTATATTCATAGCTACATTAACATTTATGAAATTCAAACTAACCAACAAGCTTGACTCTTTCTGAGGAGAGTAATTCTGGATTATCATGTTTTATGTTTTTAGTAGCAAGAGATACCAGCTCTGGAATATGATCGATTCCAATTACTCTTCCAGTCTCTCCAAGCATAAATGCCATACATGAGGTTAGATAACCAGAGCCTGATCCAACATCTAATGCTTTTTCACCAGGAATCAGTTGCGTTTTTAATATTTCTAAGGCATGTGCATGCTGGAACATATTTGTTTATCAATATGATATTTTGAAAAAATAATATAAATACTGATTGAATCACAAAAATTTTGAGAAATTACACTTACCATATGAGGAGCACTAATGGTGGCAGAATATCCAATGGACTGTGGTGAATCATGGTAAGGTGCATGTGGACAATAATTCTTTCGATCAACGGCAACCATTGCATTTGCAACTACATCAGATTTTATGATCCCATTCGCTGTAATAAAAAATAGAATCAATAAAGTCACAGTAATTTTTAAAAAATATGTACTACACGTAACATACTGTAATCGGTCACTTATTGTCGGCTATTTTAATACAATAATATTTTATAGATAGCCTTGTATTTATTTTAAGAAATTGTTATTAACATAAATTAATTACCCCTCAAATTTCGAACCATATCAGCGTTATTTATACCGTGACTCCTCCAAGCCATATTTAGTAAAATTAAAATGACTGCAGGAGAAATTATGTTAGCCCATTGAATCCTTATTTTAAATTTTCCTTGTGTTTTAAAATGCCGAGACAAAGGATAAAAAATTAAGGTTTTACTTGACATCTGACAAGTGTCAATTACAGACGGATAAAAATTAGAAATTTTATTTTTAATAATTGTATTTGAAAGCCAAGAACTGAACTTTAGACTTTCTTCCTCTTAATTAAATCGATATATCTCTCTAACTTTTATTAAAACTTTGTTTGGTTACGCGCATGTGTGTACAATATCTAATATTATATACCTATTACCTACTCGTGTATAGTCGATAGTCGATACTCGTTAATCAACAATTTGTACACTATATGCAATCAACAAAGTTAACGAGATGAAGACTTGAACAGTAATATATGATTGGATTTTGAAATATGATTGACTTATTACGAGTACGCTGAACTTTCTTTCATTTCTTTCTTTGTTTGTAAAGTTTTCGCCTTTTATTTATTACCGAGGCTTAATATTTTTTTAGGTATGAACTCTATATTGAGTAAAATTTCAATTGCAATGATTAGTGTTACTTTTGGCTTAATTAGCAGGAAACAGAAAAGTTAAAAAAAAAATAATATTCTTCTGAATTTTGAATGAGAATCGAATTCACAAACATCACAGTTAAACAATTTTCAAAGAGAGCAAAATGTGTGCCTTTCGTGGTGTAATTTATTACTTGTAATACAAATATAATTTAGGATTTTTCTTTCTTTCGACAAGCGAACACCAACACCATTCTAAGTTACACTGCTAATAGTTACGTTGATTTTGTAATAAACAGGTATATATAATATACTCATATTTTAAATTTTCAAATATTTCTATTGGAAGCATAGTAAATATTACGATAATAAAATTAACGGGTCATATTAAATTATTTTATTAATATTTGTAGTTTGTTAAAAACATTAATAATCTAAACTTTAACTTAAATTAAAGTTTTACGCATAGTGCGCAACATTTATATCAATTTATTTGTCTACTGTTTTTATAAAACTCATTATCTGAGGGCCTCCGCCACAATTCACAACAAAAAACAGTGCCTCCGCCACGTCGAATGCGAAGCAAAGCTAAAAGCACTACCACATACCATCGTTTTTGGGATCATTTTGGCGTATTTTCGTGCCTCTAATTGAGAACCTCAGGATACATATACAGCACATAACAGAATCCGAAATTAGTTCCGGGGGTAGGGTTTAATGCCCACATAAAATTATCAAATGTATTAACATCGAAAATCTGGTACCTACACCTGGTGACCCTGATGAGATACCGTAAGAGCCCAGCTATTATAAATATGTACTGCCTATGCAAAATGTTTTGAGCGTGGTGAGACTCTTCTTTGATATACAAAAATTGAAGGTCTAGAGTAACTGATGAATAATTCTAAGAACTTGATTAAACTATGGGGGAAATGGAAATGTTTCCTTAACAAAAGTTTTTCAGTGTTGTGACTTTTACCCTACTTTGATTAGAGCACTTAGAACTCTGCTAAATTAATCAATTAATTTGTATATATATCAATACGTAATTATATGCTTAAAGAATGATCAACGGTCGGTCACATAAAATTTTGCTAAGTATATTATTAAAAAAATGCATTAAGGAGCCTTAGATTTGGTGTATCTGAACTAGAGGTTTTATTACTTTTTCTAGAGTAACAAACAGCTTCATCGAATTTTGACTGGATTTTTACTGGATGTTTTTGGTCTCCTTAAAAACAGCAATGTCAAGTTGTCATCTGTCAAAGGCAAACTGGAATCAAAGAAGAAAATAAAAGTCCTGTTAAGTTTATTGTTTACAATAAAGACAAATACAGCTTAATTAATAGTAATATTTAAGTAAATCATTGGACAATTAACTTAATTAATAATATTTTAAGCTTTACTTTACAAATATGGTTTGTGATGGTCCGGATCCCCCAGACGATTCGCCTCAGAACTTGATACCGCCCCCCAGGCATGATTTGATTGCTAATGGTAACCACGAAGACAGCGATGAGGAAAATAATGAATATTTTGGGTATGAACCTTTGCCACAAGGCCCCGAATCTGTACTTTCAGACCATGAGAGTGGGGATGAAGCTCCAGAGGTATATATTTACTTATTTGTTATTATTTTATAATGTCTTATTTAATCAATTTTAATATTAAATCCTAAAAATAGCGTAATGATGCACTAAGGCCACCTCAAAATGTTCCTGCAATAGAACCAATGGAAAATGTTATATCAAGAGAAGTCTGGAGTGCGCCAAGATCAGATGATCCTATCCAAATGGACAACGAAAGAGCTGCACAGGTGAATGAGATGACATTTTTGTTTCAAGTTATACCAAGAACAATTTAATTGCTACATCTTTTTTTTTTTGTCGTTATCTTTAATTTTATTTTAAATAATTAAAATGTGTTATTTCTAAAAATTACAAATTATATTATTTTAGGTTATGTCTCTGATGGCTAATTTTGCTCTTCCTCAAGATTCAATTCCAGATTGGGCACAAAGTATAACAGAAGACCAATGGAAACAAACTCTTAATGATAGGATAGAGAAAATACGAAGTAATAGATAAAACACTTATATTTAAAAAAAAGTAATGGAAATGAAAATATTACTAAGGTGCAGTTGGGAGTTTATGAGTGGATTTTTAAATAGATTGTGTAGTATTTATAATCTTATGAAAACATTTTCATTATTTAACAGATATGAAATTATCCAACCAGTAGGTATTCTATGTTACTCAAACTTTAACATGTTTGTAGTTAAAGTTTGAGTAACAGCTTAAGTAACTTATTCTGGATTTTTATTTGGAATATTTCCATTTTCGGCATTTGTATTAATGTGATTACAAATCAAATCATATGAGCTATAAAGATTACCATAAAGTTTTAAGATTCAGAAAAATTGCAAATAATTGACAATCAGAATTCTCTGATTTAGATGAATATAAAAAATGTAGAATGCTTCAATTGGATAACTTTAAGATAACTCAGAATTGAAAAAAAAACTTTCATCTAGGCATAATATATATTGTATATATATTATATTTTGATATAATATATATAAAATATATTTTATTATATCAAAATATAATTTTATTATATCAAAATATAATATATATACAATATATTTTGCCTTATAAAAAGATTAAGGTGAATCTGATATTAAAAAAATATATGATGTAGCAAAAATATATCATACTTACTTATTATAGTCTGTTTATTTAGTTGCTTACTTGAGACAAAATGTAAACAAAGAAAACAAACACATATTTCTTAAATTTTATTAATTTATTGAAAGGTGAAAACAAGTATGGAAAATGTTTTGTTTTAAGCATGGTTTAGTTGCAACATATATTAGTAATTCATATTAATTGCTTATTACGAAAACAAATCAAAATTTTAATGTAGCAGGTCCAAACCCCACCACATTCAAAATTTTATATGGTTTCTTAGTGAGCATGTTTCTTTCCTAAATGTGGAATAACTCTTCAAAAATGTTGTATTAATTGTCCTAAAATTTGTATTTAAATATGCAAATATGGTTTTCCCGTCTTATTGAAAACCATTTATGGCAGAATCAAAACAGTTCTTTTATGAAATAAACCCTCCCATTTGGCAAAGATGGTTCTGGGTTCGGTCCCCACTCTTTACCCTAAACTGCCATATGGTCTTGCATATAATTTATAAATAATTGCAAGTATGAATCTAAAAAATATTACATATTAAATATTTAAATGTATAATTCTTAATCTCAATAATATGGAACATATTTGTAATAATCATAAATAAACATGTTTTTAGATATTTCTGTTTTATTAGCAAAATGTGAAATTTATATTGTAATATACAATTTGATTAATTTTTTAAATTATTTGATTACAATAAGTACTATCAAGCTAAATTATTAGACATGTGTTTAACTTAATAAAAAATATAAACCTCAAATATTTTAAATATATATTAATTGAGGTCAGTCATGGCGCAGGGCCACAAACTGTAATTTCAACTGATTGTGGGTATGATCCCCACTCGAGAAAATGAAATATTTATTTAAATTTATAATTCCATTTCTTCGCTCTGGTGTCGAGACAAAGCGCGGCGTTGATTTCCGCCCAACACGCAATGCCTCCAGAATTAGACGGAAAATGGGGAATGGAGTGTCTTAACAAGTTCCCTCTGCCCACCCTGCTGTGTGTGGGATACAGCGTGAAACTGATTTATTTGTTTTATTTTTTTATATGTATCTACGGTAAAAGTAATTTATTTTTACTTTTATTGTAGATAATTATAATATTTTGATTTTTTTTAAATAACAAATATACTTTACAATGTAAAATATTATCCACTCATAACGGTTCTCTGAACATTTAAAAACACATTTTGGTGGTATTACGTAAGTATATATTTTATTTTTACTTATACCTACACAGACACATGTTCTGTAATTTTTTCGACCTTTTTTAAACCTATATAAATAATATATATTTTTTCATCTGCTACTTAATCTAGGCTAGATATAAATATCTCAAGGTATCCGAGGCTTTAGCTGAGTTTTGAATTTCTACGAGGTTTTCTAAATGTAGAGCGAGAATAAAATTATCATTTTTAAAATACCTAATGTTATCAAAAAAAAATGTTGTTAGTTTGAGCTAATTATCAATCGTTCCGTTATATCATCAAGAACATTTTTGTATACCTGTGTAGTAACAGTGCCAATTTTATCTTTCACGTTTTAATAAATCGAATACAAATAATATATTCAGAATTAAATATGTGACGCTATCTGAACGAGAGACGTAGGCCGGTTGTCATAAAGTAATATAAACCGGTTTTGAATTTTATAAACAATTAATTTAATGTATTTACAGTACGGGAGCCGACAATGCTAAATCGGGATTTATTAGACCTATAGGGTTGTGCAGCTGAGATGATAACAAGAAAAAAATATCATATAATATATATCATTTGATCGGTGGGGTGATTTTCAAAAAAGTAAAAAAAACTTGTTGCATTGTCATACCGATATTGATATCATCCATGTCCTACGTATTCTTAAAAATGTAAGTATGTTAATCTGATTGTTTCCATGATGGAGGTGGTCGTACATTAAGAGTTAAGTTAAATGAAAAAAAAAAATGATCGAGCACGTCAGATTTTCTAAGGGATGTTAAGTGAACCTGAAAAAAAGCTCTCACATCTGACGGTTTGGATGTGACACAAACTCGCAGCCACTGTTAGAATGTGCAAAAATTTGTCATTTTGAAATGCTCAATCAATATAGTTCATCTTCATGTCCTAGACGTGCTATCTGATATATTTTTTAAAAATTATTGTTCGTAATCAGGTCACGGTCTGTATATCATTTTAATAAGTCTCCACTTCGGCTCCCCTACCATTAGATTCTATAAACCAGCTACTCAGCCATATTGGAATTATGGACAATTAATGTATATACATAATAAAAGATATAGAAATCTTTTATAAAAGAAAGTATCATTCTCTTGGATCATAAATTACAGCACTAAAAGTAACCAATTTAGTTTTTTCATTCCTTATAAATGTATAAAATGGTGAATTGGCATAGAAAGCGTTTGCCGATCTTGCTAAAATACCACTTGTGGCTGCCACTGCCTCTGTGCCGTATTCTGTGAACAAATAGCTTAATTTTAATGTTTTTTTTAAATTGTTATACGCTTTTTTCTTCATATATTAGAGTAATCAGAGGACACCTAATGTTAAGAAACGCAGCTCTCCACGCACCGCCCAATATTCGAGACATTCCGTGTAGAATGACAGAACTCTACATGGAATGTTTTGATGCCAAAGTGTTTTATTTCTTAAAAATAATTTCCGAATGAGAACTTACAACCGTCGCCGTCACAGTTAGACGCTGTGCGTAATTGCGCCATTATGGTCTGACTACATATGATTACAGCATCTAAATCGATATTCGTTTATAACTTTATAATATAATTATTATTAGACATCGGATTGCATGATGCATATGCAACATGCAAATGCATATAATTGTATTTTAATAGCGTCATTGCATATTTTGGTATTTTTTTATTGATATTGCCTATGCAGTAGTTACAAGTGTTAGTGTATACGTGTTGCGGAGGAGTTCACATCGAATTGCGGGAGATTAGAAATGAGTGCGATATAGTCAATAAATTGATTTCTTCTAATCAAAAAATAATTAATTAAAAGCACTATAGTATAAGCATAGAAAGAGCAACTAACAAGCGTGGCACTATTAAAAACTGACAGATCAGACGCGATTGCAATCAATATAAGCCAGTTGACACTTGAGAACCTTCAATCGGAAAATATTGTTCTTATTGCGACACATTTCAGCGATATACCCGATGCAACAGAACAACTTGAAACTAAAAACATTTCTTTCCCTAAACCTATGCAAGTCTTTGAAAATATTTAAAAAATATATTCAACAGAGTAACGCCCTTTTGAGTTCACTATCGATAAAGATTCGTGGAAAATTAAATTCAGTTCCCAAAAATAGAAATCCCAGTCTCAAAGGAATAAAGAAATTTGATGCATTTATCAACGGCATCGGACAAGCACTGCATGGAGAGGTTTCTGCAGAAATGGCGCCAAATGTCTACTACTACTATCCAATAACATCAGTTGAAATGTCATTTTCAGCCTTTAAACAAATATTAAGTGACAATCAAGGGTCACAAGTTTACTGCAGAAAAAATATGTTGTTGCTTATGGTCTCAAGCATTTATAGCAAATAAACATAATTCTTGTAATTTATCGTTTATTGTACGTTAATACTTTATATGTCCTTCTCATTCTAATATTAATACTGTGAAAATAAACGTAAATTATAATAATAAATATTCTTTTGATTGTACATATATATATATATTTTTAGTGCATATTTCAATGCATATTTTGGAGTTTTGATGTGCATATAATCCGATGTCTAATAATTATATATGTTATAAAGAAAATATAAACATTTTAAGGGAACTTATCCAGTACCTACTTTTTAAAACGTTTTTAATCAACTGTTATTTTTTTATTTTACCTTTTGTTAAATATTTTATAAATGTTCTTGTTGCTTTTTTTAAGCCCATAATATGATTTTATAATGTTATACATACCATCTATTTTTATGCGAACATCATGTATAATAGAGTCTACATGTATACGAGGATTGGGTAGACTGTCAATTATGTGTCTTAAATTACTTTTTTCCACTTCATCACCATGCGCGAACCTCGATAAAATTTTAGTTTCGTTTTGGTCGGAGGTCTCATCATCCAACATAAGAGCGAAATTAGCTTGGCTAGGATTAAACATACTCTCAATACCCAATTCTTTTAAAGGATCTTCCAAATTAGCATTGAATTTTATATCCATTTTTGGGAATCGTATTACACACTTTTGAACTGTTAATTGATCTATTAAATTGTTGATTTTTTCGTAATTTAAAGAGCTCATTATATCTGATAAAGATAGCTCTGCAGGCTTCAAAGGCTTGAGGGCGTATAAAATGTTTTCACTATCATTATAAGGCAACGCGATCATATGTATTTCTGTAAATAATATGAAATTATCTCTTATAAATAGGTCCAAATTTATTTTATTTTTTAAAAATAATTAATCTCTAACTTACTATTTTCCAACGTATAATTGAAATCTCCCATATTTAACATAAGGTCAGTAGTAATTTCATCATTAAATGTTTTAAAAGGCATCCTAGAAAGAAAATACTAATTATTATATATTGTATATTTAAATTTATTATTTTACATACTTAACTCTAGTAAGTATATACTTACTTACAAAGCTACTTTTAATCCTTGTAAACGCAATCGACAGAGCATCGGTTGTCTATGGCCAGAGGACCTCAGTACCTATTCATTTTCACTCTCATGTATGTTCGCCGATTATAACGATGGGGTGAAATTATCCTTTTCAACCCCATGTATGTTGGCCGGTTATAACGATGGGGTAAAATTATCTTTTTCAACCCCATGTATGTCGCCGAGTTTACTGCTGTGCTCCAGCCATAGACAACGCGTTACATACTATATACATTAAAAAGCGAACAAATGTTTTTTTAACTCAAACTATTATTAGCCTATTTAATTTATTTCTTTTAAAACTGCGGGTTTGAACGGTCGGGTGTGGCAAAAAAGAATTATCTATATAAATTTTGGTGATCGGTAAATTTCTGTTTTATACGGGTACTTTATATGAGGGTAATTAATATGTTTATCATTTTGCAGTTGCTAAAGCGAGTCATTCCGCACTTTATTAGTATATGGTGGCCTTATATAATTATATATATTATATAATTATACCTCTTTTTAACTAAACTAATAAACTTATTGATAATGACAACTTCACACATTTTTTTTAACTTACTTCATTGTATATTCTGGTAAAAATGGAGTTTTCCACTGGCCACTAAAATATAAGGCACTTAGCAGTGTTGCTTTAGTGTCTCCTGGTAACGGATCCTTTAGGAAATCGGGTATCTTACCATATGTGTTATTGCTAACCCACCTGAAAAGTTGAAAAAAAAAATTATAATCATCATTATGCGCAAAACTCAGATGCGCAAAACTCAAGAACCACAGTCTTGAAATTAAATTTTGATTATGTTTTGTAAGTAAATGGCTTGTATTGACCACACAAACCAAATATAATGTTTGTCACATGACAATCAATACTTAACATCACAAAAAAAAAAATAACGCTATTGTGGGATAGTGATAGGTGATGTAAATAGGATTGTGTGACACACAGAGACAATTTGCAACTTGGGCGTGACGCAAAAATATTAAAACAAGAATAAGAATAGATACAGTACAGTCATAACATAGTACGCAAGCACCTAATAGAACTATAACCATTTGCAACTTTAAAAACCTCCAAATCTTATTACCTATATTCAGATATTGATGTACTTAGGTACTATTTATGAATATATTTTAACATCCAAGCATGGACGTAAGAAGGGGATGGGGTCGAGTGGGCAGTGTCCATCCCAATAGGCTGGTGCCCAACCCCAAAAATTTTACTAACAATAAAATATAATTTCAATGGTAAAATCTAGTATTATTATTGGAGAACTAACTCACTGATTAATAAACGTTTGTGTTGTAGCTCTGTCAGTGAAGTCAACAGTTTGGGCTTCACCTCCGTATACTTTTTGTACGTAGGACTTGTACAAATCCCGTAATTTAGACTTTGCGTCGAGGAAAATAGCATCAGCATACATAATCTTGCTCACTGAGGTGTTCGTGTTTAATTTCTTTAGTAAATCTCCAAAAGTTTCGTGATTTAGACGATTTATTTGAATGTCTGAAAAGAAAAATATTTATCTATACCTAATAACTTGTCTTCTTCTCAAATTAAGTCACATAGTTTCTCTTTATATCTTATAATTTTACATTTCTATACAATTAACAGTTATTTGTAAATATTATTTATAATATCGACAAAATCAAAACAATGTCCTAATAAACTCACCTTGGGAAAATCCTAATGCAAGAGCTATTTCGTCATAAGTTTGCCCCACACTACCAAGTAACGCCATAGCTAAAATTCCTGCAACATATTTTAAATATATATTTTAAAATAAGGGTTTTTTAATAATTTATAAAACTATTTTAAAGCACACTGAAATAAGAGTACGTAATTTATTATTTGTTTCGCTCTGGTGTCGAGGCTAAGCGCGGCATTGAGTTCTACCACTCAACACGTAATGCTTCCAGAATTTGGCAGAAAGTGGGGAACGGAGTATCTTAACACTAGGTTCCCTCTGCCTACCCTGCTGTGTGCGGGATACAGCGTGAAGCTGATGTTATTTTTTATTTTAACTTAACGCATCTAGCTCGTAAGAACACGTCAAGACACTCTTTTCTTTGATTTTCGCCTCATTCAGATTCCACCAGACCAAGTGGCGAGACAAAACGCCGCCAGTCCAGCTAAAATTGATTTAAATATATTCAGTTTCAGAAGCAAGGTAGCTTTGCATATGAATAACAAATTAGCTTAATATAATTTCATGCTGTATCCCGCATACAGCAAGGAAACCTAGTGTTAAGACACTCCGTTTGCCATTTTCTGCTGAATTCTGAAGGCGTACGGTATTGAGTGGCGGAACTTAACGCCGCGCCTTATCTCGACACCAGAGCGAAGAAATGAAAATGTAAATTTAAATAAATATTAAATTTCCTCGATTGGGGATCAAACTCACAACCAGTCGCGCTTACAGGCACATTTTCTACCCCTGCACCACGACTGGCCTCGATGTTATTTTTTTTACATTTTATAGATTAGTATATGTCATTCCTATTTTATTTCTATGTGTAATACAATTTATAATAGTAAAAGCGACTATATCTAATATTTTAACACATTAACATCTAAGAAAACCGGTCAAGTGCGAGTTGAACGCGCCCACCGAGTGTACCGTATCTATTTCATAATTGACAAAGTGAATATAACTTATAATACTTAGAAAAAAGAGTTTGTGGGCATATTAATGATATGAACTACAAATATAAATTTGTAATGAATTATTTTGTGATATACCATTCCTTGGATTTTTCTTTAATTTGTTATTTAAGTTACCAGTTCTTGCCAAATTGGTTTTGAATAATACCATATAGGTTTTGATTATGCGGCAGTGAAATATGGTAGGTGGACTTTTTTATGCTCCAAGGGGCCGTGATACTTCCTTTCGATCTTAAGGTTAAAATGGTCTTGGCAGGCGGACAACAAAGTGATCTTATAAGGACTTTGTCTTATTCTTGAGAGGTACGGAATCATGTTTTTTTTTATGTTGTTCTTGTATTTGTATTGTAGTTGTCTTTTATTTGTCTTTGTTGGTGACTTTATTTATATTATTATTGCATTTATATTTTTGGGGATTTCCGGTGTTACGAAACATGCTGTCGAATGTAGGAACTATTTATTAATTTGTGAGCTCGGTACCATGTGAAATGAAGTGAAGAGGTTTTTTTGACTTTTTTTTGTGAACTGGATGAAAAAGGTCCTTATTTTACACAAATCTCTTATACATGCATACGTGCCTCGGAGTTTATTCTATAAGGTCTTTATTATATAAAGGTCGTTCGATACAAAGAAACACAGTTTTTCTCTTTGAACATACAGTGTACAGCGCTCTGTCATTAGTACAGAATAAAAAACAGAAAAGGGAAACCGGAACCGCCATATCGCCATTGCTGCGCTACTCCACGCCAATGCTATTACAGAACAATTGAATTATACCTATTATTTAATACATATATTTATGTGACTATAGTATAGATAGAGCATTCATTTATCTACGATGTCATTATAAGGAACATAAAATTTTGAATTTCTAATAACGTCAAGTATGTAAATAATGAAGAAGATATTAGAATTTGATATTAAGATAAATTTGTTATTTTTCTGACCAACTAACGGTACTCTCTTGGCCACTATCATCTTTAAAAATGTTTAATTATTAAAACATCCCATTCATCAACACAAGTGGAGAAATAATCATGATTTTAGAATAGTTCTTCTCTTAAGCGGTAATAAACCATCGACTCCCCATCAAAACGTTTAAAGTTAGACTCTTTCCCAATGCTACCCGGTGCACTCGAATATTTTGTTTTTGTTCAAAAAAAATGTATAAAAATCGGAACTTGTTCTTCGATTGTAAAATTTAAATGGTTCCCGACTGTTAACCCTAATGAACTATTGGGCTTGTTTTTTTTATGTTTTTAGTTTTATGCAATCAAGTTTTTTTTAATAATATTTTTGTTATTTCACACTATTTTGTTAGACGTTTGGATTACGACGAGCAGTCTTGCCATATTATTATTTCCTTTAGGGAGTTAATATTATAGGGATTTGAACTCGCTTCCACAGTCCACAATAGTAGGATAAATCCACTATACTATATTACTCATATAATAAAGGTAGACCAATGAAATAATAAAGTACCTGTTACAAAGTTTGAAAATTGGTAAGAATGGTTGTTAAAAGAACTTTAAATCGTTATATATTAACTATAACTTCATAATATTTTTTGAATGATTATTTACCGATACCCTACTTGACTTTAGTTCAATGAATTTTATTTTTTCATTTTGTCAATATGGCGTCTGGTTGTCACTGTTGTTTATTTTTATTATTGGCATGTCTGTAGCGACGACCGAAAGGTTAAAATGAATAGATTGACGTATTAATCGTCAAATTCAGTTATTTCGTTTGGTCTCTATAACTTTCACCACATAGAAACAAACATACATACATTTATAAACTGACAAATACATTACTCTTCTTTTCGTTGAGGTATCAGGTAGAAGTGAGGTGAAACAAGGATAGCGATGTTTTGTCTACACAAACTTGTAATGTCCATGTAATTTCAAAGTCTTTACCTTAAACAGGTTTTGAGTATGCAGTATGCTACATATTTAACACTTTTAACTTAATACATGTTTTGCAACGTTATACAGAGTGTTTTTGTCATTACCACTTTAAATGAAACCACGGTTGTAAGTACTCTATAAAAACCCAATACAATTGAATAAGTGATTTTTTCAAACACCGCCGCACACGCGTCATTCACGAAATCGAGTCGTAGATAATGGAAGTGATGTTGAATTGCGTAAATTTCTCGTTATAGTGTTTTTTGAGAATATCAAGCAGCAGATCCGATCCCGCCCCTTTCCACTTTATTAGTATCTATTCGTTGAGGTATCTTGATTAATTACTTTAGGTATGGGTTTGAAATATTTTACCCTATGTGCTGTTCCCGTAATAGGTGTGCAGATGCTTCCACCCTGTATATACATAATAATAGTATTAACCTTGAATATCTACTTATTAGCAGTAAGAAATGCACTCCTAATACTATTATTATTTATAAATATCTAGTTACAGTTTGCTTAAGTAGAGCTTTGTATTTTTGTGAGTGATCATGTAAAGTAGAACCAGATTAAAAAAAAGTTAATAGATTATTAGAATGAATAAAGAAAATTAAACATTAAAAAATATAGTGTTTTCGTAATCACCACTTTTAGTGCAACCTCTATTTTAAGTACTCTATAATAAAACAAATGATTTTGATCAAAAAGATTTTGCCAAAAATAAAGTTTTTTTTTTTTCTTTAAAAGATTTTGTGTTTTTTTAGGATCGTTCGATCGCCGTTCCTCAAAAGGAAAAAACGGATCCTTACAAATCCTTATAGGATCACTTTGGTGTCCCTATGTCTGTTAAGACCATTTATCTCTAGATCGCGTAGACGGATCAGCTTCACGCTGTATCCCGCACACAGCAGGGTAGGTAGAGGAAACCTAGTGTTAAGAAACTCTATTCCCCACTTTCTGCCGAATTCTGGAGGCATTGCGTGTTGAGTGGCAGCTCAACGCCGCGCTCAGCCTCGACACCAGAGCGAAGAAATGGAAATATAAATTTAAGTAAATATTTCATCTCCTCGAGTGGGGATCGAATCCACAACTAGTCGGTTTTTCAGTCACACTTAGTGCCAGTAGACGGACCAAACTGAAATTAATATTAAATATTCAAGTCTACGGTCCCTTGTAGCAAAGGAAAACTCTTCTAAGTCAAAGCAATCAAAATATACTCGTATTTTTACTATTGTACTATAAAGTTTCTTATGCATAGTTTTTGCTGTATTTTGTAATCAAATTGAATACAGTAGTTCCTATAGACAATTATGAAACTTAGCACTAAGTGAGAAGTTACAATATAAATAAAGAAAAATATGAAGAATGAACATTTTTAGATATTTTGTCCAAAAAAAATCAATACAAACTTTTATTTTAGTTCTTTTCATACAAAATGAGTGTATATGTATGCACACTTAAATTTGTCAGCTTTTATGAATTGTACTTTCGGTTCACCTACAATCTGAAATTGGTACGGAATCCTCGGTGGGCGCGATCGAATGGACTTTTTGGACTGATTGCACCTGACCGGCTTTTTACTTCTCGGTCATTCTTTTTTCCACGTTCATACAGTGATAGTGCAACGCTGGCCGCTCGTAACTTCGTTTGCGTGGTCAAGTCAATAATCCTTGCCTAATATATACTTAATAATTATAAAGTACCACACTAGATATCACAACGCATGGTTTAAATTTTCAATGATTTTAATTCAAATCTTAAATTTTCATATGTCAATACAAAATACTCATTTTGCTCAACTACTTTTGTAAAGGGAGCATTTTATTATATCCTCCAATTTTGGTGGTATGCCAGTCTTTAAAATCAAATATAGCCTGGATCCTGCACACGCCTAGTAGCTATAGAACAAAAAAGTTTCATTTCAATCCGTCCAGTAGTTTAGACGAGTTGCATGAACAAAGAGAGACAAAAATAAAAAATAAGTCATATATTTATATTCAATCAGTTTTCTACATTGTCTTAATTCTTTCGTAAAAATGTATAACCACAAGAAAAGAAATAAACAAACGTCTTATACATTTTTGTCCTAACAATATGTCAAGGCATTCTTTGTCCCGCTGAGGTTTTCCCTATGACACTATTTATGTGAGGAAAATCCTACATAATATAATCGTTTAGCTACCATGGCTGTTGTCAAGTAAAAAGAACGGAATATTAGATTAAACTAAAGAACTAAACTTTTTTTTCCTTTGTTCTTAATATTTTCTTTTTTAAAATTTTACAATAAAGTTGTAACACATTCTATTACTAACTACTTATATTATACGAGTTTTAATACGTGGAGGAGGTTTAGTAGGTACCTTTTTACAACATGCTTTTACTTTTTACATATGCCGTAATGGAATAAGAAATATGGTTGCTAATTTTATTGGCATTTTTAATGTTTACATGTACACAACATAATGTGTACATGTCTACAACATATTTAATAATGCATTAGAAATGCATTTGATTTATAAAAGAAATGTTATATGCACTCTTGTGCTAGAATACATTTTTGTACAGCGTCATACACGTTGCTATAGAAACGCGTACTTTACATCAACAAATATTCCAATCGATCTAAGTAATTCCAATTTACAGGTAACCCGTCGAAGCAAATTTTATTAAAAGTGTGCGCGTGAGAGTTTTACTCACTTACTCACTTCTACAGGAATAAGATTTTGGAATTATAATAAATTAAGCTTAAGTTAGGAAGTAAACAACAACTTCCTCAACAATAAATAAGCGTTTAAGTTGTACCTCTAAATAAACCTAATTGACTGGAGCTTTTTGTATTTCACCGAGCTAAAAAAATCTTAAATACAGCTATAACACATAAATTCATTCACCTCAAACCGGACTGACCTAAATCCACAAAAATCTTTTGTTAAGATACAGCTTTCTTTTGCTGCGTTCGTATTGTAACCCACACCTTTATGTAGTACTAGCGACCGTTCGCGGCTTCGCCCGCAGCAACATTAGTATTTTATGAATGTACTAGAGATAAATTTTTGTAATATAAAAATGATCCAAATTATTATAGCCAAAGTATATATATATTATAGTTAAAAAATATAATAAAAAGTATCTTATGTCCTTTCTAACTTAAAGAATATGTGTACAAGTCTCATGATAATCGGTTTAGTACTTTTAGCGTGTAAGCCTAACAAACACACATTTATAATATTAATATAATGTCTAAAATTAAACTTTGTATGCTGAATTGCTTACCATTGATGCCTGTAGGTGAAAGAACAATATTTTTTCCAATATTGTCATTCATCATTTTCATCATGATATTATAGCCGAGACTGTTCAAACCACTTGCCAATTCATTTTCCCGTAATACTTTCGATATCCTAAAAACATTTAAAATAATTAAAAATACATTTAAGGCATTTCCAAGAATGTTAGCTACTAAATACGTTTTGATATTTGCATATCTCGCTAATAAACATTGAACTGAATTGTGAAGAATAAATAAAATATTTACTCAATTTCGTCTTCAGTACAGGCAGGCTGAATTGTGTTGTAGAAAAACAGCAAGCTAATATATACCACTACAGTCTTTGCTTCCATTTTCAAAGCTGAAAATATAAATGTACATGTAATATAGTGAAATATGACTCCACGCTGTCCCTCACACGTGACCGGGTAGGCAGAGGGAACCTAGTGTTAAGACACTCCGTTCCCATTAAAACACTTGCATTTCCTACTTTCCCCCGAATTCTCGAAATATTGCGCGTTGAGTGACGCGAACTCAACTCGTTGTCGTCGAAGGAAATGAAGATATTAAATATTAATTACTCTGAGTGGCGATCGAACCCACAATCGTCACATTTACAGAAGCACGCTTGCACTCCTGCGCTACGACGGCCTCAAAGTAAAATATTAGTTAATAAACCATTATTTTTAGTGAAAAACTAGTGTGTTTTAAACGGTATAATATGCATCCTTTGTTATCACCATTTTTAATAAAGTTACCAGTTGATTGAGAAAAAAAATTATATAAAAAATTAAAATAAATTAAATTAGCTTCACGCTATATCCCGCACACAGCAGGGTAGGCAGAGGGAACCTAGTGTAAGACACTCCGTTCCCCACTTTCTGCCGAATTTTGGAGGCATTGCGTGTTGAGTAAAAATTGTATAAAATTGTAAAAAATGTATAACTAACCGTATGAAATATGTAATTTAACGTGTTAAGTTTAATTTTATACAATTTATACATTAGCTACATCTGACAAGACAACGCATACAATTCAAAAGTATCTAATGGTTTTAATGTTATCGTTGCACTTCTAATTCATCCTCTTCAGCATATATTTTTAATTGAGGAAAAGGAAGAAAAAATATTGTTTATTAAAAACTAAACCACTGTTTTATAACGTTATAAATTTACAATTAAATCTTATTAAATAGCTTTATCTGACCCCATTGTCATAAAAATATGTAAAACGTTGATTAATAAGTACGTGATTGTAGTACATAATTCGAAACTAAGCAAATTATATAACATTTAACCTAAATTAAATAATAAAAAAAAAACTAAAAATATAAATAATTAATAGGTCTTTCCCGTTACCTTTTAACAATTTTATCTCATCACAAAATTTCACTTTGATCGGAGCTATGCACGATGCAATAGTAATTTATACTGACACTACCGACACGACTGACCACTTCCACAGCTTATGAAGCAACTAAACTAAGCTAACCTTGACCAGTGACTGCAAAAAGGCACTAATCGTATATACATATATATACTGTATTATCAGTAGTTTTTTTTAAAGATATGTTTATATAAATATATTTAAAAAAAATCACGCAAGTAAATATATTTTTTTAGGAAATAGTTTCATATCAAATCTGTCATGAGTTCATAATTCTCGTAATTATATATTTTTTTGCATATGGCTTTCTATTCTACTTATTGTTTATTTGACGATAATGCGACGTCGCAATTTTTAAAGATCAGCGATTGTTTCAAGAGGCTGTCGTGGCACAACGTCTGACTGTAAACGCGACGATTGGGAGTTCGATTCCCATTCGGAAAAAAAAAATATGTTCATTTCCTCGCTCTGGAAACGGGGTATGAGTTCTCCCACTCAACACATTATGTTTTAAAACTCGGCGGAAAGTGAAGAACGAAGTGTTTTTATACTAGGTTCCCTAGCTAAAAAAAATATGCGTCTAGCTATAAAGGGGTAAATTATTTTCGTACAAATCACTACAATGGGTTCTTTACTCATTTGTAATATAATTTGTGCAGTGGAAATAACAGAGTATATCTATCTACATTCCAAGAACCTCAACGCAAACAACTAAACTTTAAACCAGCAAATGCTATGTTTACACGGTACTCATTTATAGGAAACGAAGGTGACTGAAGTGTGAAAAATCATATTTAATTTGCCACGTTCACACGGCAAGGTATGCGAAACTCAACGCCGCGCCTTGTGGATCACAAGTAGAGTATAGGGGAAAAAATTAAAATAATTTCCACTCGGAGAGTCGATCGAGCACACTATCACCATCTTTATTCTTTACTATTAAGCACTGTCTAACTTATGGTTTTATCATTCACTTTTGTTCATCTTTATTCTTAGACGGTTAATCTTTCTTTATGAACCATTACAAAAATATATAAAACAACAATCTCACCCATTATTTTTGGCACATTTGAACGGAATTGTGTCATGTTGGCCCGAACAGCTTTCTCCACCACCATGTCTCTAGGGCATCCACTTTTTTGTTTTTCGTTTCCCGCAAGGCCCATGACATTAAGATAAGCGTTGCAAAAGTGACACTGGGCGGAAAATTAGAACTAGCTCTGAAAATGATATGTACGTGGAAATGATATGTGGTGGTTTTTATAAAGAACGGACTTTCCAGACATAAAACATGAAAAGAAGAAAAAGTCCCGTTCGCTACTTTAAAGCGTTATTATTGGAGCAATATCTGAAGTGTTGAAGTTGATCTTAATTAATTAATATTATACTGATTATCTGTGTAACACATAAGTATAAAGATAATAGTTAGACTTAAGACACTGCCGAGCCACTGTGCACTACGGGGTCGAGTCACTATAGACCAGTACCGGTACATATTGGTTTATTTCCCATTTTTTTAAAAACGTAATGAGACCAATTTACTTTAATATTGATTTCACTGGAAAAGTGATAATGCAGGGAAAAATTAGCAACTAAGGTATGTTGTGTGTTATTTCAGTTCGTTATTTTAACTTTTTCTTCATCATTTAAAAATCAACTTCACGTTGTATCCCGCACAAAGCAGGGTAGGCATAGGGAACCTAGTGTTAAGACACTTCGTTCCCTACTTTCCGCCGACTTTTGGAGGCACTGCGTGTTGAGTGGCGAAAATTAACCTCGACTAACCAGAGCGAAAAAATTAAAATACAAATATAAACAAATATTTCATCTCCTCGACTGGGAATCGAACCCACAACCAGTCGATTTTACAGTTACACTTTGTGCCCCTGCGCTACTACTGACCTCGATCTCCATAATTCAAACATCTGAAAAATTCCGAGTCACTGTTCCCGACTTGACCCTACCATAGTTACTTAAGGCTTTGATAGTCTCGACAGGTATTCCATCTCCTCCTGCAGACTTTTTATAATTGTGGTGTTTGATGGCCTTTACTTCAGATTTGAGTTAGGTACTATGATCTCGTCTACATTGCGCTTGAATTTGGGATAATAGTCGATTAAGTCCATTACGTGGGAACTTGTGGCTTTCTTCTTACGCCTCTTTATCTATTAGAGACAGTGGACTATCTGTCATTCAATATTTCCTTTTGTGCGTCGTCACTGGTAGACTAGTGTCTACAACAGCGTTGAGACACTGAGCGAAGCTGTTTTACTTGATCCCAATAATATGTGCGTATTAATGATTTCTTTGCGATGTTCTGCGGTAGACCATTTCACCCATTTGAACTCTTTGGATAAGCCTCATACTGGTATATTATATATAGTGGTATATTACTCTTTTTGGTATATTATTTGTTAATTTCTATATATTATTTGACATTGCAAGACGACAAGATAAAACTTTTTCATGCATTTTTCATTTGATTTCCATTCGGGGAGAGATATGTTAAAAACAAAATGATAATATAAAAAGGTGCAAATAAAACACAAAAAATATCAATATTTTATAAATATTCATAAATGTAGGTCAAATGTGGTACAATTATTCAAATCAGAGGAAATATCTTTACCAACGTCATATAAAAAGGAAACATTCATGCGTCGTTTTCTACACTTTATCGTTAATCCTAATTACGATCTGTAAAAAATATTTATCGTAACTATCTATATTGTATAGGAACTCGAGTCTGTTAGAGATAGGGTGAAGATACGCGTTGACATTGCTCTTATAACTACGTACAATATTTATTTATGGTAAAAGCAGGTGGTTCTGATTATAGACTGTACATTAAAATTATCCTATATTCACCCCATATCTACGTGTCGAACGACTCAGTGAACTCAATTTATGTATCTAAAATAATTCCTCTCACCAAACACTACACTAGTAACGTGTAAAAGTGACAAATAAAACGTATGAAATGTGAATTATTAAAACATAATTACAATACAATACATTCCGCTCTAATATAAAATTAAAAATATGATAGAGTGTAGAAAATGGTAAATCGTTTCATTGACAGTAAATCCAATAAAACTGGTGTACTTAATTTTATACAGATTACACTTATATTATTTGATGATTAAAATTTAAATGTGTCCAAATTTTACACAACATTCCCACGGTAGCTCTAGCAGCTATACAATATTTTACTGTTCCATTGGTTTTAGAAAAAAATGTAAAAGAAAGCTGTAGTCAATATACTGGTGATCGTAATTTACAAACTAATTAATAAGAAATAACCATTTTAATACTTTAAGACATAAATAATAACACATTTTAAACAATTTAACTCGCTTTCTTTGACTTAAAATCTCTTACATTTAAATGTTTTGACTACACTAATAGTATAACCAAGTCCGTTATGATACATAGTTTCATTATCCTATACTGACGTAATGTAAAAGGCGGTAGGCAGACAACTCCTTACGACTATGGACTCAGAAACAGAGTGTGAAGATTACTTCATGGTTCTTTAATAGCAGAGTTCACATTGCAAATATTTAAACGAAAACAAAAACCAAAAGTTTATATTTGACTATCATATCCAAAATATAAATGACAATTTCTATAAACAAGCCTGAATTCTGTCTTTTTTTTCAACATATTGTTTTACTTTGAATGTGTGTAAACATTAGCATAATATAAAAACAGCATATTTTGCATTATCATGTAAACTCTGCAATTAAATTTGTCTAAAAATCAGAGTGCTCCGACTCTCCCTATTAATATAAGATTAGAAACAAATGCAAAACAAATTACAACCAGTCATGGTACTATTTGACATTAAACTAACAGAGTTAAAGAGATTCCAAATTGTTAATAATATTTTTAATTTAATTTGTTTACTTACCAACATTGACTCAATTATTGCTAAATGTTCAATAAAGAATCTCATGTAAGTCTGTCAGTTAAGTATTCAATACACTCCACTATCACTATATCATACACACATAAATACCTACATCGTAATTAAAATTCACACACACGCACACATATAACTAATATGGTGGCTCGAACTAGCGTAACTTAACAATGAATTAATGATCAGTCTTAATAAATTCATATGAACCTTTACACAGGATCACGGCACTATTTTTAAAAAATACATTGTATGTCACTCTGTTGCTGAGTCTAACTTAAGATCAAACTTATAATAGATAATATTAACAAAAAAGCACTGCTGGTTAAATTTAACAAAAAAATCAGCACATTGAAGCAAACAATAAAATCACTTTAATTTCTATATCTAAAATGATGAGCCACATCGACTCATTACTACTAGTACTAATAAAGTATAATTATTAACCACTTCCCGCTTTCATTTAAATATTTTGAATTGATGATGATTCTATCATCTTATTTCATTAAATTACTACATAGGTTTTAATCTAATTTGTCATTGCAGTATGTACTAGCAGAACAACTTAGGCCTGCCTTTTGTTGTTACACACAAATACTTCAGCAAAATGACAAACAGGAAACTCCAAACTATTCCAATTCACATCTCAAACTGAGATTCAATTTTTTGCAACAGAATGGATCCAAAAAATTAGTGCTCTATCTACTGGTCTAAGTAGTAATACGTCACATAAGTGATATATTACATGATTAATGTATTTATATCATAAATCATAAAAAAAAATTACCTACTGTAAATAAACATTCTGTAATGGGAAGCATGAACAGCGGAATGCTTCACTGAAAGTTGACAAAACATATTTACTAATAATAACATACTAATATCAAATACAAAGTAAGCACTGGAATAGTTTCAATGAGAACTTCTACTGGGTAATCAATTATAACTGTCCACTTAAACAATAAAATCTTTAAAATGATAATTCAAGACACATTCAGAACATTACAATGATTGTTGAAATATTCACCAAAAATACTATTGTTAGTATAAATAAAATATTAATAAAACTGCAGAAGCCGCATGCCTATCATTTAGTCCCTAAACTATTCCTTATATATTGTTAAAATAATTTGGAAAGTTATATTATTGCTGTTTTCCTGCAACCAATTGTTTTTTCTTACACTGCTAAGAAATATATATGTATTTTCTTTTTAAAGGGCCTGTTAATTTGTTAATATTTAGTTAATATGCAGTAACATGTACATATATTTTTTTTTAAAATATGTAAAAATATTTATACTTGCTCATTCATTTTAGTATGAAAATTTTTAAAATTGGTTGAAAAAAATTATACAAATTATTAATACTACAAGGGAACAATGTTTACATTTTTTTTTATCATAATATTGGCACGCGGCATTCAACTTTTGACTTTTTTTATATTAAGTCAGTCATATTTCAATAAATTGTAATAATTGTGATTAAATTAATAACCATATTCCATAATAATATTTGAGACTAAACTAAGCACAGCGCCAATCGACTTATGTCACAATTCTTGCATCTAACATTAATATTTTAACCAACTTAGCTTCAATATGTTAAAATAAAAAAAAACGCAGACTTATCAATTTGTCACTTTGGAAAAGACAATTATATAACTAAAATAAAAAAAAACTATATTCGAGGAGGGTCAAGAGGGCACTTCTAACTGAAGCTGTTTAACAAGCCAAAGTCTCAGACTAGTTCAATGCAATCACGAATGCTTCACAACAATTACACCAGGCCGCTGGGGTGGTGCATGATCAACTTTTTTTGTTAGTGCTAAAGGTGCATCACCTGTTTCTTCTCCAAACAAGTGATCTCCTTCTAGATGACGAATAGCTTCCACAATAGTTTCTAGATTCTGACGGCTAGTACTTGCAAGGTATAGGCGTGACGGGGCATCGTGATTTCCATCAGGTATCACTTCTACTTCAACGCGAGGTTCTGCTTTAATAGCTGCTTCAAGGAGAGGAGTGGCCAGAGGGGTTGCTACAGGAGTGGCTAGAGGTGCTTCAGCAGGTGGCTTTTCACCTTCTTCCTTCTCCATTTTACATTCAGCAATATCTGTCTGCTCATAATGTATAACAGGAGTGGATATTTCTTGGACAGTTTCAGGGTACATTTGAGCTTCAAGAGTCTGAAGTCGCTCTTCAAGCAAACGTCTCAATCTTCGTTCACTTTCCAATTGAACTCTTAATTCACTATTCTCCAATTCTTTTTTCTGTGGTGCAGCAGATACTGTTATAACAGCAACTGGTTCAGGGGATCTTGAATTTGTAGTCACATTATCATCTGTCGAATCTGGGATTATAGAGGGAACAAGAGATAAAACATCACTTTTTCTTTTTTTTATTGGTATCTCACCTCCTTCATGTTGATTCAACAACCTCTTCAATTGACAATTCTGTGACAAAAGTCTTGTCTTTTCTTGTTCTAATGAATATATATATTCTGCTGTTTGTTGTAAGATGGCAGCCTGTAAAATAAATATTTTTCATAAGCACAAGTGTTGGATTTTTAAATAAATATCAAATGTTTTGTATCTTAACAGTGAACATACTTTACTAAGTTTCTCGCCCTCGTGACGAGGCAATAGAGTGCGTAAAGCCTGAAAACCAGCATTGATGCTCTGCATCCTCCTACGTTCATTGCTATTTGCAATTTCTCGTCGAATTCTCTTCTCTGCTTCCATAGTTTTACCCCTAGACGATGAATTTTTTTCACTCCTGAAATTATTACATATGTTTATATATTAAAATAAACGCATTCATGTTTATATAAGAATATATACAATCTAAAAAACCTAAAAATCAAAACATTCAAAACCTCAGCGACAACATATTTTTTTACTATAGATAAATATAAAATAAACAGATTAATGGAATTTATTAAAATAAAAATTCACGTTTTTACCCATATCAATATATTTTAGGTTTACACAACAAAAACATGTAGGTTTTAATGTTTGGCGTAAGTGTTATAACGCGCTTACTACGCCTATTTGATTTGTCCAAACATGGCGGCCCAACAGCTGACTATACACCGGCACGGGGCGGGAGCGACCACATATGACCACACGAACATGTGTACATGACACAAACATCACAAATTATTGTATTATGAATAAAATTAGTATAAAAGCTTAATTATGTCCATGTGATATTCAAATACGATGAAAAATCTATAACCACGCCGGTTACACCTACCTCGAAATAGCGTGATCAGATGCTTCTTCTTCGTATAAGTTGTAATCTTCTATTTCTAATAAACAAACGTCATTACCGTGCAATGACATAACTTAAGCACAAAACGGCACAGTTTAAGGATTCCACATCTAAACATATATTATAAAATCGGAATTACTTTTAGCAAAGCCACAATGGCGGGAAATGACAATGAGTACAGTCAGGTGACGCTACACAATTTACACACTTCACAATAATATAAGCCGCACAAATCACATTTAAAACACTTGTAATGAATATAAGATATCCATTTATTATTTTTTTTCTCTAAATAAAGAGATTTTTTTTTTAAAAACAGTAATTATAATGAAGGAGTCAAGGGCAACACGAGATACGCGACATATCGATGGCCGATGATTTAATCATAGACAAATTTCATTCATAGACTATAGACCTTGGCGCATTATCCAACGCGAAAACCAGATGTTTGAAATTATTTTATTTTATGATTATAATGAACATAAAAGCTACTTAAATTTTATTAAACTACAAGTATAGCACTCAATTATTTTTTTATTTACTTGTTTTACAATTTTTTTTTCTTTTCACAGTTACAGTTTAAACATTATATTTTAAATTATTTTTTAATATTGCTAAATATAATATATTCAATATCATTTTCTACAAATATTTACATAATCAAATGAATAGAATTATATATACATATCTTCAAAAGCATAATTGTAATATTAGTATTTGTTCATATCGGGAACGATCACATATACAATATTTTTAGTAAATTAATAAGGGATATTTCTTTAAAAAGTAAAGTAAAACAAATTAGTAATGAGTTATATGAAAAGTTATTACTATTATTTCAAATATCATAATTATTATTATTGATAAGCTACAGTATTTAATGTTAAATGAACGCATTTTAACGTATTTTATTTTAAGTTGTCAGAAAACACGCTATGTTGGCTCAACTGAAGCGTCTCAATTTTACTAACCAATCACAGGGAGTTTCATTTTTGAATTCGTTCTTGGTGGGTGGAGATTTGCCTTGTCGCCATATTGTGATCGGCTGTGAGTGCTGGGAGTGAATAATTTTATTATTTAAAGTGTAATTTCTTTGTCTTCGTTGTTCGGATTTTAAGACACAAGGGTAAGGTTAAAATTAATATAAGTTTTTGTCATAAATGTCTTATTGTCGTGTGTGTAATATTTTATTCATTAATATACCGGGCGTTTGATTCTATAAAACTTCGTTGATTTTAAATTTTTTAATACTTTTGTGCATGTTGATTTAAAGATTTTTGTTTTTAGCTCCCTTTAAAACATTATACTTTTTATACTTGGCACACAAAACTGTAGGTAGAAAGTAATACGAATTAATTAACTGATTTTCATTTTTATGCATTCTTTCGCCGTATTACATGTTGTAGATTTGTACCCCTTGTGAAACACGAGTGAAGTGCGATCAATATATGGTAATTTTACTCCGAATGCATTTTTCCGGGAAACCCGGTGTTAGTGCATTCACTAATCGAATCGAACGATGAATCATCAATGTAACAACCGGCGCACTTACTAAACAAAGGTTTTTGCATTAAAGCAACTTGTGAAAAAATTTGCTATATTTTATTGGGAATTATATTATTAAAACTGGAAGCTTTAAGAAGTTAAAGGTAAAAGTTTGCCGTTATATTTTTTATGTTAAAGAAAATGAAAGAGAATTTTGAAGAAGTTACAATGATAATTTACAGAAAATACTATTTGTATGAATTAAAATGCAAATACTGTAACGTAATATGTCTGTCGTTTCAATAAAACCTGTACTGGTCCACATGTGCTAAAGACACACCCTAAAATGAGTCTTGCCCCAAAAATAGCTATATAACTAAATAAAAAGCTATATAATTATACAAAAAATAAAAAGAGACAAACCAATAAATTCCACTTTATAAAAATTTGTATAATCTATGCATTTATAATAAAATTGTAACTGATAGCTGTCTGCACATGGGAGATATATGAGAAAAAAATATAATTGCGGGCATTTATTAATGTTCCCAATAAAATTTAAAAGAATCATTGTTTTGGGTATAATTATAATGCAAAATAACGATTGCGATTGTCAGTCATTGAGATGATGTTTTTTTTTTAATTTTTGATTATTTGCCCGAGTTTGTACTAGCTAATCTCAAAAATGCCTTAACTGATCTAAATTCAGTTTTCACTATTGACAAATTTCCCTTTACATTTAGTGTTTGTTTTATATTAATCTGTTCATAAAAAAAAGTTAATTCAGTATAAAATGTTTCGTTGGCTAGTTTTCAATGTATAGATATTGTCTTTAAATTGATAATTATATTGGGATACAAGAGTAATTCAGATTAGTACATAAATTGAATAATTCAAGCAGACAAAGCCACAAGTGGCCACTACTTAATTAAAGATATATTCTTTAAAAAATCAATTAATATTTCCCTTATTATAGATAATGCTACTGTTTATATAGTCATTGTTGTGTTGAACTAATGTTTTTTAGTCACTCATTCAATAATTTCATTTTCCTCCATTAGTTTTACTTTAATATACCTAATGGAATATTGTTACTGAGATTAGTCATAATGTAAATATTTATTTAACATGATATAATAAGGTGAATCAACTTTAAACAATACAATCAATTAAGTGTATTTATCATAACATGTGATTTGCCTTATTCTCTTTTATTGCTTAACTTAATTTAAAGTAGTATCAAATAAAAATAACTGTGTAATAACTAATGTTTATAAATATAAGTATTTCAATTATAAAATTTGTAAATGGCTTGTGCACTACACATTTAAAGAAAAAAATATTAAATTATGCTGTATCCCACACATTGTAGGGTAGGCAGAGTGAACCCAGGGACCTAGTTTTAAAACTCTCCATTCCGTTCCCCATCTTGTGCCAAATTCTGGAGGGTTTGTAAGCTAAATAGCTCGATATTGAATTCATAACCATTGAATTTACACAGTCATGTGTTGTGCTTCTGCATCACGATAGCCTCAAACTATTCTAAGTGCCCTAGATAACTGACTGCTTCTACATGGGATTACATAGTAATAATAAAAAAAAAAAAATAAATAAATCAGCTTCACGCTGTATCCCGCACACAGCAGGGTAGGCAGAGGGAACCTAGTGTTAAGACACTCCGTTCCCCACTTTCTGCCGAATTCTGGAGGCATTGCGTGTTGAGTGGCAGAACTCAACGCCGCGCTTAACCTCGACACCAGAGCGAAGAAAATGGAAATATAAATTTAAGTAAATATTTCATCTTCTTGAGTGGGGATCGAACCCACAACCAGTCGGTTTTACAGTCACACTTCGTGCCGCTGCGCCACGACTGGCCTCAACATAGTAATAATGTGAATATAATAAATAATTTTATTCTATGTGGGACTGGGATATGGGACTGTCCAATACAAAATAATTTTTCCAACAAGCACTTTTCAAATTTTATATTTTATCTAGGTTCATTGTGTAAAACAATTGCAAGCAAATACAAAAATTACGAGAACAAATTTAAATATTTAATTTTACTCAAATATAAATGTAGATTTTCTCAAAACCATGTGATTTTATTAAATATTTTAGATATGAAAGCTAGGTTATTAATTACAAAAAAACTGATATCATTTATATGAGAGGGTCTCTACAACTTTACTACAGGTATCTGTAACTTGTTGACCTTGAATAGTTTAAAGTCAAGGCCATAGTCTGATGTTGAGTAGAATAAACCTATTAAACATGCCTAATAATATAACATACTTGAACTTAAAATGTAACAGATTTAAGTGCTATTTAATAAAATAGAATTAAACATTTAATATGTTAAGCAGATTTAGCTGGTGGAATTGCTATCTATAGTTTTTTAAAATTAAAAAGAAAAACAATGTAATCAATAAATAAAAAGTGAAGGAGCTTCCAATTAGGCTAAAGAAGTCATGTCTATATTTATTGTAATATTAAATAAATCCACTTGAATGATATTAAATCCGAAAAGTAATTTTATAACTTAAAATATAATCATAATAGTGATAACAATTTCTGCCTGCTTTGAACATTTTTTTTGTAATAATTAAGAATCTGTAGTAACAAAACTTTACTTTGTTGAATTTAATGTCCTAATCTTAGTATTTGGATTAAAGGATTGCTAAAGAGTCATTTATTGTTATGTTCTTTATTGCACTTAAATAATATATATAAATAATACAAAAATAAAAGGTTATTTAACAACGGTGGGCTTATTTCTAAAAGAAATCTCTTCCAGCCCACCAATGGAAGTGGATGACTGTCACACAACTCTGTGTAATCTATTGGACTATTGACATTTTTTTGAGTGGTTGTTTTGATGTTGAAAGATTGGTTTTGAGTAATATTTTTTAGGAATCCATTTCGCTAATTTATAGAGCCATAGCAGGTAGAGGGACACCGGGAAACCAAATGATAAGACACTCCTTTCGTCATTGAGGCTCTTCCGCTCTGTACTTTCCGCCGAATTCTTTAGGCTATTGACTGTTGAGTAGCGGAACTTGACGTCGCGCTTCTACCAGAGCGGGGCAATAATAATATTAAGTATTTTATTTCCCTGGTGGGGAATCGAAACTATTACCGTCGTGTTTGGTTGCACTATTGTAACCCTGCGCCAATGTATTGAAAAATTTTAACTCTTATTCTTATTTGCACAAGACAGCCGAGTGCAATGTGTTCTGGTGAAACAATTATAGATCTTTAAAATAGAACAGGCTGCAAGTGCATTCTGGTTCTATTTTTGAGTGTTAACATTTGTTTCAAGTTTGTTTTGAACATCCTAACCCATTGACACCTTTTAGTAATACATTTTCTTTCATTGGCTCCTATAATGTTATTTGAAATATACTGTTGTCACAGACTTTTGTTAAAGGATTTTTAGTTTACATACAAATAGTATATAGTATGAATTATTGAAAATAGTTCGTCTCAAATGGCATCCCACATATTATAACATAGTACATAACGAATCTTAGTTTCCCTAGTTACAACATCAATTTTCATACATTTAACTTTGTAATAATTGTTTAAAATAAATAATGCATATATACATTAGGAAGACAGTGATTATGGGTGCTAAGCAGAGCAAGCGCTCGGTGGACATAAGCGGCAAGGAGGCCGAGGGCGCGGGCGAAGTGGCCGCGGCCGGCGCGGGCGGGGAGGGCCGCGTGGAGCAGCTCGCCGACGCCGACGCGCTCAAGCCGCAGCTCAACGGCGACGCACACATCCACGAAACCTCAGTGAGTTTCATATAATAACACTATAGGGAAATGTATATTAAAGACAGTTTGTTAAAGTTTACAAAATTAGATTATTGCTTCTAATTTATATATATTTACTTACATTTAGGTAAATCATTAAATCTCTTCTAAAGTTCTTTCTTTCTTTAAAGCTTTTATTAAATCATTAAATCTCTTCTTTCTTTCTCTCTTTCTTCACGGTATTTTTTTTTCCTCGGATACTTGCGTATGACATTGTTACAAAGTACGTTCGTACCTTGTAAAGCAAATCGCTGGCCATAACGGGAAGCGTCTTCGTTCGCACGACTTGTTTAGATGGTACGACCGAAGTAGTTTGTTTCTTTCAATTCTTTTATTTTATAACGTACCTGAAGGTATGAAACCTTTTAGGATCTTGTTATGTTTTTGCTGTGTCTGGATATTGTCAGCGAATTGTAATAATTTCTTGGATGAGGCTTGAACGCTTGAACACGTTACTGAGAGACCTATTCTTCATTTTATACTAACTAATAACTCAATAAAAAAATACAACAACAAAAAAGGCACGGACAATCAAAATCTTTAGCACAACTCAAAAATATAAATAAATCACTGTATATAATAAATCTTTATTTATTCAATATATAATGTACAATCATTTCTGAACAATAATAACAACTATTTTTTATAATTTTAAAGTGTTATTCCAAACTAAGGAAAGGCGGCGCGAGTTCGAGTTCCGCTACGTTCAAATTTCTATACGTTTTCTAAATAAGTTATAATGAGAACTATACAATAAATTATCTAAATACATTTATTGAATACAATTTATTGTGTCAAAAGATTATTTTTTTAAGTAGTATACACAAAGGTTTATTAATTTAGTCTATTGTCTTGTTTAGTTTCAATTAACTGAACACAAGTTCGATGTTAACGCGATGTGGGTGCCCGGGAGTAGTGTTCGCTACGATAATTGATGTCAGATGTTATAACAGACGACCCGCATAACAAACATCGCAGTAGCGCTACGAAGCCATTGAGCTTTATTTATTACTTATCTGTACACTATTTTTAGAGCGTGATAGTGTCTGTTACAGTATTATTCCTTATGTTGTATATAGAATAAATGATAAAGCAGCTGGTTTCTGTCCTTTTCTTTAGTTTATATATAATGTTGATCATAAATAACTTTTTTTGTATTGTGTTGTATATTTTTTTTATTTTGCTTAGAAACATTTAAAAATGTGAACGTAACTTATTAGAAAACATAAAATAAATGTCGTTTCACCTTAGTGAGAGCAATGCTTAAAAAATACTAAAACTGTTGCTGTTTTTCATTTAAAATAGGATAAAGAGAAGAACCTCGATAGCGGTACGCCAGAAAATGAGAAAGATGCGACCACAGAGAAGGAATCTAAAGAACAAGATGATGATAACAAAGACGCTGCACCGGTAACTAATGGTGACGCCGAACAAAAGGTGGAGAATGGCGAATCTACACCTTCACCCGAGGACGTTAAGAAGCCCAAAAAGGAGAAGGTACTGTTTTACTTTTCGACTAAATATTTTAATCAATTTGAACAAGTAAAAAAATAATAGATTTTTTTTATGATTAATTGAAATGACAGAACTACTAAAATACACGCTGTATTTTAGTAGTCATGATTATATTGTTCTCACCAGGTCAACACTACGTTTCGAAATTCTGGAAACAATTCAAAATTATTATGGGTACATGAAACGAAACGAGAAGTTCATACAAACAATTACTTTTATTAATTTTAAGTAAGCAATTTAGTTATTACAGCAGCTTCCATGATATTTAAAACACTAATTGGTAACATTCCTCTGCGAATTCTTTAACCAATTAATACACTTTAGTGGAGCTGCCAATTAAACAGTTTAACTTGTGTAAAATATGTTGTGCTTCATACTCTTTTTAGTTATTAATCTATATAGGACAAAAAAGTTAAAGTATGTGTAAGTGTCTATGAAATGTGTAACAGAATCTTGATTATAACATTATTCATTTTAAAACAATTATATAACTTGTTATTTTTTTATGCTTGATACATTCATTGACTTTATGAAATTCTGAGTTAAAAAAAAATTAGCTTCACGTTGTACCCTGCACACAGCAGGGTAGGCAGAGGGAACCTAATGAGACTTAAGACACACCGTTGTTCCCTATTTTCCGCCAAGTTCTGGAGGCAAAGCGTGCTGAGTGGCGGAACTCAACCCCGCGCTTCGGCTCGACACCAGAGCGTAGAAATGAAAGTATAAATGTAAATAAATATTTAATTTCCTCGAGTGTGTATTGAACCCACAACCAGTCAATTTTACAGTCACACTTTGCGCCCATTGAGTTAAGTAAGGAGAATAATAATTTTATAGTAATATAGTATAAAAATATGCAAATTATTTGAGACCACGTTAACAATGAACGGATCAGATGCACCGATCTTTTTTTGTTAAACAAATATGCTCGTTGCTTTGTTTCTCATTACAATTTCATTATTATATTTATAAATATAAAAACACTTAATTCAATTGTCAGCATTTACATTACATTACATTAGGGGTTCCCAACCTTTTCTTGATCAAGAACCACTTTTATATCATTCTTGGTATCAGAGACACTATGCATGTAGATATAATAAAAATTAACTGTGACAATCAAACATAAACTTCCCCTCACCACACCCAGTCATAAAATTAAAATCGTTCGCGGACATATTTAGGCTTCTGCGGACCACTGGTGATCCGCGGACCACTGGTTGGGAACCACTGCATTACATTGTTGTGTGGTTTTTTGAAACTGCCGTTAACAATTGCTATTCGTGTCGGTATTAAAATACTCTATTATTTGCAGTCAACATTAACAAAGGACTAAAAATATATTTTATATATTTTTTTTAAATAAATAAACAGGTTAAGAAGAAATGGTCTCTGAGATCGATAAGCTTCAGCAGAAAGGATAAACCGAAACAAGAAAAGAAACAAAAAGACGATGAATCTAAAACAAACGGAGAACCAGAGAAAGTACCTGAAGAGGTAAGTGACAGCATAAAATAAAATTAAAGTAATAGTTGTTAAATCGCCTTTCGAATTTACACATATTTAGTGTTAAAACACTCTTCATTATCCGCATAATTTTAGATACATTGCGAGTTGAGTGGCTTAACTGAATGTCGCGCCTTGCCTTGTTGCCAGAGCGAAGAAATTAAAATGTTTTATTCCCCCCCAGTGGAAAAAGAATTCAAAACCGTCTCGATTATAGTTAAAGACTGCCGCAGCACTAAAAGGCAGCAAAAAAAAACAAAAAGTAGTGAAAGGTCTATATTTATGTTTCCATTAGTGTCCAATAGTGAGTGGCATAAACGAAATGATGATCAATAACTTTCTACCGCGTAGTACCATGTTATTCGTATTCCGTCAACGCGGTCACTACTCACTACACAATGCCGGCTCCGGTCGCCGCTGCGCCGGTTGCCCCACTTTCGAGACCACTGTTTATACTACGACTAGAGCTATATCTTATATACTTAACATGTGGCCGTAATCGAATCTTAAAATTGTTTGCTTAATTATTCAAGTCATTGACCCGCCCGAGAGAAACTCGGGATGGCGATGTAAAATCAACCGTAACACGCGTTTAGTAATTATTTTTATTTTTTAACTGTTAATTATTATAGTTGCTCGTTTTCAGCTATTTTATTTAAGAATATTCTACAAAATGATTGAACAGTATACGTTTTTGTTGTTTCTAGAAATCTTTACAAAGCTAAAATTAATTGTCAATGTAAAACACTCGGTTTTAAGTAACCGATTTCGGATATAACCTTGCCAATGGACCGGCTAGAAATCGATTTCTATGACAAGAAACTATTGCGTAGTGCATTGCACCCAAAGCGGGGCGAGGAACAATGCGCATTATAATTCAAAATGGTGCTATATCCGCGCCAACAAACGTGAGCCGACGCTGTCTGCCGGCGGTATCGACGTATCGCGTCGTTACCGGTGCTAATTCATTAATTTAAGCCCGACTGTATTTTTTTAGTAGTCTTCAAATTTTTATAATTCGATATTAACTAACGGTACGAAACACCACGTGGTGACATATGTTCGTTACGACTCAACCCCCCACCAGCTTTCGACATGTTCGAAAAGCTGATGACTAATCCGTTTACTTGAAATAATTTTAATTTGCTGCTGTTAATTTATATTAGGTTATAATATGTCGTAAATATATTTTATAATTTTAGTTGCGAGCGCGGTCGTATCGGCCCAATCGGTTCCTTGCTTTGCATTAAAACTTGTTTGTGTGCAAAATAAAATTAGCAGTCCGGGGCAGGTTTGCGAGGCCTGCAGTGGGCGCGGACCCGAAGGCCGCTCCTTGAGAAGATTGCATGTCGTATAACACATTTTATATATATAATGTTATAGTACACTCGTTATAACGATAGTATACATCTATGTTTTCCCTTCATCATTTAACATTTAATAAATAAATAATATCTAATTACAAAGAATCGTGAATCGTTTTATATTAGTAACAAAGAAGATTTAATATTCTTTATGAGGCACCAATGCCTAAAGCCAACAGCCAAAAACAACAAACCGATATCCCGATATCTATAAATGGAACCAGTTTAATCGTGTTTGTAGCACGGTGTACAGTGTGGACAATGGTGCTGCTATGGAGTAGGTATGTGTATCGTAACTCGCTACCGGATAAGTAACACGAAGAGCCAAGTTCATATTGCATGTTTACCAAACGACGGACCGCGTAATAACAAGTGCTCTCATCTATCTATCGTATTTTCATAATACCCCCCGTTGAATACAGCTTTGGTATAACAAGGAAGGGGTTTCGTTTCCTTTTGACGTTATCATTCTATTGTTATGTCAACGATCTGATTGTGACCGCTCGCCGGTCGTGAGAAACCGGATTAGATATGGTTCATATATCTCCCAAGTTTTTTTTTTGGTTTAATAACATAGTATCGTGTAGGGTCTCTATTTTTATTTGATTTCTTGTTGAACTAAATATTTTTTTGGTTTTGCCCCTTTTAGGATCAAAATAATTTAAAAAAAAAAAATTGAGATGGTCAAAAATTTAATCTATGCCAACACAATGCGGTTGTTGTTTTATCAATTTTTTTTTATAACTTTCACATTTATACTTATTAATAATAAAATATTTAACATATTGCTTTGATAAATTTGTCTTTCAAAGGTATGCAATATTATTATGTATACCTCTCACTAAGTGGTCAAACAGTCGTGTAATTCGTTGGTTGGTAATTGGTACTAGATTCTATTTATAACCTAAAATAAAATTATGATAATAACTAGAAACTATTATAAAAGCAAGGAAGTAAAAAAAAAATATAATCATTCATCAAATTATTTTTAGTTTTATCTTGATACGGTCGTGTAACGCTTTAACTGTGGAGTATAATACTAATTGCGCAAATAAAAGTGAAGTTTTACTCGACCGCAGTTTCACTTCACTTCACAGTTTTTGCTAGTCATCCGACTTAAGTTTTCATATCGTGATTTTAATATCAATACAAACATATTATTTTGTGAAATAATTTAAGAAAGTCAATAATAAACAGCCATTCTAGCAAAATATCTATAATATTAGATAGTATATTTACAGTTAACTAGTATGCTTATATATAAAGACAGTAAGGTAAGTGGGATATGTATTCACCAATATAGCTCATATTGGTGTAATCGGCGGCGGCGGGGCGACAACCTCCGATAGCGAATGCGAACTATGAGTTGTATATGACGGACAGACGTATACGCGCCAGGACCGGCCGAGATGCTACCTCGCTATCTCCATTATTTATTGCTCATGCAAATTGTGCTCCGTCGGTCACACGAGGTTGCTGGCTGCTTGCTATGTGACCACTTGAGTGTCGCTTGTGTCGTTTCTGATGGCCTCGATTGGACCGTCTTTTCTCTATAGGTGTTTATATAGTCTGTATAACTTGGTTGTTGTAGTTGGTTTGCTCTTTGTAAGCTTCGTGTGTTTTACACATAAATTGTTACACTGAGGCAGTTGTTGTGCAGGGGCTTAAGGTGTGGCTGTGACGCGACGGTTGTGGACTCTACGGCCATTGGAGGGTGTTAATTATTCTTTATTAATGTTTTCGTTTCGTCGTTCTGGCAACAAGGCGAAAAAGCTCGGCGTGAGTCGAGTTGAGTTTCGCCACTCAACACGTACTGTCTCGAAAAATTCGTAGGAAAGTGGGGAACGGAGTGTCTTAACACTAGGTTTCCCTTTGCTAACCCTGTTATATGCGTTGATATAATTTATATATTTCCCAAATTAATGTATCAATATTTGTTTAATTGAGTATTTTGAAAGTAATCGTCACAATCAATATATTATGCAGAGCGTAAAACCCGTTTGCCATAGTTCTGTCTGTGTTCCATTGAAGAGGTGTCGCTGATTCACCGGGAGTTTACCGTTACCGTTACCGGATAAAGGCTAATTTCGAACAAACTATAGAAATTGTCGAGCCCCTTTGTTCGCGCGTGATGAGGGGCGGAACACAAAGTAATTTCCACCAAACATTAAAAGGGCTTGATATTTTTATTGCAATACCATTAAAATGATTGCAAAACGAGGTGTGACTCTTTATTATGCGTACATTTTAATTATTATTTTCCCTTCATATATACATATTTAGGATTTTTGACAATTGACAATCCAAAGTTTATGTAATTACTTAGTTAAACAGCACAATTTAAAGTGTTTATTTTATGAATCTCAATATATTTAAATATATTATTGTATTAATTATTATAAGTCTTAATAAATATCTAAAAATCTAACAGGCTACCGTTATGGAATTAAAATAGAATAATATTTTGTGCGACAATAACTACGACGGTACTATTTGTTCAGTGAAACAATACTAAAACTGACAAAAACTATGTTATTTATGTTCGTACATGTGTGAGTCGAACAATGCCAGGTAGCTGCTTCCTGTGCGTGACGCGAGGATGTTAGCCGTATTGTGCATATTGTTGTTCGTTTCGGACATTGGTTTCGTTTATACTTTCGACCTCAGTTTATGTTTATTTTTTTAATGAGATATCCCCGTTCCATTGAACTTGGAGAGCTAATCAAAATTAAATGTTTTACCAAGCGTCAATTCTGATAGTTGACGCAATTATTTCCAAGTATTTCGCGTTCAACGAAATTTAGATATATAAAGAGATGCGAGATTGAACGCCACATGTATACTGGGAACAAAGTGACTTTAATTTTAGTGCATATCCCTCCGCATTTTGTATAAGTTACGTTCAAATGCATGCATTATGATAATATTGAACCATCGTCCAGCTCAAATATAAGCAGCATATAATCGAGTTAACTCAAAATAACTGGTAAAGTGGGTAACATCGAAACGATTAACCTGATGTCTATAGTCTTGAGGTTAGTTCGCGTTCAATCAAACTCTTCAGCTTTATTATATTAATGTAATATTAGCAGTTATGTTCCTGAAGATGGTTAGAACGACAAATTACCGTAATCTTTTGTTGTATAAGGAAGTCTGGCTAAGTGATACAAGAATACAAAACAGATATATATATAATAAGCAACTTAACTGTAATTTTGTTTGACACTTTATTTTTCATATTCTTTGTATGTATAGGAAGTGGCCATTGTGATCCGGTGGCACAAGGGTGTGACCGTAAACGCGACGGTCGTGGTTTCGATTCCCACTCGAAGGAATTAAACATTCAATATTTTTATTTCTTTGCTCCGTGAACAAGGCAAAGCGCGACGTTGAGATCCGCCATAAATACGCAATGCCTCCAAAATTCGGCGTAAAATGGGAAACGCAAGTGTCATAATGGAAACGTTTCCCCTGCCTACCCTGCTACCGCGGAATACAGCGTGAAGCTAAAAAAACAACACTGCGACACCACTGATTTTGAGAAACTTCTTTGTTTCATGTCAGCCAATTTATAATTGTCATTTATGGTGTTACTGAGCGTTGTGTACTGTATGAATCATGTCAGCGTGCCAATAAGTTAACGGCACGCTAACTATTCAAAGGTTGACTGATTCATCCATTGAACTCATAATTAGTCACGGAAACTGAATAGTTAATTAGAACCGATCATTCATCTCGTATTTTACCTATTTTCCTTTATATTGTATTTGTAGGTATTTCAACATAGATATATGTATGGCCTTGCCAGTATCGATATCACTCCGTATGTATTTACCAAGTTTCTGCGGTTGCGTATTTCAGAGAGATCAATATATGTTTTATATTTGAATATATATATTTTTAAGTATCAAGATATTTATTTTGTCACTGAGAGAGGAATACAATATTTTAGTTTACAAATTTAGTACGAAGATTTTTAATTTGCTAAAAAAAAAACCTGTAAACCCGTGGTTCCTAAACTTTTCTTGATCAAGGACCACTTTGATATAAAAGTGGTGGGTTTTTGGTAGCAGGGACCACTATGACCCACACCTACATGAGGAATAATAAACATTAACTGTGTCATAAAATTAAAATCTTTCGCGGACCATTGGAAACATTGACATCATTTTATATTTGATATATAAAAATAATAACGAATGCGGCGATGATTTACGTTTAATAATTAATTGTTTACTTTTCAAATGTCTTCTGCCTGCCACTGTGAGATAAAATGTGACCATCGATTTTTTTTATATATATGTATATTAAGATCAATAAATTTGAGAGCCAGGCCAGTCATAGCGCATAAGCACAAGTGTGCAACTGAAAATGCGACGTGAAGGGGAGCCGATTTCTCCACTCCAGAAAATATTTCAATATTTAAATATTTCATTTTCTGGCTCTGGCAACGAATCAAAGCGCGGCGTCGAGTTCCGCCACTTAACACGCTATGTCTCCTCAATCTGCTGGAAAGTTCGGTACATAAGTGTTTTTTAACAATAGTTCCCAGGTTCCTTCTCCTTAACCTGTCATGTGCGGGATATTGTGTCGACGACTGTGACTAACTACACACAAAATAATATAGTATTTTTTATTGTTAATAACAAAATATAATTGATACAAGTGTAAACCCCGTGATGTAATTAATCTACCAATGACCACACTCCTTGAAGGACAGCTTACATAAAATGTTTAGCCATGCATAAAAAAATTATGCACTACAAATGGGTTGTATAAAGATCTCGATTTCATTTCGTTTCACTTTATTTATCAAACATGTAATAAGAAATGTTGATAAGCTATCATCTTTCTTAAACAATATAAATACTATATATAACTAAGAATAGGAAACATATATTTTAATAAGGTTTTTTTTTTTATTTTTTGATTTGTAATAAACAATTATTTTCAGTCGGCTGAGCAGAGTCCCGAGTCGGAGAAAAATAATATCGTGCCCGAAGAGACTGTCGAAGCTGAGGCTAAAGATGAAAAAACACCAGAGACTCCGGTGACTGAGCCAATTACGAATGGTAGCATGACACCCGAGTCACCGAAAGAAGAATCCCCTCTTTCGGAAGAACCAGTGTCTAATAATAAGGAAAACGACAGGACGGAGACTCCTAAAGCTGAGGTTGCACCAGAAACGTCACCTGTCGTCAATGGCCTCCCCGCAGAGGAACCTAAGAGTGAGACCCCCGAGCCGGTCGTAACCGAGCTCGAGACTAGCGAGACTAAGGAGGCTGTTGTCGAAAAATCGGAGCCCGCTCCCATCATTGAAACCCCTGTCGAGAAAGAGGTTTGTGTCGAAAAAATGCCTTTAATTGAGCCTACGCCTCCACCGCTCCCCGCTAACCCTCCTCCTTCGTCGGTGGCCTCCTTCGCCGCTACCACCATGGCGCCCGAACTGCCCGCAGAACCTGTTTCTGTCGACCCCGCGCCCGCACTCTCCGCGCCAGCTGACCCCGCGCCCGCTGACCCCGCGCCCGCAGACCCCGCGCCCGCTGACCCCGCGCCCGCAGACCCCGCGCCCGCTGACCCCGCGCCCGCAGACCCCGCGCCCGCAGACCCCGCGCCCGCTGACCCCGCGCCCGCAGACCCCGCGCCCGCTGACCCCGCGCCCGCAGACCCCGCGCCCGCAGACCCCGCGCCCGCTGACCCAAAACCTGTGCTTGCTGACCCTGCACTTGTCGACTCCACCCCTCCCACCACAACCCCCGAACCCACCAACAAACACACACAACCGATCGATACCAATGAATCTGAATGCAGTCTCCCAGTGATTAACCAGAACGCTGAAATAAGACCCTTACAACCGTCCATCAGTGTCACGGACGCGGACGCGGACGAGGATCCGGCCGAACCCGCCCTGCCCGATGTTCCGGCGGAAATAGAAACTGAGTCGCACGATATTAATACGTACAATGTAAATATTTCGAGTGATAGCCACATAAACGACGCGAAACTAGAATGTGATGAAACCTCCGTCGATGCCGATTCCACAAAACAAGTAGCATTTACTGCAAATGACGACAAGAATGAAGACAACGCATCAAATGAAACGACGACCGACGCTACGTCTGCGGAGACGAATGTCGCTATAAGCAAATTAACCAATGGAGTCCCGGAAACGGATAAGTTAATAAACGAAACGAACAATATAGAAAACGGGACCGACGACCATAGCGAAGAGAACGCGGTGACGACTAACGGCGACGTCGACGCGCACGGCGACACTCCGCAGGTGAATACGACGGTCTTGCCCTAGTAGAGGATTAGTGTCCTGTTCGACGCTCCGCACTGTACAGACCCCTGAGCATGAAAGACCTGACCTGGACCTACCCCCACCCCACCTTCACCTCCCCCTTCCCCACTTACAGCATGCCTCCCCCGCTTTTGCTAACATCACCTAAATTTCTATGATCACATATTTGCACAGACCCTTAAAATGACGTTGGAATGTTTCTTTTTTTATTTTATGTTATTCATAATATGATATATTATAGTTTTTTTACATATTCTTCTTACGTAATTTTTGCATCGGATTGAATTTTTTTTAAACGTAATATAGAATAATATTAATTCGACTTGGCATGTTCACGGTCATTGCAAAGTGTACTAAAAATAAATAACGATTGTTGCTTGTATTTCTTAGTAATAAGCGTAATTATATAGAGTGAGAACCCAATATTTAGTCTCTTAGTGCACTCTTAATTATCTTATACAACATACATACGCATTGTATTATAAACAATTCAGTTTGTATTTACATACATATATTTGTAATATACGCACAAACAATAAATTGTGTTTCGACACTTAACTGTTTGAGTACTAATATTAGTAATATATATTTACCTATAATAATTTATAGGAACCCGCACCAGTCTCTGACAAGCTCGCTGAACTGATTCCTGAAATTCCTTCAGTGCCAGAAGTAAACAATGAATTAGTAAGAAAATTTTATTATATTATAATTTGGTGATATAAAACAATATAACTGTTTTACTGCATTGGCTGAAAGTCTACTTTTCAATATAGTTTTATTAGAAACCGAAAATAATGCAGATTTAATTACTATGTAAAATATTTTTAGAAAATCTTATATGCTTGTTACAACTTATTTTTGTTTTTAGCATCTCTGTAGAGCGCTTGGATGGCTTCCAAGAGACGCGGCTCAAACCCCGCTACGTTAATTTTTTTATACGTTTTCCTAAGCGTGGAATGACACTTAAACGTTATAAAAACAATATTAATGTAGTTCAAGCGGGCTAAGCCGCGAGTTGGTCGCTAGTTTATACATATATATAACTTATGTAATTTGTTATCAGGAGGCGCCGAGCGCAGCGGTGGTAGTGGCGGGGAGCGACTAGGGCAGCAGCGAGCGGAGGACGGTGGGCGCTAATTTGAAGACGAGCCTTTTATTTATTCCCGAATAGCGAGTATTCCCGGACGATATCGAACCTAGTTCGATGCCGACATCGAACGTTCACACCACCCACGACTAGTGTAGTTTAAGTTAGCGTGCTTTGCTTTTGTAAAATTAAGGTTTTATATATATATTATAACAAAGTTATGTAGCAGTATACGGTGCGTTAAGTTGGTGCCATGATTACAGGGGTATTAGTTACGTCCCTCCTCGGATACTTCGCGAACGCTAGTTACTCCTTTATGATATCATTATTTAGAGAATTATATTATGAATTTACCAATTTTTCAATTTTCTATACGAGGAAGTTGGTTTCGCATACGTGCAGTATATACAACGGGAGGCCGGCTGCCGGCTCCCACTATATAGGAATATTGTAAAACTAAATTCGATTAAGATGTAGGAAATAATCGCGGCCACTGTTGCGGCTCCACCGGGCTCCATACGAGCTGGTAGCGACGACTGTGGCCCGCCACGAAACATTTGTCACTCAAAAGTTATAAAATTAATATAGGTTTTAATGATGAGACTATTATTATGTATATACGAATAATTACGTTTTCACAAAACATATTTTTTTCTTAAATTCTGTTGTCGAATAAAAGTTTAAAATTGCATTTGTATATTGTTATAAGTGATATGAAAATAATTGATTTCATTTTAATTTTTTAAGTATATTTTATGTAGTTGTGTTATTTTTACACCTTATAATTATTAATTATAATAGTAATATAAATTAATTTTGGATTCGAGCTCTCTTTCTAACGTGAATTTTGGAATATTTTATAGACAAGTGCAAATCGGCCCCTGTCGGTTGCCTATTTTGATATATTTTGTACTTGATAGTGTCGCTTCGCCCGTCATCCGCCAAATTTAAGCGAAGTAAACAGAATTTAGTCGACATGTCTCTTTAAATATATTTCATTGAATGAATTATCTTCAATGTGAATTGAACTTGTTACTAGCGGCCAAGTTTTCGATTAATCTATACAATTTTTATGCATATACAAACAACAATCTATTATAATCTGTACCATTTAGACGTGTAGTGTTTGTATCGACTAACGAGTAGTGAGGGGTGCCTGTAACCTCGTCGTTCGTTGGACTGTACCTATGTAAGATTTGATATCTCTATACAATTATTATCGTACTCTATAATCGTGTCCGATGAAATTATTTTCCATCCCGTATCCATTTTTGTAATTTTATACATTTTTTATGAAATTTTGAAGTGACACATCTGCATAACAGTGGGGGGTATTACTCCCAAATTAAATTAGCAATACATTAATACGAGTGAGACATTCCATATCAAATGCGAATATCCAAAATGTATTCATTCCCTTTTTTACATTTATACATTTGAATATTGCGAGTGATGGTTTGAGCGGTTTCGATTGTGTCGTATAGGTACTTGATACACACTATAGAGTGAACTAACCTGCTGATACTTTGTGATCTTATTGGTTAAGCTGTTAGGTTTGTAGCTTTTATATAAAATAACTTCTAACCATTTAGTTTTTAAGACTTGTATTCGCTCAAAATTTTGTACTTTTATAGGTTTTTTCTTAAATTAACCAGGAGCACAACTATTGAAAGTTCTTACCAATTGTCTCTGCTTCATTCAACTAACATATTAGTGCAGAAGTGCCAATTCGAAGTATGTATCTTTTTATATTATTATGTATTGCAAAAATATTGATTAGATTTTTTTTTACTTTGACTGCTCACGTTTCTACAAACATAAATAGTAATAATGGTTGTTTAAATTGCGTGATTGAACTATTTTATATATTTATCAATGTTCAATCTTGCTGAAATTTGATGTTGATGTGTGAATGTCTCTAATTAATAAATTTTAAAATACAATTTGATTTTTATTATCCTTTCCCGTAGCACTTCTTTTAAAAATATGAAATATGGTGTTTCTGTTCTCTTCTATTAACAACCTAGTCAAGTTTCAGAAGCTGTCAAGTGACTTAGAAGAAATTGTATATATGTGAGCAAAATTGAAAATATTTCTTTGTTGAGAATACTTATTATTTAAAAAACTAAAATTACTTACAGAATTTGATTGTGATCAAGTAAACAATTCGATGTAGTGCCCATTTGCTTGAGAGCTCTTAAGAGGTTGTATAAAATCATTTATATTACTGAAATAATAAAAAAAAATCTACTTGATACAAAGAAATTTATTTTTACCTCCTTAAACTTGTAGTTAACTATAAGAATTGTCTTACGCTAATAGATTAATTAACATTTATATACATTTCTATTAGCATTATTTTTAATATTTTAGGGGCCCAATATCAATATGCTCATGAGTTTTCTTGTGTCCATTTTGTCAAATCCTACAATTCATGATTACATTTTTGTCTTTATCTTCCTCGTTGGTGAGGCCATTTAATTAATTACATTCTCTGTACACTTCACTACAGTACGGTCAATAAGTCGTGGCCGCCCTGAAGTTAGGTTTTCTGAACTTCGGCGTACTAAATGGGAAGAATATAATCAAAAAGTCATAAATCAAATGTCAAATGCCTATTCTCCTCCTTCCAAACAGTAAAAAAGATATTTCTAATTAAAAACACTAGAGCAGTGGTTTCCAACCAATGGTCCGCAGAAGCCTAAATATGGTCTGCGAATGATTTTAATTTTATAACTGGAAATGGTGAGGCGAAGATTCTGCTTAATTATCGCAGTTTATTTTTATTATACCTACAAGCTTAGTGGTCCTTGATCAAGAAAAGGTTGGGAACCTTGATTTAGAGTAATATAAAAATAGTACCTAATAAAACACGAATTCTTAAAAGTCGTCTGTTTGTAAGCCACATCTTAATTACTGGACCGATATGAATGAAACTTGTTTGTTATGTAGCCATTAGGCCTAGGATAGAGGATCTAGGCTTTATTTTATTGTGAAGACTGCCACTTCCGATGTAAGACCACAGAGGTCTATGTAAACAAAGAAACAATTAATAATAATCCTTAACAAAAGTTGTTGAGCATGAGGATATTTTTTCAATGACATACAAAAAATGAAGACCTGGAACATTTGATGAGTAACCTCAACAGTCCAGCTGATACTAGGTATAAGAAATAGAAGGAAGCCGCTTTGACGAAAGTTTTTAAGCGTCATGAGCATTTTACATTGACACAAAAGATCAGGAACATTCACGAAGAACGATTATAATACAGCTAAACTGTAAAAAGTAGTGAAATGCCGCTTTAGTGAAAAATGTTCAATGAAAAATATTTGATGAATGTCCAGATTATTGTATATCTATGTTAAATAATAGCTCCGCTTCATTTTTATAAATAATACAGGCCGTCGTAGACAGCGTTTGACTATAATTGCTAATAGTTATTGGTGTCCCACTCAAGGAAATTAATATATTTAAATTGTTTTTATTGCCCTGCTCCAGTACCAAAGCGTGGTTGAGTTGCGACTCAAATGGACGACAGAGAATGAGGAGTTTTGTTAAGTTCTCTTGCTTGCCACTTCCTGCAAACTTCTACAACAGTAGAGGGTGGTAATAGGTCATCCTAGCGAAGTTGCGGGCAGCCACTAGCCACTACTAATATATAACAACACTCATTTACTACTTTCTCTGCTTAAAGGTTGCCTTGCCAAGATTGTGCAACATGTTATCCTTTTGTTAATTTATATTTATTAATTGTAGTGTTAGTGTATGTACCAAATTAGATAACTTAGTCTAACTTATTGCTCACCAATCACCATGTCACCAACCATCAATCTTTCTATTCCTCTACAGGTGGACACAATCCTATTTACCTTTTCTATTTAAAACAACTAATATAGTAGAGATTTTATTTGCCTTCCTTTTAATCCGCACCAGTTCCAATATCAAAACAATCTTGTCAAGTTAGGCACATTGAGAGAGGATTCATAAAAAGAAAAAACTAATATCACATACATATTTTTTTAATTATTGAATTATAAATTATCTATGTTTTCTAAAGCATCAATCATTTTACATAACATGTCTTTACTAACATCAAATACTCTGTGTCTTATTTCTGACTTATGAATATTAGTCAATGCAATTTGAAGTACTGGATAATGTAAAGTCTTCAGTTCACTTGTTCCATACACCAGCTTTAAACCCCAATCAAAACTTTCCACCGCTTCACCATATGCACTATTATGATTAACTAATGCTGAGTATGTCAATTTCTCCTGATTTTTTTCAATAGCATCTAAAAGCATTTGTATTTTATGAGTGTTATAAGCTTTTGCTAATAATTTATTATTTAAGAGTTCTTTATCAACATTGCTTTCAAAGATTAAATTTCTCAGCTCTTCTTTGGCTGCAAAAATGGTACTTTTATCTAAAAAGTCATTATAGTATTTTACATCGTATAGGTTTTGGATTAAATCTTCTATTACCTAAAAATACAAGTAAAACAATTTAATTGGAAAATTACAAGTATTAAATAGATTACATTAAAACCTTATAAATAAAAAACTTACAATCTTAAAATCATCTTCAGATTGTAAGTTGAATATTATATCCATTTTTGAATTGTTTATATCGCCACCTGTCTCTCACTTTTTCATGTGAATAACTTTTTTTACGTGAGTTCAATTTCTTTTAATATTTTAAATTATAATAAATATACTTCCTGCAAGTTTAAAAAAAACACTAGTTTCTTACATCAAAAGAAGATTTACATAGTATACTACACTAATATTTAAAATACACAGAATGCAAGAACCAAATATATTAATTAAAGTTTAAGCACAGAAAGTCAGCACTGAGAATTAAACATTAAATTGTCAATAGTATATTTACATTTTGTTACACACAATTCAGATGTCAGTTTGACAAGTCATTAATCTATAAGCTATATTCTTCAAAATCAGGCCATTAAATTAAAAAAAAATCTATATTCCTGAAACATCAATGTATTAAATCCAATTTATTCGAAAAAAAAACAAATAGGATAATTTTTGTGGATGAAACTTCTTTTCATCTTAAAAGTGCGAATAATACTCAATAATTAATATTTAATTTTCTCATTTTAAAAATATTGAAGTAATTCCTACTATGAAAGTTATGAATAATTTTTTTTAATATATATTTTCATTTCTTTGCTCTGGCACTAATGCTAACGCCCTGAGTTGAATTCAGTCTCTCAACTCGCAATGCCTCGAAAATTAGGCCAAAAGTGGGGGAAGGAGTGTCCATATACCTGACTGGCCTTAATTAAATAACATGGAAAGTATTTAATCACATTAATAATTTATAACAATTGATATTGTGATACATATAAAATGCATAATAATGAGAAAAATATACCTAGTTACCTTTATATATATCAAAAAATGGAAATGGAATGAAACTAACTGGGTACGAAAATAAACAACTCAATCAATCAATACAAATAATTTTATTCCTGTATTGTGAATATTTGTTATAACAAATAAACATTTATTGTAATTCTTTGAAATATGTATTACCTTATATATCAAAACAAATTAAAAAAGGCTTAGTTAAGTTTTTGTATTATTGTGTTATTTTTTCAAAAATATATTTATATTTGCTTATAGGGAACAAAGTTTGTCAATATTATAAATGGGCAAGTTTTGAGATTTACACTATTTGAAATTGTATTTATAATTTTGAAATTTATTTGTATATGTTATACTTATTCATTATCCAGTGGATATGATGCATTTTTTAATTAGAAAAAAAATTGCTTAGTGATTAATCATTAATCTTTTGAATTAAATTATGTTATAATAAAATATAACTTAACACAACCTAAATCTAATATTTTTTTTACATTTTTAATTTTACACAGAATAATAAAAATTTATAAGGTAGAGTATAAAGTGAATAATAATATGGCGTCTGAGATAAAAACTGACCATAGAACATTTGTTACTTGCTTCAAAGGGAGAATATATATATGTATTTTATTGGATCAAATTTGTTCAGTTAACTTATGTTAAGTTACAACACAAGTAGCACTCTAAAATATTAATCATAAATGTAAAATCTAATAGAGAAATTAATACGTTCTTGACATGCAATGAGGGTCAACTGTATATTAACAAATTTTGAACGAAAAGGTTAAATGTTGAATGATATTTATTTCGTTATGTAGCTGCTGTTTTTTTTTTATTTCACGCTGTATCCCGTCTCCGCATCGTCCCAATTCCGAGACATTGCCCGTTGAGTGGCGGAACTTAACGCCAAATTATGTTTAATATGCTTAAGATTTGAGCTAACTGTCAACAGACAGATACAACAATATTCATATATTGCATTTAGATTTGTTTGTGTTTGTTAAGTTTTTAAAGGTCTAACTGAAAACAACACAGAAATGATCTCGTAATAAAGAGCAGCTATGTAATCGTTCTTCTATAACATTCATCCAATTGTATATAATCCTTAATATATTTAGTTCAATGAAGTACTTAGTGTGCATATCTTTACATAGTAAAAATGGAAAAATAAATAATGAACAATTTTATATATAAATGTCACTAACACTAATATAGTTTTAATAAATTACAAAAAGTTACACTAAAGGCATGATATACTTTGCAATAACCTTTCAACATTATAAATGTGTCTATAAAATGCATTCATTAACTTGTGACCTATTAATGTATTTAATGTAAACTATTTAGATATATAACATGGCGATAATTGAACTTTGATCACAGGTGATAGTTATTGCTAATAAGTATTATAATAAACTGTTATTTTTTCCGTCAATTCTACTGTAGGCGGAGTGAACCTTGGGTTAAGAGGCTATGTTCACCACGCACCTCACACTTTGCGAGACAGAGCGCCGGTAATGCTGGAATACAAGGCCGCAGTTTGTCTTATCACCAGAGCAAAGAAATGACAATAATCCTTTCCTTTGAGTGGGAGTCGAACCCACAAACTCGCGATCACAGTCACACCTTGACATTAAGCTGCTGAATTGCTAATTAAGGACATATTAGTTTAAAATTAAATCAGTATCCTCATAATTTGTTAGCGTAAGTCACACGCACGCTGGCTAGCATTAAGAAAAGTCTTCCTTATCAGACAAAAATACAAAAAAAAATGTTCTTCAATAAGTACACAGTTATATTTAAGCACACCAAAAAGTACAAACTTATGAAACACATACGTAAAGCCTTTAAACTACTTAATATCTAATAAAATCTCTGCGCACAAGTGACATTATAGTTATTAAAATTATTAAGAAGACTTTACATATTTTTTTTGCTATAGACCTTATAATATTTAAGTTCACCATATTGAGTGCTGCCTTGTTAATTATAAACGATTGTTTGCATATACGTACTAATATAATTCAAAATTAAGTACTATAATTAAGTAATAAAAATTAAATAGAATATACATAGTATTAAATTATGGGCGGTTTGAAGTGGTAACTACACACTCGGATATTTATTTATTGCCATTAATAATTGCTTCTAATTGTGTAAAACTTGATATGACACAATCTTAAGAGTAATAAAATTTTTCACATTACATGTAAAATTATAATCTCTAATCAACTATGATAATGGCAAAAATGGCGATTCTGTCGTGTCAAATCTTAGCACAATTTAATCTTTATTATACCATTGGCCCTCAACTCCCATACTGTGCTTTAATATACAATGTATATAAAAAAAACGTAGAAAAGTATCATCAACATACCGATACTTTTAGTAAAGACTTATGTAGAATCTTTTTTACAATACTAGTTTAGTGAGTGCCACGTAAGTAGATCCAAAATGGCGATGGTTCTTTCCTTCAGAAATTGTTTCATAGCATACCAAGAAAGCAGCGCCATTTTGGCTCAACTTACCCGGTTTTAATTGTCTTTTTCTTATAACGGATCAGGCACATCGATACAATACGATATTTAATGAACACGTTTTTAAAATGCGTACATAGCATACATATAATTCGCAAATACCATAATCACATGTTTAAGAATACATATAAAAGTAATAAGTTTCAAAGATCCTTAAAAAAATGCTTACTTATAACTTGGAAGGATCTATTACAAAGCAAATTATACTAAATTATTAAAACAAGGTTGCCAATGTTATATAGAGAATGTTATTTCTCCTGAAACAAGTTTAAATTTATAGCATGTATCCTTGTCAAGTATTTTAAGCAAAATTATACATTTAAGGAACATTTTCACTAAAACATGCGGCACCCCTTACCTTGTTTAAAAAAACGTCAAAAGAAATACAGATTATAAATGTCAGCGAAACAAAATGTTAAGATAATAATAAAAAGTATAAATAATTGTTGAGTGCGACGAGTCCACTGTTATTTTTTTAATTAAAGTGATAAATGTATTTATTGTTAGTTAACTAGGCCGGCGTCTTTGGCCATGCTATAAAAAATGGAGTTTTTATCTTGTAGCAGTTGCTCTGGAGGCGCGTATTCTACTAACTGTCCCTTATCCAACACCATAACTTTTGTGGAATCCATGATAGTGTTGAGTCTGTGAGCGATAGTCAGTACTGTGCATGACGCAAACTCCGTTCTTATCGTTTTCTGAAACAAAAAAGTTTTTATAAGAAAAATTCCAAAAGTATAATAAAAAAAGTGATGTCATATATTTTGCAAGTATTTATTGTTGAAATTTAAGGCTCCAGCTCCGTCCACTCTCCCTAAGTGTGAAATCAGACTAACGTTGAGTAGAAATATAAGACAGAAGAAAAAAAATATCTTAACTATTAACCTATTATTATAAATAAAATAGATCGAACCACTAGGTAGGTCTTGTGGCGTCTAAGGTACCTGTATGAGTTCATCGGTCTCGAGGTCGACGGCCGCAGTGGCCTCGTCCAGCACCAGCAGCGGCGTCTTGCGGAGGAGCGCGCGCGCGAGGCACACCAGCTGTCTTTGACCCACTGATAGATTCTCACCACCCTCCGATATCTCATGGAGGAGGCCTGCTTGGAGACCTGGAGGAAATATTTTTTATTTTAAATAAGCAAATAAAATAGAGTGAGTTTGATATCCATTCAGAGGAATTATTATTATTTATTAATATTTTCATTTCTTCGCTCTGGCACCAAGGCCGTTCAACACGCAATGCCTCGAAAATTCAAAAGCGCAAAACAGATGCGGAACTGTGTGAAGCTGATACATAAATAAATTTAATATCTTTTTCCTCAGTTAAGAAAAATATAAATTTAAAGATAATTGTTTTTAATATATTATGACCAAAAAAAAAATAACAAAGTATATATATATACCTTGCACGAAAGTTTTCAAGTGGGCTAGTTCTAACGACCGCCAGATTTCGTCGTCAGTGTACACTCCGAAAGGGTCCAGATTCATTCTCAGCGAACCCGAGAATAATACAGGGTCCTGTGGGATTATGGTAATCCGCGAACGAAGCTGGTGGAGGCCGATGGTGGATATATCGACGCCATCGATTAGGATTTTACCGCTCATTGCTTCTACTATTCTGTTAAACACAAAGTTTCAAGCATATTTATATCGTCTCATTTAACACAATAGTAAATGTCGACACGATTGGAAAGGAACTTTAATGTACCCTTATAATGCGAAATTAGGCCAAATGATTGAAAAGAAAAGATATATTTTAAATTATAAACAAACAATCAATGAAATAAAAAAAGTTGTGAAGACAAATACATCAGACTCATTGGAGTCACGCCCATAAAAGCCAACAGAATAAAATACATTTGGTAAAGGTAAAGAAGTGAATGTAAGCGAGGCGGTACCTGAAGAGGCCCAGCGTGAGCGTGGACTTCCCGGCGCCGGTGCGGCCCACGATGCCCAGCTTGTCGCGCGCCGCCACGCAGCACGTGAGGCGCCGCAGCGCGGGCGCGCGCGCGCCGTAGCCCAGCGACAGCGCCTCCAGCTGCAGCGCGCCCGTGGCGGGCCACTCCGCGCCCGGCCCCGCGCCCACGCTCCACGCCGCCTCCTGTCGACCCCTTACTTTCGTTACCACAGTTTTAACTAATACTATTAAAAAATGTCACAAAAATTTAAGTGTTGTTTTTTGAAACAAAATAAATAATAAAATTATTATTCTTGTAATATAAAACGCCATTTGTCAAGAATCGTTCTTGACAAATGGCGTTTTATATTACGCGCATGCACACATAAACCTATCAAAAGGAAACCGCCGCATACGTCTCATTCCAAAATCAACTCGTAAGTATTGGCGGCAAAGTTCAAAGTTGTTTAACCTTTAGTAAAATTTTTGTAGTAGTTGTGTTAACGTTATTGATATCTATGCGTAACTGCGTCATACGAAATACAGGTATGGATAAACATCGAGAAATGAAAAAAAAAGTTTTTTGTCTGAGATGAATTTGCAATCAGTTTTTTACTTTTAGCAAATGCGTTTTATTATTAACCTTATACTGTTTTTCTGTTCATGACTTTTAAAGGTGTGACTCCAATAAGCCATCTACCTTATACTTTTTTTTCTTTTTAACATTACACGACAACAGTCGCTGTCGATATTTACAATTGTATTTTATGATTTCATCCACAACAGTGTCCATCTTGAGATTTTCATGGATTTCCTTGTTCGTAACATACCATGGTACTTGGCTGATTGTTCGCAGTCTGGAGTTTTGTACTCTCTGGATTATCGTGATATGGGATTTGCAAGCACTTCTGCAGAGTTGGATCCCATGGCAACGATCAAGATTTCGTGATGTGAAAGTGTGGTATTTTCCAATTTTACTGGTGGATAGTTTCCTTTTTATAGTGTAAAAGTGACCTGAACTGATTTGCTTGCACTTGCCTTTATCTTCCAGCTATCCAGCCATGTTGTGATTTTATCTAGGCTTTCCTGTAGAGTCTCAGATGCAATAATTGGGTCTTCGTGACTTACAAGTACGGCAGTATTGTCAGCAAATGTTGCTGTTGTGACTCCTTCAGCTTGCGGAAGATCTGAGGTATACAGTATGTACAGTAGCGGTTCCAAAACTAACCCCTGGGGTACGCCAGCTTTTATTTGGAATAAGGATGATTTTGCATCCGTTTCTATCTCCTGGAGGAACATCCTGCCTTCAAGGTAAAGATTTTAGTATAATATGATGGGGCAAGTACGGATATTAAGGAGGCACTTATATATCATCGAGTGCCTCCATACCTACGCCGCGTCATCGGGGCTTACCTGTCCGGGAGGTCTGTGATCTTTCCGGCTCCAGGGGGAGGATGGCAGGAGTTTGGGGTATCGGCCGGTGTTCCACAAGGATCGGTGCTGGGTCCGATCCTCTGGAACATCGGGTACGACTGGGTGCTGCGGGGTCGCACCATGGCTGGTATCAAGGTCCTCTGCTACGCAGATGATACGCTGGTCTTGGCGCAGCAGAGGACCTACCGGGAGGCGGCGGTCCTAGTGACGGCCGGGGTGGCTGAGGTAGTCGGCCGCATTAGGCGGCTAGGGCTGGAAGTCGCCCTAAACAAGTCCGAGGCATTATACTTCCATGCTCCTCGAAAGGGCCCACCACCAGATGCCCATATCATCGTCGGTGGCGTCAATATCGACGTCAGCAGGAGCATGAAGTACCTCGGACTTGTTCTGGACGGCAGGTGGAGTTTTCGGGGCCACTTCACAACTCTGGCCCCGAAACTGTTGAAGACGGCGGCGGCCTTGGCGCGCCTTTTGCCCAACGTGGGTGGGCCGAGCGCCTCGAGCCGTCGCCTGTATACCGGAGTGGTCAGGTCGATGGCCCTCTACGGTGCTCCCGTATGGGCGGACGCCCTGGATCGGCACAACATCACCCTGCTACGACGTGCGCAGAGAGTGATGGCCATCCGGGTGATACGGGGGTATCGGACCATCTCTGGTGAGGTGGCATGCGTGCTGGCTGGAGTCATGCCGTGGGATCTGGACGCGCTTTCTCTGGCGTCGGTATATTGCCGGCGTCGGGGCCTATCGTCTAGGGATCTGGCTAGCCAAGCACGCGCCGAGGAGGAGCGGGAAGCCGCTATGGAAATGTGGGAATCCCGGCTGGCGACACCATCTGCCGGCCGGTTGACGATCGAGGCTGTTCGCCCAGTGTTCCGCCAGTGGTTAGCGCGGCGTCATGGCGTCCTAACCTTCCGCACCACACAGGTGCTCACGGGGCATGGCTGCTTCGGGGGTTACCTGTGTCGGATCGCTGGGAGGGAGCCCGACGCTCGCTGCCACCACTGCGATGACTGCCTCGATGAGACGGCCCAGCACACGTTGGAGGTGTGCTCAGCCTGGGCGTCTCAACGTCGTGCTCTGCGCGACGTCATAGGGGACGATCTTTCCCTGCCGGCCGTGGTCAAGGCCATGGCCGGCAGTGAGACGTCGTGGGATGCGGTCTCCTCCTTCTGCGAGGCAGTGGTGCTCGAGAAGGAGTCGGCGGAGCGGGCGAGGGAGGCTTCGGCCGAACTCGCCATCCGCCGCAAGAGACCGGGTCGCCGGAGGGCGGCACACGATCGCCGCCTTCCGCCCTAACGAGCCAGAGGGCGGTCAGCTTGGGGAAGCTGACCGCCTACTAACCTGGCCCGAGTAGTCGCGCGCAGGTTGCTCCCGCGCGCTACTTCAAGCAGGCCGTCGAGGGTGCCCACACACCCTTGACTCCGCGACGTGCCTTGCAGGCTCCCGCCGCCGCGTTTCGCGGACGACTAATGCCCCCGCGTCTCGCGGCCAGAGGCGGTCGAGGAGGAGCACCGTGAGGTTTTAGTGGGTATTCGGACGGCCTTCATCTGCCGGTCCGCGAGCCCCACATAACCAGCTCGAGTCCCCACTTGGGCTGGTATCCGTAAAAGGATTTCCTCACGAAAAAAAAAAAAAAAAAAAAAAAAAAAAAAAAAAAAAAAAAAAAAAAAGTACGGATGGGCAGTATTCTATGCATCAGCAACTTTTCCAGAACTTTGAGAGAATGGGAGCAGACTTATGGGCCGATAAGATGATACCTCGTATGACCTCGAAAAAAAATCGTACGTCTAAACTGCTGAGGTATCTTGATTAATTTCGTTAGGTATGGGTTTAAAATATTTTACACTATATGCAGTTTCTGTAAAAGGAGCGCTGACACTTCCACTTGTATATTTCGAATAGGTTAATAAAAATCCTTACAAAATAGAAAAAACATGTGAAGGTAAAAACATAAAGTCAAATTAAGTATTTGCACACCAACCTTTTTTTTTATTTGTAAAAATTTTTACAATAAATAAAATTATTTTGTGTACATCACGCTTGCCAAGGAGATCTTATCAAAACAAGAAAGTTGTTTCAAGCTACTCTCTAAATTAACTACGGTATATAGGAATAATATAAGGAGACCTGTTTAGTTTCTGCATACTCCTTTATTCTTTCAACAGCTACAATATTGGTTTCCACTTCTGATGTCATCCGCACCAGCCAATTTAACGTCTGTGTGACCTGTAAAATAGGAAATTATGGAACATATTACTACTTTCAATTTACCAACACTCTTATGAATATCAAAATCTATGCAATAAAGTATTTTAACCCTTTAAGATTTCACAAGTAGCCGTTATTCAAATTTTTTGAACGAAAAAGAAATAGAAAGTTTGAAATTCTGATAGAGTGAAAAAAAAAATACTTTCTATTCTTATTTGTCCATAAATGTATAATTAATTGTGTATATAAATTAAAAACGACATAACCTTGTAAATAAATATGATGACATTTTCCGACATTTCAATTATTAGCAAAAAAAATCCGAACACACCACTCCCCCAACTAGTTCGGATAATCGACTGTAGCTAAATTTGAATGAATATTGAAATACAAGATTGCACCTGTAAAGCATAGCTGACGGAGAGTCCTACTAGACCAGGGTTGATAGTCTCGCGGCCGAGAACAGCAAAAAGAGCCGCAAAGAATATAATAAGATTGCCGATCATCTCCAATCGTATGGCCAGCCATCTGTTCGCTATACAACTCGGGTAGTAGCACGCTTGGTTGTGGTCCACGCCTCGTTCGGATTCTTCAATGAATCTGTTTTATTAAAATAATAACATTTTATTTATAATTTGCCGATTGCCTAGTACATACATGCATGATACGTGTACGTAAGTCGTTTGTTTGATGATCGAAAAATAAGTTTTTGTTGTGGAATATTATTATGAATAATCCTTGCTCTAGTTAAGTTTAATAACGGCGCAACTTATCATATATTTTTCAATTGTATCCCGAAATACAAACAAAAAGAATTCAGTCAATTACAAATTTATTTACTTCTAATTATAATTGGAATTACTTTGAAATAAAAAATATTTTTGTTTCTAGAATTTTTAGCAGTTCTTGTATTTATACTAATTATACAATAAAAAAAAGTTACACTACCTTTTAGTGACTCCGTATGCTCTAATAGTAGTGGCTCCTGTTATACTTTCACCAAAGTGTGAGTAAATTGGCGATCTTGACACAGATTCCAGGCGTTTGAGTTGTCGGGAGGAGGCGACGTAGAACCGTTGTATGATGTAGTATACCACACCGATTGGCAATATTACGGCCAAGAATATCGGCGTTGAGAAACTTATCACGAATAAGGTACCCAGAACCTGTGAGAAAGGTCATACATTTTTACAACAACACAATATGAATTGCCTACATTATTATTAATTACAGTTGAATGCTGCACTTTCTAATAAGCGTTATTTTTTGTGACATCGCGTGAATATACTTTTGAAGCTGTGCAATAAATTTGTGAAACAGAAAATGAGTAGAACAAAACAAACCTTGGGATCAGTTTACACCGGTCATTATTATTTCGACACATTTATATAGAACTATGCACATAATCTGTTTGAGAAAGTATACATACATAGCCTATATTTAAAAAACAAAAGCTCCTAAAGTCAAACAGGAAGCAAAAAGCAATGGTTAACAAAGTGTACCCTATCACATTTATATTTATCATGAAAAGAAGATCTTCCTATTAATAACACGTTCCTTTGTTTCCTATTTATTTGTCTTAGTTCCGTGCAACTTTACTGGAAGTATGCCTATTGACCTAACGTGCAGTATACTCGCTATAGTAACGACGACTCGGGCGCTCGTGGTTATATGACTCCATTATAAAAAAAAATACTGAGTAAAATAAAATGAAAACAACAAAGCACAATAAGTACCCACCAAGAAAAAAAAACGCGACATTAAAATAGAATTACCTCGAACGCACAATATATGACGTCAGAGGCTTGCGACGGGAGCGACGTGTCCACGACGTCCACGTCTTTGGAAAACCTAGACAGAATCCGGCCAACCGGCGTCACTTCGAAGAATTGCAATGGTGCTTTTAGTACATTGTCCAATAACATCTCGTGAAGGACCCGCGCCGCCCGCCAGCACGCCAAATATGGCATTAAATCCGCGAAAAATGACGCTATCGCTGCAAAAACGTCCACCACCGTCAGAATTACGTCGACAACGACGTCGTCCTAACATTTATAATGAATACATTGTTTACGTTCTGTTTACACAAGTATCGGTATCGGTATCGGTATCGGTATCGGTAGCGGTATCGAAGGCGAATGTGAATAGTGCATACTGAACGCTATAAAAACTCTCATGCTCTACGGACGTGACGGCTACATAACGTGAGGCTTTATAAAAATGCAAGCAATCTTTTTTAATCTGTCATTCTAATACAGGGAGCTACAACAGTATGGAGGCTGGTGAGCGGACGAGAAACAAATACTCAACAATCGCAAAACAATAAACTGATCCCAAATACGCTTCTTTTTTTGCAAATGTACTCGTATTTGTTTTATTTTAAGAAGAATAAAATAATATTCAGAGTACAGCTAATGGTGGAGTCACTTGTAAATCTTAACTTTTTGCTATTAATAGATAGTGATGGAATGTATGAATGGCTCGGAATGGTTACCAGCAGTTTTGCAAGCCAAGAAAGAAATATGAAAGTGGCAAGACTACATGACTACGTAGCGGAAGCTAGTTTAAAAAACAGTCAAGATTCATAAGTGTTACATACCATAAAGTTTAATACAATTTATTTACCATAATCACAAGATAACAAATACGTCTATGGAATAGGTGATTAAGATTTATAAATAGTCAACTTCAGGGTGACAATTAACGATTTCATGATATTCTTGAATTATTAACATTATTTAACTATATGTAATCTACTGATCGAGTCGCTATTTTAATAAAATCGTCAAACTTATGCGAACTAATCGTAAACTATATTAGTTTGTGATTGGTAATATTATATAAATTTCAGTTAAATAAGAAAAAAAATCGTAATTTTGTATGATTTTATTTCACTTATTTTAACTTTTATTAATGACTATACGAAATGATTTTATATGTTATATTAAAAACTATGACTTCTTAGAGATGACGTATTTTATAAAATTATATTACAAAATAAGTTTTAGTAAATGCTCAACTATCAATGAAGTATAACAGAAATCGGGGCCGGTCGCGTACCGCAAAGAAGCAGGAGGTCCAGCCGCGCAGCGTCATGGGCAGCACGTTGTCGAGCACGTCCACGTCCTTGCTGAAGCGGTTGAGCGCGCGGCCCACGGGCGTGCGGTCGAAGAAGCCCACGCAGGGCGCGCGCAGCACGCCGCGCAGCAGCGCCGCGTGCAGCGCGCGCGCCGCCGCCAGCGAGCCCAGGTACAGCGCCAGCGACGACACCGACACCGACGCCACTGCGCACCCGTACCAACTCACACTACTATACATTGCTACTTTCGACGCTCATATTACTGTCTTGTTTTGTCTTTGTAATATAAAGATAGCGTGTAATATTTATTATGATGTATGTAAATATTAAATAACAATAAATTTCGCAATGAAATGTTACGTGATTTTATAATTATTGTTGTTATACGAGACAAATATAAATAACTAAAACTGCAATACGATCCTTTGAGATCGCTGTTAATTTAATGTAAAACATTGTTCCGGTCAATTATAGTAATCGAATAGTGGATAAAATAATTTCTATCATCATCATCACTTTATTTCTATATAAATATATAGATCATGCAATCTGTACCTATATCACAATATATAGAAAGAAAAAATCTACAGATAGTAAAATTTGTTTAAAATAGAAGAAACATGCAGATTGATAATTATAACAAAAAATAATATATTTTTAAAACATGCGATGATTAGTTGCTGATCCCTCGTTGAACGTATTATCACATAATATTATCACACATGAAGACGTAGCAATATAAATAACTTTCAAATTGTAAAGAATGTATTCATTATTTTAAAAAATATATACTATTGTTAAAAACTTAATACACAGATTTTTTTATATATTTATTTATATTACAAAAATATATAATATACATAAAACAAACCGACACCAAGGATAAAATGTTAAAATATTTGTTTTTTTTAATGAAAAATATATTTTTTTTATAACTTTGTAGCAATTATCAAAGGAGAAAATATTCTTTGTTATTATACCATTTATATCCACAAATAAACATATTTAAAAATAATAATAAATAATAATTTAAATTTAAGATGTTTTAATTCAAAATGTTTTTACCTATGGACATTTGGTACAGTACGACACAACTGACACGAACTATTATTTTTGAGGCGAAAGCAACCTCATAAGCAAATATTTAAATCATTTTTTTAATAAACAAAAGAAATAATTTAAACAAATAAACACACTTAAATCTACATATAAATGTTTGTTTTTATGATTTATGTTTATAATACAGATTTTTTTTTCTGTTCTTCGTTGTTCAAAAAATAAAATAATATTAAAAGAGGCCGTATAGCCTCTTTATTATCTTCCTTCCTTCGAGGGTAAATAAAGAAAACATCAATAGAATTCGAAAGGAAAAAAGCGAGATTCGAACTCACTTACATAAAAAAACATTTTGAAAAGGAAATTATCTTAGAAAATCAAATTATAATTACTAAATACGTCACTTATTATAACACAATGACTTACCGTCCCGTTATCCACTTTTTGCGGCAAAAGTTGATAACGCATAAATATAATTAATTCATACACACAATATTTCAGTTCTTTTTCAATACAAATTTAACTCTGTTACTAAAATCAATTTGAAGTAAACAACATCCTTTTTGCCATTAATGGATAGAGATAGATAGATTCATTGATTATATATAAATGTTCAATCAAACGTCTACCATTAATTCTCTTATAAGCGGAAATGACATTTTACTATTCGATCAGTTATATCGTGCTATACCAAAACACCCTATTGAATAGGTTAGATATATTTTATTGGAACAAAAATAAAAATAAATAAATTAAATTAAATTAGCTTCACGCTGTATCCCGCACACAGCAGGGTAGACAGAGGGAACCTAGTGTCAAGACACTCCGTTCCCCACTTTCTGCCGAATTTTTGGAGGCATTGCGTGTTGAGTGGCAGAACTTAACGCCGCGCTTTGCCTCGACGCCAGAGCGAAGAAATGGAAATATACATTTAAGTAAATATTTCATCTCCTCGAGTGGGGATCGAACTCACAACCAGTCGGTTTTACAGTCACACTTTGTGCCACTGCGCCACGACTGGCCTCTATTGGAACAATATAATTAATAATTTGATAAAATTTATAATTTCTAATTTCTTGCCTTTTCTTCATAATTAATTCATTATAGAGCAAAATTAAAGTGATTTTATGAAGAAATAATATTTTCTTTGAATACTTTTATTATAAGTATATAATACAAGAAGGTAATATTACCTTGTCCGATACCGAGGCCGCCGTACACGCCAAGATAAAGATCTCTTCTAGCTTTGTCAACAGTACCATTTACAATCTGGAATAAAAACATACATTTCTATACTTTTAAAAATCTTTTCAAACTCTTTGCTCTCTCTCTGTTCCTCATTATCATGAACCATTTTTATTCTTAAACAAAATGTAAATCGTGTAAATACCGCTATTCACATTAATAATATTCACTTGAGTTAGACATGTAACAGTTATAATATAAAAATTACAACAAAAAAGCGCACATAAACGTACTTATTTTATTGCGTCATTAAATTAACTTAGTGCTTAAATCATCTGGATATATACTCGTTAAAATTACATTCCATAATAATATTAAAATTATTACAAGATATTAAATTTACAAAATGACAAATATAAATGATAAAATTAATAAAAATAATAACAAAGGGGTTATGTGTGAAATAATTATATTATGTAACTAGATTTAAAAAAATCATCGATATTTATGTTGATGATGATTATGTAATGAGAATTTTCAGTTTTTGAATTTGAAGAAGCTGTGTTTAATAAAAATATAGTAGTATATAGTGTGTTTTGAAATTTAATAATTTTCAAAGTATTGCCGGTGGGCTGATAGAGCTTCCTCTAGGGATCTGAATAAGCAGTATATTTAATTTTTTGCTACCTTTTATGCTCTACGACCATTCTTTATCTGTAACATCAACTGTAGTGGTGTCAACACTTACCATGTTGGCATCATTCGACCACTCCGCGAGCCAGTAGTTGGAGCCAACTTGGAACAACTGTAGGATGAGGTTCATGAGCACTGTGATTAGTGACGCCATCACGCCCACGCTCGTCAGGTAGTGCTTGTACACGTTCCATTTCACCTACACCGAACAAAAATATTAAATGAGTCGATTCTATGATTGTACTTTTAGTGCACTTTAAGACACAAATTCCAATTCCCACTTTCTCAAAGTATTGAATTTTTATCTTATTTTCCAATATTTATAAGCTTCTTTCATTGGATATTTATGAGCTTCTTTCTTTCGAATATTTCTGTTGCTTTTTATTCCTGGATATATTTCTAGTTACGTTATTCTTTTAAAAACAACAATGAAGGAATATTTTATTCATCATTTATAGATAGATTGCTAGTAATATATCATTTTAAATTATTAAGTTCTAATTAACAGATTATCCCATCATGAAAAACGCCAATGATCTTTATCTACAAAATATATTTAAGCCAGAATTACAAAATCACGCAAGAGAACCATCATAATTATATTAAAATATTTTTTATTTATTTCTAAATTAATTTAAGTTATCAATAAATAAATAGTATACTCACACTGCCGGTTTCAGTTTTCTCGGCCTCTATGAGTTTGTTTTTTTCAGGCGTATGTCTTTTCACGCTGCCGCTTCTGTCGCCAGCTAATAAATTAATAAATAAGGTATGATTCATTATTTTTTTTTATTAATTGTAAAAATATAAATAAACTAATAAGAGTTATCATTGTACAAGAATAGTCAATAACGAACTAGGCCCATAACATGTTGCAGCTACTGTGAGCGCGATAGGTTGTGGGTTCGATTCCTAAATATTTAATATTTTCAATTTCCCGCACTGGTAACGACGAGGCGCGGCGTTAGATTCCGTCACTCAATACACAATCCCTCTAGAATTCGTCGGAAAGTGGGAAACGGAAGTGTCTTAATGGGAACGGAGTGTCTTAAAATTAGGTCTTATCGACGTTTTTATTTAAGTACATCCTTTTTCTTGTTACCCCACACGCTCAAGGGACATGATATAATTCGATAGACTATGTCGTGTCTAGTATAAAAGTTATTATAGTATAACGGAATATTTATTTTAAATTAAACTACTTTAATCGGATTAATCGCGTATATTTAGGATTATACATTTTGGAAACCCGATGTTTCGAACAGTTTGCAGTAGTCCGTGGTTACGTGTGGAGGTAGACTGAGGTGACATTCGTCTGTCAGTTGATATAATTATGTTTCCTAAATGTATAATCTTAAATATACGCGATTAGCGGAAATCCGGTAAAAATAGCTTAATTTAAAATCTACAATAATCGTGAAAATCAAGGAATATTCATTGATTTAATGTATAAAAGCAGTACTTACACGCCGCCGGTTGTTCCGACTCCGACGTACTCTCCGATAATGAACGAGCTCTTTGCAGCTTATTTTGGAATTCAGATCCTAATTTATTTTCCAAGTCTTGTTTAATTTCGTCTAGTTCTAGAAGTAAATAAACAACTGTTAGCTTTATATATTAAGGCTAATATTAGCACACATAGTAGGCCATCGCACCTGCATACATCGTATCAATTTGAATATTAGTAAACAAGATAACGTTTCACTCACTAAGTCTTTATTGTTGTAATATATAAAATCATTCTCTACTACATAACTTTAATATTAATAATAAATGCAAATTCAGGCATTTTCCTATTTAGCACGTTAATTATAGAGAAATTAGCTTCGAAACGAAACATGTAAAATGAATATAAAATTTAATTTCACATATGTATATTATATATATTTTAATATAAAATGCATTTAACATGGCCAACATAACTAGTTTATTAAATTGCAGTTGACGTGAATATTTCACGTTACATTTAATGATTTAGTACCTGTTTCAATAAGGTTACCTGAACTAATATAATAAAGCGGAAAGGTTTGTTTGTTTATTTGTTTAAAAGCTAAGATCTCTGGATCTACTGATCCGATTTAGTATTTTTTATATGGAAGCTACGTTCTTCATATTAACTAAGACATACACCATAAATACTTAAATATTAAGAACTAGTATTTATTATTTAAGTACCTAAGTTTCTTTATGGGAAATGTAATTAGGTTTTTCCCTTTAAAATTACTGATAATATCTTATTAATTTCTTAATTAACATATGTACATGGTTAAATGTAAGTCATATGCATATTATTAGCGTTGAAAGTTTTTTGAAATAAATGAATTTATACTTAGTAAGTACTTTTGAATTAATAAAATATATAAAAAAAAACTTTTTTAATTAGAGCCTGTATATCACGTCTTTGGTGAAATGGGAAGGGCTATATTCATGTGCTATCCCAAACCACTTCCCCCCCCCCCCCTTCTCACTAGGTATGGGAAAAGTGTGTGGGTGTACTACATACAGAGTCACGACACTACACTCACCTTCGGGCGACGTACGTTCCGCGTCACTCAGGTGATGTAACAAGAATTCAGCAAAGGCTCCCTTCTTTTCTAACAGCTGCTGGTATGTACCCGCCTCGGATACCTCCCCGTCTCTTAGTACCAGGATGTGATCAGTTTGGGCCAAATATGACACGTTATGCGTTACCCATACACGGGTTTTGTTTTTCAATAGACCACTTGGACCTATAACCTGTAGTGAAAAAAAACAATCGCCATTTCTTACCCTATTTCACAAGTATTTATGACGACGTTCGTTTTTTTTTGTTAAAAAAAAAGAAACAACATTTTGAGACACATGTACATAGATGAAAGTGGTATGCCGCAAATAAAAAAAATATGAAGGAGAATATAACGTTTTATAAATTATAATGGAAAAATAGTAGATAAATCCATAAGATCTTTAAGAATATTCAACAGTTTACGTCGTGTATCGTGTAAACCATTATAAAACTGACGCAACTCTTAGTTAATTCTTCAAAATAAAAATTTTGCAACATTTCACCTTCACCCGTACATGATTTTATTTATCTATATCTATACTTATAATAAAATCGTGGTTTCTGGACATGGAATATTTATAAGAAACAATTGTTAAACATAAAACTGTTGATTTTAAAAATGTCGTCTGATTGTCTGTGCGTTGATTTATGTACATATTGTATTTTGGCAAGCCTTCTTCCAACCTTCTCTTAACATTTAAAGTCTGTTATATTTGAATCGGTTAATAAATAAAAAAAAAATATTTAAATTTTCTAAAATGTTTGTTAATTTTACAAAATGAATTATATATTTTTTAACTATCGTTACCTTTTCAAAAATATGTTTGCCGACGTGAGAGTCAACTGCGCTGAGTGGATCGTCGAGGAAGTAGTTATCGTAGTCGCAGTACACAGCTCTGGCGAGCGACACCCGCTGTTTTTGACCTCCCGACAAGTTTATACCTGCATCCAAATGTTCATTATCATAAAATGTATAATAAAAGCCGATCTTGTCAAGTTATCAGGCTGCGAGACCGTCATGGCACTACATCCGATTGACTGTAAATGCGACGTTTATGGGGTCGATTTCCACTCGAGGCAATGAAATATTTCATATTTCCATTTAAACGCTCTTGTAACGGTGACAAAGCGCGGCGTTGAGTTCTGCTAATTACCACGCAATGCTTCGAGAATTCAGCGAAGACGGAATTGTCTTAATGGCAACGGAGTGTACGTTCCCAGATTCTTGTCCCTGCTATGTGCGGAATGTAGCGTGAAGTTAAAAAAAAGATGTATTTTTTTTTCTTCTAATACAATGTACGTAACTTACAATGCTATATGCACTTGTCCATGTATTGTAGATGTAAACAACTTTTTGAAAGTCATTTAGCATTAACTCCGTTTATACTATCAAAGGTATTCCTAGGCTTTTTTTTTCAAAACAAAAATACACATTACCTTTCTCTCCTATCTCAGTTTGGTCTCCGCCGGGCAAAACATCAAAATCTGTCTTTAAAGCACACACATTGATAACGTTGTTATATTTAGCCTTTTCCAGTTGGTTTCCGAACAATATGTTATCTTGCAAAGTAGCGTTTTGTATCCAAGCTTGTTGCGGTACGTACGCTATGCTACCTAAGACGATAGAAAAATACTTTTACAGTTTACTTATTATTTATTATATTCACATAAAAACTGCTTTAATATATTTAGAGCTGATTTTATTATACTATATGTATGATATTCTCGACCACTATTTTAAAACTTTTTTTTATTTGAATTATTTATATCTTTGTAAACGGCTAACAATATAATTTATTCAAAGTTTGTAAATAAAAATAAAATAAAAGATCTTTAGCATCTGCCCCGCATATTTTCCAAAATTCAAGCCGTAAAGTTTTTGGATTTTATCAATGTCATTTGCATAATGTGTTTGCATTAACTCACCTGTCGTGTTAACTCGTCCAGAAACTTTGTTCATTTCTCCCAGAAAAGCTGAAAGTAAAGAAGTTTTTCCGGCACCCACTGCGCCGACGACGGCCACCAAACTACCACGAGGGATTTGGATGTTTATATTTTTTAGAATTTGTTCTGATTCATCTCCCCATGAAAAGTGTCCATTCTCAATCACAAGTGGATTTGCTGAAACGATTAATCACATTGGTAATTCGGTGAATAAGTTATTAAATAAGGTAGTAAGATGAAGTGACAGTGAGGTAATACAAGGTGAATAAATGGATAACTCATTTAGTTAAATACTTACGCTCATTTTGATCGTGTTCTACGGAGCCCTCGTTCAATTCTTCGGAATTCATGAATTTGTTCAATCTTTTTATACCCACAGATGTCTACAAAATAATATAGCAAACATATTAAAATATTAAACTTTTATATTTGTTATTGCAGAAGAAAACATATCAAACATTTCTTAATTATATTTATATTATTTTTACTTATGATTGATAAAAGTTTCTTCTGCATAGTATTCCAATCACCATTCATGCAATGTGAAAATGATATGGTACCAATAGGCCAGTGATACTATGTACATAAGACTATATTAATAAAACTTACTTGTACTACATTCGATATAACATTAGGCAGCATTGATAGTGGAAAACGTAGTATGTTGAAAAGAGACAACGCTACGAAAGCGCGTTTAGAATCCAGTACTTCTGTATCATTCACTAGGACAAAGCACCCAAATGACATCAGCGACACCTACGACCATTCCGGGAATACTAAATTAATCTAATTTAATGATGGGTTAATAAATAAACCTGCTGTTATATTTTAAAATACAAATACAATGAAAATTTTTTTTTAATAATGATTTTGGAATCAAGAAATATTAAAGAAATAAAAAATTGCCTTAGTGTGCTTATTATATTTGAAAATGCAACAGCAGTAACGTGAGTTGAGCATCTTTGGCTTAGACGCTTACTTTCTTGTTAATTATGACATAATTTTAAGTTAGACAAGTGTCGTAGTGGCCATAACCACAAGAAAAGTATGTTTACGCTGTATCACTAAGATATTAAACTCATATGAAATGTATAAAATACTCCCCAATTATTACAATAAAAAATAAATTTCGATACCTACAAATTTGTTACTGAAGCTTGTATCGAAGCAGACATAAAAGATAACATTCTATACAACATTCCAGTGAAAAAACCTTTTCTTATTTAATATTCACAACTACTAAATAATATTTGGTATAACAAAGAACGAAAAATAGTTTTAGATACATCGTAAACTAGAACTTATTAAAATCAGATGAGTGAGTGTTAGTACGCATACTTAGGAGTACCTCAGCCTCTAGATAAAAGTGCGTTACACTGAAATTTCTACCTCTATCACTGACACGATGACGAGTGGGAGCAAGCCCAAAGGCAAATGCATTATATAGAACAGGGACATCGACACAAAAATCGTATCGGGTTTCAGGATATGATTGTCAGGATCGGAAATCACATACGTGAAGAAAGTTAGGAACGTTACCTTAAACAAAAACACAATGAAAATTATTCATGTAAATAAATAATTTTCAATTAAAATCAAAAGATATTAATATATGTCAATGGTAATACTAAGGCATGGCCTTTAAAAAAATAAACTACAAGCAAATACCTACCGAAAGTTACAAAACCGGCTTTTAGAGCACCTTACTACCAATCGGTCATTGGTCTAAAAATTACTATAGTATTGCAAATGAATATTTTTTTAGAAATATTTTATTTAAATTTGAACATTTTTATATTAAGTTACTGTAATTTAACGTTATATGTTGGTATATTCATTTGAAATCGGGTATTAAGCGGGTACAGGATTCCGTCCTTGTGCGTTTATTCAACAATGGCGTTCACAATGGATAGATTGATTGATTGTTGAAAATTAAATTCGATCCTTTGTCCATTATAAATGTTAGCAAGAGATACTAAACCGAATAACAGACTAACAAGATATGTTAGCATTGTGAATTATGGAAACTGCAATGAGCGCGTAAGAGCAGAGCACTTATATTAAAAAAACTGTTTTGTAAAATCATACGAAATTGTATAGACGGTCTACTGTCAAACTGAACTTACAAACAAACAAATATCAAACTTACAAGAACACGCAGTTTGTAATTTGTCATTAAGTAAACGTCGCAGCAAAAAATTGCATCATCTGTCTACAATAAAAATACTACAATGTAGAATGTTTTCGGTTATACTCAAAATAATAGGACTAGATATAATATTTATAATTTGTTATATTTTTTTATGCTGATGCTATTTTTGTGTCATCATGATTACCTATCTGTATGTTGTTTGTAAGTTCAGTTTTAGAGATGACGGTCTCTAGTAATCTGTTGACTAAACCTTTTGTTATCATAGTTGTCTAGATATTAAATTTATCTCCATGTATTCTTCGCTATAGCAAACTGATACACGATCTATAAAGTACATTTATTATCATAATGTGTAATATATAAAAATATTATTAAATGTATTATAAAAATATATTATCAAAAAATTGCATCATCTATCTGTAATAAAAATCCTGCAATGTAGAATTTTTTCAGTTATACTCAAAATAATAGGACTAAATATAATAGAATAGAATAGACACACAGACAGGTGTGTTATTTATAATTTGTTATATTTTTTATGCTGATGCTATTTTTGTGTCATTGATATTATCTGTGTGTTGTTTGTAAATTCAGTTTTAGACATGACGGTACCTAGTAATCTATTGACTAAACCAGTGTTCCCCAATCTTTTTTGTGACATGCACCTTAACCTTTCTAAAATTTTTAATGCCCCCCTATTATGTAAAACGAAATAGAATATTTATCAATTGTATCTATACAATATATATAATATTAAATCAACGAACTATTACAACAGTTTTGACGGACACTTATTTCAAATGAATACCAACTGAATGATGTGAAACACTACGTTGCGATGGGCCCGTGGTCTCCTTGAAGACTCTAATCAACCAGTAGATATTTTAATCTCATGAAACGAAATTATACCTAATAATTATTTAAGAATTTGCCTTTTTTTTGTTAAATTTGGCACCGATGACCGACTAGACCTATACATTGCATATAACGGGCCGAAGCGAAAGGGTTAAAATTGTACCAAGTTAATTTTTGAATAGCCCCCCTTAACTACCAAATTTCCCCCCAGTGGGCCTGGGCCCCACGTTGGCAATCACTGGACTAAACCTTTTGTTATCATAGTTGTCTAGACATTAAATTTTTCTCCATATATTTTCCGCATTTATTATCATAATGTATAATATAAAAAATATATATTATTAAATGTGCTATAACTTTTATCATAACTCAGATAAGTATAAAATAAAACAATCAATGTTGCATTATATATAAAAAAAAGCTGTATTAACGATAAAGGTCAATGTTTTGTTATCATGGCCTTTTTTTTCATTACAGATTATAAATATAAAACGATGTTATTAAAGTTAATACGGATTAATTTTATCTTTCTTGTCATATAAAATCAATATTTGACTTAAACTTGATTTAATAAAGGAATAATCGTTGTAGATATCAATCGATTGCCGTAATATTTACACAATCGCTAAATATTTAGGACATTATCTTTTTATATTTAAATTAACATAAACATAAATGATAACTATATAATGAGATTATCTATTGTTTTTAAAATATATAATAAATATTAAGATAATTCCATTAAAAGTACTGTCAAAAATATTTTCAACTGTTTGTGAAGCCGCACGTGAGAATCTAACGGTTAATCTAATATCACATATTAGTGAGCTTTTACTTTATAAAGTATGAATAAATCTGAAAGCGTTAAGCTGAAAATAAAACATTTTTTAGAGTAGAGTAGGCAGACGAAAACTAAGTGTTAGGACACTCCGTTCCCCACTTCCGCCACATAACACTTTCCGACAAATTTTCGAGGCATAGCGAGTGTAGTGGCGGAACTCAACGACGCAATTTACCAAGCGAAGAAATTAAAAAATTAATAAAAAAAAATTAAATAATTCATTTCTCCGAGTGGAGTCCCTCACTTGTACCACTGCGCCACGATGGCCTCAAAGAAGAAGAAAAAATATACACTTAGCCGAAAAGAAACAATTGTCGAGATGTAAACTTTAAGAATAATTGACTGAAACTTTAAACAAATATTAGAAAGAAATTGAATTGAATTGAAAAGCGCGGAGTTGAGTTCCGCCACTCAGCACGTAATACCTCCAGAATTCGGCGGAGATTGACTCTGCCTACGCTGCTGTGTGCGGGATACAGCGTAAAGTTGATAAATTAATATAATAACAGATTTTATCACTCTACATCAATATTGTTAAACAAACATAATATGATAAGTACTGTTTTATGTACTCTTTACATAAAATATACAAATATATAATATAACAAATGTGGAACAACGATAATGTTTAGTATTTTATATAGTATTAATTTTATTGAAATATCAATTTTACTATCTTGTAAATTAAGTATAAGAAATGCATTATGCACTTAGCATAGAACAGCTATCTTAACAAAAATCTAAATAGGTTTTACAATCAAGAAAATATTTAAATAATAATTGTTCAAAGTAAATATTTTTCATTTATAGCTGTAATTGTAGTGTAATTACTACCTCTGAAAGAAAGTACAATTATAATTTGCATTAAATTTAGCATTTTTTTATGTTAACGCGATACTGTGGAACTGTAAATGCGATGGTTATGGATTCGATCACCGCTTGAGGGAAAGATACATTTTCATTTTTCGTTCTGATTTAAAACCAGGCGTTGAGTACCGTCAAGACGAAAGTTTATGATGATATACCTTGTCGCTACGTGGTCTCAGCCTCCTTACAGCTGAAAAAAACAACACGATGAATATATCGTGTTTTAACTAAAATAAACTTACCAAGAAAGGAGCACAAGACCAGATAAAAGACGTAGCAGAGTTAAGGTAGGCTGTTTGTTTTAATACTTTCATTTCTTCGTTTCTAATTTTAAGTATTTGGTCCTCGAAACTTGGTTCCCATGCGTACATTTTTAAAACCTAGAAATAGTTAAGGTCATTAAAAGATAAAATTAAGAAGAAATAAACCTTATTATTAGATCTATAATGATGTAGAATTAACTGCTAATAGAATATATAGAAGAACATACGAGAAGATTATTTCTATAAGCATTTCATAAAACCACACATAAAAAAATGCGTGAAAAAATATTTGTCATATAAAAAAATATAAAAAATCTGGAGCTGAATAATTCTAGTCACGTGTTTTGTTGCCGAACATTCTCAAAGTGCACATCGCTTTTCTCACTACTTACTTTTCCTTGATGGATAAGATATCGATGTGACTAACCTAAAACCGTACACGTTACGATAAGCAATAAACTTTTGTAACACTGTCAAAATTCATTTTATGATATTGCCAAAAATACATTTTCAAACAAAAGGAAAGATAATTTTTAAAGAGGAAAAGTGCGGCATTGATTTCCGCCACTCAACACGTAATACCTCCAGCGGATTCAAAAGAATTCGATGGAAAGTGGGAAACGGAAATGTCTTAACGGGAACGGAGTGTCTTAACATTAGGTTCCCAGATTCTCACTGCCTACCCTGCTATTTGCGGGATGCAGCGTGACGCTGAAAAAATAAGTCTCAACATGAATCACGAATATCACGAATTTAATAAAAAATAGAAATGATAGTAACGGTTCTGTCATACAAAAAAAATATTCTATTTATTTTACGATAAAAATAACACGTAGCAACGGTGTTGTTACTCTTCCATGGAGGTCTATTGACTTAAGAGATAATTTAGAATTAACACAGGTAGTTGTTTACTTTTATGATATTTTTTTAGGTAATCACTACCTTTTTCATTGCCTATTATTTTCATCATAATAAATAACATTATATTCTTAAGTAATTTTAAAAAAAAATCGAAAATAATTAAAAAAAATTACGGATTAAGGACAATTAAGGATTTTTTTCATATAAATGTACAGAACAAAATATTATCGTTATCGGTAATGCAGCAGTGGATATTGACTTTATACATTACGTCACCATTTAAAATTACAATTTAAACATTGCAACACGAGTGGAAATAATGTTATGAAACTTTTTGATTTTGAAACTAAAACTTGTTTCATCTACCAAATGAATGATTATATTCAATGTTAAAGTCGATGATTACTATTTGTTTGAGATTGTTAGTAAATAGCGAAAAAGTATATCGAAAAAATATTTTTACATATATTTACATATATTTAATTTATTTGTTTTTTTAAGCGTACATTGTTAGGTAAAAAATAGTACGGTCAACAAGTCGTTTCATTGTTTTTCCCGAGTGAACAATGCGCAAAACTTCAGAAAACCTAATCTGAAGTTGGCCACGATTCGTTGTCTGTACTGTACTTAACACTGGCCTTACTCGGAGCTCACAATTTAACATTGCGTGCCATAGTGTCAATGGAACATCGGTAATTACAAACACACAACGAGACCTTCGATAAATAGATTACGAACCTTAATTCCATTTAGAACTTCATTCATAAGTTTGACACGTTCGTCCTTGTACTTCATCTGCCTTATCTGTAGAGTCTTAACTCTGTTCGCTATTAGTCCGTTCACTGGGATCAGTACTATCATCACAGCTAGCCCGGCTAGGACTGAGGGGCCCAGGATGCCCCACAGGAAATACAACGCTAAAGTTATTTGGAGCGGCGCCGACCATATCATGTTTAAGTACGCGGTCAATTCCACAAATCTAAAAACATAGTTGAAATGTAAAAGTTCAGCTTTTTCATGTCTATAGTCGAATAACTCGGGAAAAAAAGCTCTTCTTAATTAATTATAGTAATATCAATAAAAGTAAAATGCTCAGTGATAAAGTATCCTCTTATGTTATTAGGCCAAAAAATGAGGCGTGGGCCTACACTCATACTAAACGTATAAAATTTCATAACTTCTCAGAATTCTCTCGATGACGTTTGGTTGCGTAATGGCTAGCAATATATTTGGTAAAATAATACAGACACAACTTAAGATTCGTTTGTAAATTGAATATAAAACTTTGCATACGATTAAAATAAATGGCTCTAAAATAACCATAGTATCATCATATTTTATTTCTTTTTTTTAGATGTAAGTGTTTTTTTTAATTATTCACCAAAAAAAAACAAGTTTCAGCAGAGTGAACTTGAACGTTTAAACGTATTTATACTCCTTATACGAATATAGGATTAAAAAATCGTATGAATCAAATGTATAAGTTTAGTATTTGCACAATAAACTGTAATCAGTGAAGTCGTTGGTTTATAAAATAAATATCTTACACGATAAGAGATGTAGTGAGAGTGTTATAGTATCTATTGTTGCTAGTTAACAATATTATCAGATTTCTTTCAGGACAGACACATCTATATGAATAATATAAATTACGAAATAAACTCGGTAATTACGGTATATAGGCAAGAAGTGTCATACTGATACTTAAGTGAGTGATAATATGTTGCGCTTTGCCTTGACACCAGAGCAAGGAAATGAAGATATAAAATATTTCATTTCCTCGAGGGAATCGAACCCAGAACGTGTTGCGTTTTCAGTTTTGTTTTCTGCCCCTGGTCTATAATTTACATATATTTTAAACAATTTAACATTAAAATTTGCATTAATACTTAGGAGTAAAAAATATTTATTGTCATGAAACAGAAATGACATCATTTACACAGTTAATAGAGTACACCTTATGAGTATACAGGTAACGCGATCGACGGATCAACGGTTTTCTATGGGTAGAGGACCTCAGTACCTATCCATTTCACCCTCATATATGTTACCCGATTTTCAGTGGTACCGACATATATTTGAGAATATATGATTTTTTGGAAAAAATCGGATTCTTGAAGAAAATTGGCAAACACGGGCTGTATGACTCGACTGAGTCTCGATCGTGACTTTTTTTTTCAATAGAACTCAAAAGAAGGCCAGTAGTATAATGTAATATTTCAAAACTGTCGGCTTATAAGTCTAGCTAAATTTATGAAAACATTTCAAGGGCTGTAGCGAAAAAAAAAGTACTGGTGATTTTTGTCCATAAATCATTTAAAATTAAAAAGTACTACTATTAGAGTATAGAATAATCTTTAAAAGTTCCACAGACGCAGCTCAATGACATGTAAAAAAATGTATTCAAATCATAAGACAATAAAAAAGTGTTATTATTAATACGAGAATTGACTACATTTAAATCCATTTTTTTACATATTAACATAAGTGTTTGCATTGTTTATCAGTTTACTATAATCATACAACGTTTATTGAGTACAAATATTTTGATATCACATCCAGCTATCCTAGCAAACAGTCCTTGAATTGCAGTCAATTCTATATCATATTATATATATATATATATATATATATATATATATATATATATATATATATATATTGTGTGTGTGTGTGTATAGATAGATGTAGACAAGAGGATAAAAAATTAAAAATCATTGTTTTGGGTTCTATTGCGCTGCTTTCAATAATAATTTTTGTCATATATCTTCCATGTACAGACAGTTACATTTTCATTATATGTATAGCTATAGATCTTAGAACAAATATGCTTTGTCACTATACAATCGAAGAATGACGAATTGCAGAGCTAGAACCGTTTGAAAAACCTTAACTTAATTGCCGGTATTTATAGAAAAGTATCTTGCATTATCTTCAAGTTTTGATAATAATCAAGAAATCCGTTTTCAACGATAACCTTGAATAGTAGATATCTGTGTCACGCTGTCACTACTTTTACAGGGAATACTTTATAAGTGATTTCTATTTGAGTTTGCCAAATTCTTGCGAAATGCGTACCGAGTAAGTGTCATTTTATATCAAGCAACGTCCGAATGAGGCGGAGTAGGCAGAGAGCACCTAGAGTTATTAGTGAGAGAGTTAAGATACTTTGGAGTCGTAACTTCGTATTTAAATATAGTTATTATTTTATAAAATATTTAAATACAGTATGTTTTTTTAACTTCACATATAAGCAGGTTATACGTAGAGTTACTTTATTTAGTGTCAACATGATTTATTAGATTCCTCCCGAATTTGAACAATGCAGATTGTAGTAAGCATTATATTAACACCGCAGCTTACGTTAGATACCAGAGCAGAGAAATGCAATTGATTTCCTCGAGCTGTTTCACAGCGCAACAACGGCCTTATTATTTTAATAACGATTAAAAGCGTATAAACATTTTTTATTTTAAATACTTATATAACTTTATCTATTTAATTAATCACAATCATAACAAAAGTGTATTAAATAATTAATTAAAACCTTACCGTTGTGCATCGACGGCCATAAGGTTGACGATTTCACCAACGGTCGACTCCTTTCTCGCAGAGTTTGATATACGCAGGGATTTCCTATATATAGCGCTGGTCAGGGCAGTTCTTATCCTCAAACCAACTAGCGACATGCTCATGAAGTAATGACTCAGCAACATCGTCTGTGCCGTCGCACACGCCACGAGCCCTACAGCGTACACGTAGCCCTTCCATACTGGTTCTTTGCTTTCAACGAATCCTATAAGTAATCTGGAAGAGAGTTTGATGCTATAACAACATTGCAGCTTCACGTTGTACTCCTTATATAGAAGAATAGGAAGAGATAACCGAATGCTAAGACACTCTGTTCCCCATTTTTCATCCAATTTTCGGGACATTGTGTGTTGTGTCACAACGCCGCGCTTCGTCTTATGATTCGGCGTTGATTTTCGCCACTCAACACGCAATGCCTCCAGAAATCGACGCAAAATGGGGAACGTCTCACCACAAGGTTTTCTCTGCCTACCCTTCTATATGCGGGATACAGCGTGAAACTAAAACCGATGTCAGATGTTACCAACTTGTAATCATTACTTATGGATAATTTATCAATAATCCAGCCGCGTTTTCAATAACAATAAATAATTACAATTTTAACAACACTGTTATTATAAAAGTTTTAAAGAAATATATTTAGTCTTATATATTTATATATTTTATAAAATTAAATGGACTACAATAAACAAAAGAAACGACATTACAACGAGAAAAAGTTCAACTTCATAAAAACTGTAAATGAAAAGATAGCAATAATTATTATTATAAATTAATAGTTTTTTCTTTAGCTTCATGCTGTATCGCGCATATTTCAGGCCATGAAAATAGATTAAAGCCTTTGTTTAAATTTATAAATCAAAAATCTGTTTGACGCCAGTCGTGTCGCAGGGGCACAAAGTGTGACTGTAAAACCGACTGGTTGTGGGTTCGATGATTCGATCCCCACTCGAGGAAGTGAAATAATTATTTAAATGTATATTTTCTGGTGTCGAGGAAAGCGCGGCGTTGAGGTCTGCCACTCAACGCGAAATGCCTCCAGAATCCGGCAAAAAGTGGAAAACGGAGTGTCATAATACTAGGTTCCCTCTGCCTACTCTGCAGTGTGCGGGATACAGAGGTGAAACTGAATTTATTATTATAAAAAAATGAGTTTTTCGAAACTGTCGAGTAATAAATGTGTCAAGATATCGGAAAATAAGATTGAGTCGTTCTTTTAACACGAGACATTACAACACAATGTACCAATATCTAATCACGCGAACATTAGCATTGAATAAGTTGAAGAAATAACCTTAACTTTGAAGCGCGTTGTGATGATACCATAAACTACTTAGATAATAAATATTGTGGTTTGATATAAAAAATATACATCTTTATTTAGATGTGCTAGATATCTCTTTGATAATAATATATGTTTGTAAAGCAAATATATATTTTAAAAAATATATAATCGTGTTTTTTCACTTCACGCGTTATCTCGCGAACAGCAAAACAGAAGAACGTAGAGCAAAAGCTCCGTAGTCATTTTTCCATCTGAATTCGAAACACTACGTGATGAGTGCCTAAACTAAAATCAGCACTTTATACGATCAGAGCGATGATAAGAAAATAATTCCTTCCCCCAAATTGGGATACACAACCACAACCGTCGCTGTTACATTCAGAAACTCTAAGTACAAATCTAACATTCCATATAATAAAAACTTACTTATTTACACCCATATATTGTGGGTTTAAGTAGTGACACTTACTTGAGTAGCTGTGGCGACACGAACATAAGTGCGTCGTTGCAGAATTTGAGTAAAGCTCCGAAGAGGAATTGCCCTCCAAAAGCAAGACATAAAGCAGGCAAAATCGACGCTGGCTTTCGCTCTTTATCCGGTTTAAAGTTGACACTCGCCGATGTCTTGCTGTATGTCGCCCTTGGTCCGCTAGCACTATGACAATATTATATAATCGAATATTTTACATGTTTAAACAAGTAAAAATATGCGCTGGTTACATTACATTATTTCTAGTGCACTACATCATGTAGGGCAATAGAAATAGTGTGGTTTATATGGATTATAACTTAAAAGGCTTTGCTCAATTAATTAAAATCGTATGTAAAGAGATCTAACCTAGTGGTTTTTGGGTAATGTGGTGTAATCGCCGCTTAATAGCAACAAAAGGAAAATAAATTAAAAGTTAAACATAAGTCAAATCTCTACATTTATCACTTTTAAAATTATTCGTTGTTGTTTCCAAATTTAGTCTTTTTTTTTTGAAAATACAAAAAAATAAATGCAGATATTCTGGTTTTGAATTTGATACGACTCTTTGAGTTTTTTGAACTTGATACCTGATATTATAATAACGCCATTTGTAAACTTTATTAGATATTATACAAAATTGGGAATATTTATTAGATGTGGAAATTAATGTAACCATGCATCTTATCACATGAAAATAAAAGGTATACGTACTTTTCTCTTTTCTTTAATGTTCTCTCCCAGAATTTATCGAATCTCGGTACTACTTCCTTTGATGAATCTTTTGGATTCAAAGCCCAGAGATCAGTTTCAGTTAAGCTTCTTTTGAATCCAGTAAGGGCCAATGGATCAAACCAACTAAAAGTTAGTCGACTGGGGAAGCCCGAGGCGCTTTCAGGACATTGATTCTAATAGAAATAAAACAAAATACATGAGTACATTTAGGAACTTCGTTACACCTATTCAATATATGTCTTTATAATATTCAAATATTACCTTTTCAAAATTGTACGGCGTATCTTTCGGCGGCAAGTCCGCGAAACAATTCAATATAAACATTATGCATATCAAAGGATAATATATCATGTAGCTTATAAAGTTAAATTGTACATTCTCGTCTTCTGATTTACTTTGATGCAACAATATTTCAGATCTAAGCTGAGGTAATCCCGCCAATATTAAAAGTAACCAGAAAAAGAACAGCACCCCGGAAGCTCTCATGCCGAACTTTCTATTGTAATATAATAACATTGCAGATAGAATCTGAAATATAACATTTGATATACAGTTATTGAAATTAACACAGATAAGCCGATATGAGACCAGTAGTGGCGCAGGCGCAAATGCGTGTGACTTTAAACGCAACCGGTTGTAGTTTCGATTCCCACTCGAGGAAATGAAAAATTTCATATTTTCATTTCCTCGCTCTGGTAACGAAGCAAATGCCTTCAGAGTGCGGCGGAAGGTGGAGAGCGGGAGCAGTATCTTAATAGTAGGTTTCCAGATTTCCCTGGGGGAAACAGCGTGAAGCTGAAAAAAAAGGATAGATACCTACTAAACAGGGCAGATGTTAACAATTAATTTACAAAAGTACCTAAGTTACAGAAACTTGCTTTTAAAAATACGACATTTTTGTTTAAATTTACACTTTTGGGGATCTTTATTTTAAATTGCAACACGAAATTTTGAGTTTATTGACCCAATAAAGAAGGTGACTCTGGAAGCATCACGTTAGGATGTTGTGGTGATGCAAATCGAAATTCAAATATATTAATAATAATTTCGCATATGTACATGGAATGAAAATTACTGGAGGTCATGTTTTTTTTGTATAAATCATTTCCTTTCGAGGGAAACACTACATTATTAACGTTGCGTTTGTCCATTTTACGCATTGTATCCAGATGGAAGGCAAATAGCAAACTGGGCATATAGTGATTTATGTACATATTGTGTATGTAAGCCAAGTCATCTTGTGGCAAAATAATAACAAATGTTGTAAAACAAGTAATATATTTTTAAAAACAGTAGCGGAAAATCTTTTATAATTATATGTTATATATACCGGCATTTACCTGTAAATTAGGAGTAGGTGTGGTAAAGTGAAATAAAAAAAGATATAAAAATAAATAAATAAATCAGCTTCACGCTGTATCCCGCACACGGGTAGTACTAGGTAAGGGTATCCGTTCCGAGCGGGAATCGAACCCACCTGTCGCATTTACAGTCGCAATTTGTACCACAGCGCCACGACTGATTTAAAATTTATCTTTATTCTCGTAATAGTAGCCATTGTTAAATCGATTGTTACTTTCCTAAGTCATATACGGTATTTTCAATGTAGTTAGACAAAAACGTATGGTTGATAAGAATAGTTTGCGACAAGAACGTGGGTTCAAATCTCGTTACGTTCATTTCAATTATTTGATTTATGTGTAAAAAGCACAATAAAAAAATTAAAATAATGCAATAATTAGAACAATGCACATATAATTATATTTCATTCTAAATTATAAAAAAATAAAATAACTTCGACATATAAGACTCATGCTTGAATTATACATTTATATCAATTCAAGGATTTTTCCTAACTTTAAAAATAACCATCTTGACAATAGATTATTTTATTAATCTTAACAGAAATCTCGATAAAGACCACGGGCGGTTACTATTTTACAACTACACTATCCTAAATGCAATACTCCTAAATGCAACGCCTTCAGAATTCGGCAGAAAGTGGGGAACGGAGTATCTTACTAGGTTCCCTCTGCCTACCCTGCTAGCGGGATGCAGCTTGAAGCTGATTATTTTTTAATTAATGCATATTTATATCTGCATATTTTTTTACATGGCTACACTATTGAAATAAGAATAAATTAACAAATGATTAAATATCAATTATCGATAGTACACATTGTAACAATACTGACAGATCTTATCTTGTAAGAAACTTAACTACTCTGTAATACGGACTTTTTCGTTCGACATGTTATTTTATTATGGCCGTTTTTGCCATAGTTTTTTTTAACTTTATGCTGTATCCAGCACCTTCAAAGGAACCTTCAAAGCTAGTGATAAGACACTCCGTTCTCATTAAAAAAACTTTTGCTTCTCACTATCCGGAACTTCTCGAGGCGATATTTGCCTAGTTACCAGAGCAAGGAAATGAAAACATTAAATATTTAATTTCCCCGAATGGGAGTCAAACCTACCAACCGTTGCCTTTACAATCCCACCTTCATACCACCAGACCATGACGGCCTCAATCATAGTTTACAATACGAAATATTAACGGAGGGATCCCTAATTATATACGCCTTGTATGGTCATACTTAAATTACACTATTATTATTATAGAGGTTCATAGTAATTGTCAAGGTTAAAGTATGACGTGATGATTTTGGTTTTTATAAAAAAGGTTTAATGATAAAATAATGTTATTTGGTTTGTCATGATTTAACAAGAGAAGTATATTGAATAACAATTTTTTATTATATAGTAAGTACATTATGTTGTTACCAAGTATTTATAGTTTTATATAAAATGAATGTTGTAATTTTTGCGCCTTTAAAACAATTTATAGTTTTAATATATAGGAAATAATAATCAGTTTTACTGACATAATCGACTGACTGCTTATCTATATAAGATTGTGAATATCTTCACAAGGAAGCAACAATGCCGTTGCTTGTGACCTGCATATTGACTAAAACAAGTATATTTTATCTGATAAATTAAGTTGGATGCTGTTTTTTATTTAAAAAATAAATAAACACAAAAGTTCACAATAACGTTTAACAGTTCTTTTGGGGGTATAGGCACAGTCTCTATTAGTAAATGTGATAGTTTTTGGTCAGTCAACACTTGGTACAATCAATTACTTTCATTTCCTCACTCTCTCAGCCTACCCAGCTATATAAGGAATAAAGGTGAAGTTTTAAAAAATCAATTCACTTCTCTTGCTTTCTCAAAAATTAATGCACAATAGGCTATGTAATCCTTTGTAAGACCTTAAAAAAACAGAAAACCCTAATATTTGCTAAGTGCTGCTTAAAGCAATAAACTAGATAACATGATTTAGCAGATTTAATAAAAAAAATTACACTTATTATAAATATTTATAAAACAAACAAAATACTCACAAATGTAAGGATCTTCACAACAGGACTGTAATAGTCTGCATTGAAAACTTCTTCTTGTGATGACTTGTGGACTGTGACACCTAAGTCCACAAACTTTAATACTATTAGAAGGCAAGTTATCACTAATTTGCTTATATTTAATATGTTCCATGGTATATTTCTCTCTTTACTATTTAGAATGTAAAATATATCCAGAAGAGCTGCAACCCATAAGTACAAACAAGGTATCCATACTAAAACAGTTTTTTCTACACATGGTGTAAACTCAGGATTTTCTGTGTACCAAGTTAAGTTGCTATCCTAAAAAAATTAAAGCAATGTTAAATTATTTTAGAAATACACAAATTTTAAAATAACATTACTCAAACCAAAGGAGGAACACCTCTTGGAAGCTTTTAATTGAGGTTTTAAAGAAGATTTTAATTAGAATATAAGAATTTCTACAAAACTTTATAAGAACTTTGACAAATATTAACAACTATTAATGTAACCTTAACAAATATTAATGTAATTTGTCATGAATGTGTTTTCTATAGTGTGATATATGTTTTTATAATTATGTATAATTTTAAATAATCTTAATTTTTTCAAAGATAACTCCATTGATTCATCATATGGACATATGTACAGTTGTATGGTGAGGAACTAAGAGCAGTGTTAGATTCCTAACCATACTTCTTGTGAACCAAATGTAGGTTTAAGGAGCCCCTTTAATAATGTTCATTAACTCTCAAAGATTGACAATATTTTCTAATATCTCTGGGAATTAGTTCTTTCCCATTACTTATATTGTATTATATGTTAATATAAACATTGTTTTGATTCAATTGGATGAATAGCATTGCATAAAATATTTTTAATACTATTTCTAAATCACATTAGATTATGAACCTGATATAAACAGATATTGTAATGTAACACCAAAATTATTAAAAAGTAACATTATAAATGATTTAAAGAAACTGGTTTTTTCATGGTCATGATGTTTTAATAGAAAATGTCTAGGGTCATGGTCATATTATGTTGTAAGAATATAAAATTATGGAATTTTAAATTTTAATCTGCAATTATAACTTAAGTGCACAGTTAAATGTTGGTATAAATATTTATTATTTATTTACTGCCATAATTGTGTATGTACACATATTTATAAGCTAATTATAATATACTATAAGTGTGTAATAATATAATAATACATATTAGTATATACACCAAATAATTGAGTTTAAGTTTGTCTAAAAATATTTTTAAATAGTTGTTAATAACTTATATCATAATTATATAAACATAAAAACATATATTATTGTACTAGTAATTAAAAATTTGAAATTATATTTATCACTTTCAAATAATATTTATAACAAATTGAAGAAACTTTTACACAATCAAATTATTAATATTGGCAATTATGCCAAGGTCAAAGACCTACTTACCCAAAATTTAGATCCACAAAAATCGTCGAGTGTAGAATTATAAGACATTGTCACGATGCATGAACTAAAGTTACTTGTGCCATGAAATTCTCGATGTGATTAATACTATTTTATATAACTACTAACTACTGAGGCCTCAGCAATTCTTTGAATTAATTCTTCCAAGAGTTTATCAGTATCCATTCACTGTTTCATATATATATAATTACACAATTACTTTTTAACCGTGAGCGGTTATATTTACAACTATTGACAATGTAGATGGTATCGTCAAATTGTGGTTAAATTGAACAAATTACAAATTTTATATTTGGAGCTACCAGCGTTCAACGGCAACGTTGCAATTAATTTACAACGATTTAAAGCCACTAACCACAAACACGTTGATTCTACTCTCCAATTTCCATCACCGACACGGCACTCGCATACCCACACCGTCACACAAATTCAACTGACAGATTCAGAGTTCAGACAATGATGACAAGCGTGATAACAGTCGCTTTCAGAGATAAAGTTAAAAAAAAATTACCATTTATAATTTAAGAAATGGAGTCAAAATTATTGAATTATAAAACTGCAAAGTTAAATTTCATTTACACTAAAATAAAGGAATGAAATTATATTACATATAATATATGTAATAATTCTATTTCAAATTAGTATGTATTGGAGTACATAAAATAAATATATGTAATTTAAATGTTTTATTTTATATTTGTTAAAATGTTATAGGTTTTATTATTTTTACAACTTTCGTATTCTTTTAGCAAATAAAAAAATGAATTATAATAATAATGCAAATGTCGCATATTATAGAGTTACAAACGTATTATCCAACAAATAACTATTTATTTTTATTTATGATTGAAGCCATTAACGATTTACCGGTAAATTTTATTTGGCGAAATTAAATCCACCAACAAATTTTATGCTAATCGCAATCAGTGTTAAAGATAAAAGAAAGAGATCAGAATGATACATAAACGTTATCAAATGATAAGGATTCAAATTTATAGACTACTTTATAAGTAGTTTATGTTTTTATGGATCACATCCATCTGGCAACACAAACATAGGAATAAAAACAAATAGATAAATTTTGAACAACTTGCATCGGTTTTTTTAAAATATTTTTATATATTTTAAAACGTTATAAGTAAAAGTCTCATGTAGGAATAAATTATTTACTCACATATTTATTATTTACAAGACTAGTTTCGTTTTATTTAAATAGAAATATTTAAAAATTATAAAACGTTACGATTACATTTACAGAACAAAATAATTATACTTTTTAAAAAGAATGCATGTTTTTTTTTACAAAAATATTAAAATAACATAGAATTTAGAAGTAAAGCAACGTAAATTTTATATTTTTAATTATATTCGAAGACAACAGAATCTTTTTAAAATTCGATTGCATTTTTTTTCTCTTTTCCTTAGAATTCTTTATTTCTTTAATAGTCTATGTGTTGTTATAGTTTGGTTGGTGATTGTAGTTTTTTTAAAACTTTTATGGTGAAGGTTTGTGCTTACTGTAATGCTACCAATAAATGCTAAATAAAAATAAGAGTCATATTAATAATTATTAGATTATTATAAGTTTTAAGACTAAGAGTTCTATATATCACGTTGCACTGTAGTCGTGTATCAGTTGTGTTAAAAACCTCGGAATATGGCCGAATATTTGGCGGCTATATTTGGTACCGAAAAGGACAAGTAAGTACTATTCTTTCAACTATTATGTAAATGTATAATAAAAATATCACAAGTACTATACTATCTTCAATATTAATTACTATGTTAATCACTTTTGAGGTTATGGTTAGCTTGGATTAATCAAACAATAATGTTTTATTGAAATTTTAAGGAAACATTTAAATTTTAATATATTTTTGTGATTGCAGAGTAAATTGTTCGTTTTATTTTAAAATCGGAGCTTGTCGACATGGAGATCGTTGTTCAAGAATCCATAACAAGCCTACATTTTCACAAACCGTTTTACTGCAAAATCTTTATGTGAACCCACAAAATTCAGCTAAATCAGCAGATGGCAGCCACTGTAAGTATTAAGCAGTATTAGATGGTATTTATCTGTTATCAGAATGTTTTGGTCTTATTGATCATAAGTTTTATTTGCAGATGATTTAAACATTTTCTGTACTTTTTAGTGACAATATAGCTGATATGGTGTTTACAAATTTATAAACATCTGATATCTGACTTTAATATTGTTAAATATTTTAATGACTATGGAAATTTACATGCTTTACTGTTTTTTGATGCTTATAATATTTAAACTTGGCCATTTGACTAAAGTGATGTATAATTGTTTCATAACAGTGGTTGTAGCCAATGTGTCCGATGAAGAAATGCAGGAACATTATGACAACTTCTTTGAAGATGTATTTGTAGAATGTGAAGACAAATATGGGGAGATAGAAGAAATGAATGTTTGTGATAATCTTGGAGATCATCTTGTTGGGAATGTATATATTAAGGTATACATGTATTTATAATTTGTTAGGTTTTAAATAATGGTAAAACTGAGACCATTTGGACTTACTGAGACAGCGTCTCATACATAATAACTCATTTTTCCAATCAAACTCACAACCATGTACTATGTTTGAGTATAAACTTACTAAAATACTACAAAGTAGATACACACTTTATTTAACTATTGAATTCTCTGAATATAACTATATAACTAATTTTCTTATAATCTTTACTTAGTTTCGTCGAGAAGAAGATGCTGAAAAGGCAGTAAATGATCTCAACAATCGTTGGTTTGGTGGTAGACCTGTTTATGCAGAGTTATCACCTGTAACAGATTTCCGTGAAGCATGCTGCCGTCAGTATGAAATGGGGGAATGTACTAGAAGTGGTTTCTGTAACTTTATGCATCTTAAACCAATTTCACGAGAATTAAGAAGGTATATATATTTTATATTTGTAGTATAGAGTGCTTGGAGGTTATTTAAGAAGCATGAAATTGAGTGAGACTTTAACTGACAATGTTTAGTTTGTTTGTAACTGTAGGGATGAATTATTATCATTTCCTCACAATAGTAACAAGACAAAGCTCTGCATTGAACTAGGGCCCGTTCAAGTATTACGTAAGCTCTGTAGCGGGGGCGGGGCTAATTGTAAAAAAGCTGCTTACGTTATACCTGAACGGCCCCCTATACCGTTTAATAAGCAATGTATACAAGAAAGTCTTGTTGCTCTTTACGTCTTTAGTCTGCATACGCTGTTTTATACAAGATAAATAAGTAAAAAAAAAATTTTTATCATTTGAATACTAATTTCAGATACTTGTACGCGCGACGCAAAGGCGGTCGTCGCTCGCGCAGTCGCTCCCGCGAGCGTCGCCGCCGCTCCCGTTCGCGCGAGCGCCGCCGCGAGCCGCCGCGCAACTCGCGTTCGGGACGATACTAATAGAACTAGTACAGTAGTAAAGGGGTCATCTTTAAATTACGTCACCACAGTAAGGGAATTAGGAGGTCGGCTTAGCGTGATTATGGGTGGAGAGCCACTTGATTTCGGCATTGCATTTCAAAATATTTTTTTCCCGGCATTTGCCAAAGTCTGCCTAAATATTTAAAAATATAATATCTGTACTGGTTTTTTAATTTAATAATTACTATTTATAAAATTGAACAATATATGATAGAGGCAAGAGTCAAAAATCATAAAATTTGTTTGACACAATTTATAGATGGCCCCTATTGTATTAATAAGCTAACAAACATGTTCTAATCCTTTAGCAGAAAATATATCTTTTTTTGTCATATATTTAATGGATATTTTCTGTTAAGTGAAATTAAATAATAATTTAACTTTTTATTTTTATTTGTATTTTAAATACTTAAACAATAATAAATTTCATAATGGAACAGCATTATGAATTTTAAATACATATGTTACACAATATTGTTATAGAAAAAATTAAAATTACACATAATATTATTACTAAATGAGATGCATATTTATGAAATACGTTTTATATTTCTTCTTATTACTGGGATTAGGACATTTTTGTGCATTTAGCTTCATAGTGCATAGTTAATTAAAATAAGATTTTAACAAAGGAAAACACTTAAAGTTAATAAAGTTTTGTTAAAAAAATATTAAATTGGATGATTTACATGTAATTTAAGTTTTTTGTTTTGTAGTAATTTGGTTACTCTTAAAAGTTGATAGTAAAACCGTTATAAGCTATCAGCAGATATACATAAATATATATAGGGCAAACCAGTACCAATCTTTTGCCCACTATACTAATAGTTTCATTTAATGTCATGACTGTCAGTTAATTTTTTTGGTTTGGATTTTTTAAGTTCAGTTATAATTCAGTATATGGTTCTGAAATTAATTTATGCTAAAATTAGCACCGACCGAATTGTACCACCAAACCACCTTGTTAGAACTTCTTCGTTACATACTATTTTTGTAACAAAAATTGTTGAACCTCCAGAGTTTACCGAGTGTGTAAAAAACAGTAATAAGTATTTGGTTATTTGTAGAGACATATTTGTTTATTTTTATGATAACATTTTAGATTGTTAAGTGGGCAATGGCTATATGGTTTACTCTATTTTACAAATGGTAAACATTATTATTATTATTATTACAAAATAGTGATAAACGTGAGACTTGATATTTTCTTATGCTTTCATTTGTTAAAATAACCATATTTTATTTAATAAATTTTCTATTCTATAAAAGAAGCTTCATTTTTATACATATACATTAAATTATAAAGAGGTAAGTAAATGTAAAATATTATGCAGGATTCAAAATTGTGGTAGGTATAGGGACTTTTATATTAATATAAGTGAATTGACGCCATAAAGGTCTTTGAGCACATTTACCTTAGGCCTCGCTAAGAGTGTATCGTCTAATTGACAATATGAATTTAACCGAGATCATGGACATTTTAGCCTTCAAAATTGGATAGATGTAAAAAGGAAAAAAGGAAGCTCGGTATTTGGACTTTGGGCCTTCGCAAAATATTGCCCAAGCTCAAGGAGCTGAGAGAACATGATCTGAACTGCTTTTTTTATATAGATAGCAGCAAGTGCTGGATAGCGCTACAACGTAATGCATTCATTTAAGCTAAATTAATATAGATAATTAGAGGTAAATTAGTACAGGCAATTACGAGATAAATTAGGTGTAAATGAGTAATAATATTTTAAAAATTGAAAAAAATAGTTATTTAAATTGTTAAAATATTATAACTAACATAGTAAGGAATCGCTTAAAGCTTCTTTTTTCAAACGTACATTAACACAATAATATAATTTTCAATAGATATGTGTATAAAGTTTAAATACTGCTTTTATTATGTTTGTGTAAACATGTGATACCTAGATTATTTATTCTCTCTTGTTAACAGAAGAGAAAATTAAATCATAAACTAATAAGAAATATGAAATATAATATAATAATTAGATTTAGTCGATAACATTCAAAGTCTCTTCATTATAAATACTTTCCCAAAATTTCATATTATTTCCGTCTACGTTAAGTAAACATTTTAATTCCTTGTCGATGATCATGCAGTAAGAAAGCGAGCGACGCTTTCTTTAAATTGAACCCATTTAGTTTCCGTTTGCATTGAAGTGGGGTTTCTGAAAGTTAAGTCTCATGTATATATTTTGTTTCAGAGGTAATATTAATGTCTTTAATTGCATAAGCGTGTGACTGTAATGCGACAGTTGTGGGTTCGAGGGAATGAATTATTTCGAAATATTTTAATTTCTTCGCTCTGGCACCAAGGCGTTGAATACCACCACTCAACACGGAATGCCTCTGCGGAAATTGGGGAACGGCGTGTCTTAATACTGTGTTCCCTCTGGCTACCCTGGTGAATGCGGGATATAGCGTGACGCTGATAGTCAAATACTAGGTTACTATCCTGTGCCGACTAGCAAAACGAATGGAATTTCAAAGGAAATCTGGGAACCTAGTGTTAAGGCACTTGGTTCCGTTCTGTCCGAGTTTTCTTGCTCTAGTAAAATAAAGCAAGTCGTTAAATTTCGTAGTTATCAGGTTTTACCTGAACACACATGAACATGAAGATAAGAATCTAGTGATTCTTGACTTCATTTGCCTAGTGTGGTGAAAAATCGCAAAACTGTTTTTTGTTGCTTATAATAAAACATTGAGTTAAAATTTGTGTGTGCTATTGAAAAAGACAATAACATGTTTCATTCCAAGTTTTTAACATTCTATTATAATAGTATTGATAAGATTTATTAATAATTACCCAGAAGAAGCAAAATTAAACCACAACTGAACGATTTGTTTAATAACGCTTTTCGAATCTTCTGTTAGTGGAATGTCTAAGCTGGTCACGTTAAAAAGATATGGTAAATCATCAGCGTGACAAACTCCTGATGCAATATCCATCTTATAAAGCTTTTTTGTATAATTTCTTTCAGTTTCAACAGTAAATTTATACAAGTAAACCGGCATGGAGGTAAAATAACTATGGTAGCGTGCGAATCTACAGATGTTATATGCGAATAACCTGTCTGTTTCAAAATCCACGACTTCCTGCAGCATATCTTTATTTAACTTTTTATTTTTAAAATAAAATTTTCTTATTTTTTTATCTGTTTCTAATATATCTTCTGTGTTTAATTTTAATTTCAATTCTCTGGGTACTACAGAACCTACTCTATTTAAAAAATCGAGAGTTTCGGGAAAAAATCTACCTAATTCGATTCCTTCTCCTGAAGTATATCCTAAAATGATTGGTACTTTCAATACATGTCCTTGTTTTAACAAAATAGACGGAGGTTTTGTAATAAAATGCTCTCCGGTTAGTTGCGGATTTTCTATGACTGGTGAAAACAGTATACTATCAGTAATGTCTTTATGTTCTGATTGTACAGAAGGTAACTTAACATTCACCAAAGACGAAACAGGGACATTCCTTAAAAAATCTAATAATTCCTCTTTATCTTCAGTGTCGTTTCCTAGTAATTTGCCAAGTTGAAATGCCCGTTCACGAGCATGAATACTATACGCCCATTCACTTATACAAACTCCACTTTGGCATATTGCTTTGCTGAATAAGCCTTCGCTCATTTTAGAAAGTAAATGATATGACGCAGACGCTGAGCCGGCGCTGCATCCAAAGATTGTTACATTATCGGTATCGCCCCCGAATGCTGTTATGTTCTTTTTAACCCATTTCATTGCAGCAACTTGGTCTTTTAAGCCAGCGTTACCGGGCACTTCTTCATTATCTAGACTTAAAAAACCCAGGACTTCCAATCTGTAATTCAAAGTAACGAGAACCATGTCATGTTGCATGAAAAACTCTGGCCCATAATAATCTGAGTTTCCTGAACCCGTGTAAAAGGACCCCCCATGGATCCATATCATTACTGGAAGAAGAGCGTCTGGAGCGACGGTTTTGGTGTATATATTTAGGTAGAGGCAGTCTTCACTGCCAGATTCAATTCGCTGTAAGCGTTCATTGTATTGAGGGCACACAGGTCCGTGTTGTGTAGCGTCACGAACGCCGTGCCATTTTTCTGGAGGTTCGGGAGCCTGTCAAAAAAAATAACACTCAGGTAAATTATTTTTTTAACGGCACTATTTTTGACATTAACTATATTTTGCAAGGCGGATTAACCTTTTTTTTTACATTTAGGTAAATCTCTTTCTACGATTTCTAAACTCTATAAATAATAGGAAATCTGTATGAACAACTTAGTAGATGTTGAATTAATTTAATAATCAGAATGTTTAATTTTCTATCATCTATGATTACAGTTTGCTTGTCTCTGTATAACAACGTGTCAAATTACGAAACTAACCTTGAATCTTAATGGGCCCAAAGGTGGCTTTGCGTATGGAATTCCTTTAAACGCTAAGTATGCCACGTCATTATTATGACAAAGTTCTCCTCTTAAGGCGCCTTCTTCTATTTCCACCTCAGCCATTTCAGCCAGTTTCTGCAAAAATCATTAGTCTAATAATAACTATAGTATCTTATTAATAGCCCAAATGCAATTTCTAACCTTAACCTTCTAGAATAAACAGTAGCGAGTAAGTACTAAAGTATCACTATCAATTTGACGCGTTTCACGTAGGGTTATGTAATTTACTAAAATACCTAAAATAATATCAGTATTACAAATTTTTTTTTTTTATTTATTATTGGGGCCGTCGTGACGCAGTTGCACAGCTTGTGATTACAAGCGCGATGGTTGTGGGTTCGATTCTATTCCAAACTTGTGGGAATAGTTTAGTATAAAAAAAAATATGAAATAGAAGAGGTAATGTTTTACATAAAAAAGTCCTACTAAGACAAAATCATTCCTTATGTTATAACGCAGTCCTAAAATACTGCCATTATACATAATCTATTTAACTGTTTGTTTTGTTTGTTTGGCAAAGTGGGAAATAGGCAAAAAAATAAGAAAATATATATATGTGTAAGGCATTTATTAGCCGCAATATTATCTACAGTTCGCGAGGCGTAAAATAAGCTTTGCATTTGTGTGAGTCTACGTAGTATGTAAGTGTGAAGAGTTGACGACAGATCGAAACGTGGCGCATCCCTTGCTTGGTTTAAAGTTTACGGGAGCGTTGTTATTGATATTTGTTATAACTGGACAAATAAAAAATAATACATTTTATTGTTAATTTCTTTTTCTGGATCAATTGTTTTTTATCACTCACACAAATTTAGAGATGCGTACGCCTCGCGGACTGTCCAAAGATGACTAAAAAAGGTAACAATATGGCCGCCGTATAATTTTTTTAATAGTATAAAATTTTACATCAAGATTTTATTTAAATGTTCCAAATAGAAGAAAATAAATTATATCTAAATTTAATCAAATTCATCAATTTTCAAATTTTAGTAATAATATAACTATATTTATATAACACAATTAAATGAAATAAAAGCTTCTTTTATAAAACTTTAAAGGTCGAGATCCAATTGTATAAATCTGCAGGTATCTGTTTCTTTTATGAAAAGTGTCATTTTTAACACATAGATAAATTAGTTTTAAACTTTCTTAAATAAAACAGTTAAGAATTTTAATTCACTTTCCATTTAAACAACGTTTTTCGTTTTAGTTGGTACAATAGAAAGTGGATTGTGTAAAGAAATAAGTACTAACCAACTCTATTTTATTTTAATGGACTTAGTTATATTGGATCACCTAGGTATTAGTCGGGACCCATAAACTACTTTACCTTTTCTGACATAAAAACAACCTACCTATGTAAATAATAACTATAAATTTCATCATATACATGAGATAAGTCAATATATTTTACATAATATTCTACTTACATTTAAAATTAAATTATAAGGTGTCCGGTTGTAAAATGCCCGTATTAAGAAAGAAAACGAAATAGGTAGGCAAGTGTATGAGCTACTGTCAAATATGAAAAGCATTATAATTATTGTATCGTTTAAACAGAATTTTATCTGAGCGAGATAAGTTTTATTATCAGCAATAATACCTATACTAGTGTGCACTTTTATGGACATTAATGATATAAATATCTATATCCTATGATGTAGCTATAGACTGGAGGTTACATATGAAAATGGTTTTTTTTTTTCAGTAAAAAAAGTTATTTGCGTTTAAGTTTCTGTTTACAAAATATGATTACAACAATCTAGAATGCATCTACTGAATTGAAATATGTACTTAATAGAAATAATTCATGTTTAAATAATAGGTACCTATAACCTATAATAAACAGTAGGACAATGTAGCAAATATTGTTGCATAAAAGTGTAATCAAGAGTAACTAGGTAAAACTTAAAAATAATCTAAATAAAGTTCTAATATCCAAAATTCGAATCCATGTTAAGATAAATTGTATGTATTTATTATCTATACCTACTAATATGTATCTTTACTTTCCTAGAATGAGAATCGAACAGAGATCCTGTCGCGCTTATAGTCTCACGCTACGACGCGACGGCGCTTATTTCTTATCTCATCTAGTCGTCACAACATTATAGTAAAATTTATATTGAATTTTTCCCCCTCGCAAATATTTTTAAGTGTTTTCGTTGAATATGTTTTACCGTATTCTGTTACAGTTTAAATTTCCGCTGTGTATCAAGAGAGAGACGTCTGGGTAAAAAAACAATTTTGGTTAGAAGGGAAAGTATCTATGGGTGAACCCTCGCCCCTGAGGCATTATTAGGGTCTTGCAAACTACAGATACTATTTGGAATTCCTCAGGGAACAAAGGGGAAGCAATTCTAAATGAAAACTGTTCATGTGAAAATGCTTTCATTGCTTTTTTCGCACCGCCACAGGCAATTCATATGTTGGTATTTCTCAGATAGTGTTCTTTTGGGGTTCAGGAAATGTCATTGTGTATGCTCTGTGGGAGTCAGAGTTACAGGAAATGTATTGCGCTTCATTGATTTTATGTTGGCTGCTTATCAATTTCTGAGGCCGTCGTAGCCCAGGGGCAGTAGCGTGCGATTTTAATAGTGGCGGTTGATTCCCATTTTAGGGAGATACAAATATTTCCTCGCTCTGGTAACAGGACAAAGCGTGGCGTTGAGTTCTGCCTCGAGAGTTCGGCGGAATGTGGGGAAAGGAAGTATCTTAATGACAACGGAGTGTCTTGACACTACTTTCCTAGACTCTTTGCCTACTATGTTATGTACCTATAGTGTGAAACTATAACAAATAAATGATATCTAGGTATATTTGTCTATAATAAATAGTTTTGTGCATAAGTATCTGTAGCCGGTCAAACAATTTGTTTTTAGTTCTCTGAGTACCTAGAGCTAGTAAGCTCTTTCATGTTAAATTAATTATTAAAATGAAACAACGGAGTATCACATAATTTACTCAAGTGTAATTGAAAGTTGAGATGTTGTAAGAATTCCGTGACACTTTCTCCACTATTGGAAACTTGTCAAAGAAGTATACTTATATTACATTATATAAAGAGATATTAATTTATCAGTGCATATTTATGTATTACTCATATTTATTTATTAATATATACTTATAGGTATAATTTAATTATATTTATAAAATTTACAGTTCAAATCCATTTTTTTATATCGATCATATAAAAAGAAACCGTAAAGGGAAGATAAGAAAAAAGAATGAAGAGACTTTTAAATCTTCCTTTCACAAATATTTTTATTTATTGACACAATAATGCTATAATAATATACACGTAAGTAGAATATCTCTTAAACACATTTAAAATATTCCCTAATGGATAAAGAATGAGCTTAGCTTATATCGGTAGATATAAAAACGTGCAAATTTGAATTTAACCTTTAAGTAAATTTTCTCTACGTTGAAAATTAAGGTTCCTTGGTGAGTATAGAGGACTACTGAGACTTCTCGAAATTCCTATAGGAATGATAAAAGTGAGATAAAATCTCTTATAGTCAAGAATGTATGGAAGATAAAAATATAAATATGTTTCTGAAGCCAAAGTTGTGTTCCAAAATTGAAACAGCTGAAGCTACATGCGAATTACTAAACTACTATGATAAATTTTTGTAAAATAGATTTCTGCCTTTCTGCATTCCCCACTTTCTGCAGAATTCAGGAGGTATTGCGTGTTGAATGGCAGAACTCAAAGCCGCGCTTAGCCCCGACATCAGAGCAAAGAAATGGAAATATAAATTTAAGTAAATATTTCCTCAAGTTGGGATGGAACCCACAACCAGTCGGTTTTACAGTCACACTTCGTGGCGCTGCGCCACGACTAGCCTCTATAGATAAATTTTAAGGCTTTTTAAATAACTTAAACAAATAAAATATTTATTCCTTAACATCTGTCATGTCTTTAAATATTCAAAATGGAGATTCGCAATTTAAGCAGAGTAGATAGATACACGTGCCTCGTCCAATTATGGAAATACCTATCCCCTAAAATGATGACATTTGATGTTATATTTGGTGTGGGGCACGTAATATAAGAGCAGTTGCATAAATTGTGCCAATTTGACACGGAGTATCGCGGGGACTCGGGGAGAGTGAACGTCGAGAGGGTTGCGACGCCCCGCGGGCAAGTGCAGCGATCCGTCCCACGCAATCATCGTAATCGAGCAACCATCCAGCCCTCTCACAAAAGATAACTATTATGCCGTTATTAAGATCACTAACCAGCAAAGGGAGTTGTAATTAAATTATGACAAGAGCAACACTGGTCGTTAAATGTGCAATTTCGGTATATATTTCGGCCGACAAGCTAGTTTCTAAATTATTTTTTTTGGTAATTAAGCTTTAGTATAATATCTAAATAAATATAAGTAAATTGTGTGAGAAGAGAGAGAGTATTATTGTCGTAGGTAAACTTCGAAAATATATTTTGTTCAGTCTGTCCATTCGTATACTCCCTTGTTACAAATTGACGTTGTTTGGTACTGTCACGTACTTGTCTATCACTTTATCACGTTCAAACCTACCTTATTTTACAAATTGATAAATTTAAAAATCTAAAGATGAAACGCTTTTTGACACCATGCAGTCATTATGTGACTGTATGGTAAATGTGTTCGTATACGTATGTATAAGCTGATTATTCATACTATATTTCGCATATTATATGATAGGCAGAGGAAACCAGGGAGTCTGTGTTATGTCTTAAGTTATGACGGTTATGTCTTAAGTTAAGACGGTTAAGACTCTTAGCCGTTTTAACTTTACCATTAAAATATTCCCGTTTCCCACTTTCCACCTGGAGGTAGTGCGGGTTGACTGGAACTCAACGCCGCGATTTGCCCCGTTACCAGAGCGTGAAAAATGAAAATTATAAATATATGTAAAATAGGTGCCTATATATAATTATATTTTATTAAATGTTTAATTTTCATGTCATTGAAAAACCAAACAATACATAGACATCAACGTACTATGGGTACTAAATAGGACAAACTGTGTAGCTAATAAATAATTCATCAAGTGTCTGTCTAAGAATCCGTCGTCAAGCAGGGCTTGATCTGGTAGTTGAGCTTAGGTTACTTATTTATAATTTAGTAGGTAGTAGGTACATTTCACATTTTATCTGTTATTAACCTTATTTTAAAAAAAGGAGGAGGTTCTATATTCAATAACTATTTTTTTGTTTGTCTGCCGATTTCTCTGTAATTTATGGACAGATTTTTAACAATCTTTTGAAAGAGCGTACATCCTTATTAATCTTATTACATCCAACTCAGGAGCTGATGATGGAATGCCATGGTAATCGAGAGAAATCTCTCCTTTTTCAAATAATTTGTTATAATTTTCATATATTTGATTTGATTTTGAAGCCCAGTTGTGGCGGAGCAAGGACACAAAGTCTTACGATAAACGCGACAGGTTGTGGGTCCGATTCTTAGTCGAGGAAACATTTAATATTTTCATTTCTTCGCTCTGGTGTCTGAGCAAAGTGCGGCGTTGAATTCCACTCAGCACGCAATGCCTCCAGAATTCGGTGGAAAATGAGAAACAAAGGTATTTTAATGAGAACGGTGTATTTGTATTAGGTTCCCATGTTAACTCTGCCTACCCTTCTATGTACGTAATATAGCGTGAAGCAAAAAAAAAATACATCAAAAACTGTACGTTTATAATAATAATATGTCAATTACTTCAACAGAACAAAATAGTAAAACAAGAAGTGACCAATAAGATCATTATTTATAATGCCTCGGTATTGTGAATAATAAATACCAAGCAATATCGGACCAAAACTTATTAATTACTAGGTAAATAATATTTGGGAATAATAATCGAAACCTATTAATGCGTTTGGTCTCTACTACTGACAAAATTACAAACATACATAGACTGACTGACTAAACTAGAACTCTACTGAAAGTGAAAATCGGAGGTGTTTCAATGACAGGTTCCCTCTGCTTACCTTACTATGTGCGGGATATCGCGTGAAGCTAAAAAGAAAAAAAAAATATATGAAGCAAATAGACGCACACTTCGTAGCTAATTCCAATTTCGCGCAGAGATAAATTAGATCAAAAGATATTTTGTTCTATTACCGGCATTCCGATTGATATGAACAATTTACTTTGAAGTATTTGGGTAGATTTCTAGATACTTGAGTATTTGTTTGCTTCAAATTAATAGAATAAAAAGATGATTTTGGATGGCTCAAGTGAAGTTTAAGTAATGCTATTTACGTAACGTAAACGTCAACTTCTTTTGACTAGAGGACCCGTTGACGCGTACATAATACGCGTTGCTATAGCAACAACATATTTGGGACCAGTGGCGCAGCGGCACAAAGTGTGACTATAAAACCGACTGGTTGTTGGTTCGATCCCCACTCGAAGAGAAGAAATATTTACTTAAATTTATATTTCCATTTATTCTCTCTGGTGTCGAGGCTAAGCGCGGCGTTGAGTTCTGCCACTCAACACGCAATGTCTCCAGAATTCGGCATAAAGTGGGGAACAGAGTGTTTTAACGCTGGGTTCCCTCTGCCTACTCTGCTGTGCGTTTTATTTATAGATTTAATGTACTTTATAAGCTTTGTTATTGAAAAATATTAACGTTCTGCATATATTAACTATAAGTATGCCAAATTTCATACTACGGAGGAGTATGAAATTTGGGAACGCGCAGTTTTCGTAAAAAGGGGTCCAAAATTTTTGCTTCAGTTTTTAATATATAGATTTCTTTCTTGCTTACTCTGCGTTCTCGTTTGCACGCTCGGCTCAGGCTGAACCTGATATGGATTTGTATATTCTCCTACGTTATACCTAAAAGGTTAAGCTGAAGTGTTAGATTTAAGAAATTAAAAAAATATATTTCCTATTACGACTGAGGCGCGGAATTGTGCGGGGGTTTGGACATAGCGGCACGGCGAACAAGGTGTGGAACGCGCTAAATCCTTCGGTAAAAAGAAAAACCCATGGAACATCGTCAATAATACTAATATTGTAAACTAATAAAAATTGTTTGAAGTACTGAATCAATTTAAAAAATATTTTTGGATACATAAACTATGTATCAAACTTTATACGTACTATATAGGCTACATTACATTACGCTATGAGCAATAGGTTTGGAGGGAATTTGAAAGCTTCCTTCCATGCGTGCGCTGTCTAAAAGTCGTATATGACGAAATTGTTCCCCTTAAGACTTCTAAATAAAAGATAAGCGCGCGTCGTACGCCTTACGGGCGACAACGGGCGGTAGGTGCGTACCTAGGTATACCTAATACCAACCGTTTATGTCTGGAGCTATAACCGAATTGAATCGCTAAAATATTGTGTTTTTTTAATGGTAAGGCATTTTAAATGATAACTGTCGGTATAGTAGTTTAGTATTAGAATGTAAGTTTAAATTAATAATGTAATGAGCGCTTCTTGCCAACAAACTCACGAGTTTGGCTAGAGATTATATATGTATTTACAATGTAAAAAAAAAACAATTTCTGGATATATTACAATTTCTATATAAATATATACACACTATAAGAAACATACTCCGGCAATTTTTTTAAAGAACAGAACAGAAGAACATGAGAGCTAAGAGCTTTCGTCCGTAAGCTGTTAAAGTTATGGTAATATCATGTACCTATGACGAAATTGTTCCCCTTTAAAAGTGACAGTAACCATTGTTATGGCTCACAAACCACAAAAATAAAGGGTTATTTATAAAACTATTTTAAGTAATGCAGTTATATTCCTTGTTCAATTAAATATATTACTGCTGCTGCTGTGCTTTTACTGCAGATCGTAAGTGTCCTTTGAAGCATATTGTTAAAATAAGTTAAATACTTATTTTAATAATATGTTTATAACTAAACAACAGATTTAAAAGACAAGTACAGAGCCACCACCGCGCCGCACTTTTGACAAGTAATCACAAAGATGGCGGGCTGTGTCGCGGGCGTGCTGCGATTGCTAGTAATAATAATAATAAATATTAATAATGGTCTGGAACTCGGAATAGACACCAAGCTGAAGGTATCATATTCAATTGTCTGTTAATCGTCTTGTCGTGAAGTTTTAAATAACTTAGCTTCACGCTGTATCCCGCACACAGCATTGTAGGCAGAGGGAACCTAGTGTTAAGACACTCAATTCCGCCGAAGTCTGCAGGCATTGCGTGTTGAGTGGCGGAATTCAACGCCGCGCTTTGACTCGACACCAGAACGACAAAATGGAAATATAAATTTTAATAAATATATCATGTCCTCGAGTGGGGATCGAACCCACAACCAGTCGATTTTGCAGTCACACTTTATGCCTCCGCACCACGGCGTAGGAATGTAGATTTGTATTTGAAGCTTTAATCCGAAAGCCGAATTATTTTGTATATGTTACATTTATACGGCACCCACCTATATAAAACAAGTAGGTTAGTACATATTTACCTATCACAGGTACCTATTTATATATTAGTAATGTACTTTTTAAGTTAAATAAGTTATAGAATTAAGATAACTAAATACACTAGTGCTATTTAAGTTTTAACAAATATTCTTTAAGTTGCGCGTCTCGTCCACAACGGCATCACAGCGTACGCATTTGGACTAGCCCTGATGTAGGTATATAAGGCTTTTACACAGTGTACGTTTGTAACGCTTCTTAATTTTAAAAACAAGATATATACTGTAATTGTATTTTTTTTTGTAAGATTTTAATTTGAATGTCTTGTAAAAAATACATTAATATATGATTATGTTATTCACATAATTAATAATGAAATTATATGTTTAATGAAACTATTACAGGCATGTAATTTACTTAGGTATTTTAAACATAATAAATAAAAAAAAGAAATACATGCCTGTATTTAAAATTAAATCCAAAATAAATAATTTTATTAAAATAAGCTTCTAGCCGCTATGTTATGACAGCCGATGACAAGCACCGCTTTAATGTTCGATAATGTAGATAGTATGAAAATATGTAATCCGCCATTGTTGTGGCAGCCATATTTTATTTGCATCAATACTCATTATCCATTATATTACCTATTCCAAATGTCAGTTTAATCGTGTGTAGAGTGTTTTTGTATTATTATATTTTAAATAAAATAACAGTTTTAAATACTCTATAGCAACCTAATGCAATTAAAACAAAAGAGATTAATCCAAATATGAAAAATGATCAAATAAAATAATTAATGCAAATATCGTAAAATAAAACGTCATTTGTCAAGAATGACGCCACCTATATAAGAGAAAGTCAAACTAAATTTGAATTATTAACTACTAAAAAAAAGACGAAGTATGTACTTAATTGAAAAATAAACAATGACTAAACATCCCATTATTAAATATTAAATTATTTATATGTAGGTAAATTTTATTTAAAAGATTTTTATTTGTTTGCCAAATTTTATTTATAAGTGGGGTACAGAAGCGTCTTAATTTGAACGGAGTGTCTAATCACTAACCCAGCTGTGTACTGGATACAGCTTGTCTCTGCCTACTCAAGAAAAGCTTTATTTACCTAAAAAGAATGTCATTATTTGCTTATTAAGTACTATTTTTTTGTCTATAAATTTCTTATAACATTTTCAAATTAATTTTATTGATGATTATACTAAATATTTTCTTATGACTAAATCAGTATAACAATTAAATAAAACATTGCAATTGCTGACTGTTAAATAAACGCACATGGCGGGCGGTTCGACGCCGCGTGCACTTCATGGTTGAACGCCGTCGCTCGCTGTTTTATGTGAACAGCTGCCTGTCTCTCTGTCTCTGTCCCGCACTTGCAGTTGTGCGGCGATTGGTCCGAACCAGTGTTAAGTTAAATATTCTGTGTGTCGGAAAGGCCTTCGTCGGCTTAGTTCGCCCGTTCGCCGTGTCTGTTAGACTGTTACTGTTAGTAACTTTGAATAACGCTCGCGTCTGGACGTCATACAACGTGCTTTTAACAAAGTTTTTTTATTTATTAAAATGTGCATAGCATAACAACACAAAATATGGTTATCAAAGTGCTTCTTATACTGCGTTTGTGATTGTTCGTCCTGGTAATGCTATTGTGATGGAATTTTGTATTGTGAGGGAAACATTCCTTAGTTGAGTGAAATGTAAAATATTACATCGGAGTTGAAGTTTGTTTGGACCAATCAAATATTGCAAAATGCAAAGGAATTCTTAAATAATGAGAAATAATTGATTAGAAAGTTTCTGTAGTGCCAGCCATGGGGAACAGCCGATTGCTTATTCAGTTTACGTTGCTGCTAACTTGTTCAGGTAAGCAAACTAACTTGTCTTACTTTCTGAGTCACTAAGAACGCCACGCAAGCGTTGTGTCTTAAGCTCGGTACTGTAATTGACTTAAGATTAGATTTAAAAACAACCTGAAATAATATTTATGTATGTAATTTATGTATTTTTCATGTATGAATGCAATATTAACAAAATTATTATAAACTTCTGTATTAAACTTGTGATAAAGGGCTTCCTAAATTTTATTAAGGGCATCGTGGCTCAGTGGACAGTATATTACAATATATACAATGGTAGTGTGTTTGATTCTCCCTCGATGTAATGAATACTTTAGTTTCCCGCCTCGCAGACAAGAACGTTGAGTTCCACCACGCTACACACAATACATCATCGAATGCCGACAGAAAAGTAAAAACTGAGTGTTTTAACACTAGGTAATAGGTTCTCCCTGCAATGCATTTCAATATTTCATTCTCCTTAATCTAACCCACAGCCGTCGCGTTTAAAGTCACACGCTTGTTCCACTGCGCCACTTAGACCTCAATTTACGGCATTTTCGATATTTTAAATGACTAACGACAAAAAACTTAAACTTTATTTCGATTTTCTCTCAAATTTCTTTTATTGTCGAATGCAAATTGCAAATTCGATTGGGTAAAGTTAAAACAACTGTAGATATTACAATACAATTTGTCGTTCGAAATCTATTGTACGGTCCATTATTTTCAATGAACACTAATAAAATATTTTTTATGTAAATTATAATTATAATATTTAAATGGTTTCAAAATTGTAGGCACATTGGTAGGTATGCGTAAAAGAGAAAGATATATCATTCATGTCTTTTGAGAATAAAGTTTCGGTATAGGTATTTATCTCACATACATTGCATTTGGTTGGATTATCGATATGTATTAGGTATACATTAATATAATGTACGTCATATCCATTTGCATTAGTAGGTACTAAGCCAAAATAGGGAGTATATAGTAAATAATCACCTTTTTTTGTGGCGTTTACTTTAACATTAGAATTATCTAGGTAGCTATAAACACAATTAATATAGCGTTATTATTAGTTTTATCTGTGATAATTATGAGATTCTAAACATTATTTTTTTTTGTTTTTTGTTGTTAATAATATATCAAGGAAGGTTCAGTACAATTCTTAGTTAATGATGTTCCGAGCGTGCCAATTGAGCACAAATCACGCTGACGGCAAATTGTATGGACAACACACAAAAAATATGAAAGTTACCGTTAAATTCAAAATTACACACGTACTATTAGTGTTTCCAATATTATTAATTAGTTTCGAGCATTTATTAATAAATTACATATAATCATATAATTACCGCATCAAACGAAAATTATTCAACCTGGTTTAATATTGTAATTAGCATTTGGTGTAATTAGATAAAAAAAAATGTTTTCTATACAGCGTATTGCATTTTGACATTGACATAGGAAAAGATTTAATAAAAAACTATTATTTGATCTTTATGCTCTGTTACCGCTAAGTTTCATAAAATAATGATTACCTGCTGCAATATTTTTTCAAGTTTGTAAAATAAATCCATATTGAAAATATCTAAAATACCATACAGGATTCCGGTTCCTTCTAGGAGCTCTTTAAAAACTTAGAAAAAACCTTTAATTAATGATTATTTATACAAATTATGGAAAAGTAAATATATATATATAATATATTTAAAAATATTGCCCGAAGTAACAGATTAAGATCAAGCATTGATAAACCCTATTGTCACCCACCCACATCGCAATTTTTTGACCACGCGTGACGTCCGCACCCGTCTCCTGTATCTCCGAGCCAATAAGCTTCTTCGACACTTGCAACTTTTATATAGTAATAAATTACTGTGGTCATTAACATACCTTTCACGCTATTATTTATAATACTTAGTTCTATTTAAAATGTAATGTAAAATTCATATATGTTATAAATATATTTAAAATTTTCATCCAATATTAATCTGTTACGTAACAAAATTGTCATTGTTGTTTATTGTAAATTGTGTTAATATTGTCATACATAAATATCATATATTTCTATTTTTTCGTTTGTTACAAAATTACTACAATTAAGCTATAACAATGTCAATTAATTAAAACTCATATTTTTTTTTAATGACAAAGCATAAACAAAATTATCAAATTTACCTATATTATTATATTAAATTTAACATATACATATATGTATATGTTAAATTTAAATTAAATTGTTAAAATGAAATAAGTACCTATTCTTACTTTTTACATTTTTCAGGTTTCTTACTATAAATCTTTATCTTCTGTTCTTTGCGTGTAATTAACAAATCAATTGGTTATTATTACCTATTATAGTTAAATAAATCCTAGCTCATTTTTATAGGAAAAGGGAGTAATAAGAAAATTACCAAAATTACCTACCTACTTAAATATTGTCTTAATAATACAATATGACTTTAGTAATGTCTATATAAAAAAATCTAATCCTAATTATAAAACAAAAATTAAACTTTAGTTTTAATTTAATATTTATTATTATAATATTTATTACAATATTTTCAATACTCGATGGTAAAAGGTATCCTAGTAGCTATTTAAATTTCATGCGCAACGGCATAAGCCAGCCTTCCTATTTTCTATCGAGGTCCTTAATTTTCACGTAAATGTTATAGTAAAATTAATTTTTCTGACGATATAACGTTAGAAAATTTAATATTCGAGCTGAGGTGCTGGGGTTTAACTCGTTCGGTCCACCACCTTCGTTTTTTTGTGTCTACAGAAAATACTTATCATGTTGACCAACTCTTCCTAAGGCGTTTTATTAATATTTCTTATAGATTAAACGGGATGTTTGGGTTTTCAATCAGGCATTCAGACCTTAAGCACAGTAAATTATAGCCTAAATCTTACCGAAGACTATCTGATAGCTACAGAGGAATAAACTTTTATTATAATCCGTCCAGTTGTGTTTTGCGAAAGGCGAACATTTGGATAGTGCAGATAGTGGACACTATTTGGATAAACAAAAAATACAAAAACCATACTTTTGACTTTTACTTATGTATAAATAGAGAACTCAAGAAGTATATTTTTGTGTTTATTATTCAAGGTACAGAATACAATTTATAGTTAAGAAACAGCAAGAACTATTTTTGTTCTTTAAAAATAACATAGAAGAAGTAACTTATATTTCTACGTCTTAGACCCAATTTAAAGACTATGTCTTCACTTTATGTTTTATAATTTTTGTATAATGTGTATTTATGTATTAGTCAACGAGATTGTGACGTTATTTTGAAAATCTTCCTTAAAGTGTATGCAAATGTGTACAGTCGCGAGATATTTAAGTTGCGAGCGAGTTAATTGTCCGAACTTAACATCGTTCATTCCTACCAGTGCGAGAAAAAACAATAATTGATTCCCTCGACTGGGGATCGAACCTATAACCGATAGAAAATATAGAAGCGCTTAACATTTAGACGCTGTGCCACGACAGCCACAACGTGATATTATAATCGTTGACAATTTATAAACGCTTGAAAAGTTGCTTGTTACTATCAGAAATCGTAAAAAAAAATATCCACTTTCTCTCCATTTCACGTACGTGCTTAAAGGGCAAAAGAATATTTGGTTCTAAGTGGCCGACCGCTCTGCTACTCTGAGAGGAAAATTATGTTCAACGAAACCAGTTTGGATGCAGGTGTGTGCTGCGGGCGTAACGCTATCTCCGAGCTGAGAGACGTTTATTTTTTGAATACAACGCGCGCGGGGGTAGTCTATGGTCAGCTGCCGCTACCATAGTCGGTAGAGTAGAGTTGATGGTAAATTTAAGGATTTATATAATTTAAATTTAACAAAATGAAAGTCGATGTCGGTAAACTTATATTTATAATCTGTTATTTAATTTTCGACTTTCGCGCCAATATTATAATGTTTAAGAATTTCACATAAGTACCTAGTCAGTGGAGAATGATAGGTTTCTAAGTATATTACATAATTCAATTAGTCGATCTAGGTTTGACGACCGCCGAGTAAGCGTTGGTTTAAAGTGACTCTGACGGTATAAAACACAATGAACGTATATTTTCCTCGACACAATAAAAGTTTATGCTTATCTTCAGTTTCCCACTAACGTATTCGCACACTTTTACCGTTACTAAGACTATATCAAAGAAGCAAAAAAAATGTAGCTTGTTGTCATTAAAATTCAATTATCAAGTTAAAAATTGTAATGAAGAGCATCTAAAGTGAGTAATTCATGACTAAATAATTTATTATAAAGGCTTAATTACTGCATTTAATATAAAGTAATATTTCGATTTTTAACTATCTTATTGAAAATATATATAAATATTTTCTCGATATATACCTACTTATCTGAATTGTGTATAATAAACTATTATTTACAATAGTAACAGCAAGAATAGTAAAGAAATTATAGTAATAAAAAAATATATTAATCTGATATCGTCTGATATCAGATTAATATATTTATTGTTAAAGACAATAAATATATTAATCTGCTCTAGCTTCTTGATGAACTGGATTCAAAAGCATTACTCGAAAGGACAGTAATACACCTTGACGGCCATATACAACGGTTCGGTTCGCGTTCGGACTAGGTGACACAGCTGCTTGGTATCTTGATCGAGATAAAGTCCTTTCTAGTTTTGACTTAAAATACCGTATAGTTTTGAATAAAAATATTATTACTTCGAATAACATTATTTTAGTATTATTTCACCCACTGACAAGTTGGTAAATAGGGAAAAAGTTTATCACACGTTATGGATTTGTAAGAGCATTGTTTATAATGCCCGGGTATTGCGAATAATGACGACCTTACCAAGTGACTACACTTTATTATTTATGACATTGTCTGGTCATTATGAATACATCTAGGTGACCATTGGGCTATTTTATAACATAGTTACCATATTATTTATTAAACTAGAATAGCGCATGTGGACAACATGCGCGCGTTTCCTTGGTTTAAGTAATAAAAAAAATAAACTAACCTAATTTTGTTACACTATTTGAACTAAATATGAAAATCTTGGAATATTTTGTTTTTTATAAACATTATTATTATAAGTATGTATATAATGTCCGAAATATAGTCTGTACTCCGTACACAACACACTTATAAAATATATGAATAAATTCAGTTGGTCACTTGCGACTCACCGACCGATGAATGGCGATGCGATGAATTCTATGACAAATGTACACGGCACAAAATCCATAATTATTACCTAAGCTCGCCTGCGTCTGTCCGTATTCTCTTGCAAATATAAACTATAAAGAAAGAATAATCATAGAGAGTGAGACATGAGAAGCGTTGACACTTCAAACCCTCCCCGCCTTGTTACATGTAGATTTATAATCATTTGCGAAATGGTGTCTTAACAATATTCACAACAAACCACCCATGTCTTATATTTGTAATGATAACAATTAATCAGTTAGCCTAATACAGATAGCCATTATTCGTAATGCACGGGTAATATATACAAATCCCTTAATAATCAATTTCTTTATATTTTTCAAAAGTTTGTCTATATTTTCGTCTACATTCCAAGAGAACAAATGTTAATTCTATACATTACCCAGCCTAATCTTTATTGTTCTATTAGGTTGAAAATAATTTAAAAAAACATTATGTTGTGAACAAGGATGTGTTACACAAAGTACCGTTAGATGTATAAGAACCGAAATTAGTGCCAGTATTACAAATATGCTAAGAGCAAGAGTCATATCTCAACGAATACCCACTTGTATAACTCATTCTACTTAAAAACTGCTGCTTTAAAACGCTGTTAGCATTGCGCCTCCATTTTATTTAATGTCACCACTTTACCTTTAGTTTTTGTTAGTGTTAATAAATTTAACTTAATTTCTTAAGATTGCAAAGACGTCTCTTTAGATATAACAAAAACAACAATTATAGTAAACGTGACGCGGGTTGTGGGTTCGATGTTTATTTGTTAATTTAATATTTTCATTTTCTTTATTCTAAATTCTAAATACAATCCAATGTTGCTAAATATGTGAAAAACAGAGTATATCCAGAAAACAGAGTATAGCCTATCTACAGAATTATGTATTGATTACTCTTTCTATTTTGTTATCGTCTATCTGATTTTCTTTAATTTTGTAAAGGTTCTTAGTTAGATAAAGAGATTCAAGATAAGTTTAATTTAAAATAGTGTTCAGTCAATCGTTACTAAGTAACATCTCGCTATTCACTCTTCCAAAGCGTTTTTTTGCTCAGCGTCACAAGCTCCGCCATCTGCAGGATGACTTAGGCTTGGATAACATGTGGCGTCCTCGTTGCTCTACAGTATCGGTTGCGCACATCCGGGACTGAGGGCCCGTATATTTATAAATTAAGATTGTCATTAGTAGCCATTCTTTATAAAAAAAATTCTACATTAAAAAAAATTAAAATATAGATATATTAATACAAGCTCAAAGTCGCTGTCCTTAATGTTTTATTTGTGTAGTAAATGTATATTTATTTAAAGTTTACTGTTCTTTGGAACCACACCTCGCACAGTATGTAACTAGGCCGGAGGCATTTGTCTATGTCGTAAATAACATTTGAATATTTTTCTATAATCGTTATATATTTCATGAAATTAATTGCTAACCATTCAGATAAACTTTAATCGAAAGGAAAAAAGAAAAAGTTATTTTATAGATGTGAGACACTGACTGTGCTTTAAAACGTCATATTATACATTTGATCAGTATGCTTAACTATAACAAGTAGTGCAGAATAGTAAAAGAATTCCCAACATATTCTGGATATTTATTATAACATTTTAAAGTTACCTTATTTCACGACACGACTTTCCAAACGTGGATGACAAAAAATGTTGATGATTAATTAGAAATAATTATTATTTCATGAAACGTTTGATCATTTTCATCAGCTTCACTCTGTATCCCGTATACAGCAAGATAGGCAGGGGGAACTTAGTGTTAAGGCACTACGTTCCCCACTTTCGGCCGAATTTTTCAAGGGACTGCGTGTTGAGTGACGGAACTAAAGGTCGGGCTCTGTGCCAGAACGAAGAAATTAAAACATTAATAAATAATTATTAATTTCCTCGAGTTGGGTTGATTCTACAACCGTCGCGTTACAGTCACTACATATTTCTCGAAATAAAATTTCTCCTCGTTTTAAAAGCGCCACGATGACGTCAATTTATATTTACATCTTATATGGCATCATCTTCGTAGAGGCCGTCGTGGTGAAATGATTGTGCAAATAAATGCCATAGTTGTAGGTTTGATCCTAAGTACTATAACTTGTTTCCAAGCTCTAGAGCTAGGCTAAACGCGGCGTTGAATTCCGCCACTTATCAATTGTCTATGTAAAAGAAAATGTATCAATCCTAGGCCTGTCTACCTTGCTTTATGCCATAAAAATAAAAGAAGACATGTACATTCACACGTAATAATATTAGAAACTAAACCAAAGCAAACAATTTTCGCTAGTGGGCCTCGCAGTTGCGGGGGATAAAAATGTAACAAAAAATACGACAGACAGGTAAAATTCACAAATGAATAGAAAATAATAAATCTTGTATTTAGCCCTTACAAAGGAGCACAATCAAAATTTTTCATAATAGAATAAATACAAAGGGTAGTTGCAGGTAAGATGATCACCCTGGCCCTGTTCGAACGACCCAAAAAGTAGAAATGTGTGAGAAGAGATGAAAAATATAAGCATACAAAAATGTGCGTTGAGTGAGAGAGACAGATGCAACCGGCTTGGCAAGAAAACTAACGAGAACTGAGCCCGTGTTCTGCTTCAATATTATTAAAAACTAAACTTGCTGGTCTGCTATATCAATAAAAAGAAGTAGAAGATTTTTATTAATACCTGTAATATAATTTGAAAAGAATTCTTGAAATACAAGCACTAATCTATAAATATATTTATTTTCTTTTGTACGTTTTTTGTAACTACTAGAATTTTACCCCTAAATAAGACAAAAATGTCTAAATGATTTAAAACAATAGTACACAATATATTTTAAAATTTTTAAAAATCTAAAAATAATATCCGTTAATATCTGCGAAAAATGTATTATAATATTATTAAATATAATTTTCAATTAAAAATGTTTCTGCGTTCTTTAATAGGATTATTCCAACGATACCGTTTTGCAGTGTTTCCGAGTAGCCTTAGTAATGCGTGACGGGAAACAATGTAGAGCAGAGTTCGTTTCAATCTTATTAATTTACAAACCAAGTTTATTCCTTTGTTTCTCTATTTACTTATATATTTAGATTTTTTTAACATATTAATATTGAATAAGGGCAAATGTTAGTTACATTTTAAAATTTAATTTTTTATAGTTAGTTAATAATAGATATTTTAGCTTACCAATTGAAGAATCTACACTCGTACAGTTTCGTATGAACAATATGAAATGTGAAAACGGAACGTGATGGAACTTCGTAAAGTACAATTTAAAAAGCTATCTAAACATTTTGAATAAAAAAAAAATGGTAAAAAAATAATATTTATGTAGTTCGACACTTACAAGTAGGTCCTACACAAGTGTACCTTACAACACATTATATTCAGTTGCAATTCGAGACAAAGTGAGGGTTCCCGCATAGTCCCACGCTCTCGCCTCGCTACGTGATCGCAGTGCTACTTGTAACGGTCGCTGACTCGCCCATTGTCAACCGAAGCACGTGTGAGCGAGTGTTAGCCAAGAACAAAGACACATTAGTATTAGACGGATATTTAAAAAATTGGTCTTGAAACCCAATACACGATCTAACTTAGATATTTACGCAGTTTACATGTGAAAATTTACTAAAATCAACATCAAACCAACTATTTTTTTATCTAGGTCCCATCCTGTAATAATCGTATTCACACAGCTTTGCCTTTTCATTAGGAAAATTTTCTTGTACGCAAGATAATATAATTTTGAGGTTAAAAAGATGCTATGGACTTATGGAGTGTATTTAAAATCATTTAGGTATAAAAATTTTCCTTTATATATAGATTTATATATATATATATATATATATATATATATATATATATATATTTACAATGCAGCACTACAATGCCTTACAACCATTTTAGTGATTTGTAAATAATACTACTACCATAAAAATCGACACTCGACTCGCACTTTGTACCGGTCATTTCATTTAGTTTGTTTCGTAATACCTTCCCCAGTCCCCCCCACTTCACTTGACTTGAGTAACAAAATGAAACAGATTTTTTTACGATTATAGTGTCTTTTTTTAAAGTAAATTATGAAGGTTGGTGAAAAATAATTGTGTAATTAATTATATTTTTTAACTAAAACGAATTGAATTTGCATTTGATATACCAGTAAGAGATGCAACGTTGATTCTATGTGAGGTGGTAGAATAACAAATTTCAGTACTTAAAAGTATCTAGACACAATAAGTTACAGATGAGCAGCTTAAACTCTTTTGTCGTATTTAACGACTTAAAAATTTAGCAAACAAAGAGAAAGATAAGCTTAAAAGCGATTGACTTATTATTTTGAACGCTTCTTTATATGATAATTAAAGTAGTGCAGTAGGCACACAATCCTTAATAACTATTAAGGTACCTACTTATTTTTTATGTGGAATTATTACTAGCTTCACGCTGCATCCCGCACACACGCACGCAGGGTAGGTAGAGGGAACCTAGTGTTCACAACACACTCCGTACCCCACTTTCTGCCGAATTTTGGAGGTATTTGAGTTGAGTGGCAGAACCAATGCCGCGCTTTGCCTCGACACCAGAGCGAAGAAATGGAAATATAAATTTAAGTAAATATTTCATCTCCTCGAGTGGGGATCGAACCCACAACCGGTCGGTTTTACAATCACACTGTGTGCCACTGCGCCACGACAGGCCTCAAACTTTGACCAGTAAATTAAAGGAACCACTGAAGCTTTTGTCGTTTTTTTTTACGCGCTAACCCATCTACGTCACATTTTTGGACAAGGTCTGTCAGCTACGCTACAATGATTTAAAAGTATACGTAGGTATTTCTACAATGTTTTTCGCAAAATAATAAAATTATCCAAGCTAAAATCGAATTTGTCAATTATGGGTTCCGTACCGATTATCCTTATCAAAATTGTACTCTTACTTTTGCCAGCAAACATAAACTTTGTTCTTCATAATGTTTGTATAAAGGACAAAGTTATAACTTACTGTTTTTGGAAGCGTAATATTTTGCGTACTCTATTTTGTTCAAATAATTAACGATGAAAATTTTCATTTAAATCTATGACTTGACATGACTATCTATTTTAGAAGTCTATCCATCAAACGATTGAAATTGGGAAATAATGATTTAACGAACTTATATGCATAACAGATCTTCAAAAATGACCATTTAGGTCCAAGTATGGGTTTGATTTAAGTTTTCTCTTTTTTGATTTTGGTATAAAAATCGTAAATCGTTTTATAGAATATCTTCCTACCAAGTTACAACTGTGTGTCGGAAATTTTAAGAGTTCGATATTTTGACCGAATGTCAACTACGGAATCCCAAAAATCCCTTCCTTTACAACAGCTAAAATTGGAGCTAACGAAGGATATACGGATATTGGTATTTGAGTAAGAGCGAACGAGAATACATTTTGATATTTGAGTAAGAGAGAGAAAAATTACAGTGTTATAAATGTTTCTGGGTAAAGAAATAACAGTCTTTTAATAAAGCAAAAACTTAAATTTTTTAAACCATTTTTTACTTGTAGGTACTTGAACCATTTCTAAATACTCTATGAACTATAATTATACATGCTTAAATAGCATGAAATTAAATGATTGTTTTATTGTAAAATACAATGAAAATGGATTTTTTCTAAAGTAACATAGTACTTTTCTCCTCAGCATATTCTCACACTGTACAAAGTATAAGTAAGACCGTATATGAAACACTATTCTCACTTATGGGACACCTCTGGCAAGTACCAATTACAGGCTTTGAAGTAGATTAAAAGACGAGGCGACAACGAGATTAATCGAAGAGACCCTCGTTGATACTCACCTGTAGAGCTTTAGCCGTCGGCGTAAGGTTGCCTCATTTTCAGTTTTTTGTCGTATACATTTCGGAACCTCTAGGATTTGTTAGGTAACTCTACGCAATCCGTACATGGTCTTAATTCGACTTAAAATAGTGACGAAACGCTTTAAGTGTACATTCTTTATTCGCACAGCGGGACCAGGGAGTGCATCACACATTACATATGTCATACAATATAGTGGTTTTCAAATCTTTATTGCACAAAACAAAACATATAGATATATATTGATGAAATCAAAAAGTTAGTTGACAAGTTTTCCCGCCAAATATAGAGTAAATAGGTATTTTCTAGGCACGCGTGCCACAATGTACACCGCGAATTTTGACTGTTTATAGCTTAATTAGCTATAAACAGTCAAAATTTAGAATAGCTTTTTTAGCCTTTGCCTATATTGCCTATAGTATTTCATTTCAATTTTCATTTTGTGTTGTTTAGAACGGACATAAAATATTTAAAACAATCTAGTAGCATATAGCTATACTTAGAAATATCCCAATTTTTACAAACAACTTAAATACAATTTTAAACCATCACATTTTAAAGAGAACTGAGTCACGTAAGTCATGCTGGGTCCATCAGCAAGTTTCTATTTACCGCGAGGCTATCGATACGGCGCACGCGACCTACGAGTATGTCATTGACCGCTGAGCATCCTACTAACTGTTGCGTAGTTCCTCTTGAAAATTCATTTGCCCGAATTTTATTTTGAACAAATGAGCTGTGATTGGCTTGGCGCTGGTAGTCAGTTTGATACCCTATTTGATCTCTGCTCCCTTTGTTACGATTTGATTACCTAATCGTGATTTTTATGGGCCATGATGCAAAGGAACAAAAATAGATTATTCATAGAATTCACTGAAAATGTAACGTAAAATATTAATACGTATAATATGTATATTTAATATTAACGTATAGCAGATATTCACATTAAATATGGAATGAAAGTTTATATATTTTTTTTTGTATTTTATTATTATTATTATATTTCTATTCCTGACTTTCTTTTTTTTGTCTCTATTCTTCCTTGAAAATAAGATAGAGAGAGGCACAGGGCATTTTTGAGTATTCTGTGTGTTGTACACCATGCCATTATATTAAAATATTTATAAATTCAATAAAATGTTAATTAAATAAACGAAACTAATCTATAATGAAGAAGAAAGAATGTATAAAATAGATATGGGTATAGATAAAAAAATATTCAATAACTAGTTATTAATTATTCTCAAGTAATAGCGGTGGTCAATCTCATAGCGACTACTTATTAATTATTATATTAAGCGAATTTTGACTCGTCTATCTATGGTTTATTCGGTTCTTCGGTCCAATAACTTCTTAAATCACTTGCTACGGTAGTGGACCTCTGCCAAGAAAAACTAAACGAAGTGTAAGCTACACTATTTGACTAAATTATTATTTTGAGGTAGGGCGTGTAGAGTTAGTAGTATCTTATGTAAAGCCTCGGGGAGATGAAATATTTACTTAAATTTATATTTCCATTTCTTCGCTCTGGTGTCGATTATAAGCGCGGCATTGAGTTCTGCCACTCAACACGCAACCCCACTTTCTGTAAGTGGGGAACGGAGTGTCTTAACACGAGGTTCCTTCTGCTTACCCTGCTGTGTACGGGATACAGCATGAAGCTGATTTAATTTAATTTTAATTTAATCCAAGTCTCCAAATTCTTTGTATAACAGATACAACGATATCTTTATCCTTACTATACTATTACAAAAGTTAATGTTAAATTAAAAAAACCTCTCTCCAGGACATGTATTAATATTATAATCAGGTAGGTAGATGGATATATTTTTCTTCAAAACTACATGGATCAAATGTTCGTTTACAAAAGGTACCGTCGTGATTGGACATTTGGATATTTGAAACCGATCCAAACTTTATACTAGACAACAATACATATCAGTCATTTGGTGTACCTATTAAATACCATTGAAATATTTCTATTGATTAGTTAGACCAGAATTAGGCATTACTACCTGAAGCTCGTGTTTAAAGATATGAAATGCCCTGTTCCATTGCCACCATTGCTTAATATGTTACTAGGGTAGGACTATTCAATAGATTTTCTTTTTCTAAGAAAATATCAATTTATAAATCTACATACGATTCATAAAGAAGCCGATCTGGGTCCTATTCAATTATAATATTTTATTTTGTTTGTCCATTTATGTAAGTAAATACAAACATTCAGCCTTTAGTAATAAAATAATAAGCGGACCTAAAATTAACAAAACCTGGGTAATTTATAAAAAAAATATATAATAAATGTTCGACTTTTTCAATCCACATTTTTTTTAATAAGAAATTTGGAATTTACAATAAGCGGAATAAGCGCAGAAGATGCACAAAGTGAAAGAGCTTACCTTGTGTTTATTGTAAATCGATCTAATTTTCATTATTTCATTATTTTTTATTAATTTATTGCAAATATCATTTAATAACTAGAATATTCTTTTGTTGCAGTTTTTAGGTACGCTTACTGCAGCGATGAGCAGCACGACGCTAGGGAAGGGGACGACGTGACGATGCAGTGCCGGTTCTCGCTGGACAACCGGGGTTGTTGGCGAGTCACTGACGTACTATTGGGTGCGGAGTACGGTTAGCGGACACGACAACGTTGCCATTGGCAACATTCCTTTAGAGACTAATTACCAGTAAGTGGAAACAATTACACTCGGACATATAATTCAACTATAAAAACTAAGCAGTTGCTAGATGGTTTATTTTGAAATATACATTTATAATTAAATACATTTTATTTTTGTATTTTATAATAATTAAAATGCAGCATTATATTAAACATATCACTTTACTAATTTATAATGATATAAATATAATGTAACATGTAGGTATTGTTATAATATTTGGATAGGATCTCTCGCACAAGGGGGCACTGAGATAACTTAGTGTAGGATCTCTTTGTTTTTTTTACTTTCTCTTTCTCTTGAGGAAATTGGAATACACTTTGAACACACAGAATCCGAGTGCGATTCGTACTGTCATATATTTATATATCAAAAGTGCAACACATTTATTAAAAAAGAAACCGTATACGAAATTCGTCTCTAAGTATGTTGGTACTTAGAGACGAATTTCGTATAGGTTTTTTTGTTTTTGCGCTAGTAGTAGCACCGTAATAAAAAAACTAGATTGACATAAACGAAGCTAATTCAATATTCCTATAGTAAGTAATGCTGTCGAGTTAATGAATTCCTACCGCTGGCCAAATTTTCTTTATGCCTATCAAAATTGTCTCCAAGCGTTACGAGCTCCTGATAACATATGCAAATATATATTTGCATATTTTTAATTGAAAATGTATTTTTTATTTTTAATTACCTTAGCGCTTAATAAAATTTGCTTTTAATTATTCTCAATGTCTATATCGTATTTAGTTAAATTTATATTTCCATTTCTTCGCTCTGGTGTCGAGGCTGAGCGCGGCGTTGAGTTTTGCTACTCAACCCGCAATGCCTCCAGGAATCAGCAGAAAGTGGGGAACGTAGTGTCTAAAAACACTAGGTTCCCTCTGCATGCCCTGCTGGGTGCGGGATACAGCGTAAAGCTGGTCTATATCGTAGTATAGACAGGTCATACTTACCCAATACTAATATTATCATAACACTTAATTAGGCCGCCGTGAGCAGTGTCACAAGTGTGTGACTGTAAACGCGAGTGTATGTAGGTTCCATTACCCGAGGGCCCACTAGTTAATTAATATTTTCATTTGTTCGATCTGGTAAAGGCAAGCAAAGCGCGGCGTTCAGTAACGCCACTCAACACGCAATGCCTGAAAGGGGGGAACGGAGTGTCTTAACACTATGTTCCCTCGCCTACTCTACTTTATGCGATTTTAATGTAAAGATAAATAAAAATTAATAATATTGCATATTTTCATATATATATATTTTTTACAGAATCAGCTATGCTCCATCGGAGGGTCGTTTTGATCTGATAGTATCAAATGTGACATATGAACGGGACAACGGGCGGTTCGAGTGCCGGGTCAAAGCTGGTGGATCAGGACGGACTCTACATTCTCAAGGTCACAATTTAGTGGTCCTCATTCAGCCTCAACCGCCACTACTGAAGTCTGGACCACATGCTCAGGCGCAAGAGGGCTGGCCACTGAATTTAACGTGCTCGAGCTCCGGTGGATCTCCAAATCCAACCATAAAGTAATTGAATTTATTATTTTACTTTATATCAATAAAGTCAAAATGATAAACACGATGACTTACATATATGGAAATGTTATAGCATTTTTTGATATATATATACTTGTATATATTATTAATCAGTAGTTACTGAGATAAGTGCGTTCAGTTCAACCAAATAAGCTTATCATCTTATAGCATTTGTTAGTGCAGATATAAATATTGAATTCCCGTATTTATTATAAACATAGGAGTTGTGTAAAAAGTGATGCGTCAACGATATTAATTCGACGAATTCTGTAAAGCGGAATATTTTAAACCGTAATAATCATAAATGTATGTATGGACGAGGAATGCTAAAGGCTTGCTTCATATTACTTATTACTTCAATTATTTATTTAAAAATTGCATAGAGAAAAGTTTATATGTTTTTTAATTATGCTTCAATATTTAAATATTGAGATTTATGTAAAATATCTTGAATAAATAGCCATAAAGGCCTTGGCGCAGTGTCACGAAGTGTCACTGTAAAAATAACTGGTTGTGGGTTCGATCCCCACTCGAGGAGATGAAATATTTAATTAAATTTATATATCCATTTCTTCGCTCTGATGTCGATGCTAAGCGCGGCGTTGAGTTCTGCCACTCAACACGTAATGCCTCCAGGATTCGGCAGAAAGTGGGGAACAGAGTGTCTTAACACTAGGTAAAGCTGATTTTATTTTAAATATTGGTCAATATAGTTAATTAGTAAAATTTAATACTACGTTAAAGTAATAATATTGGAAACAAAGTTTCGATTCTGACTCTATTTTTTCGGATATGGCATAATATGTACGAATAGGGTCCTGCTAGTTAAGAATAAAGTTTCAGATAGTTATCTGATATTTAATGTTATATACCAGATAGAGGCTATTGATATTTTTTTCTGTTTCACCATCAAATTCCTTAAACAACAACATATTTAATATTTTCTACATCTGGTATCGAATCAAAGCGTGCTTCTAGAGTTCAGTGAAAAGTGGGGAACTAAAGTGTCTTAATGGGAACCGACTGTCTTAATACTAGGATCCCAGGTTCCCTCTGCCTACTTTGCTATTGTGCGAGGTACATAATTTCTAGTAGACGTACATAAATAATGTAAAGATTTAATGACAATGCTATCGATCGCATGTTAAAATATTGATTTTATTGACCAGGTGGTATCGAGATGGATCGATCCAGGCATTGGAGGCGGAAATTATAGCTGGTAAGACACGTGCGGAGCCCACAGTGGCCTTACTGACACTGGAGCCCCGCCGCGACGACGACGGCGCCACATTCCGCTGCGTGGTACGTAACCGCGCCATGCGTGAGGGACAGCAGCTAGAGGCAACCGTAGAATTGAGTGTAAATTGTAAGTATTGTATATATATAAAGCAATATGCAAAACCAAGTAGCAACTTAAGTTATGCATAGGCATATAAATAGCAGTTATTATAATCTTGCCTATAGATAAGTCTTGGAAGGCTGTTTCTTAGACTTAATTGATATTTATGTAAAATAAAATGTCATATTATAGTTTTATAAACATTTATTTATAAAATAAGAGAGCTATTTAGATTTGACATACGGGTTATTTGTAAAAGGAGAAAGCGCGGTTCGCCGACGTCATCGAACACGTGTAAGCCAAAAACTGTCGAAAAGAGAAGGGACTGGACGATGTGTAACTTTTTGAATATCTTTGTATTAAGTGGAAATCTTTGAAATAATTAATAAAATTATTGTGAAATAATCATCAGAGCTTTGATTAGTAATATCCGAATATCGTTTAAAAATTTATGAGCAATCCATTGATATAATTTTATTACTTCTAGTAAGGTCTTAGAAAAATGTGACTAATACGTATGTTAAACACTCCGTCCCCCTTCATTAATTATTGTAGGTAAAAAATCTATATAATTATGTACAATACTTCGACACTCCGCTCCCCATTTTTTACCGATGTCCGGAAGCGTGGAGAATGGCGGGACTTAACGCCACGCTTTGCCTCGATACCAGAAGATTTCCTCGAGTCGGAGTTTAACCCATAACCAGTCGCGTTTGCAGTCACAAACTTGTGCCCCTGTGCTCCGACTGGCATTAATTTAAGTATTGCTTTATAAGTTTCTGATCTAATTTGTTCACTCTGGCGTTATAAATGAGCGTGGATAAGATGAACACAGATGGCGCCCACACCCGTACATATTAATTCCTCATTTAAATATATGTACATACTAATATTGCGTCAAAGGTGTTTTCAATTTTAATGTTATAAGCTCTTTAACACTAATGTACTTATATTAAAAACCGCTCTCAGAGTATGAGATCGATCTTGAGATGCCGTTTTCATTCATAAATTATATACTCTATCTATGAATAAAAATGCATTTTATAATGAATAAATGCATTTCACACTGCATTTTATATCCAGATTAATGTTACTACGCAAAAAATTACACGACTAATATAAATTTTAGTTCTATAGGTCATGAAAGTATTGAATCTTTGATTTAATCTGTTTTATTGCGCTTTTTGCTTACGTGCGGTTTTATGGGACTGTTATCAGTAGTTTATCTTTCTTTCTTAAAAATTCTTTATTTTACCTGGTAAACATACTTATTTTCAATAATCTAATACAGTTCTACACTATTGCTTGAAATGGTGCGCATTTTCTCCAATTTGAAGTCATATACATCAATGGCTTAGATTTTTACCCAGCTTTTGGCAACGTATAATATTATAACTTAATATTTTGTAGTTTAATTTGTACGTACATAGGTTTATAACGACGTACGTACAAATCAACCGTAGATTTAAAAATATCATACCGGTATGGTACTATAAGAAAACCATATAAAAATTGGGAGTGGGAGATTGCGTGACAACTTTGAGGTGACTAGAATAGCAAATTAGGATAGTCCGTAGTCTACGCCGCGTGTAAGGAAATGAGGAGTTTTGTTTGTGCTCCATTTGCTGCGAGAAAAGCAAATATTCCGCAAAAAGCCTCCTTCATGAGAGTCAACAAGCTTCAAGAAATGCAAGTCTTTGTAACTTTTTGAATGTACGTTGCACATTCATAAGTAAAGCCTTAAAATTTTACATAACAAACACTGTAACTGTAAAGCGCGGTGTTGAGTTCCGCCGCTCAACACGCAATGTCTCGGAAATTCGCCGGAAAGTGGGTAACGGTGTGTCTTAACACTAGGTTCCCTCTGCTATATGCGGGATACAGCGTGAAGCCGAAAAAAGGAAAGAAAAAAAATAAGAAATTAAACATTTAGTGTAAGTATTTAAAACGTACATACTTAAAAACAGCGCATTATTATTTATTACAAAGGATGATTATCATGAGTCGGACGCATTATTTTAATGACTTTTAGATTTTTGCTATGTAGTACCTACAGCTACAGTACGTGTGAGCTACTCGTATAAGTAACGTTGTATAAAATTACATCGGAGATAATTTTCTATAATTATTTTAGATACATATATCATTTTGTTGTAAAATGTGTTTTCAATTTTGCTTACCGCAGCCACTGACCTGAACACACGAGCATCTTTTTCTTCCATTGAACATTTGCTGATGGAGCTGATGAAATAATTTACTTACGTTTCCTATACAATACGTGTTTCTGAATTTATTTTCACAGTTTCATACTATTACAATAGTAATGATTGATTATTGTTAAGGCTTTAAGATCTTCATCGTTCGTCTCACTTTAAAAAATACACTACAGCTAGCGCCTTTCTGGAAATCGTCCAAACGGCAGGCAGACGCAGGTTCAAATCCTGCAACGTTAAAATTTTGATATCTTTTCTAAAAAACATATTTTTTTCTACGTGTAGAAACTTTAAATACATTAAAAATATTAAGTTCATCGTATTTTGCAAGTATATGGGTACCAATTGTGGAATAATGTTGACATATAAATAAATATGGAGGACGACTTGAATCGTCGCGTCGATAGTTACGGTACTCTTGCGAGCGACTCGTACGGCAGGTGCAACTTGACCGAAATGACTTGAAAAATTATAGCTATATGCAGTTGTATTTAAGAGAAAAAAATATTAATAGTGTTTACACAAGGTTATCTTGCATTATCATCTCTTTAGATCCAAAAAAAAATATTATAAAAAAAAAATCCACTAAGTGTAGGTATATGTAGGTAATATAGATAATAAATATATGAAACGAAAGTAGGTAGTCATTCATTTTATGGCAATAAAGTAAATACGGAAACTGTTGCAGTTAGTTATATACGGTTCGGCCATTCTTTAATAATTTATGCATTTAATGTGTTTTCTTTATAATAATCGTTTCCTTTTCGTAATTTATATACATGTCCGTAATATGCTCCCTTCAATTTCTTTGTTAACTTCAAATCATTATAACAAAGTCAGTCGAGGCGCAGGGCAAGCGTGTGAATGTAAACGAGACAGGTTGTGGGTTCGGTCCCACTCTAGGAAAATAAGTATTTAATAATTTCGTTTGTTCGCTCTGTAATAAAGGCAAAGCGCGGCTTTCAGTTCGGCCACTCAACACGCAATGCCTCCAGAATTAGTCGGAAGGTGGGAAGCGGAGTGTTTTGACACCTAGTAGAGTGGTCTCTCTCTGCCAATCCCGCTACAAGCTGAAAAAAAAATATATTTAACATTTGAAATTATCGTTGTCTAATATCTGTGTATACATGTAATGGGTCCGATTGTTGCTCTTAAGATTACGTATTGCTTGTATGATTACTTTTATAAAAATATCTCGGTATTGATAAACAAAGGGGTAGCGTTGGTTACGAACAAATTTGAATGGTTTTAGATGATTTTTTAATATTTATTTCTATGTAAAAAGACTTTCTTATAGGTATATCTAATTCATCATTTAAATAAATAAATCAGCTTCACGCTGTATCCCGCACACAGCAGGGTAGGCAGAGGGAACCTAGTGTTTTTTAGACACTTCGTTCCCCACTTTCTGCCGAATTCTGGAGGCATTGCGTGTTGAGTGGCAGAACTCAACGCCGCGCTTAGCCTCGACACCAGAGCGAAGAAATGGAAATATAAATTTAAGTAAATATTTCATCTCCTCGAGTGGGGATCGAACCCACAACCAGTCGGTTTACAGTCACACTTTGTGCCGCTGCGCCACGACTGGCCTCTAATTCGTCATTTGTTATTTATTACCTTTGCGCTGTATGGCGTACATAGTAGGGTAGGTAATAGAATCTAGTGCTAAGTCACTCTGTTTTCATTGAAACGTTTCCTACTTTCCATCGAACAATATATGTATTGTATATAATAAATTAAAAAAAATGTTGCTAATATTTATTTATTTAAGTTATAGACATATCGAATGTAATCTAGTATTTGAAAATGAGCCTTATTTAAATTAAATTTGAAATCAATTTACATACGAGAAACGATTTGCGTGAGTTAGCACATAAAAGCCGTTATTCAACGATAGATTTTTTTTAAGTAAGTACCAAACATTTACCTACATATTTCTTACTTATATTTTTTTAAATATTTATTTGACATCATATTAATGGACTTATATTTTTCGAAAATTTCTATATATTTATATTATTTATGGTCATTTATTAAATATTTACCCGTTTACCAGTTATATTCTTCTTAAATTGTCAGAGTCAAATAATTTTATTCAAAATAAGAAGTTACATGCTTCATTTTTTGAACGTCAATTAATTTACCACCAGTTCACTAAAATTAATGCCTCAGACCTGAGAAGATCCGGCACAAGAAACTCAGCGGGACTTATTATAGTATTTAACTTAATAAGTAACTTAGTAAAACGATAAACCTTTAATTGTTCACACCCCCAACCCTTTTACCTGGAAGAGATTGCTGTTTTAGCGATAAGGCCGTCCTCTTGTACGTTTTTTTTAAATCTACTTTGCTTGTACCTTTTTATGGATGTACAATAGAAAATATTATTATTACTATTATTTTAAACTGATTTGTAGGAACTTGTCTTACATAAACATAACATTTTAAATAAATATTTCATTTATTTATCTAATATTTTTCTAAAATGATAACATTCTGAAACAACAACAACATATATGATAAAAGTTACTATGACTCAAGTTACCAATAACATAAATCTCCTTCAAGATTTTCGAGTTAAAGATATGGCTATCAAGCTGTCCGCGGAGAACGTCTGTATGTTCACACCTAATCTGAAATCTTTCGAAACAAACATACTCTTATATAAACTACGATGCAGCGTATATTGTGAATGTTTATATCATTCCTTGAGATTTGCCATAGATGTTTCATAATAGTTTTAGTAAAAATATTTATTTTGTACAACCCAGTGCTTCCTGTGCATTCACGTGCAATGACTGCCAGATGCCGGTAATATTTGTAATTAGGTGACCTATATGAGAAACGTGAGGCAAGAGGAGCACTGCCGGGTTTAATTCGGACTCGGTACTATAAACAGTAGGTTTAGCAGTAGTTTACAGAGAAAACCAGAACGTCCGTTTCCTCTGTAACAGGCAAGTACAAAGTTGATAGGTAAACTATACTGTGTTGTATTTGGATATTAGATTTATTAACTCATTGTTTTACTCAAATTACTTCAGCTTCACGCTGTATCCCGCATAAAGCAGGCAGAGGGAACCTATTGTTAAGACACTCCGTTCCCCGCTTTCTGCCGAATTCTGGAGGCATTGCGTGTTAAGTGGCAGAACTCAACGCCGCGCTTTGCCATTTGATATTAGGTTTGTCTTGTTTTGTTAATGGTTGCAAATAAAGAAACAATTGATATATAGATAGAGGTATATAATACACAACAAGCAAAAACTTTTTAAACATTTTTTAAAGTGTTATTCCACACTTAGGATTCTAAATAAGTATAAGCAAAAACTTACTAAAATACATGTATATATAAGTACTTATAATAAACTTATAATTTTTACATAATTTAGTTTTCCTAATATAACTTTTAAATTTATCACTGCGTCAGTTCGCGTTTTCTTTAAACAAACGAAGTGCAATAAAAAAAACATGCCCACTTACTAATAAAAAATATTTCATATTGAAATTAGTTATACAAATATACGATTCAAATAATATTTTATTGGTTACATTGAGAAATTTCTCACTCGTCGTCCAGTTTCTACGGAAGTCGTTATTAATTTATTTATCAAACCGAATGTGGAACACAAATATTTTTCTAGTAGGGAGTTACATTCAAGTTGCGATGTATAGTTGTAAAGTAGTATTTAAGAGCACGTTTTATCTAGTAAATTCTTACATTAAATTTACTGTGCGGTGATGAGTTCCGTCATTCAACACGCAATATCTCGACGGAGTGTTTTGACACTAGTTTCTTTACCCTAGCGTGCTATGCGGGGAAAAAGTGTCATTCGTCTACAAAAAAATATATACAACATATAGATATTAGGTTCTCATAAAGTAAACTATTTCTTACAGATTTCCCTCGGGTCGAAATTTGTCCTGTTTCTACATTTCGGACGGAATCGCGTTTGGAAGTTTGTCCAGTAGACACATTTCGAGTTGAAATAGATGGAACCGCCAATATGGAATGCAAAGTGGACGCCAAACCTAAAGTAACCGGAGTGAGATGGACGAAAGATGGAAAATTAATTTCAAACTCTTTCATTCATAAGATCCAAGGAGTTACTATACAAGATGCTGGTAAATATATATGTAGCGCTGACAACGGACTAGGACACCAAGGCGAGAACGAAATCTACTTAGATGTCTTATTTCCCCCTAGCGTAACCGTTGATTCCAAAACCTACGAAGCCGAAGAAGGTGGGACAGTAGAAATTCGATGTGAAGTGTCCTCAAATCCTGAACCGATTTCTATTGAATGGACCATGGAGGGCCGAAATGATTTTAGACAAAAAGGAAATACTTTATTATTAACCAGAGTCAATGCAGATATGGCGGGAACCTATGTTTGCCGCGCTGTCAACGTCATAGCTTCTAGCGTGGGTGGAAACAAGATGGAAAAAGTGGGAACTGCGTCTGTCGCCGTACTTGTGAGACATAAGCCTGGTCACGCTTATATAAGCCCCGATCGCCCTATAGCGCAAGAGGGATCCGCGGTAACCTTAACTTGTAGCGCCAAGTCTCCAGGTTGGCCTGCTCCTCAGTTTCGCTGGTTTAGAGAAATCGAAGCGGGAGATGTAAAACCGACTGTTCTCGCTACAGGCAATAAGTACACTATTCCCAGTGCGCATCTCGGCAGCGAGGGGGTCTACCATTGCCAGGCCACGAATGAACTAGGTCACAGTGAACTCGCTACTGTCAATCTAGAAGTATATCAGCCACCTCGGTTTCAGTCTAAATTGCAGCCTCACATGATCAAGAAAAGTGGTGAAAGAAACTTTTCCCTAACTTGTGTCGCATTAGGCAAGCCTTTACCAAATGTGAAATGGTATAAAGACAACGCTGAAATACGACCTGACGCTAATTTGTACGAAGTTAAAACGGAGATTAACGAAAGTAGGAATGCCGTTTATAATATACATAGTGTTCTAAGATTTCGCGGGAAGGCGAGGCCAGAATTAGATGACCTATTACCTGGTGATAGAGGCTTATATGGATGTTCTTTTGAGAACGAAGTCAAAAAAGTTGACTCATCCATGCAGCTGCGTATCGAACGTAAGTCGTTTTTATATAAAAAACGTAGTAATAATGTTTATCATTTTTATTTTGTTTCTTGTTTTTACTTTTGTCTTATAATTAACTACGCTGTTGTTTTATAGATGAACCCATATCGATTCGACAACAAAATAAAGTGGCTTACGACTTGATGGAAAACGCAGAAATATCATGTCGCGTACAAGCTTACCCGAAGCCAGAATTCCAATGGTTCTACGGCAACAATCCTTCACCGCTGCAGATGTCATCGGACGGTCACTACGAGATTATAACAACGACAGATGAAAACGATTCATACTTAAGCGTGTTAGTAATAAGAAACATAAAGTCTCAAGACTATGGTGATTACTCTTGCACAGTGAAGAACTCGCTTGGAAATATTCGTCCCCAAATACGTCTACAGCCCAAAGGTGCACCGGAGCCGCCTAAAAATTTAGCGAGTCAAAAGGTCGACGCTAAGTATGTGACCTTGAAATGGGAGGCAGGTTTTAATGGTGGGCTATCTAGTACTAAGTACTTCGTGTGGATACGCCGAATAAAGAGTCTTGCAAGCGGAACCCATTGTGACGTCAAGCACCCTGAAGACTTCGACTGGAAAGAATATGATTGTGGTCGCTCTAACCCTTGCAATGTAACCGGGCTGGAGCAACATAACTCATATTATTTCAAAGTAAGTTCAAATATTGTCTATAATTTTTTCATAAAAATAACGGTTAGATTTAAAAGAACGTTTTTAGTACTTATAGTTAAAAACTATTTCTTATCACCATCACTACGTAGTATTACATATAGTTATCACAATGTAATTTCACATAGCTATTTAATGATTGTTTTTTCGTTAATGCTACCAGCAGGTGACATATGCATTCAAGGTAAACGCCATTCATTTATTTTAAGGTACTATTATCAATAGTTATTATAATATTATAAAGAATTTTTGCGTTATTTCAGGTGAAAGCAGTAAACACGAAAGGCCAAAGTAATTACTCAAACGAAATATCTGTCACTACAAAAGTCCACGAGATAGTTCCCCCCAACGAAGTGACGTTCGATCCGGCTGAAGTAACTATCAGTTTTAATGTGGAAGCGACTTGTTTACCTCTCGTTGGTGTCATAGAGAGGTCGACGGGGTCAAATGACTGGCAGGTAGGCCACGTTTGTTGTTATTAAATTTGTATTTATATAAAAAATAATTATAATAATCTATATTAAGCTGTATGTTTTATCAATACACGATAATATCAACACGCAAAGCTTCTTGAAATCAGCGGAAAGTGGGTAAAGGAAACTGAATGCCCTAATAGTAGGTTCTCAGATTCCCTCTGCCTACCCTGTGTGTGGGATAGAGTTTAAGCTAAAAAAAACATGCTAATATGTACGCGGGCAATGTGTTTATATTTTTAAAGGCGATCCTTAATAAATATTTAAGACGAGTTTTTAATACCATATTGGAAAACAAAGCAAAAATGTCACTTGTCATGTCTCAAAGTCACATTCGTGTGCACAACTTTTATTATATATATCTATTTACATAACTTGTTTCTGTTTTTAATATAATTTAGAGGTTATACATGAGACAAACTATGTATTTGTCTCATGTATACAACTAACGTTATTTTGTGTACAGAAAGTATATTTTTTCTAAAAATATAAAAAAATACTTTTTTTTAGCTTAACCCTGTATTTTGCAATGGTAGGCGGAGGAAGATAAAATATATTTATTTAAAAATATTTTTAAATAAAATATTTTTTTAGAAATGTGTAAAAATTTGCACCGACCATATTGGAGCGCGGGTTCAACTTCCGCTACGCTATATATATAAAAAAACTTTTCGCCATTTTAAAGGCATGGCTTTTCTAAAAGAAGTATTTTTCAGTGTGGAATAACACTTTAAAAATGTCAAAAGAATATAATATAATTTACAACAAATATTTACAGGTTATAGAAACAATGCCGTTACGTCTATCCGGCGTTTCACCCAACACTCAGTCGACCAAGCTCGAGGCCCCCAGGCAAGGGCGCGCGGGGGCCTCCGACTACAATCGTGAGGCGTCCTATCCACAACTACGAGTCAAACTGTGCTTAAACAACAATCAAGACGTCTGCAGCGAATATGTTGACGCTCAAAGTAAGTAATGTAGAAAATAATAAAAAAAACCCCATTGTGTACCTAATTATTAATTTTCTTGTAAAAGTTGTGTATATAATATTTATTATTGAACTCTGGCTTGGTTCCTCAACGCGGTAGACGCGCTGATTTAACAAACACCTTTCTCTTCTACATCAAACACGTATAAAATCTGATCAAGTATATGTATATGTATTTGCATACAAATAAAATATGGAAAAATTTACACATACTTCTTTAGACTCATTTTACATGAGCGATTTTATATGTTACTATAATAATATATTATTTGTTTTCAGTTGGTACATCGTATGCAAGCGCATCCGCAAGCGAAACATTAAAAACTTATACTATATTCGCATCTGTGGCCGGGGCGGGGCTCTTACTGGCGTGCATCGCCGCCCTCGTTGCCTACATGGCGTGCAAACGTAACGCAAAGAGGAAATGCAAAAGAAGGGATTCTATCAAATCTCAAATGCGATCTCCTCCAAGTTTAGCACCACCGCCATATTACTCGTGCTCAGGGTTGGAGAATAAGGCTCTAGAAAATTCCATGGACATACCGCTAACGAAGGAAGACTCTAAAAGTGCCGTATACGAGACGCAGGGCGGCTACGGGTATCACATCGCTCGTCACGTGCCGCCCCTCGCCGCGCAGAACATGACAAATTCAGATTGTAAGTAGCGCTTTTTTTTACTATATTTTTTTGCTATCTGTAGTTCCTGTATTAATATAGCTAAATGCTTACGCAAAAATAGTTTCTATTTTCTAGTAAAGTTTCATATTGCCCAGTAGTTTGTGGTTTGCTTATTATTAGGTTTTTTTGTTGTATAATGCAAATTTAGAGCATTTCGACCTTATATCTTATAGGGATAATGTTGTTTTTATATATTTGAAAGAATCATGAAAATATATAACATATTTATATCACATTTTAATATATTGGCATGTTACATAAGTTTACTGTTATAAACCATTCTTTTACGTTAATATCCTTTTAAATCGACATGTATGAATGTAAAATTTAAACAAAATTCAATATAATATATATAATTTCCAAAAATATTTAAAAACAATATTTAATAAAACAAACAAAATAGAGAAACAAAATTAATTAATTATGTCAAATTTGTTCTCATGCACGCTCGAAGGACTAGCCAGTAGTGACATCATAGACGGTAATTCTGTATCCAATACTGTAACAGTTGTTTGGCATTCTAAATCCTTATCTTGTAAGAGTGTTGTTAAATTAATTTCACACACGACAGGGGCGAACATGGGCTACTCCGAGAACAGCTACGCGAACAGCAATAACGGCGGCAGTGTCAACTCGCACGACTCCATGTGGCATATGAAGTTGGCGGTGGCTAACAACAACCCGCCGGGCATCCCCACTCATCAAATGATGGATCACCATCAAGGCAATATGGGGTGAGTTTTGTTAGAAGATCTTTGCTTGGTATATAAGAAATTGCATTTATGTGTTGACTATACCCTCCTATTCACGACGAAGGTAAAAAATTAAAGGTTTTTTTATAGGTTACGATTGATGGATGGAGTTTAATAAAAAATATATCAAGTAAAGAAATTCTATGATTTTATGGAATTTGTTAGCTAATAATTATTATTATTTAAATTTATCGGATTTACCGATAATGAAATGATTTTTCATAATTATATTTTCAAATTTGAAATCGAAAGAAACAAAGATATTAAGCAAAAATAAAGATTGTTTTCATATTTAAAACAAAATAGTAAAATTCAAATTTCAAATCGAAAAATGTTTCTATTTCCCATTTTAAGGTATTTTAAATATCATAACTAAGAATTTATTAAGAGATACATTTTCCAACATACAATTACGTTGTATAAACTTATTTACGTACATGCATATTTTCATAGATTATATAGTAGCAAATATTTAATATAATTAAGTCGCGGTTGGTACTCAGTCAACTGAGGGCCGGAAACGTTATTATTGTTTTTTCGTAGAGATTTTCTTTGCATGTTTTTGATGTATTAGCTATTCTTATTAAGCATTTCATTCAGATTGTACATCTAATATTGAACGATATTAGCACTTATCGATAAAAATCAGGATCCTCGTTTATTGATTCGACAGCCAGAATAACAAACACTAAAGAACAGTTGGTCGCGACGCTAGCCGTCATTGACTACGCATGTTTAGTATGTGAATATTTGCTAACCACGAGCGCGCTACAGGTACGACCTGATGCCGCACGGCGGCTACGGCGCGCTGGACGACTACGCGCCGTTCCCGCCGCTGCCGCACGGCGCGCACGGCGCGCACGCCTCGCACGGCGCGCACCCCCCCCTGTCCGACTACGGCCTCAGGAACTCGCAGAACCCCTCCAGACAAGACTATTGCTCGGATTCCTACGCTTCTGTTCACAAGCCGAAGAAACGTATGGATCAACATATAGGTGAGCTATCCTTTTCTCATATTTGCTTGTTGTATTTATTATGTTATTGTAGCAATATTTGAATTATCAGTGGACAAGTATATTTTAGGCTCACGCTGTCCCTCACGTAATAGGGTAGGCAGAGGGAACCGGAAAACCTAGTATTAAGACATTTCGCTCCCTATGATGAATGATTTGTTAATATTATCTTATTATACATTGTTTCAGAATCTCCATATCATGAAGTTAGTGGGCTCCAGGACGCCTTCGAGGAAGCGGGCGGCGATGATAAGCCGCCGCACCTCTCACTCGGCTACGACGAGTCCCTCGAGTCCGGTTACTCCACGCCCAACTCACGCGGGCGACGCGTGTTGCGGGAGATTATCGTGTGAATGCTTATACTATCTGATATTAATTAACCTTTAAAATGAATTTAACTCGTAACATAATCAAAAAGGGTTTTGCAGGATAAGCAAACTAGCATTACTGCATTAGCTTTTAATGTTTTTTTAAGATGTTTATTTTGCTTTTCATCCAAAATCCTAACCATCCTCTAACCTTTTATGGTAAGGAAGTTTTGGGGGTTACAACCCTTAACAAAATGGTCCATTTTCTAGTTATTTATTTAACCTATTTGAACTGTGACGTATTGTGACTCATTCATAACCTCAACATATATTTTTTTCTGATTTTTTTTATAAATTGTACAAAATGAGAAGTTAAGATTTTTAGGGCGGCATTATATACCTCCACGTGAAATCACAACTACTAAAATAATATATTAATCATATAGTAGTTAAATTTTTGGAATGTATCTTAAAATAATAGAAGGAATTATATTATGTTATCCATGAATCTAAATTATTCACATAAACCTTACAGAAAACAACGCTTAATGCAATTATAATTATTATATAATTATATCTTTGTTTGACATAAATCCATTTTATTTTCATTTTGTAAAATATAAAAAAATTGATAATTTCGTCCCACTTTTTTTTAAATAACATAATATATAATACTATTTTTATTAAAATATATGAAACAAAAAAGAAAACTTTAAATTAGGATTTTATAAAAGGTTAAAAAAAATTGTTAAACGTTGCTTATTACACAAAATTATAATATTATCTGAGGTATTGCATTGTACTATGCATCGCCGCCATTGCCCACCCCTCGACTTCTTGACGTGTTGATATACTGTATTTGGTGATCACTTATTTAGTATTTTTTTTATTAATTAAGTTTAATGACATATTTTACACTCAAGTGACTCATATTTGCAACAAACGAAGGAGACTGACTTACAAGTATATTAATAAATTATAATAAGGCTAAATGTTACTTACTCAATGCCATAAAGGAATAAGTACCCATACATTAGGTTAAACTAAAACACCTCTCTCGCTCTCGAGCTCTCTTATATAAAATTGGTACTTAATTTTTAAATTTCAATGATCTCCTTTTCGTATAATTGCTTTAGTCCTATCAAGTTCATATGTTGATTAAATTCAAAGTATATTGTATACTTGTTCTATGAATTTCTATTTCCTATATACACTGTATATTTATTTTTACATAACGTCAGCTTAGAGTGTAAACCTGCTAAATCAGTTTTTAGCCATTTTTATACCATTAGAAAGAGTAAAAAAAAATGGCCTTTGTTTTATTTCATATAGTAGAGAATATAAATCAATTTTAAATATTCTTAAACCCTTATAATAATACATATGGACTTTGATAATAGTATTTTAAAACCCTTTTTATCTCCTGAGAATTTGCTTAATTGGCTATTACTAGGTTAACCCTCTAAGCTGATGATATGAATTATTAAAAGGGAACGGAGTGTCTTAACACTAGGTTCCCTCTCCCTACCCTGCTGTGTGCGGGTAAGGCTTGAAGCTGACTCAATTTATTTTTTACTTTATTAATTATGATTTTAATGTTATAAATCTTATTTTTGTACTTAATTATATTCCCTGATCTAAATGAAGTTAACATCGTGTCTCAAGCTTTCGACTTATCATTTCTTTAGGAGTGATCACATTTTAGCCAAGACGAGAGTAATTTTTAAATATTTGAATACCATTTCTATCTATATAATATACTAGTTGCCCGTATAAACAAAACGGATATTTATTTAAGTATATATTTAAAAAACCGGGCAAACGCGAGTTGGACTCGCCCACCGAGGGTTCCCTTCCAATTTCAAGTTTTTCGGTTGACGGAAAATTATTATATAGATATAAATATTACATTTCTACTTATATTAAAAACATAATTGGTCGGTGTCTTCTGACATGGAAGATACATCAGAAAAACGATTACCGGCAGCATTTATTAATGTAATAGACCGCAAAAAAAACGGTGCCTCTTTTTTTATCTGTGCGTTTGTTCACGCAAATTAAAGAATCGGCTTAACTGATTTAAATTAAGTTTTCACTGTTAGATTCTGACGAACTTCCGTTAAGATTTAGTGTTTATTTTATTACAATCGATTCATAAATAAAAAAGTTATATCAATTTATACTTTAAATTGTTGTTCGACAAAATTGCAACTTGCTTAAAGAGTTATTTTGTACAACTATTTTATTAAATTGGCTAAATCTTTAGTTAGTAGCTTGCCAGAATTCAATAGAAAATACTACAATCAAATCGGTTAAGCTGTTTCTGAGATTAGCGTGAACAAACGCATAGACAATCACACAAAAAAAAATAATTAAATCATTGGTTTCGATTTTATTACACTAATAAATGTCCCTAGATAATATTTTTTGATTTATCTTCCATGTAGGTTTAGTAGTTGTGCACACGAGTACATATGTTCTATATAAATAATATTGTATTGTGTTCAAATTTTGTTATATCAGATATGTATGCTCAAAATTAATAGATATCTCATTAATATTTTTTATATTTTTAAAGTGTCATCCCACATTTAGGAAAGAAAAATACTTTTTAAAAATCATATAAAAATTTTAAAGTAGCGGGATTTGACTTTTTTTTAAGTTCATGGACTGTATGGCTTAGTTGGTCAGAGCGCTTCGACGGTTTCCAAAGATGCGCGGGTTTGAATCTCGCTACGTCCGATTTTTTATGTGTTTTCAAAAAAATATTTATCTCATTAATATTTACATCACATTGTCTGCTTATATTATTTTTGACAACCAAACCGCCTACAATGAGCCAGCCTCACTTTAAAATTTAGTAATTAAGTTATTAAATGATGGCGCGACTTACGGGGAAAACTATTTACTTATTCAAACAAATGTTTTCAATTATAAATTTGTCTGTCATATGATTTTATAAATATTTTTAATTATAATTTATGCTTAATTATAGTACGTATATAAGTTATTAAATAATAATTTTAAAAACAATGTTCTTATACCATGATATATAAAATAATGATATGCTAATACGATTTCTATATTATTTTATGTTCACAAAATTTATATACTATTTGTACCTATATTTTTAACAGAATTGGTTACTTTTTTCGATGTGCAAAATAATAGGTACTGTGGAAAAAAGTCCTTAGAACGTTTATTCTTCCTTTCACTTCTACTAGTTCTACTTAATTGACATTTATATTATGTATTATCTGAAAACTCTCAATTTATACAACTAGATGATTACACTAGATAGGTATTTTTAAAAAAATGTAAATAAAATAATGTTATGCAATACGAATTAGACTTAAGAGCTCTTTTTTATCCGAGAAAAATAGTGTTAAGACTATAATTATGAATTTAGAATTAAGAATTTAACTTGGCCATATTTTTTTGTACATTCCCGACTATTTTTTTTTAATGTAAAATAATATAAAATGAAGTCGCGTAGATATATTAATATTTCAATATATTATATAGATACTTGTTAATTTATATTAATACGCATATGAGTATACAAACATCAAGAGGGAAGTGCAACAGCCATTTAACGCGCAAAATATTAAAAAAAAAACCACTCGATAAACTGCAAATATCAATGATCTCTATTGCAAAAGAAAATAACTGAACTGATAAAATAAATGTAATTCATGTATAACTAGATAGGTATATCTGTTATATATGGATGGCCACGTTTATTAACTAATTAGGTGCTCATTCTTTCTACATATTCAAACCATAAATATGTTAATAAATAATAAGAAACTATTTACAAATTGGCTTTTTATTTCTGCCCTAATCCTTATGAAGGCACATACTCATAAATGTAACAGCAAATATCTGTTATTCCACCCTTATTTGCCCAATTGTGCCCTTAGCTTAAGTAGTACGGTAAAAATATATTTAAAAAAATAATAATGATTTACTTGCAAATGGACTCGATTTTCGCGTCTTGGTGTGGTATTGGTATCATCGTTCTCTGCGGGTGAATATGCGTGTCCAGTTTGGCACCGCTCCGCTCAAGCGGAGGAGATGGACATAGAATTAAGTGAGACTCATTTAATTTATTTTAATAATTAAAGAAAAATAATCGAACCGAATGTATCCGGCACCATAACCGAATAATTCGGCCGATTTCGACATTGGCCGAATACGGCACGACGATAATGCACAAAATGACTTACATATACCGAATAAAAATAATCAACCATTTTATGTGTGTATGTCGTGGCGCAGGGGCGCAGTGTGCCTGGAAGCGCGACTGGTTGTGGGTTCGATCCCCACTCGAGAAAATGAAATAATTATTTAAATTTATATTTCTTCACTCTGGTGTAGAGGTGAAGCGCAGCGTTAAATTCCGCCACTCCACACCCAATTTTTCTAGAATTCTTCGGCAGAAAGTGGGCTAATGGCGTGTCTTAACATTAAATTCCGTGCCTACCGCATACTATGACTGAAGCTGATAAAAAATTACCGGTTTAATGTTACAATGGTCGGGATTTTCGGTTTTTAATTAAATCAAAACATAATGTAGTATGTTTCATTGTGTTTACAGTTTTGTTTTATTTTCCGCGCTCTGCAGGTCTCATGCCAGTTTTTAGAGGTGTTACGTGTGATGTTGGGTTATTTAACTTTGTGATGACCTTATATCTATCTATTCGAAAAATTTATGGTAGGTGAGTATAGGCTTGTTACAAAAAAGGAAGTGGCAGTAATTAGGATTGCAGTAGTTATAGGGGCGTTAAAAGAGAGTGTTCTAACTCTGATATGTAGAAAGTTTCTCAGAATACTTAGTCAGGGAAATGAAAAGGAATGTGCGGCGTAATGTGGTCTAATCGCATACGTATCATATTCATTCAGAGTAATGTTCGTGACACAGTGGAAAAGACTTAAGAGCGTCGACTGAGGCAGTACGGCCATGTTGCTCGCCGGCTGCGGCAACGGTGAATGAAAACAGCGATGGCAGAATGATGACAGAATAAATGGATTAATCAACGAGGATATTGAAGACAGTGTAAAGCAGAATAAATGGAGTTGGAACACAAACTCAGGTGATAAAAGCCTGGTATAATTCTCGGTAAAAGACATCCTTATGGCGTCAAGTGTTATTATAGAGTCCTTTATTAATGGATAGTAAAATTAACATTGCTAAAAGTACAGAAAACCATCACCGTACTGTACATACAAAGACCGTACAGACCTTCGTTTTAAAGTCTAAACACATTTACATATGTCGTTTAGAGGGCGTAGTGTCGCGTAAGTATGTCGACTCAAAGAACATAATTATATTCATTCCCTAGTGCGGTATTAAGTTGCGTCACTTATCAAGTATCACACTCTGTGTACTGTTATATATATATATATATACTATGTACTAACTTCAAAAGGAAATGAAAAACAATAATAAAATAATAAATTATATTTTGCTTATGTTACAAAGTTAAAGCTCCAAATATCGGAAACGAGTTGTGTTCATTTGTTTTTTTATATTTAAATCTATTTAAAATTCCATTCCCTATTACAACACCGTGGTTTATGTGTCTGCTGCCTGCACGCGGCGCTTGTATTCGGTTATTCACATTCGATTTTCTCATCATGTCTACGGACCGACAGTTTTTAATTCTTATATGTATCGGTTTTTTACTTTTCGCAGGTTCAAATAAAGCTTCTCTGTGAATATTGTTTTTGTTTTTTATATGCGGTATAAGTCGTACTTTCGGTCGTCTCGGTACAGGTTTGATGGGAAAAAGTGGAAACTCATCGTCTTTATATTCGTTAGTCTCAGTTTTATGAACTATTGTTTCTGAAAATAAAATAAAAACAATATATCATTAACATTATCACTTTAGTTAAATTTCACGTATTTATAGCAGAAAAGATGTAGTCTTATTTTTGTCTTATTACCTAAATTAGGTATAATTAAGTGTAATAATATAAACATGGCTCTAGTTTTTAATATGTTCACGCTGCATCCCGCATACCTACATGGGAAGGCAGAGGGACAAAACGTTTTCTACGCACCTTCCAATTTTTCAGAAATTGTTCAAATACGGAACTCAACAGCGCCTTTTATTTCCCAGAGCAGAAAGAATAAATTTTAAAACAATTATTCCTCTGAATGGGGATCGAACCTACAACTTTTGCATTAACATTAAAAGGAATAATTTACCTTTAATAGGAAATAAAGTCCGCCTAGGCATTATGGAGTCACCCAACATTTCGTACAACGTGTAGTCAGTCATCACATAGTCTTCTAGAAACGTCGTCGGTTCAGATCTAAGGAGACACGTGGAAGCTTCCTATAAGTAAATAAGAAAAAAAAAACTATTTTAGCACAATGAGGAAGTTCATTTTTTGTGTTTGTCAAATATAAAAGAACAATTAAATTGAAACCAATGTCAAAAAATATGTTGTCTGCGGCCATAGGTGAAGTATAGATTTAACTCGGCTATTAATATTTTAAACATATTAAGTGAAAATTAATAATATCAAGATCATGAAACTTCCTCATTGCAGTACAATAATAGCATCGTTGCTTCATTTTGAGGCCGTCGCGGCGCTGGGGCACAAGCTTGCGACTATTGACGCGACGGTTGTGGGTTCGATTTCCACTGGGGCAAATGGAATATTTAATATTTTCATTTCCTCGCTGTAGTGGCGAGGCAAAGTGCTGCGTTGGTAGGAAATGTCTTAATGGGGAACAGAGAATTGTAGCACTAGGTTAGGTAAGATGTCCTCTGCCTACACTGCTATATTTGGTATACAGCATAAAACTGCAAAAAGAAAAACCGTCGTGGCTGAGTAGTCGTGGTTTAATTACCACTCGTGGAATGAATATTAGTTTTATTTCCTCGCTGTGGTAATAAGTTAAAGCTTGATGTTAAGTTCCACTTCCAATTTAGTCTTGACTATTGAGTGGTGCTTAGGGAATGACTTAACACTAGGTTTCCTTTGCTTATCCTGCTATGTGTGGGACACAGCGTGAAAAAAACATTAAAATAAAAGACAAACATTAAAATAATACTAAAAAATAAAAAAATAATATAAAGAAATAATTAAGAATTTAAAATTACAAAAAAATATAATAATATACTCACTAATATAGTTTCTCTCAGATTAGAATGTGTTTGTGTCCGTTTGTTTGCGTGTATACATTCGTCTATATGTTCGAGATGATCTCCTAAGCATTCGACCAAGGCGCGTCTTCCTAAAGCCATTACGCATTTAATCATAGGCGACGTTAAGCGTTCCTTAGTTCCTTGTGATAAATAATCAAATAGTATACCTTTACCTGATAAAAAAAAACATTTTTTAAAGTATTATACCACACTTAGGAAAGAAAAACACTTATTTACAAAACATAAATTTTAAACGTAGCGGGATTTGAAGCTGCGCCTCTTGGAGTCGTCCAAGCGCTCTGACCACAAAGTCATACGCTTTAACATTTTTGTACGTTTTCTAATTAAGTATTAGAAATAAAAGACTGTCTGTGTTTGTCTGTAACAGCGACGGTTGTGAGTTCGATTCCCACTTGGGTAATGAATCATTTATTATTTTCATTTGCTCCTTCTGGTATCAGGGCAAAGTGGGTAAGAAAGTGACCTAACTCTATATTCCGATATTCATATACGAGGCCATCGTTGCAGCGGTAGTGTCTGATCGTAAACGCGAGCAGACGATAGTGAGTTCAATTCCCACTCGGAGGAATAAATTATTTTCATTTTCTCGATCTGGTAAGACTTGTCGTGGCGTTAAGTTCCGCCATTCAATACGTAGAGTTAAAGAAAGCGAAAAGTGAAAGCTAAATATCTATCTTATGTTAATTTTTTTCTTTCATACGAAGAAATCTTTCTACTTACCTATTGCTATAAAAGAGGGCCAAGTTCTTGTAATTTTTGTGAGTATGGCGACCATTTTCTCCGATAACGATCCATTTCCTAATATATTTGACACCATTACCGGAAACAACCTTTGAAACTAAAATACATGTATATGAAAAAAAAGTATATTACAGTACTTATTTAGAAAACGTATAAAAATTTGAACGCAGCGGGACTCGAACCCGCGCCTCCTGGAAACCGACCAGGCGCTCTGACCACTAAGCCATGCGTTCTCGCCAAGCTACGTCGAAATTTTTATACGCTTGTTACAACTTATTTATGTTGTTAGCTTCTCTGTAGGGAGATTTTTACAAATTTCCGCTACCCAAAGATAATTACTAGAATTATCGTTTAGCAAGAGGGAAACTATTTTTAAATATTTTTAAACATTTTTTAACGTGTTATTCCACACTTAGGAAAGAAAAATACTTATTTTAGAAAACGTATAAAAATTTTTTAGAAGCTAACAACATAAATAAGTTGTAACAGTGAGGCTTTAAGAAAAGACCACATAATAATAGTATACAGAATCGTATATGAAAAATATTTCGCTACAAAACTAAATAAAACCAAAAAAAGTTTGGGAAACTTTGTTTTCTTTGTTCACATATTGTTTTACGCCCAAATGAAAAGTATAGAATATTTAAAGTTGTTTTCTGACTCTACCTTTATAACCAAATATAAGTTCAGCTTAAGCCTCGTGCACTGTATGTAATATATGATAATCGAAAAAATATTTTGAACTTTTTTACATGGTTTATGAAGTATTTAACACTGAAATAAAGTCTAAGTAATAATTTGGTTAAACAGTTTCATTTTAAATGTGACATTGTGTGAATTGATTATTATCATTTTCTCGTTTTGTTAAAAAGACAAAGCGCGTCGTATACAGCGAAAAGTTAAAAAAAAGAAGAAAGAAAAACCAATCACTTACTTGCTGTTGTATATTTGTGTCCAAACTACACGGGTTAGAACATAATGCGTCGACCATATCTAAAACATTGGACTGTAATGGTTTCTTGGCAGGCACATTCAATGCGTTTAAATTATCATCATTTAGCACTAGAACTGCTAAATTGAAGAGATTCGGAAATATTGGGCCTATTCTAGTGTTCGTTGTGAGGTCCTCTACAGCTATTTGTTTAGGTTTCTTTCTAAGATTTAATATTGCTAAAAGAAATTTTGTTTCATTTAATAACATTATAGAATATTTTTAAATATTTTTAAAGTGTTAATCCACACTTAGGAGATAAGTAACATTTTAGAAAACGTAAAAAAATTGATTCAAAACCGTGTCTATTGGAAACAAGCATTTTGGTCACTAAGCCAAAGGCGCGGATTCTACCCATGCTACGTTTAATTTTTTTATACGTTTTTTAAAATATGTTTCTATTATTAGTGACTTAGTGTAGAATAAGAATAGCACCAAAAAAAGAATAGAAAAGAATATGACGGTACGATCTCTAGTCGGGAGATTTTTTTTTAAATATAAATTTAACTTCACGCTGTATCCTGCACATAGCGAGGCAGGCAGAGGAAACCTAATGTTAAGATACTCCGTTCTGCATTTTTCGAATTCTTTGTGTTGAGTACCAGAGCGAGTGAAATGAAAATATTAAATATTTAATTAATCTCCCCTGAGTGGTAATCGCACCCATAGCCGTCGCGTTTACAGTCGCACGCTTGTGCCCCTTCGCCACGATCGCCTTAAAAGGCAATTGAAGATAACATTTAAATTATTATCGTTTTCCCTCTCTTTTAAGAAGACCGCTATACAACACGTAAAGTGAAAAGAGTGTCCCAACACGGTCGGTTTTGCCTGACCCACGGCAGAAAATACAGGAACGCGCGTCAAACCGAAATATATTTTGCCTTAATTGAAGCGTGAAATCGAAACACATTTAATTGTGGCCAGTCGAGAAATTTATAATTTTACATTATACAAATGTTGTAATAACTGCTCGCTAACTGCAAAAAATAATTTAAAGAAAAAGTAAATATTTTTCTTAAATTTTTAAAGGAAAAAAATGTATATACCAATTATTTTGCAAAACAAAAAGAATAATTGCGATCCAACTAATGTAGTTTTAGTTTCAATATGAGCATAATAAGTTACTATATAAAACAAATTTAGACACAATTTTTTTTAAATTCAACCGAAACAAATGCTATTAAATAGACGAGTATCTGAAATAAATTTAAAGCATATTCAATATGCTCTTACCTCTTGCGATTTTTGTATAATAGTTTTGTAAATTTAAACTAATATTATTGCTACTACTAAGACTCTTATCGTCAGTTATCCATTCTACAGATACTGTAGGCAGTGTTGAGAACACACAACTTTGTGTTGTCATCGAGTATTCCGTTATATTTACTAAAGCTTCCTGAAAATATATATTTTTTATTACATTTACGTTGTATCCCGTATATGGATAGTATAAGGTAAGCAGAGGCAATCCATTGTTAATATACTCTGTTTTCCACACAGCGACTCTTTTTTGAGATATTTCGTACTGAGCGGCACAATTTGGTGGTCGATTCATTCATATATAATAGTAAAAATAAATTAATGAATTTACTTTTTTTAACTTCATACTCTATCCTGTACATGGCAGGGTAGGCAGAGCGAGCCTAGGAACTTATTTAAGCCATTCCCATTAAGGCACTTCCATTGCCCACCTTCCGTCGAATTCTTGAGGCGTGACGTGTTAAGTGGCGGAACAAAACGCCGCGATTTGCTTCATGCCCAGAGGGAAGCAACCAAAATATTAAATATTTAATTCTTCCAATTATGGGACTCGAACCCATAACCTTCGCATTTGCAGTAGCACACTTGCACCTGCACCACAATTGCTTATGAAGTTGTGATTTTGAAATTAAGTATTAATGAACTACTTACTACTTCACAACACAATTTTTCATCACCAAATGTCGTGTACTGTGGAGTACTTGCACCAAGTATGGGACATGTGTCTGATAGTATTAATGCTGAATTGACATCCCAACTGTCTATACATGATTTCTTCATCATCTCACTATGCAATGCAATTGTCTGTAATGGGAAATAAATATTTTGTTTATATGTAATTATATATACATTTTAGACTCAACCAATGGAGTTGAGTCTAAAATTATTGAGGATGTTTTATGATTTATTCAGCTGACCAGATATTTTCTTATACTGGATTAACTTAAAGTGCTACTAGTTGATCAACTAAGTTAGTTCCATCGGGAACAAACATTCCCAGCAACCATAATTATAAAGGCAACAAGTATGCTGAATTAGCCAGAAAAGGAGTTAATTTCTATATAAAAAGGTGCAAGAAGTAAAACATCAATATCTTCAGTTTTGTTAAGCATTTTTAGCTTACTCAGAATTCCATACCTAAACTCATATAAAATTGACAAGAGATGCTAATAATTGAATAAATAAAAAACATCACTTTTTTTCACAGACCACTTACACTTACTTAAAAAGAGTGATGTTTGTTGAGAGTATACTTAGCTGTATCTTATATTGAAGACAGACATAATTGCTTTTTATTTTTAATAAATGGTTTGTGATAACTTACATAATGTTTTTTGTGACTCTAGTAAAATTCACACTAATGGAGTTAGCTAGTTTATGAATTAAGGTGTTGATGTCTAGAACATACTTTGAAGGCAGTAGATAGTAAAATCAATTTAAACTTGGCATTGTCCTTAAGTAGTAAGTAAAAGCTGTACCAGACAGTGAAGATGATTGTAAATGACAATATATAAGGTCTCCTTGAACCTACACATGAGTCCTATGTCTAAACTCCTCTCGTTGCAACTATATCCCCACAAAGTAAATGCTAAATAGAACTGTTTTTCTTTTTTTTTTTTCAACTTAATGTTTTTTCCCCTTTAGCAGGCAGGCAGAAAACCACATTATCTACTTTTAATAGAATGAGTATTGTATGTTGAGTAGTGGACTCAATTTTGTTGTTTTAATATTAAAATTGCACCTTGCATATAACATTGTATTTTTCATATAACATTAACCATTTTATATTAAAAATTTAGTTTCTATCAAATGTATAATGATACTTCATGTGGGATTTGAAATACAACGGAGTCACTCACACTAATAGTTTGCCGTAGCTTGTAGCTGATATCTTCTGCAAGATTATTTGCAGCTTCTGAATTAATATCAACACCAACTTGTTCAGCCATACACTGTATTGAGTCTGCACCAATTCCTGCAAATTTACCTTGTGACTGGCCATCCTAGAAAGAATTGACTGTTATTAAATGCCACGCAACATTTTAATTAAGTTTCATGTTTTGTGGTTTATTTTTGATCTTGTTAAAGTACCTTTTCTATTAGCGGCGGGGTTTCACACTGACTAGAACCACCAGACTCGGAAGCTACTGATTTGTTTTTATCACGGTCACGGTTATTATTTTGTTTCTTAGTATGATTTTTCGCATTTACAGACGATAAATTAGACATGATACCAAAATATTAAAATATATAAGATTTATAAGACATGGCAGGACATTTATATAATACTGTAAATAACGAATGTTAGTATTTAAATAACACAATATCATCAGTTGAAATGTATTATATTTTGTAAAAAACTATAAATATTTTAAGGTATTTGTTTAAAACGTCAAAACTGAACCGTCAAAATTATGACTTGAAAACAAGCGTGAGTATAGTACAGCAGTGTTGCCAGTTGCGGATAGTCGAATATAACGCCACCTATACAATAAGTAACATTTTCATTAGATTTTTTTATATTTAATTGTTTAAATATATTCTATATAGCCATTTAATGCCCTTAAACAAAAAAAAGTTAATAATCCATACGTTTACTTAAATCTTAAGATTCTTTAATAATCAATTAACAAAAACAAAAACCATCATTAAAGTAGTAGTATTAGTTAAACGTTGTAAGATTATTAGAATATTGTGTAATTCATAAGTACATTTTCTATAGTCTCCACTTGTGACTTATTATTGCGTGCAACATTGCTATTAGTAATTCAAACTTTGTGACGTTTTTTAAATTTTTATTTTAGTATCCGAGAAAGTGGAAATTGTTTCAGTGTTAAGTTGTTTCTGTTCAAATGTAACAAAATGTATCAGTCACTTCAATTGATTAAAAATCGTTCAACGCATGCATTCGATAAGGGTAACACAGTAGAATCTCAATATATGTTTTAAATTTGTAAACATTGGATTACTAGCCGAATTCGTTAATTTTTTCCTGGGATTCTTCAACAAAAACTTGATAAATAATAAAAAAACCGAACAAGTGTTCGGCTGGCTCCCTGAGGATTCCGTACAAGAATTGGAAGACTTGAGTCTTTTTCAGAAATTCAAACTTAGCTTTACTTCAGATATCTCATCTGAACTAGCGAAAATTTTAATATCAAATTTTGCACAATACTTGTTTCAATTACCTTTCTAAAGCAAAAAAGTGGGTCAGAAAAATCATTACGGTAGGTTTAAAAATTATTTTATCCTCTATCTAAAACATCAAACATGTTCTTTTGTAATGTGAATTCACACAAAAGTAACATGAACGTAACATTTTGAGTATCGGAACATAGAGTCAAGAATAATTTAGTATAAACGTCAACCTGGCCAGAAAATTGTTTTTTTTTAATTAGATTTTCTTGTATTTTAATTACCTTGAAATTACTGTTATTGTTATTGGTGTTATAAATTACTTTAATGCTGAATACACAGATTTTTTATTTATGTATGGAAGAGCCGAGGAAACAAGCGTAAGCAAGATTACGAGACGATCTAAAATGCATTTCAACCCGATAAAGGCCAGAACCATTGATATCGCATTTTAATTTAATATATTTTCGTGAAAGGTATGGTCAGTACTTAGAAGTGACCGACAGAGCCCTTACTACTACAAAACCGTCCAAGAAATAGAAGAAAGTGATCCCTTTACATAAGTAGCATTCTGTCGTTATTTGCTGGACTACGACACTCACGGTGGTTATATTAATTATAGTCCGGCCATGTAGATCTTTCTTGGGAAAACGTTGACCAGTACCGAAATAAACTTAAGTTTTCCGTTAAGGCATATCTCGGCAATGCTTCCTCATGGAAAAGATTTTGGTTCAATTTATCCATTAGAAAGCACAAGTCACATGGACCTTATTATTTCGAGTGCCAGTATCGAGATCAAGTCGAAATCAAGGCTAAGTTGGCTTCGAAGAAACTAAGTGACATTGGTAGAGTGATACAAAACTCAATGGCAAAACAACGATTGTCCCTGTATAAGGCCAGGTAATGCTTTATGTAGAGTATTATTCCCATCTTTGGGTTGGCGCCCCAGTATTAACTTGAAGAATTTGATTGCATACAACGTAGAGGTGTTCGAATGATTAAGGATACAATAATCTGATAACGTCTGCCACCGTGTAACCTGTGAGGTTAAATAACTAAATATCATCCTCACCTCCTGGATACATGGTGCTCTACTACTATTCGGTTCCGTAGGAACTTCCTCGGAACGCAGTGTTTTCTGGTCGATACGACGTGGGTGCTTTGAGAAACGGCACCTCCACCTATGGGATATATAAGGCTTATATTATACATAAAATTTAAGTAATAATCTAATTTTGTTCTCAAGTTAAACAATTTAAATTATAATTATTTTAGCTTTGAGATTTCTGAAATTTAACACCATAGATTTTTTCTATTGATGATGAATAATCTTATTCTTCAAATTTTTTTCGGTGATTACTTACATAAAAGCTGAGCTCAGGCTACGACTGGCAGAATGTTATATATTGAACATATATTGTAATAAATATTGTTGCAAAATATTTTTGTCAGTCAGTCAGTACTCATAACAAAACATTGTATTCAGTAGGTTCACAAGTCAATTGTAGATCATTAGAAAGTATGGAATATTATATAATATACTTATTTTAATTATATAAAAAAAAATGCAAACTAAAACGATTATCTTCAATGTGAAAAAACAATATCTATGACTTAATTATTCAGTTTTAGATAAGTGGGTGAGAAAAATCCTTTCTCACTGCCGTCCTTCATCCTCTTGTCAGCAATTTTTTTTCTGCCTATGACCCCGAGCGTTATTTAACACAAATGTACACATATATAAAATAAAGCACTTACTTTATGTCAACTCACTAGCGGTCTACATCAATAATACTTTTATTATGCTGAATTTGCCAAAAGATTGATTATATACTTTACACATTCAATCATGAACAACTTATTTTTATAATTCTGAGAAAGTGCAAGCACTACGTGGTTTCTTTCTTGAGAGGATGTCATCGACGGCAGAAGCGCCCCGCGCGGCTTGAACCTAGGCTTAGCGTTGAATTGTTTTAATTTTACATTTTCTCGAAAAGTATGTTTAAATCACACACCGAAGCTTATGAAATGATCTTAATAACATTTACTTGATGATGAAATAACTTTAGCTCGTAAGTTTCGATATCGGTGTCAAATAAAAAATCGGTGAAACCTTGAAAATTATGTATATAAAGAAATATTGAAAATTATATTCTTTTGTCACAAAATGCTTTATTAAGACTTATTTATAAGACAAGATATACGGTGTCGCGACCTCTTTTAGAACTAATAAAATAATTTATTTTTGTCGTACAATGTACTGACATATATTTAACTACTTTCGCAGCGCACGCGCTTAAGCCGCCAATACTCTCTAAACGCCATAGAATTCTATGGCGTTTATTAAAGTTGTTATTTCGTTATTTAAGGCTAATTAAGACTTGCACCTTAATGTTATATAGCCTATAGCGCTCCTGATGAATGTAGCTTTCATACAAAATAAAAAAAGTGAATCGGACCAGTAGATCTAGACATTTAACCAATAAAGGTGGTGTCCACTCTGGTGCCCAGGTAAAGCGCGGCGTTGAGTTCCGCCAATCAACACGCAATACCTCCAAAATTCTCAACCAGTGTCTCAACACTAGGTTTCCTATGCGTACCCACCCCGCTGTGTGCGGGATACAGCGTGAAGCTGATAAAATAATATATTTATTTAGCAGTAGCCATGCTAATCGCGGGCTCTTATTTCGAGCCGAGCTAATATCCATGCAAACAATGGAATTTTTCAGGAAGTTTAATCTATTTAAAAGTTTGTTCGGCAAACACGATTAACTCTGCTGTTAAATTAAGTAAACAATGATCGTAACGATACCACTGTTCACATAACCAGGCTGCCACGAGGTAGTGTTGAATAGCCTTCCTTGCAACCAGAGCCAATAAAAAATTAGATCGAAATTAATAAATAAATATGAATCACTCAGATATTCCAGAATATGACTTGAAACTGTGGTCGTTATTTTTGGCAAAAGCGGTATATACAGATAACACTTGGTTGCAAATTTTAATAGTCTCGATATTGATAGTAATTTTCATAGTAGGTCTCATCGGTAATCTTCTTACTTGCGTTGTGATTTACTCGGACAGAACTATGCACACTACGACTAATTTCTACTTGTTCAATATGGCGGTGTCAGACATTGTAGTGTCCTTCGGTATTTTCTTGGAAGTTTATATCTTTTGTATGGATTCTTACGTTTTTGGGAACTACGCTTGCAAGATTCACTTCTTCTTTGTTATAGTTTTGTGGAATAACAGCATATTGGTGATGACAGCTCTAGCGATCGAGCGATACATAGCAATATGGCACCCTCTATTATTGAAACCCGCGCCAGCTTGGAAACGAGTCATGAAAGTAATAAGTTTTATATGGATCATTGCAATATGTGAGACAGCACCTGAAGTGTTGACAGTGGAACTTATTAGGACTCGGAATATTGGCGTCTGCTACACTGTACCCAGTCCTTTGGCTAGAATCACCAATGGTATCCTGGCACTGGTGACATTCATTATACCACTGGGAACATTGTTGTTTGTTTATACAATGATTGCTTTCAAAGTGAGTGTTAATGAAAAGTCAAATTCTAAGAAGAAAATATTTAATCATAAGGACAACAGGAGAAAGATAAATAAACTTGTTGGTAATTATGATCTTGTCTCTTTATATTTTACATTATCATGCTCCAATAACATGATTTCACACAGAGTTGAAATTCGAGGTTTCTTCAAAGGATATATATTTTTTGTTGGTTTCCAGTAGCGATCACACTATCGTTTCTAATCTGTTGGCTGCCGTTTTTTACGTTTCGACTGCTTATTCTCTTCTTCGATATGCAGAAACTTATGCAGATGGAACAGGTGAGAATATATTACAAATAGAACAACGAATAGATATAATAATTCGTAATTGATGTCGCAGTATTTTTTTTCTTGTGGGCCAATTTTGTTATTGTGGAGTTTGTGGCCTGCGAAGGCTGCTTTAGCTATATTTTGTGCAATAAAAATTGGGCCTCAATTCTTAACAAAACATCAAATCGTAATGAAAAGGGATATAAATAGGTTTTTTTTTTAGATTAGTCATATTTTTATGAGTAACGTTATAGTAACGATTTCCGCTAACATAATATAGGAAGCTCATTTAAACATTTAAGATACTACTTTATATAGAAGGCTTTCCTCCATGGAATCCCATGTATCGAGTAAGATCCTGACTTGATTTTTTTCAAATTAAAATATAAATAAATATTTTTTTAAATCGAAGAACATATATAAAAAATATAGAATATCCTCCTTTTTGGAAAAGAATTCTTTTAAAAATATTGTCTTTTAAATATATTGTATTGTAGTGTCTTTCATATAATATATATTTTTCAGGTTTGGGGTATTGGTTACAGAATAATATTGGTTAACAGTTGGCTATGTATTGTACTGAATCCTATACTTTTTAGTCTCATGTCTACTAAATTTAGGCAAGCTCTTAAGGTAAAGTTTTTGTGAAACGTTTTTTTCCAATACGTATATAAGTTTTTAAACATTTTTAAAGTGTTATTCCACACTTAGGAAAGAAAAATACTTATTTAGAAAACTTATAAAAATTTGAACGCAGCGGGACTCGAACCCGCGCCTCCTGGGAACCGACCAGGCGCTCTGACCACTAAGCCATGGTCTGGTCGGTTTCCAGGAGGTTTTCTAAATAAATACGTATATAAGTTGCTTACTTGCGTGCTTAGATGCATATTTTTAAATCACTCTCAACTATGAGAGTGATTTTGAGATGCCGTTTTCATTAAGATCGATTTTGATCGATTGTTCAATTAAGATCGATTTTAGGGTTGAAGGCAGTTTATAAATTTTCGATCTTACTTTCGATAGTTAAAACAAATATCTATACACACAAACTATATAATAAAGTGGAAAAGTTTGTTTGATAGTTTAAACTCTAAAATCTCTGGAACTACTGGTCCTTTTAACTTTTTTTTTTGTATGAACGCTGCATTTCTCAGGATCGCTAAACGTTTAATAACGTCACGATGTAATTTTTAGTTAGCCTTCAATAACGAAATAACAATAGCCATCGACTTATATTATCCGCGTGCGCTAAACAAAAAATAGTTAAATATATGTAAGTACATTGTATTATAAAAATATACAATATATTAAGTTCTTAAAAAGTCCGCGACATCGTCTATCTATCTTTTATTAATAAGTCCCAATACGGCATTCTATGCCAAAAAATAAAAAAAAAATAGCAGGTAATATTTGAATGCTTTTACATTTATATTGAACCTTACGAGCGTATAACAATTATTCCATTGTCAAGGAAGTTTAATGAAGATAATGGCTGGCTTTTATAGCATATAATTTCAACACTCAGTTTACAGCCGCAAGCCTAGGCTCGAGTCTCGTAGGGGGAGCCTTTGCCTCCGATGTCACCCAGTCATGCCACGCCGTGCCTAAAATTTCTTAGAATTATAAAAACAATTTTTTCGTGATTAAATGCTTAAACTATAGGTGGTGAGCGGGCGAATTGTACAATGTGTTCAAATTTAATTTTATTCACTTTCACATTTAATTTTATTTTTCAGATATTATGGACTAAGAAAATAAAAAGTAAAGATCATTCAGCAATCAGCGCAGTTTCAACACTTTAATTATAATCCGTACATATACATATATATTATGTTGTATGTTGTATTTGTTACAATTGCATTGAATAATAAATAAAGGACACGCGCACACATACACATACACACACTGGTAAAGTATATACGGGTTCGTCATCAAACCCGTGTGTAGTATTGTCGATTTTTAAAAATATCGCTAAAGCACATGGGGTCAGCCTAGTCACCGTTCGTGTAGTTTAAGGTTTAACATTATACTTACCTGTTTTTATATAAATGATTTTCTTACTTTAAAATAAGTGTGTTTGAATTTTATTAATCCTACTATAAAGTATTTTATTATAAAAACCACAGCAGAGTATAGGAAAATAAGAAATTGGAAATAATGCTTTCCCTCAGAATGGGAATCGAACTCACAGCCACTGAACTGCCGTGTTTACAGTCTAACGAAATCCCACTGCGTTAACCGCAATTGCTTGCTAATATACGTAAAACAATTATAGTAAATGGATTTTTATAACAACAAATATATTTAAATGCTTCTTGTTTGGAAAGAATAATTGCAATTTCTTATATTAAATATCCAATTTAAAGTGTAAATATTTGATCTCAACAAAAAATATGTTAACATTTTCCAAATCTGTACTTAGTACTTATAAAATAAGAAATCTTCTAAAGACAGACGTTATTATGGTTTTAGTTTCGATTGCGGTGTCTGACTCCGTCTAAGTCAAAAATTTAAAAGGAAGGTTAATATGAATAATATTTGCGCACAATACACCTAGTATTAAATCTAATAAGACATGGATCATCTTCACTGATAGCAATTGCCATTAGCATGAAGCTCATACTTAAATAAAATCAATAATGCTATCGTGACGCAGTGGCACAAGTGTGTGACTGTGAACTGGCGTTTGCGGGTCATTATTTATTAATATTTTCATTTCATTGCTCTGGTAATAAGGCAAAACGAGGCGTTGGGATCCGCCAGTCAACACGCAATGCCTTGAATTTGGCAAAGAGAGGGGACCGAGTGTCTTAACACTAGGTTCCCTCTGCCTACCCTGCTATATTCGAATGCCTGCTGCCTTCTAATATACTGGTGATTGGTAGATATATAAACAAACTAATATAGGTGATATTGGAGGTCATTTTCAAACATTTGTACCACATACTGTATTGTGCAAAATTTTACCGTTTTCGAGATATTGCAAAAAATATCGAGAAAAATTATTTTTTGTGTTTTTTACAAACTATTGTTAATTTTGTATTGTTTAATAAATGCCTCATTTAATTACAAAATAAATCCACACGACTATTGTAATTTATTTTTTATAGGATGAGAGATTTAAAAATATTAATAATTTTATCAGAAGCCAACACAATCTTAAATGGAAGTTTTTAATATTTGATTAAAGAATTCTTGCACAATATTTTATTTTGACACCAATTGCAATTCTTTTTTCTTACGCCATTCTTTTGTTTCTATTAGATTTCTTTAGATTAGATTTACTTGTGATTTTATTTGCCTTGAGATTTCTGTTATTGGCATTGCAAATTGGCAGCATTTATTAACGCTGAATATGTATATGTTTTATTTATGTATGGGATTAGGAGTAGATGCGAGTGCAAGATTAACGCGATGAACACAGATTTCCAAAGCAACGGCTTTTATCACATATTGTATAATTTATTAGTAAGAATAACACATTTTTGCTATACCATATAGGTTAGAAATAGAAATATAGAAATAATAGAAAATGACCTCAACTATCACCTGTATCAGTTTTTTATCTATCTACCACTCATCCTTACATTAGCAGGCAAGCATATAGCAGGCAGAGGGAACCTACTGTTAGGACACTCGGACTCTATGCCGAATTTTACATTCATTGCGTGTTGGCAACGCAAAAATTTCGGACCAGGCTATATGGGATAGAAATGGTTGGAAATGACCTCTCCTGTCCTCCTCTGTCACCTGTATCACTTTCTCTAGATAGATAATCTACCAATGCTACAACTAATATATATGTATATAATATTGCTCTTTCATTTGACCACTTGAAGAGCCCTTTCTTAATTCACCCTTGTATAAATTATGATATCAGAATAGGCAACACTTGGCAGAATAGGAAACACAAAATAGTAGATTTTCTTAAGTAAAACCAAATTTATGTAACATCATAACATCAGCTTTACGCTGTATCCCGCACTCAGCAGGGTACGCTGAGGGAACCTAGTATTAAGACACTCCGTTCTCCAACTTACGCCGGATTCTGCGTGACATTGCGTGTTGAGTGGCGGAACACAATGCCGCGCTTTAGCTCAACAGTAGAACGAAGAAATGAAACTATAAATTTAAATAAATATTTAATTTCTTCGAGTTGAGTTCGATCCACAACCAGTCGATTTCTTAGTTTTATAATTTACACTTATCTTTTATCAAATAGGATAGAGCGGATAAGAGAATACAATCGTAATGATGGTGTTCTTTTATCCATTTTCCTTATTCAACTTAGTCATGATTATAATGGAGAATATAGGTTTAATATTTTTTTAATCGTTTTTTCTCAAAAATAGTTAATATTATCAAAAAAATGCAACAGTTTTCCCAGTAAGTAGGTAGGAGACACTTGTGTTAGTTCTATCCCGCAGAAACCACACCACACTGTAATAGTCCAGTCAATTTACACGTTCACTCTTGCATAAATTGTTGATACAGCGTTAAGCTGATTTACTTTTGATTTAATTTTTTTAGTAATAACTACGAGGTGTACATGTAGTCCAATGATGAATACAACGTATTACAATAAATTAATATAAAAATATTCTTTATGTTATTTCCATAAGAAATTTAAATATGAAAATGTTCTTTAAGAACTTCTTTATTAGGTTTGTAAGAGAGAAAGAAATACGACAAAATAAATAAGAATAATTTATTATTTGTTTATAAACATTTGCCTTAATAGAATACACCATATTAAAAATACCTCTACCTAATCCGTAAAAAAGTTACATGGGAGAGAAAGTAGATGACCTGAAGGTGTATTGTCTGGTCAAAATGAAGCAGTGCTCATTGCTACATCAGTATGCGAGTTACGGGCATTTATAATTACTCCAAAAGCAGACCACACGTCTAAGTTTGAATACGAGTAAAAGTTCTAGTATTTGAAACAAATGAAGAAAATACTGAAGATCAGTTTAAATGAATACTCCCAGTATTAAGAACAGGCGAATGAAGTGGTATATTCGGGAAATATGTAGTAGTGTATGTTATGTTTAGTAAATACGGAACTTATGTAATATTTGTTGGTATCTGAATTACTGTATCCCCTGAGGGTATCTGTGAAAAGGTTAATGACAGTGAATCAGGGAAAACCGGTATACAGAGACCGTAGCGTTAAATTAGCTCTACAGTATTTAGATAGCGTAAAGTTCAAAATAATAATCAAAATTACCTATTAAAGATGAATAATCATGTATATGTAATGTTTATAACTTGTAATGGTTGTATCTTATTATTATATCCTATTCTCTTTTGTGAAATTTTACGTGCACTGGTTGTCCTACAGTCCGCAATATTATATCACTTCGAAAGACAAGATCAGATGGTTTAGTTACAGCTTCTAGACGAAATCGCCTGAGCAAACTCGATACAAATGTTTTCATCTCTAGCATAGCGAATTTTTGACCTGAAATATATAAAAGAAAATATCAAAAATTGTACCCATCGATTTGTTCACTTATGTTGACTGGACTAATGTGGCAGTTAAGAGACGCCTAGTTCAACTTACCTATACAGTTCCTAGGTCCAGCACTAAAAGGTAAATAGGCGTATGGGTGGCGATTTACACAATTTTCAGAGAGGAATCTTTCAGGAATGAAACGTTCAGGCTCTGGGTAAATGTCATCACGTCGATGTAAATCAAATATTGATATAAATATGTCAGTATTTGAAGGTATCGTATATTCACCTAAAAATATTATAATAGTAGTGTTAATCAAAAAATATTTTGCAAATAAAATCGTTTTCTAACTAGAATATTGATTGTTGATGTGATCAAAAAAGTAGGAACCTACTTCCATTTACAAAATCTTTTGTAGTTTTGGCTGATCCTAAAATTAATGGACATTGAAATTCGTGTTCAAAATTTTATTTGTACCTGACTAGAATCGTTCTGAGATATTTTTATCCTCAATAAATTATAACACAATCAGCAAAAACCGTATTTTAAGCATTATTTTCAAATAAATAAACAGTCGTCGTGGTATGTAATACTGTTACTGAAATATAGATTATCAAGAAATAAGAAAAATATTTTTTTTTATATATACCTATATTTGTTTCTTCAGTGATGTGTCTTAGAATAACGGGGACGCTCGGATAAATACGTAGGGATTCTTTAATACAACATTCCAAATATTTCATTTGATTAAGATCTTCCATAGACGGTGCTCGTTGTGAGTCATTAAATATACTTAGCAATTCTTCATATATTTTTTCCTAAAATTGTTAATGTGAAAGTACAATTAATTTAATACATTTTAAGAATCACACGTAGTAATATGTATTTTAATATTTTTTTGTTCTATAAATACAGTTGTAGCTTAACGTTACTTGTAACATCTTCAAATGAATCATAATATGTATTCACATAATATAGAGCATATATATATAGAGCATATAAATAGATAAAAAAGTTGTAAATTGATTAGTCTTAGTTATTTTTTAACAAGAGCTCTTTTATAAATAGGTTGGTAGGGAGTTGTGTAATTATTTAATATATCTTTTATATCAAGAGCAAACTTACTTGAGCTTCTGTTTCATTAGCAATCAACATTAACATGTATATCAATGCTTGGGCAGTTGTGTCATGTCCCTGTAACAAAATAAGAAAAAAAACATGATTAATTGATTACATATCAGTTTTTCTGTTTGCCCTCCAAATTCATATTTTTATGCATCTTATTCGCCCTTTTAAAACTTAAATTAGTAACGGTTTACTTAAAAAAACTCCTATTTTGTTTAAACTTCAAATTTGTATTTTTTACACTTCAAATTTATCGTGGTGAACCGAATTAATTATTAAATATGAATAAAAACAATTGTAATTCTGTAGAATAAATAATTAATAATTTATGTACTTATTATTATTCCTTTTTCATCCTTCCTATAAATGTTATTAAAAATAAATCGATGTCATTTTAAAGAAAATACATATAATATAAAAAAATAATACCTCAAACATAAAAGTATCGACTTCCTCTCTAATGCCTTCCGCGTCAATATTCCCTGATCTTTCATTTAGAAGGAGCAAATCTAACATTGCTAATTTGCCTTTATTCCCATATTCTTCATAACCACTAAATTCATTAATATTATTTTCTTTTAAGTATTTTCTTCTTTCATCTATAATTTTTCTTGTAAATAGATGTACGTCGTGAAGTGCCTTTTTTTCCTCTTTAGCAAATTTACTAAATTGATATAAGAAGTTGTTGTGTAAAAAAGGTCTACGAAGCCGTTCAAACACAGCTGTACCTACAACATCTATTGCTTTCCAATATTTATTTGCAACGGTTTCCATTTCTTCATGCATCGTAGTACCCATTGTAGTTTCTGTTAAGTTATTATAAAAAAAGACAATCACAGAACTATACAGCCTGTATTGAACTTTAACAAAAAATAAAACCACAACAAAATAAAGAAAATATATTACATAATAAATGGAATTATTAATACTATGTTGATTTATTATTTAAAATCCATTATTATATATTTTTTTTAAACGAATTATTCATATATCACAGAAAAAAACCATCATTTTGTATAAAATAAGTGCATACGCGTACAAACTTATTTTTACCAAACTTTATAAGATGTATCTAATTCCCATTCATCTTAATTATTAAATTGGTACGGCGCTCTCAGATTACACAATCTACATAATAGAATATAGTCATTCATATAGTTAAGCCCGCCTATTGTACATTTTTTTATGTATAAAATTTTGTGCAATAAAGAATTAAAAAAAAAATAAAAAAAATATGGTACAGCAATGTCAAGAAATATAACAATAACTCACCACACATGATTGCAATAGTTGTAAAGGTGATTAAGGGTCCTATGTCAATTATTTCCTTGTCATTATATTTTTCTAGTAATTTCAAGAAATTGTCGCTTTTATCGACAAAGACGTTGTAATATTTTTTTAAAATATTGAAATGAAATGCTTTTGTCAATAGCTTGCGTCGATGATGCCACTTCTGCCCTATAGGGTAAAATTACTCTAATAAAAATCTTTGTACCAACTATGGACATTTTATGGTCTAAAATTTTCTCAATTTGCAAATAATAATATATCTTTCTTTATTCTAATTTATTATTAAATAGGTATATACTTTCTTTATCTATTATTGTTATAATAATAGATAAATGAATTGAGGCCAGTCGTGGTGCAGTGGCACAAAGTGTGACTGTAAAACCGACTGGTTGTGGGTTCAATCCCCACTCGAAGAGATGGAATATTTACTTAAATTTATATTTCCATTTCTTCGCTCTGGTGTCGAGGCAAAGCGCGGCGTTGAGCTCTGCCACTCAACACGCAATGCCTCCAAAATTCGGCAGAAAGTGGGGAACGGAGTGTCTTACACTAGGTTCCTTCTGCCTACCCTGCTGTGTGCGGGATATAGCGTGAAGCTAATTTAATTTAATTAAATTTAATTTAACTGTTAATTTCAGAAAATATGTTTGAAACACTATTTTTCACAGCTACAAGTTGTCTCTATGAGTGGATTCTGTGGGGATAACAAAAAAAGGAAAAAGATATAAGTCATGTCAAGTAAATACACAATCCAGGGTTTTTTTGGTTTATATCATTACAAATGGCAACCGTTGTTATTTATTAATGTTTTCATTTTCTTTCTGGTATCACGCTCTATGTCAGAAATAGCAGGGTAAGTAAAACATAATGTTAAGATACTCCGTTCTCCAATTTCCGCCGTATTCTAGAGGCATTGCGTGTCGAGTGGCGGAACTCAATGCTGCACTTTCCCTCGACACTGGAGCGAAGAAATAAAAATATACATTTAAATAAATATTTCATTTCGAATAGGGATCGAACCCACAACTAGTCGCGTTTAGTTACATCCAATGAAAATTTCCCTCCTTTTACATTTAACGTATGGAGGCCATATCTCGCTGGTCATATTATGCTGTATACAATTAATTTTAGTACCAATTACAAGTATTTGACTTGTTACTAAGATAAACATTAAAAATATAATAAAGCAATATAAATGTAATAGGTAGATAGATAGACAAACAAATACAGGTGACAGAAAAAAAGAATCTGAACATTTTGAAAAAATTGGTTCCTCGTAGTATGTTCCGATATTTACCTTTTTCGTGACATTGGACATTTTTTTTGTAAATATCAGTTTTGTGTAAAAAATATAAAAATATATATTTTTTTATTCAGTATACAGTTGGAGTTCACAAGGTCTCGGCTCTTAGTCTGTTCTTATTCGGTGTAGTGCTGGACACTGTTTTGGCTCACATCCAGGACTAGCCTCCACGGTTGATTATGTACGCTGATGACATAGCACTCATTGATGAGAACCGACTGATGCTGGAGTGTAAAGTAAATCCTTGGAAGGGTACGTTTGAGAACGGCGGTCTTAAACTAAATGTACTGAAGACCGAGTACATGGCTTGCGGGAGCCCGGATTCGAGCTCTATCTTTATAGGCGCCCACTTCCACTTTAGTATTTTAGGAAAGCTTAAAGCATCTTTAGCTTTGGTGATTTGCCTAATTTTAGAGTTCCGAATTTCTTGGAGCTTTTTAATATTCAGCATGCTTTTTCTATTCCGCGTTGGCAACTCGTTATTTTGTTTCTTTTCTTTCGTAGTATGTTTCCAAGTTTGACATGCCTAGGTGAGGCATGGTAGGAGGCATGAAGTCCATACTTTTGTTTTAATATTTATTGGCATGTTACTTTTAAATATTTCTCTTAGGGACCAGTACTTATTCCAAGTATTATGTACTCTTCATTCAACCCCTTGTTTATTTTGTTTACTATCGAAGTCAATTTGTTTCCCAAGGTAGATGTATTTATGTGTATATTTTAAAATTTCTTTGTCTATTGATATTTTTGTATTTGTGCTGTTGTTGACCATTGTTTTTGAAAAATTCAACAAACATGGTTTGTAATTCTATGTGAGATTCTAAAAGTAGTACTAAGTCATCTGCGAAGCGGAGATGGTTTAAGTATTTGCCATTTATGTTAAGACCTATTTTGTACCAGTTAAGTTTGACTCTAGGATCGATATAAATATTTTTGGGGACAACACACGGTCTTCTTGTTTCACTCCTCTGTGCATGGGAAATGCAGGGCCGGTATCTTCTAAATTTATTTTGGCTGTGTAAATATTTTTTATTACTTCTATTTATATTCGTTCAACGTTTTGAGCTTGTACAGTGATCCAAATACTGGAGTGGCTCTACCATACATAAATAAAATATATGCATATTCAAAGTTAGTAAATGCTGTAATGCCAAAAACAATAACAGAACCACCAAGACAATAAAAATCACAAGTAATTCTTATCGCAAGAAAATAACGTAAGAAAAGAGGCACAATTAGCGACAAAAATTAAATAAAAAACCTATCCTATAATTATTTCTGAATACGTTTCAAATTTTATTACACAAATTATGAAGCATTTATTTTATATAATTCGAATGGAGACGAAGTAGGGATGTTTTTAAAATTAATTAAGCAAAAATTGTTTGCTGCAAAATATTAAGAAACATCTATTAAATATTGCGGCTTGTGGTAAAGCCTATAAAAAATAAACTGCAATAGCCATGTATGTGGCTTTAAGGCACTTAATTAAATGTGTAATTTATCAGAAAACACAAAAATACGAAAAGTTTGTAAAAACAAAATATAGCGTAAAAAAAAAACGTAATTTTTTTTGCTTAAAAATTATATTTAGAAAAAATTTAAAACAAATAGAAAGGGTTGAAAATTACCTCCTATGACACCTGCCTAACTTTGTTTACAGAAATCACCCTGTATACGTACAGGATAAAATTTTATACCTAAAAATGAATATAAAATATAAATATATCAGTACTCACCGTTGGTCATTAATAGCCATAAAACTTTATACCTAAAATGAAAATAAAATATAATACATCAGTACTTACCGTTACTTATTAATAGACCTTGATTTAACCATGGTTGTAAAAAGGTGTAAGGTATATCTTTTTTGATATAACGAGGTGAAGACAAAAAGATCTGCGGGAACAAAACGTTGAGATTAAGTGTATATTCCTTTTTTTTTAGTTTCGTACTTCAAAAGAAAAATCGGGACGGAACAGTTTCCCTTCTGCCTGTCTATCGAGAATATCTTGAGATCGCGTAAAAGTATTATAGCTAAAATTTATATAAAATATTCAGGTCTACAGGGTACTTTCCGTGGTAAAGTTATGAAATTTGGCAAGAAGAGAGAACTATCAATACAAATAAAAATCTGAAATGTAAAAAAGTATTTATATTTCATAAATATAAGAAAATAATCACTACATTCTTATATCTTTAGTTAATTTCATACGAAATAAGCCAATAAGTTGTCAAATTTATTCGCCACGTAATCAAAACCAATAGAGTATTTCGCGTATTTCCGATTTACAAATAAAGAAGTCAATCCTAAAACTTACATTTATATTATGGACATAAACAAATATATATAACAAATTTATTAAATTACACTTAAGCTTGACGCTGTATCCTGCACACAGCAGGGTAGGCAGAGGGGACCTAGAGTTAAGACACTCCGTTCCCCACTTTCCCCCGAGTTCTGGAGGCATTGCGTATTGAGTCGCAGTAGTCAACGCCGCGCTTTGCTTCGACACCAGAGTGAAGAAATAAAAAAGAAAATAAAAATGTAAATAAATATTTCATTTCCTAGGGTGGAGATCGAACCCACAACCAGTCGATTTTACAGTCACACTTTGCGCCCCTGCGCTACGACTGGCCATACCTCATTTGATATGAAAAAGTGCATTAAATTAAATTGCACATACTTAAATTTACATTTACGATTATCTACATACATGTAAATGAAATACCTCATATAAAGTAAATACCTCAATTAGTTCAGGATCCACTAAGGCTACAGCTCGAACATTGATTGTATGGATTTGATATATATAGCCATGCTTCTTCCAGAGTGTGCGAATATATTTAAAGAGCTCTGCTAAAAATAAAATAACTATAAGCAAGGAAACCTATAAAAAAACGTGTAATACAAACCTGTTGTGTAAAATATATAACATATTTATAATTAGAAAATAGGTATAAAACAAATGTACAACTAACTTACAGGGAGATTTCAAATAATTAAGTGAGTTCCCTACAATTGGCCATCTTTTGTCTCCTGGAATTTGCGTAATAAGTAGCGTTTTTCTATTATATATATCATATAAGAACACAATTAATAATATTATAAGTAAAAGTCCAGAAATATAAAATGGATACATAATTCTTAGTACTGACGCGTTTGCTTTTAAAGACTTGCTTACAGACACTGGCAGGTTCAGTTAGTGTCGATTTAGTTATGGTACGTTTACACGCTCACAAGCGACCACAAGCGCCAATCCATGCTACTTCCACACGTTACATTTCATCGATATAGAACTGGCGAGCAGCACCGTGTGTAAATATTACACGAACCTTTTGATGTCACTTTGACCCTCTCGACCCCCAATTCAAACACATAAACTTCCACATAAACTTACCTAATTTGGCTCATATATTGAGACCTACAAAATACACATTGTGAGATATGTATGCATCAATCACCTGAAATGGTTAATTAGATATTAACGTCTAAGTGTCGTCATTTTTATCACGTATTGACGGTAAATAGTTAAAAACCAAGGCATACGTCATAATATTGAACTTGGCTCTCATTTTACATTTGTGTTTTTGAGGGGATTTCATATGTACATACATCTATACATATTAATAAAACTGAAGTGACTGTCTGTGATTTCAAAGTAACCGGGATTTTTCTAAGTCCACACGGTATTAAAACACAAACAAATAAACTTATAAGTTTTGTCTGCCTGTTTGTCTTTGTGGTTGGACCGGAACTGCTGAAACGGTTGTTGTGGGACTTTCACTAAAAAAATTTGTAGGGGATTTTGTAGTGTATAAAAGGGTTGTAGACCGTCATATCAGCTAATTTTTATCCCAGAATTCACTAAGTACCGGAAATTGTGCGGAGTGTCTTAACACTAGGTTCCCATATGCCTGTTGTGTACGGGATACAGTGTGAAGCTAAATTAATCTAATTTTAATTTTAAACTGAAAGACAGATAAATAGACAATTATTTTATTCGTGGTTTAGTATCGTGTATCATGTAATACAATATAAGCGCCTACAAATGTAATATAGTAAAGTTACAACAAGAAGTTAAATTTTAAATAATCTGGTATTTGCTTCCAAAATACTTGTATCTTATTAGTATTAAAAATTTAGGGATGTCTAGCAGGAGTTTGAAACCATGCTAAATGTCTGACAATGAATAACGTTATTTCCATTATTATTTCCAAGAATGTTAAAAAATAACTTCATATTTTAACGAAAGTCAGGTCAGTACATTATGATCTAATAACAGTAACCACTTTCCGTTAACCACTATCCAAATTCCCTCATAGTTCTTACCAGTGTTTGGGAGAGATGCTTTCAGGTTTGCGAAATTATACAGATTGCCGGTAATATATAGATTAATTAGATTTTATAAATTAAATTAAAACTAAAAAAATTAAATTAGCTTCACTCTATATCCCGCACGCAGCAGGGTAGGCAGAGGGAACCTAGTGTTAAGACACTCTGATCCCCACTTTCTGCCGAATTTTGGAGGCATTGCGTGTTGAGTGGCAGAACTCAACGCCGCGCTTTGCCTCGACACCAGAGCGAAGAAATGAAAATATAAATTTAAGTAAATATTTCATATCCTCGAGTGGGGATCGAACCCACAACCAGTCGGTTTACAGTCACACTTTGTACCACTATGCCACGACTGGCCTCATTAGATTTTATGTTATGAAAAAATACATTTTAACATTTTTTTCGCTAGCCGCTAGCTATAATATTAATGTTTTTGAGGTAATAATTTCGTACGTACATATAGTCGTGGATTTATTAGTTATCACAGTCGAATTTAAGAAAATACATAATCGCAACTGAGAATTCTCAAGTGGTTGAGAACGCACTTAAGTTTTTTACGTTTCACACTTCGAAACGTACTTTCGTCAACTACAACCAACTGTTTTTCAACATGTTCAAAGTGTTATTCCACCACAAAAATACTTATAAGTATCTATTTTCTTTTTTAAAATATTTTTATTACAGTTTTTAACTATCTCTATAAGTATATATTTCTTATTCCTATTGAGGATGTGGGGTTCAGCAAAAATAATATAATGATTAGTTCACGGATTTTTCTCTTTGTTTGATTAATGTATGATAATATACTGTAAGTAAGGCGTATACAAACGATATTGTTACAGTGGCTTACCAGCTAGCCAGCCAGTTAGTATACGACTGCACTTTTAGCTGGTATTAACAACTCTTTTTAGGTTTAAGTTTAGTTTTTATGGAAGCTTTTCTTAAGATTTTTGCCAATCCTGTCTGCGACCCCGTTCACACATGGTAGAAGTGCCGACTGTCACTCTACTGCAAGTAAGTTGTTGGATTTTTGACAACGCTGACGAGGAACTGGTAGCTGGTTCTAATGAAGAGCACTCTTTAACAAGCGCATGATTCAAACGCAAAGGTTGTGGGTTCAATTTTATCTCAAGGATATCATATATTTATCATATCTTTAACACTTTACCATATAAACCTTCCTTTACTACACGTAAAATACTGTATAATAATGTAAAACACATTAAAATTATTGAGCCGAAAGAGTTTGTTTGTTTGCTTAAACGCTAAGATCTCTGCATAGATGATGTAGATTTTTTTTGTTTCATATGAAAGCTACATATTTCAGGAGTATTAAGGGCTATATAGCATTCTGGTTTTATTATTCGTTGGCCTTAAATAGCGAAATAGTAATAGTTGTGATCGCCACCGCGTTACTTTAACCTCGTGCGCTGCAGAAATAATTAAATATATGTAAATATATTGTACAAAAATATTCTATTATATTATCTAAAAATAAAAAAACTCCGCGACATCGCTTATTTATCTCTTATGAATAAGCTACAATAAGTCATTTTGTGATAAATAAATATTAAAAAGTGCAAGATGATGTTTGTCGGGCGAACTAACAAATCGGACACAGAATCCAGCTTTAGTAATTATTTTATTCACTCTTCTTAAACACATGTTATTTCTATTTATAATAATTATAAATAATATATATACAAGGATTATTTATGGAGATAAATTTTAAAAAATCTCCGTATAAAGATTGCTAACAACATAAATAAGTTGTAACAATCAGCTCACCTTGTACACAACATGGCAGCCAGAGGAAACGCAAAATTTTGGAAGCATTGCATGTTTCAACGAGTAAAATAACTACTTTCCTCAAGTTGTACAAGCGTATAAGTGCTTCGTACGTAGCTTGATGAGAACGTATGGTTTAGCGGTCCGAGCGTTTCTACAGTTTCCAAGAGGGCGGGTTCAAATCCCGCTACGTTCAAAATTATATGCCTTTTCTTAATAATATATAGTATAGGAGTAAAGGAGGCGCGTGTTCGAGTCCCGCTGCGTTCATATTTTTATACGTTTTCTAAATAAGTAATATATAGTATAGTTTTTAATTGTAGCATTTCACAGTTTGGGCCTAAAAATACATGATATCTTCACTACTTACATTACAGGAATAAGAATAAGCAAAGCTCACTAATATTAATAGTAGGAAATATAATATAAAAAAAGTTATTTTATTTCGACATGGGAAGCTATGGCTCATGTAAGTACGAGTGTGTATAGTATGTATATGTTGCTTGTTTGCATGCTTGTGAATCAGCTTCACGCTGTATCCCGCACACAGCAGGGTAGGCAGAGGGAACCTAGTGTTAAGACACTCCGTTCCCCACTTTCTGCCGAATTCCGGAGGCATTGCGTGTTGAGTGGCAGAACTCAACGCCGCGCTTTGCAATGCTTTGCATGCTTGTATTTTCCTTTTATGGTGTAAACATCTTAAGAAAATATTTGTGCATTCTGTATCTCTTCTTCTATGTAATTATGTATCTACGGTTAGTATGTGTTAAATTAAATATAATATAAATAAATATATGTATGTCGGATAATATCAAATAATATATATATGTATATATATATATATATATATATATATATATATATATATATATATATATATATATATATATATATCTACGAAAATTACCACGTCTTAAGTTACTAAAAGTTCATTTAACACAAATAATGCAATTTCATAACATTTGATTGAAATCTGCGAAACAATAGCGTTGTATATTTTTAAGTGCAGATACTATTTAAAAGTATTTAATATTTTATATTATTATTTTTACTCACGGTTATTTGTGGAAAGACCTTGGAAATTATAATAAATATATATTAAGATACTGTTTTATTGTTTATAGATTTGGCCGATTATTAATATTTAATTACATATCATTGTTATTCCTTAATTTTTTAAGTAATATTTTAATAAATCATCTAAAATAATTAAAATGGTCTATATATTTTGATAGTAAAATTATTATTTTACCTACTTAATCATTAGTCATAAGTTAAGATCTCAAAAATAAATTGAATACAAAAAAAGGTCTAAAAGTCATAATAGTATTAGTACTTAACCTAAAATGAAATTTAAAAGTAATCTCTATATATAATATGACAGTAAAAATATTTTGTCTGTACATTTAGTAATTTTGACTGAAATGGATAGAGGGACACTTAAAAAGAATAATAGAAAGAATATTTTATTTTTTTTGAATTGTCTGTCGATAGTTTTTTTGTCCACATTTTTCTCTAAAAGTTAACGGATTTACTTGAAAATTCACTAATTGCTTTGTTTTAACTCAATCTAACTACTAAAGCTTAGTTCATCAAAATCGGTTCATTAAAAAAAAGTTATCGTCATTTGAATGAACTCAAGGCATTAGTTTGCCTGCGAATATTATATAGCAATCGCGTTGGTAAGATTCTTGGCTAAAGAATGACATTCGAATCGTCTGGGTTATATGACTTGGTTGGTAAAAATGTATATTTTTAAAGCACTATCGTTCAGAGTACAAACAATAAAGTAAAGTAAACAAAATTTAATTGTTAGTGACTACGTTCATATATCATAACAGTTAAGTTTAAGTCGTAATTAATTTAACAGATAGATTACCGTACTCCGTTCTCTCTGACTACCCCGCTAGGGATAAAGCGTGAAGTTAGTTTAGTTTTTAGTTTTACATAGTCGTTTGTTTGTTTGAAATAAATCTATATAAAAATATCTATAAACATCCTTTCTACGTGTACTTTGTAATAACTACATATTTACCAATTGTACATTTAGCTAATAATATATGTAACTAATTTAAAAACTGTATAGCAATTTATGTACAACCAACCATTACAGTTATTTTACAAAGAATATTATGAATCCTTCAAATCAATAATTTAACACGTGAGGCTTTTTCTGAAAGGGTAAATTAAAAAGATCAGTGACATCAGCAAATTTAACAGAGTTTTAAAAGTATGACGAAACTTACATTACAAAGGTAAAACGAACGTAATATTACAAAAAAATATACGTATAAGAAATAATTCGCTTTATATATATTTTTATTTCAAAATCATCAAATGTCCTAATAGAAATTACGATAATGTAGTAAAAAAATCATATTAGAAGTTAATAGTCAATTCTGTTTATTAGATCAGTAATCATGCACTTTAAGCGGGCGAAGCCGTGGGCGGGCCGCTAGTAAACAATAAACGTTTGACGTCAGAATAAATCAGTTTCACGCTGTATTCCGCACATAGCAAGGTAGGCAGAGGCAACCTAGTGTTAAGACACTCCGCCCCACTTTCCGCTTAGTTCTGGAGGAATTGCGTGTTGAGTGGCGGAACTTAACGCCGCGCTTTGCCTCCACACCAGAGCGAAGAAATGAAAATTTAAATAAACGTAAGTAATTATAGATATTTTATCTACACCAGTGGGGACCGAAACCACAACCAGTCGATTTTACAGCCACACTCTGTGCCACTGCGCCACGACTGGCCTATCTTCTAGAGTTCATTAAAAATTATTAATTTGACTCATAAAAACATAACAATATCAAAACAATTATATTAATATAGTATAATACTAGCGGCCCGCTCGCGGCCTCGCCCGCTTAAAATACATGATTATTGATTTAATAAACAGAATTTATTGAACTATAACTTGACTTCTAATATGATTTTTTTACTACATTATCGTAATTTCTATAAGATTTTTTATTGTTTTGAATAAAAAAATACGGCCAATGTTGATATTTGATATTTATAAAATATACATAAAAGTAATTTTTATTTTTATAACATTATGTTCTTTTTACCTATGTAATGTCATCATAATTTTAAAACTCTGTTAAATGTGCTGATGTCAGAGAGTAATTTCATTTACCTTTTTCAGAAACAGCCTTAAATGTTAAATTATTGATATTAAGGATTCATAATATTCTTTGTAAAATAACTGTAATGATTGCAAATTAACTCCTGTATAGTTTTTAAACTAGTTAAATGTACAATTGGTGGCAAATATATAGTTATTACAGAGTACACGTAGAAAGGATGTGTGAAAGAATCTATATAAAAATATAGATTTATTTCAAACGAACGAACAAATCAAAAAATCTATGTATTTCTTTGAAAATCAAATCGTTCTTTATCTCTGTGTTGAATTAATTACGACTTAAACTTAACTGTTGTGATTAATGAAGGTAATCTACATTAACAATTCAATTTTGTTTACTTTATTGTATAAAATATTGTATAATAGTGTTTTAAAAATATATATTTTTATCAACAGTCATATAACTAAGACATTCTTTGGCCAAGAATCTAATCAGCGCTATTGCAATATAATATTCGCAGGCAAACCAACCAATTCATTCAAATGACGATATCTTTTTTTTTAATAGACCGATTTTGATGAAACCAACTTTAGTAGTTGAGTTAAAATAAAGCAATTAGTGAAAATTTCACGTAAATCGGTTCAGTACTTCCAGAGAAACATGTGGATATACATATCGACAGACAGACAGACAGACGAGAAATGAAAAAAAATCTTTTTGCTTTCTATTATTCTTTTTAAGTGTCCCTCTATCCATTTCAGTCAAAATTACTAAATGTACAGACAAAATATTTTTACTGTTATAATATATATACAGATAAATATCAGTTTGTGTGATGTTTTGTACTCTATATAATTTTTTTATTTTTTTCATGCGAAGTCTTGATATATTAGTTTTGAAAAACAAGTTCCAACTGGTTGTGGGAACAATGTAAATCTTTTAAAAAAACGATAAGTTATAGAAATGTTTTACGTTTTTGCCGCAATTAAGTATGAAAAGAACAACAAATATATATATTGTTGTGTATGTATCTATAAACTTTTTTTTTATTTCTTCTTTTATTTGTACTGTAAGATCTTATTTGGTCCAAAATTTCATAACTGTAGGTCTATGAGAATTACCCTTATAGGTTTTGATTTAGCGGCGAATTTTATACAAACATAAGCAATAACAAAACATATAAATGTTCATATCTTTGGTTTGCGTTGTATTAGAAGCTTAATTTCTGTGCACTTGGGGACTGTAAGCCTGAATATCTGATATTAGTTTCAGCTCGATACCTTAACAAGATCTCAAGTAAATTTGTCTTAATAGACACTGACACTTTATGGGTTGCGTTATTTTTCTTATGAGTTTCAGAACCCTAAGAATGAAAGAATTATTTTAATTTGAGAATTATTTTAATGAAATGAGCTTCAAGCTGTATCCCGTACACAGCAGGGTACATAGGGAACCTGACATTAGGGTGTTAAGATATTACGTTTCACACTTTCCGCCGAATTATGGAGGCATTGCGTATCAAGTGCTCACCGCTTCGCTTTTGCCTCGACACCAGAGCAAATCCGGGTATTGAACCCAAAATCAAAACAAAAATTAATTTCTCAAATGGAAAGGAAATTGAAAAATAATAAGTGAAATTATTAGTACTTTTATATTTACCATTTACTATTTAAAATTCGTTATTTATGGCGTTTTGTCGGCGCTAACATGGATAACACACAACTGTGTATTTAGTTGTTATTTATTAGTGTTATTTGCATGAATAATAAATACGTATTTAAATATCGGTGTCGTGTCGTAGTTATTTGTGGGTTTTACGCATAATGCATAAGGACAGTAAAACTTCATAACATTTTTTTTTATTTATTGCTTATTTATAAATATTAACCTAATTAGAACAAAGTGGTATGCCCTTAAAATAGTACCTTTTATAACATCTAGTGATGACTGTTTAAACAATTCATAAAGTATTGGGTGCACACTCACAATATATAAAAGAATAAAACATTTAATCCGTCACGCGTCTTGGAATTCGTTCAGTGACCAAGAGGCGCGGGTTCAAAGCTTGCTACGTTAATTTTTTTAATATATTATTTTTAACCAATTGTTTAAGTATCTATGTTATTATCTCTTATGAAATTTTACGTGTACTCGTTGTTCCGTAGTTCGTAATATAATATCAGGGCGGAAGACCAGATCAGATGGCTTTGTTACAGCTTCTAGACGAAATCGCCTTAATAAACTTGATACAAAAGTTTTCATTTCCAGCATAGCGAATTTTTGACCTGAAATATTTGAAAAAAAAATATATAATCTCCATATATAATAAAAGGATAGAAAAGTCAATTCTGTACATGAAAGATATAAAAAAAATAAAAATTAGGTCGGTTAATATGTCGATTATAGAACCTAAAAAACCACTCAGCAGAATTCTTGTCTGTCTGTCTGTCTGTCTGTCTGTCTGTCTGTCTGTCTGTCTGTCTGTCTGTCTGTCTGTCTGTCGGTTTGTTTGTGCGTCAATCACGCAAAAACTACCTGACAGAAATTGATGAATTTTTGCATGGTGTTAGCCTAGGGCCTCAAGGTACATTTTTTTTCGGTTTCATTCCGAATTTCATGATAGTTTTCTTTAAAAAAAAACAAAAACTGAAAAATATAAATCACCTAAAATACCGATAACTACTGTATGAAATTAAATTAATTTTGGCATGGTAATAGTTCAAAGCCTAATGTCACTTATAGGATAGTTTTTATCATGGAGTATAAAGAATTTTTTGTAGAAAAAATTACATAATTATATTTTTTAATAAAAAAAATCGACTTCTTCAATTTCAACTGGATTTCACACTCTGAACTTAACTAAACTTTCACCAAACTACCCTTTATATGTACCCTTTCTAATAAAAAAAGAATCATTAAAATCGGTTGAATTGATATTGACTTATACGTTCATTTGTCGCGCATATACTTAATGCAAATTTGAGATTTATATGATTTTCTCATAGATACCATTGTTGAATATAAACTAAATTAAAATAAGACTACACGGGACGCATTACCTTTCAAATAAAAAAAGAATAATTAAAATCGGTTCATACAATCAAAAATTCTAAGGTAACAAGGATAAAAATACAGTCCAATTGATGACCTCTTTTAAGAAGTCGGTTAATAGTAATCCGACATAATTAAATTACGACTATTTCATTTAACCACATTTTAAAAGAAGAAAGTAAATTGAGGCCGTTCGTTGCACAGGAGCACAAAGTGTAACTGTTGTGGGTTCGATGACCACGCAAGGAAACGAAATATTTATTTAAATTTATATTTCCATTTCATCGCTCTGGTGTCGAGGTAAAGTGCGGCGTTGAGTTTCATTACTCAGCACGCAATGCCTACAGAATTCCGAGGAAAGTAGGGAACAGAGTGTCTTAACACTAGGTGTCCTATGCCTACCCTGCTGTGTGCGGGATACAACGTGAAGCTAAAAAAAGAAGTATAATCAATATTTGTTCAGTCTACCATAACTATTATTTTAAACGTCAACGTTGGTGATATTAACAAAAATAATAAAGTAAGTATATTTTTTGGGATTAGCTCATATGGCGATATGTAGAATAAAAAGTATTTGGAAAGTAAATTCTGTTTGTGAGTTCATCACGTGGTGATGTCAATACGTTTTAATGTCATCTTATGTTATCTGTTAAAATAGCGTGAAGCTGATTAAACTTAGTGTTATATTCAAAAGAAATTAATTGTATGTAATACATAATATGTAATTTATTAATACGTTTCAAGTATGAAAAAAAGAAAAAATGCAATATAATTGCATTTGTGTTTCCTTCCTATATTTTGTATTTCTATTATTTATATCGATATATCAGGAACGTAAATGCGGGAACAGAGTTGCATGCCATTTTAGTACAGAGTAACCTCTAAAAAATGTATTTACTAAACTGAATAAAAAGAATGTGTGATTCCTCTATAGAATATATTGTTCTATATTATACATAAAACAGGTTAAAACAGTGCATATGAAGATATCCTCCTGTAGTATATCTATTTTTAATTACTATCAACACTACATTGTCGATACTAACGTGGTATTACAATACATTTTGAATATTTTTCCGCCATTAGGATGACATAGACAATTTTTTTAATTTGAAAAAATAATATATTAACTTAAGAACGTTGGTAGTTTTTCAAAAGGTATAAGAATAAAAAATTGCCTAAACTATGCTTCTTCGCAAGTGGTTGTAATAACTATTGGTATCTTTTCACCAAAAAATCACTATAAATATTAAATATGCTCAATTATACAGAGTTTTTTTGTTAGGACCACTTTAAATGAAACCACAGTTTAACTACTCTATAAAAGCCTATTACATATTAAATTAAAAACCCGAAAATAAAAAAGTTATTTTTTCAAACAAAATCTCCATATATAATAAAAGGATAGAAAAGTCAATTCTGTACATGAAAGATATAAAAAAATAAAAATTAGGTCGGTTAATATGTCGATAAAAAATTAATATGTTTAAAGTTAATATGTCGACTAAAACTTGACGCTATGACGGTACAATTGAGAGAACTGAGATTTCTGGTTGTAGCACTAGTTGTATTTTAATTAGGTTAAATTCCCACTAAGTGGAAGAATATATTTATTTCTCTGCCCGTAAAAACAAACGAAGCGAAGCCTTGTGTTCCGCTATACTATCTAAAGAAATTGGAAAGTGCAAAATTGAGTAAGTGCACCACTATCTTATTTGAAATTCTTTCTTCTCTCCATTATAAATTTTCATAGGATTGAAATGTAATAGTGACGTCTTTGAACAATAGTATATGTTCATAACTGTTAAAGTTAATTATCGAACAAATGGTTTACAACTCTGATGATACAAAGACATTCTGCTTCAGCTGATAATTTAATTAAAATGTCTACCGCATGATCAATTAGCCTGCAGTTTACGTTTTAATTGTTATTATGTATGATGTTACGTAACGTTTCTTTACGTTTATTTATTTATATACATATTACATTTAATGAATTAAATATATTTTATAAAAGGTTCACATATGTGATAACATGTTCACACATGTGATCCACATATGTGACCACATATTCACACATGTGGTCCACATATGTGACCACATATTCACACATGTGGTCCACATATGTGACCACATGATCACACATGTAATCTTCATATGTGACTACATATCACACATGTGGTCTACATATGTGACAACATATCACACATGCGATCTGCACATGTGAATACTTACTCACACATGTGGTTCACATATATGACCACACGATGCCACATGTGGTCCACATATGTGACCACATGTTCACATATGTGGTCCACATATGTGAGCACATATACACACATGTGGTCCACACACGTGACCACATATTCACACATGTGGTCCACATATGTGACCACATGATCACCCATGTAATCTTCATATGTGACTACATATCACACATGTGGTCCACATATGTGACCACATTTTCCCACATGTGGTCCACATACGCGACCACATATTCACACATGTGGTCCACATATGTGACCACAAATTCTCACGTGTGGTCCACATGAAAGACCACATATTCACACATGTGGTCCACATATGTGACCACAGGATCACCCATGTAATCTTCATATGTGACTACATATCACACATGTGGTCCACATATGTGACCACATTTTCCCACATGTAATCCACATACGCGACCACATATTCACACATGTGGTCCACATATGTGTCCACAAATTCTCACATGTGGTCCACATGAAAGACCACATATTCACACATGTGGTCAACATATGGGACCATATATTTACACATGTGGTCCACATATGTGACCACAAATTCTCACATGTGGTCCACATATGTGACCACATTTTCCCACGTGGTCCACATACGCGACCACGTATTCACACATGTGGTCCACATATGTGACCACACATTCTCACATGTGGTCCACATGAAAGACCACATATTCACACATGTGGTCCACATACGTGAGCACATATTGACACATGTGGTCCACATATGTGACCACATATTCACACATGTGGTCCACATACGTGACCACATTTTCCCACGTGTTCCACATACGCGACCACTTATTCACACATGTGGTCCACATATGTGACCACACATTCTCACATGTGGTCCACATGAAAGACCACATATTCACACATGTGGTCCACATACGTGAGCACATATTGACACATGTGGTCCACATATGTGACCACATATTCACACATGTGGTCCACATATGTGACTACATATTCACACATGTGATCTATATATGTGACTACACATTCACATAAAAAATTTTTTAATACACGAATAAACTTCAATAAAAGTTTTATAATTTAAAAAAGTTTATTTTTTATGTAGGCTGTCTCCTATCTGAAGTGTAGTTAAATGGAAAAACTAGGAGGACCAGTGTGTGTGTCAGTGATGACCTATTGCGTTGAGAGACAAGGTCCTTCATCCTTAGCCTCATTCGCAGGCTCCAAGTCAGCTATGGAGACAGCTATTTCTCTAAGCTACTGAATTAGAAGCGATGGATATGTAATTTATTAATACGTTTCAAGTATGAAAAAAAGAAAAAATGCAATATAATTGCATTTGTGTTTCCTTCCTATATTTTGTATTTCTATTATTTATATGGATATATCAGGAACGTAAATGCGGGAACAGAGTTGCATGCCATTTTAGTACAGAGTAACCTCTAAAAAATGTATTTACTAAACTGAATAAAAAGAATGTGTGATTCCTCTATAGAATATATTATTCTATATTATACATAAAACAGGTTAAAACAGTGCATATGAAGATATCCTCCTGTAGTATATCTATTTTTAATTACTATCAACACTACATTGTCGATACTAATGTGGTATTACAATACATTTTGAATATTTTTCCGCCATTAGGATGACATAGACAATTTTTTTAATTTGAAAAAATAATATATTAACTTAAGAACGTTGGTAGTTTTTCAAAAGGTATAAGAATAAAAAATTGCCTAAACTATGCTTCTTCGCAAGTGGTTGTAATAACTATTGGTATCTTTTCACCAAAAAATCACTATAAATATTAAATATGCTCAATTATACAGAGTTTTTTTGTTAGGACCACTTTAAATGAAACCACAGTTTAACTACTCTATAAAAGCCTATTACATATTAAATTAAAAACCCGAAAATAAAAAAGTTATTTTTTCAAACAAAATAAATAATAAAATTATCGTTGTAAAATAAAATACAATTTGTCAAGAACGACGCACGCACACATAAACCTATCAAAGGGAAACCGCCGCATACGCTTCATTGCGAAATCGAGTCGTAGGTTTTGGCGTCAAAGTTTAAAGTTCTAAACATTTTAGTACTATTTTTGTAGTAGTATGTGTTTACATTATTGGTACCTACTACCTATGCGTAACCGCGTCATACGAAATATAGATATGAATAAACATTGTGAAATGAGAAAATAACCTACGTCTTCACTGTTGATGTATCTTGCTTAAATTCTTTAGGTACGGGTTTAAACTATTTTACCATATATGCCCAATTGTAACTGTAACGCGACGTTGTGGGTCCGATCCACACATGCAGGATTGAATTATAATTTAATAATATTTTCATTTCGCACATCAGTCACACATTATACCCAATATCTTACACTAAGTTGCCCTACTAAGGGCAGGATAAAGCGTGGATCTGGTTTTAACTTTATGTGAACCGATTAAAATAAAGTCCAATCCAGTTGAGGCCAGACGTGGCGCAGCGGCACAAAGTGTGACTGTAAAACCGACTGGTTCTCTGAGTTCGATCACCACACGAGGAGATGAAATATTTACTTAAATTTATATTTCCATTTCTTCGCTCTGGGGTCGAGGTTAAGCACGGCGTTGCGTTCTGCCACTCAACACGCAATGCGTCCCGAATTCGGTAGAAAGTGGGGAACGGAGTGTCTTAATACTAGGTTCCTCCCTCTGACTAGCATGAAGCTGCTTAAAATAAAACTAATACTTAATATTTAAGGGCAGTTTGCCAGAATACAAACAAAAAAAGTATTTAAATCGGTTAAGCCGTTTCTGAGATTATCGCACATATAGTAAGTATCGATAAGTTGTGTTTTTATTTCAAACATTCAATTGAAGATTCTTATGGGAGGTACGAAAATGCGACCTAAAGTTTTAACAACTTTCTCATAAAAAACTTCATTACATTGCAAACATACATTATAAGTATATCAAAACACGAACATAATTCAGTGTGTTAAATAAATAATTCTGTGGTTTAAGCGGGCGAAGCCGCGAGCGGGTCGCTAGTATATATATATATATATATATTAAAAGAAAATATAAAATATATACAGGGTGCAACGCGATCGGCGGATCAACTGTGGTTTATGAATTTGGAACCCTAGTAACTCTCCGTTTCACCCCCAAGCACCTTCAGCAATTTTCAGGGGTTCAGTGGATATTTGGAAATTTGTGTTTTTTGGTAAATCACAGATTTTTGAAGAAAATTTGTTAATACAGTCCGACTGCTAGATATTTGGTTGTGGTGTCTTTCCTCAATATAATCTAATCATAGGCCTTTCGCACCAGATAATAATTTATAACTGTCAGTTCATACATCAAGGAAAATTACACAGGAAATAAAATAAAATTTGTTATGTAAAAAACTAAATTTTAACAAAAACTTCAGAAACTAGCGAAAAAAAATTATAGCGGTTTTTTCCAGAAGTTATTTTAACAACTACTGGTATCTATGTAAAATAATCTTTGAAAGTTTCATAACCATCAATACATCATCAAATGGAAATGAAATATTTAACATTTTCATTTTTTTCTCTCTGGTGTCAAGGCAAAAGAGTCCGCTACTCTTCACCATCACCAGCCTAACACACCGCATGTGTGAAGCTGAAAAACATTTTTTTTATGCAAAACAAATAAGTATTATATGACAACTACAAGTTTATAATGACTTACAACTTACCTATACAGTTCCTAGGTCCAGCACTAAAAGGTAAATAGGCGTATGGGTGGCGATTTACACAATTTTCAGGGAGGAATCTTTCAGGAATGAAACGTTCAGGCTCTGGGTAAATGTCATCACGTCGATGTAAGTCAAATATTAAAACAAATATTTGAGCATTTGCAGGTATCGTATATTTACCTAAAAACGCTTTTAGTTGTAGATAAATCAAAGAAGAATTATAATGCAATTAAACTATAATGTGAGAAAAGCAATTTTAGAATTTGTATCACTAATTGCTGAGATCAGCGTATTTAACCAAACATATCCTTCATTTTTATAATATTATTAGTAGGTTTAGATCTCTTAGCATTTAAACAAACAAAAAATCTCTTCCGCTTTATGTAATTAATATACAATAGTATACAAAAAATCGAATTACTTTACATTTACAGAGTTCGTTTCAAATAGATGAACAGAAGTGGTCCTTGGTGTTACGTACAGTAGATTAATCATTTTATTATAATTGAAAAATGAATAATTTTAATATAATTAGTAAAAAGATTATAAGTAATATAAATAATTAGTGTACCTATAGTGATTTCTTCGCTGATTTGTCTCATAATAGCAGGTACGCTTGGATAGAGTCGTAATGATTCTTTTATACAACACTCCAAATATTTCAATTGATTAAGATCTTCTATAGTCGGTGCTCGTTGCGACTCACCAAATATACTAACCAATTCTTCATATATTTTATTCTGAAATTATAGTGATGACAGTAATTTAAAATATATTATTTTAAATATTTTTTAAGAAACGTGGAACTTTAAAAACAGTACAAATTTTGCACAGCACAAAAGCTTGTATTATTATGGAGAAACGATGCACAGCATCTGTCAGAGAACGCTCTCTATATCTTAGATTATATGAATAAATAAAATACAAATTAGGAGAAAAAATATATGAATTATAGATAGTTTGTCAAAAGTATACTTACTTGAGCTTCAGTTTCATTAGCAATCAACATTAACATATAAATTAATGCGTGTGCGGTTGTATCATGTCCCTGTAAGAAAATCACAGGCATCATCATAAAAAATGTTATTATTATCTTATAGATAAATTACAAAGTTTGAGACCATCGTGGTGAAGTGAACGACTATTTATTTACCTCAAACATAAAAGTATCAACTTCTTCTCTAATGCCATCGTCGTCAATGTTTCCTAATCTTTCATTCAGAAGTAGCAAGTCTAACATTGCTAATTTGCCTTTTTTCCCATGATCTTCATCACCATCAAAATCATTTATATTATTTTCTTTTAAATATTTTCTTCTTTCATCTATAATTTTTCTTGTAAATAGGTGTACGTCGTGAAGTGCTTTTTTTTCCGCTTTAGCAAGTTTTGTAAATTGATATAAGAAATTGTTGTGTAACAAAGGTTTACAAAACCGATCAGACACAATTGCACTTACAGCCTCTATTGCTTTCCAATATTTATTTGCAACGTTTTCCAGTCCTTCATGCATCATTGTGCCCATTGCTGTTTCTGTCATTAATCAAAAGTAAACGTTATTTGTGTGTAAAGCTATAGCTTTCAAAACCAAAATGTTCGCGACGAATTGTAATAGTTTTAAGTATTATTTAATATTTCCTATATTAGTATTATTTTTTATAAATAATAACAAAAATAGAATTATATACAGATATAAGTATAACCTTTTAGATTTTTATAGTAATTCTTGTTTTGCAATATAAGTTTTAATATAGTTTATTGGGCTAATTGTATTTTAAGATATATATATATTATAGGTTTGTATAGAAAAATAACAATAATATGTATATATATATATATATATATATATATATATAACAATAATATATATATATTATAGGTTTGTATAGAAAAATAACAGATGTTTGAGATGAGTGCTAAATGGCCCCCCATGATTAGCATACGCGGGGTATTCCTCCGCGATCGCCAACACTTCACGAGCATCCATCAAAGCTCGTAATTTTTCTTCAGATTTTTTTTTTAGATAAATATTAAAGCTGGTAATGTATTATTTAGATTTGTATTCAAAACTCAAAATCAAAATGGGGGCCACATTACAATCTTCTCCTTATACCATCTCTTTTCTGTCGTGATCAATGTGAGAAATCTAGACCTATTTATATTGTTTCAACATCAAGAGCTAAATATTAACAAAATATAAAATTTTTATACTCACCACACATCATTCCAATAGTTGATAAGGTAATTAAAGGGCCTATATCGATATTTTGTTTGTCATCGTACGTTTCTAGTACTGCTAAAAATTTTTCGCTTTGATCGACAAAGGTATTGAAATATCTTTTTAAAATATTGAAATGAAATGCTTTTGTCAATAGCTTGCGCCGTCGGTGCCACTTTTGCCCTATAAGTAAAAACACTTTAATGAGACTTTCATAACCAATAAGTATCAAAGAAATAATAACAAATGCTTGTAGGTATTGTTTAAGGAAGTAACTCAAATGTCGAATAGTTTTTTTTGTCCAGTATCTCGCACATAGCAAGGCAGGCAGAAGAAACCTGGCAACTAACACAACAGCTGTTAGGCGAGCTCTGTCCTCTTTGGACATCCATAAGCCGAGCGGGCCAGATGGCATCTTTCCCATACTGTTCCGTCCTTGTGCTCCTGAGCTGAAACCAGAGCTAACGCGTTTGTTTCGGCACTCTTACTCAGTCGGCGTAGTCCCAGACGCATGGAAGAGCGCTCTTATACAACCGATCCCAAAGAAAGGCGATGATTCCGACCCATCTAACTACAGGTGTATTGCTATCACCTCCCTACCTTCAAAAGTCACGGAGAGCATCATCAATAGCCAGCTCTTGTTTAATCTAGAGGATCGCCGATTGAATAATGACCCACAATATGGCTTCCGTCATGGTCGCTCAACCGGTGATCTTCTGGTTTACCTAACCCAAAGCTGGGCTGCGGCTATTGAAAGCAAGGAAGAGGGCCTAGCAGTTAGTTTGGACATGACGAAGGCCTTTGTTGGAGTGTGGCATGGGGCGCTCCATATTTATTATTATCTCTTCTGTTGAGGCATCCCTCGAGAATGTCAGTGTGAAGTGAAAGGAACTTAGTTCAATTTAACCATCTGAAGACACCAGTTTACGCGATAACCACTAAAAAAAAAATCCCATTTATCGTATCGCCAGTCTTTCAAAACATTCCCCTTACAGCCGCGACCACCGTCAGTATATTAGGTCTTTATGTTTCGAGTGACTGCCAGTATCGCGATCATCTGGAAAGCAAGGCCAAGTTGGCCTCGAAGAAACTGGGGGTCATCAACAGTGCGAGACGGTACTTCACGCCAAAACACCCATTGGCGATATATTGGGCCCAGGTTCGGCCTCATATAGAGTAATGTTATCATATCTGTGGGATGCAACAGCACCCCAGTATTAGCTTGAATCATTGATCTGTGGAAGGCTTGACACTGTCTTTGCGTAGAGACTTCTCCTCGCTGTGCGTTCTCTACCGCATTTATCATAGGGAGTGTCCTGAAGAATTGTTTGACCTGTCGCCGAATTTTCTAACCGCACAGTACGTCACGGGCTAAAATATCATCCACACCACCTGGATACGTGGCATTTCACTAGTTTCTGGCAGTGCGATGTCGTGGAACTTTCTTCCTCGCGCCACGGTACTGTGAAATGGCCCTTGCCCCCTCCCTCACTACGCCACTGCATGTAAATAAACATTTAATTTCTCCAAGTGGGGTTCGAACCCAAAACCAATCGATTTTATAGTGACACTTTGTGCCCACGACTGGTCTCAAAACACTGGCCACGCAAAATATACTTATTTGTATACGTACCGTTGCTTATTAATAGTCCTTCATTCAACCACGGCCGCAAAAATATGTAAGGCATATCTTTGTCGTTATTACGGGGTGAAGACAAAAAGGCCTGCAGGAACAAAGAAGGTAACTACGTATTCACTTTTATAAAACATATCATGATGAAATTAAGAAAACATAATTTTAAAATATTTATTTGCATTGTTAAAATATTTTTTTCTATTTTTTATATATCAATTAAACAGGATAAAGAAAAATAAGCATAAACATTCTATAGATTGGTAGTTTTACAAACTAAGTTTAAAAAACAATAGATTTCTTTTTTTAATTAAATATTTTTTTTATATCGTAATAATACTTTAAATGTGAAAGTTTGTGGATATGGATGTTTGTTCTATTTTCACATAAACACCGATTTAAATAAAACTTTACAGTAATATAGTTTATATATCAAAGCCACACATGTGGTACAGATTATGTCAAGATTTTATATAATCGAATCGCGTTGCTAGTATTATCGGTACATATTATAAATTAAATTCGTAGAAAAGTTGCTTCTAAAAAATATTGAATTGAATGTCGATGACGCATATAACTTTAGAAAACAAAGGAAATTAATAAATTTAATACTTTAGAAAACATTGTTATAGATTATCATAATTTTATATTGAGTGTAATTTAACATAAAACGGTATTTTTCAAATGCATCGGACTGTTTATAGCTCAAATTTAAGTCCAAAAGATGGCGATGTGCATAACTTGTCATAATTTGAATCACACTGGGAGTTTTCGGCCAAAGAATAACTTTGGAAACATTTTTGACTGTTACGAAAAATATATATTTGTTAAACAAAACGGAATCCTTTTAGGATCACTTCGTTGTTTGTTTGTCTGTCTGTGCACCTGTCAACACCATTTTACACAAGATCGCTTGGAGCTCTTCAGCTAAACTTCTTTAGAGCAGATAGAAATTCATCTTCTCAATCGCAATCAAATGATACAAGCGTTAAAAAAATTAGCTTCACGCTATATCCCGCACACAGCAGGGTAGGCAGAGGGAACCTAGTGTTAAGACACTCTGTTCCCCACTTTCTGCCGAATTTTGGAGGCATTGCGTGTTGAGTGGCAGAACTCAACGCCGAAATGTTAAAGCTTCGTATTTATCGCATTTTATGTCAAGAGTATAAGGTACTTCCTGTTTATTTAAAATTATAAAGTTTGTTAATGAGCTAAAATTTACTGTACATACAAAGGAAAATTCCAAAATTATTTCTCAAATATATAATATTTATATTTTATTGAATGTGTGTCTGTGACACTCTGTATTTCCCAAAAAAATATAATTTATTGAATGTGTGTCACAGACACACACTCAATAATCTAGAACTTGCATAAAAAACAAAAAAAAGTCCAATGATTCTATGTCTGCAATCAGTTATTGTCGTTATAACAATTTCTGTAATAAACTGTTAAAGAAAATTTAACGTAACCATCACTTTTACACTCGAACGCTCAACTCTTACTGCACCACCAATTCTTAATAAAAGTAAATCCTAAATACCTCAATAAGATCTGGATCGACTAAAGCTACACCTTGAGCAATTATAGTATGTATTTGGTAAATATAGCCATGTTTCTTCCAATCTGAGTGTAAATGTTTAAAAAGCTCCACTAAAAAAAAAAAAAAAATGTCAGTAGGGTAGGTATCATTGTTTTAAATAAAAACCGACTTCAAAACCATTACTACTTATATGCACAAACTTAATCAAAAATTAAATTGTATATCATACTATAAATCCGTTATGTTTGTGTTGGCCAAGATCGTCGGTATTTATTTTATTTTATTTTTTTAGGTTTTGATCTGTGTATTTAGTAGTTATATCCTATAATTATTTTTATCCGGCGGGTTGACTTCAAAAATAATGCTTACTAAATATTAGTGAGTTTTGAAGTCGGTTATAGATTAAAATAATTGATTATTGATATTAGTTTTGACATGCTCATCGGCGCCCCAAGCCATAGCTACATTGTTATTCAGTTCTTTTACTATTCTCTTGGTAATATATAAGTTAATATGGGCAAGTTCAAAGACACAACTTAACTGTTAGAAGTTGAAGAATTATACTTTAAATCATCAGCTTGACTTGACTAAAAGAGACTGTCTAATGTTAATAACTTGAATAGCCTTCTATCCCTATAATATTCAAAAGATTATGCCTTACTCTCTCTTATAAAATGCTCAGTTGTTAAAAATTTGGGTCCTCTATCATAAGATGACGACTAAAAGAAGCGAATATATACTATTATAAAAAAATATATAAAACACATGGTATGTGCCTATAAAATTTTAAGTATTCCCTCGATTTCCTTAAGATGCCATCATCAAATCCTGACTTGGTGGTAATGGGACCAATGGGAAAATATGCTTTTTAAAATAAAAAAAGAATACAGAACTTTTCCCTTATTGAAAAATGAAATCGGTTAAAGGTTAGTCGGGTGAATAGAGAATGTCAAAAAAGTTTCGATATTGTCAACAATTACATATTTTTTTTAAGGGTTTTTTTACCACTACATCGATATTTTAGCCATAAGATAAACAAACCTTTTTTTAAATGATTTGTAAACAAATCAATTTATTTGCATATAAATTGATTTCTATATAAAAATAATAATATAAACCACTTACCGGGAGATTGTATATAACTGAGCGAGTTCCCTACAATTGGCCATCTTTTTTCACCTGGAATTTTTGTAATGAGTCTCATATTTCTATTATATTTGTCATAAAGGAATAAAACCAATATTAATATGACTAAAAGTCCTGAAATATATAATGAGTACATGATTGTTAGGACTAACACGTATGCCTTTGAAGGTGGGTGTACAGACACTGATACCTTAACGCTTCAATTTCAGTGTTAAAAGAAGTCGAGTTTTAATTAAATATTTAAATATTTTTTCGTATCATTGTTATGTAAATTTTTGGCGACCGAATAGTTACCAGATAATATCTGACATTGATTTCGACTAAATGGTCCAGCTAAATTAAATAAGTTATTGAGCGTAATGATAAATTTACATTGGCATATAAAATATGAATATTTGAAACAATTGATGAGCAAGCATAACAGTCCAGCTAAATTATAAAAAATAATTAAATTGCACCTGAGTGAAAAATGTTCATCACGATAGGCATTCTATATGTAGTTATATAAAGATCTGTAATATCTGATAAAAAGCTATAGTGGCCCCGCCACATTAATTGACTCTTTTACCGTTTTATTAATATATATTAGCGGCCTCTGTCCGGCTACGCCTGCATGTAATATACCAATGTTTATTTAAATATTTACAAAAAAAACCGATCAAACGCGCGTCGGACTCGCTCACAGGGTGTTCTGTACCAATTACAGGATTGATTGAGAAATAACTTATAGGCTTTGAGATGCGGCAAATAAACTCAACCAACTTAAGTTTACACTAATCGTGTAAATAACTATATGCATAGAACCTTTAATTTTTGTATGTATAGATGTACAAATATAGGTCAGCCGTAATTTAAGTTCTTTTTCAGTTTTATCTAATGTACCACATATAGCAGAGGATATAGGAGAAGGAATCTAGTGTTATGACACTGTTTTCCCTATTTTCCGAGCAAAGTTCAAATCATATCTTAATTTGCAGGATGCACACAATTAGTTTATTTCATACTAAATAAGTGTATATGCCCAATCACAATCCTGAAATTGGTACAGAACACCCACCCTGTGGGCGAGTAAAACTCGAGCTTGGTCGGTTTTTTTAAGACAAATAAACATTCGTAATTAATACAATTATCATTTTAAAATATAACACCATTTGCCAAGAATGACTCACACAGACACAAATCTATCAAAGCCATCATACGCCTCATTCAAAAAATCTGAATGTGTAAAATAGAACGAGAGATATCCCTTTCTCCTTCTAGTATGTTTTTTGAGAATTAAAAGTCGCAGATCGGCAATGCTAAGTAGTATTTTTATAGTAGATATTTACGTTTTTGGTATTTATCCGTAAATGCGTCACAGCCTGTATACAGGTATAATCATTAATATTGGTAAATATTTATTTTTATTCATACCTGTATTTCGTGTGACGCAGTTACGAGTTTAATCAATCTGTTGGCAAATGCTGCTTAATAAAACTAAGTGGTAAGCAGGAGAAGCCAAGAGTGGGCCGCTTTTACCGTATGATTTAAAGACGGCTAAGCTATTTCCTTAATTCGTAAACTAGGGACCCTCTCGCGGTTTCGCCCGCTTATATAATTATTGATTATATATATAATTATTGATTGATTTATAATAATAATGAAATTTTAAAGACAATATCTATACCCACTGTATTAAAAAGTAATATTTTAGCTAATTCAATAAAATAGTTATTTATAGCAATTTTGTCCAACTTCATTCTTTAAAATATGTTTAGAACCTTATATTACGTTTTGAAATACATATACAATACTTTATTATTAACTATGAAACGTATCTTTTTTTTTATATATTAAAAATATATATATATATATATATATATATATATATATATTAAGTGTTAAATAGTTACGAAGTCGTTGGTCGGGTTAAAAAAATACAAATTTTATACAAGCTTATATTAATTAATTAAAAAAAAATACAAAAAATCTTATCTTGTATACCAATTAATTCATTATTAGACAATAATGAATAGGTAAAATTCCATTCCCATAGTTGTGGATCTTTTTTAATCATAATTTTGTATAGTTCGGGCGCCTATCGTACCGACGCTCTTTATTTTATAAAATAAAATAAAATTTAATCAGCTTTACGCTTTATCCCGCTCACAGGAGGGTAGGCAGAGGGAACTTATGAGAGTGTTAAGACACTCCGTTCCCCATTCTCCGCCGAATTCTGGAAGCATTGCGTGTTGGCTGGTGGAACTCAACGCAGCGTTTGCATCGACACTAGAGCGAAGAAATGAAAATATAAATTTAAATCAATATTTACTTTCCTAGAGTGGGGATTGAACACACGACCAGTCACGTTAACAGTCGTACTTTGTGTCCATGCGTCAAGACTGGCGACTGGACTCTAAAATAAATGTTCTTTAATATTAGTATATAAAAAAGATAACTCTTTATTTATATCATTAGCAAAAGTTTGTGTTGCCCAAAATCGGTCTGGCAGTCTTTATCTTGCAATTGCGTTAAAACCAAACCAAACCAAAACCGCCTAATTTTGCGAGACTTTTGCATCTTGTATTTTGGACTTAGTGTCGTTTTAGATAGTATCTAAAGTGTTATAATGTATAATTTATTACTATTAATTCAATATATCTTAGCAGTTGTTATAATAACTGATACAATTTTTTTTTATGTTAGCTTTATGCTAACGCATACATATTATATATTGTGTTATAAATATTACACTGTTAGGTATATTTTTTATTTTATATTTAATAATACTTATTTTCTATTGTAAAACCGCACATATATCGGGCTGTGTTCGGTGCGCAATATTATGTCCGTTTGAAAGTTCAAATCGGACGGCTTAGTCACAGCCTCAAGGCGGAAGCGTCGTAATAAACTTGATATAATTGTCTTCATTTCCAGCATTGCAAATTTTTGACCTAAAATATAATTAATTTGATCTTTATTTATTGTGGATTTTTGGTAAATAAACTAATGACTGTCCGCGTAGGATATATCATATTTAATACATAAGTTATATTATTTCTGACATTGACAGTTATGACTATATGAGTATGTTTGTATATAAGCACGCCCTTTTGTATCATCCTTTTATGATATGTGACATCTTTCAAAAAATATCTTACACATGCATACTTTTATTTGAGCATTTGATTGCGTATTTATGGTAAGTCTATGTTGAGTTTATAATTAAATACCAGTACATAAAAATATATAGTAGAGTAGACAGAGGGAACCTGGTAACTTGGAAAGAGTTAAGACAGTCCGTTCCCTTTAAGACACTCCCGTCCACCACTTTCCGCCGAATTGTGAGAGCGAGCAAATGAAAGTATTAAATATTTAATTTCCTCGAGTATCCAGGTAAATCGAACCCACAACCTGTTGCGTTTATGCACGCTTGTGGCAATGCGCCGCGACCGATTTCAAGGGCCGATCTCTATACGTAGGCTAATTTCAAATAATATACGGAAAATTCCACGTCTTGCTTAAGTAATCGCTTAAAGTTCGTTTACCATAATTAAAATTGTTTTATGACATTTGATTAAAATCTGCGAAACAATAGCACCAACGTGTAGATATATGTATATACATTTTAAACATGTAGATATATGTATGTATATATAGTTTAAGTACAAATATTATTTAAAAATATTACTTCTACCTACTGTTACGGTTGTTTCTGAAAAGATCCAGATTTATTAATAGTATTTTTTTTATTTTACCAACTCATCAGTTTAAACTTAAGACTTCAATAATAAAATGAATACAAAAAATGGTTTTATTTACTACGTGCAGGGTAGCTAGTGACGTTCCGGAAATTTTGGTTTAATGTATTTATTTGTTGGTTTTATAACGTCGTAGTTTTATCCACTATTAAATTATTTATATATAAGTATTTAGTGGAATAATGTAAATTTTTGACTAATATTTGAATCAATTATTTGACATATATAGAAATTACACTTTTACCTATGCAGTTCCTAGGTCCAGCGCTGAACGGTATAAAGGCATAGGCGTGCCTATTCTGTGAGTTATGCGGTAAAAATCTTTCGGGTTTGAAGCTGTCAGGCTCAGGATACAAATCTTTACGGCGATGCAATTCGTAAATGGATATAAAAATATGACAATTTTTAGGTAGCACGTAGTTGCCTGGAAGAATATTATTAGATTTAAAATGAAAATATTTTAACCGTATTAAGACGTCGGGTTCCCAAAATGTATAATCTAAAATGAATAAAAATCAAAGAACTTATTACATTATTAGGTCTCGTTGCGTTATTTTTACCAGCAGCTTCACGATTTTTCGCATGCACGTATACATAATATGAAAGACAGAGGGAACCTGGTGCTACGACACAGACCGTTTGCCATCTTCTGCCCAATTTTCCAGAAATTACACAACAGTTACAAAAGTTACGTTACCGCGTATCCGAGACACGTCAAGGTCACGTCAAGTTGCAGGAAACTGGGGAATTTAGTGCGTACCTTCTAGAAAGTCCTAGAACTATAGTCCTAGTTCCCATTAAGACACTTCCGTTACCCACTTTCCGCCGAATTCTAAAGTCATTGTGTGTTAAGTGGCTTGCGTTTATGTCTGCGAACTTAGCAGAGCATCCAGCGGACCCAGTCCAGCCAGCAGCTGAGTTCTACAGTTCCTGATATAGGAATAGTTCTTAAGTTTTTATCCCAAAAAAATAAATTTGTAAAAAGGTAGTTTTTGCAAATAAAAATGGAGCGAGTTCTGCACACATGGCGGTGAGGAAAAAATAATTATTGATCATTTTTATTAATTGTTCGAATCATAAAGTAAATTTTAAAAAAGATAAAATTAGACGCCGGATCTCTTTAATTTATAAAAAGTTATAATTTTATCTTTAAAATGGATGTAATAAGATTGAAAGTTACATTTATTTTCAAGCAGAGCATATTGAAATACAAGAATTGTTAAACTAAGTTTAATTGTTAAAAACGTAAAGAACTAAAAAAGTACATACATAACTCGTGTAGAAACTCGTGAACACAAAATTGCAAGTAGAGTATAGTTGCAATTTTTTAGAAGTAAAACATTTTAAAAATAGTGATATTATAGTAAGTAGTCAGTAGTAGTAAGAGGCCAATCGCGGCGCAAAGTGTGACTGAAAACCGATTGGTTGTGGGTTCGATCCCAACTTGAGAGGATGAAATATTTACTTAAATTTATATTTCCATATCTTCGCTCTGGTCTCGAGGCAAAGGGCGGTGTTGATTTCTGCCACTTAACACGTAATGCCTCCAGAATTCGGCAGAAAGTGGGGAACGGAGTGCCTTAACACTAGGTCCCTTCTGCCCACCCTGCTGTGTGCGGGATACGGCGTGCAGCTTTTTTTTTTAATTTTATAGTAAATAGTAGTAGTCAGTAAAATATAAGTAAGTCTTAAGTCTCCTAACTTTTTATTCATATGCGTGAAAGGGTGAACTCTTCGATTTCTAATAGAAAAAAAACAGTTTAAATTTATTATAAAGAGCCTATTACAAAACTAGAACTTATGAATAAATGCCAGCAGAACATATTAAAAATGCTTTTTGTTGAACCGGACAATATATATATTAAAAATTGTTAATATCAAGGTCAAAACCGAGAACCAGACCAGACCAAACCAAATACAAAACTGCCAGCAGATCCCAGTTAAGTACACGAAATGTTGTAAAATATCAATTTAAAATGTTCATACGAGAAAGTACTTATATTTTTCTTTGGTATTATGCTCAGACGCGGGAATTCTTAGATTTTTTACGAAATAGGAAAATTCTATTGTAAAAAGCCTATTACAAAATTAAAAATCATGTAAAAATGTCAGCAGAGGACAGTTAAATATTTAACTTCATAATAAATATCAATTTAAATTGTTCAGAAGAAAAAAATATTTTTTAAATACTTAATCACGCTAAGAAACGAAAAATCATCGATTCCTTTCAGAATATGAACAATTATTTTATAAAAAAATAAAAAATTAAAAATTAGCTTCACGCTATATCCCGCACACAGCAGGGTAGGCAGAGGGAACCTAGTGTTAAGACACTTCGTTCCCCACTTTCTGCCGAATTTTAGAGGCATTGTGTGTTGAGTGGCAGAACTCAACGCCGCGCTTTGCCTTGACACCAGAGCGAAGAAATGAAAATATAAATTTAAGTAAATATTTCATCTCCTCGAGTGGGAATTGAACCCACAACCAGTCGGTTTTACAGTCACACTTTGTACCACTGCGCCACGACTGGCCTCAGATTCTATTATAAAGAGCCTAAAATAAAACAGGACCTCATGTATTTCTCACAATAAACCACTAATATACAAACCAATGGTAACTTCTTCGGTGGTATATCGGATGATAATTGGTACACTTGGATACAGTCGTAAAGCTTCTTTTATACAACACTCCAAATACTTCATTTCATTAAGGTCTTCCATCGTTGGCACTCGTTGTGAGTCTCCAAAGATGTTTTGCATTTCTTGGTATATTTTTTCCTAAAATAAATAACTTTTAGCTAAATAATTTAATATATAATTGTATTTTGGTTAGTTATTCATATTACTTATTTGCATTATATTACTATTGTGGAGTCTATAACTAAAAGTGCTATTCTTTTGGGCTCGATCCTCCTTAGCGGAAATGTTTATATAAATTTTTTGCACGCTGCCCTATAAATTTATGATTTAGCGAATTAGCCGTAAAATTATTAACTGAGTGTCTTAATACTATTTTCTCTCTGCTTTTCAGTTGTTCACTGCTGAACTCTCATAGAGAGCCAACCATCCCCACGGTTGGGCAACTCGCAACCATTCGCTGCCCCCCAAATCATGTTCACGCTATATCCCGCATACATCGGGGCAGGCAGAGGAATCCTTCTGTTAAGATAAACCGTTCCCCAATTTCCGCCTAATTTTGGAGGCATTGCGTGTTGTGTGGTGGAACGCAATGCCGCGCTTTGCCTCGAAACCAGAGCGAAAAAATAGAAATATGAATTTAAGTAAATATTTCATTTTCGCGAGTAGGGATCGAACTCACAACCAGTTGCAATTACAGTCACACTTTGTGCCCCTGCGCCACAACTGTTTTTTTATTTTTTTTATTTCCGGTAAATCAACTTTGAATGTTTTTTTTGTGGGAGGGAGGGCTCAGTTATAATATTTGAAGGATTAATTTAAATATTGAAATTCTTTGATACTTTTACACTCCTAGCTCTCATGAACGCAAAATGTAGAAGTCGATTTACTGAGGCATCAATTATACTTCATTTTATACAAATTAATAACTAAAACATAGCAACAAAAAAGACACGGACAATAGAAATCGGTGGCGTAAAAATAAAAACTCCGGATACATACATACATATATATATATATATTGTTTGTGTTTTGTATTAACATATATATGTAAAAGGTAAGGTGTTTTGAAAGAGATGAAGGAATGACGGAATGCAAGATAAATGTAAATGGTAAGATATTAGAGGCCAGTCGTGGCGCAGTGGCACGAAGTGTGACTGTAAAACCGACTGGTTGTGGGTTCGATCCCCACTTGAGGAGATGAAATATTTACTTAAATTTATATTTCCATTTCTTCGCTCTGGTGTCGAGGCTGAGCGCGGCGTTGAGATCTGCCACTTAACACGCAATGTCTCCAGAATTCGGCAGAAAGTGGGGAATGGAGTGTCTTAACACTAGGTTCCCTCTGCCTACCCTGCTGTGTGCGGGATACAGCGTGAAGCTGATTGATTGATTGATTGAAGATATTAGAACAAGTGAATGAAGTGGTATACTTGGGAAGAATGTTTAGTAGAGATAAGAGATGGATGTGGAAAGGCGTTTTGCTGCCGGTAACAAGGTTAACGGAGCCTTAGCTGCATTGATGAGACAGCGAAAAGTCAGCACATCTGCGCGCTTAGCCGTACACAATGCAGTTTTGGATGGACATGACAGTGGACGAGGCGAAAGAAGTATGTACCCCGCTAGGGATAAGTGAAGTGAAGTTAGTTTAGTTTATGTATAAGGTATCACCATAATAAAATTATGATTATAAGTAATTACTTACTTGCACCTCAGTTTCATACGCGATTGTCATTAGAAAGTACGTTAACGCTTGTGAGGTTGTATCGTGTCCCTGGAAAGAAAATATTATCAAATCAAAGCTATATTAAATAAGTATATGTTTGTAATATATTTTGTAAGTGTTATTCCATACCTAGGAAAAAAAATACTTATCTAGGAAACGTTTAAAAATTGAACGGATTCTAACCTGCGCCTCCTGGAAACTGACCAGGCAGAGCGCCTAGTTCGCTGAGCCATACGTTTTCATCGAGTTACATCGAAATTTTTATCGAAATTTTTATTTTTATAAATTTTTGTAGGAAAAAAATGTTTAAAATATTTAATGAATAGCATTCTCTCTTGCCAGACGATAACTCATAGTATCTATCTTTGGGTGGCGGAAATTTGTAAGAATCTCCATAGATCACTATATAAATAAGTTGTAATAAGCGTATAAAAATTTTAATTCAGCACGTCAGAGCACGCGCGACAATCCGCCTGGTCGGTTTCCAGGAGGCGCGGGTTCGAATCCTTTTAGATTAAAAATGTTTATACGTTTTCTTAATAAGTATATATGTTTATAATTATACCTCAAACATAAATGTATCAACTTCCTCTCTTATACCATTTGTGTCAATGTTACCAATTTTTTCATTCTCAAGAAGTAAATCTAGCATTGCTAGTCTCCCTTTTTGTCCATATTTTTCAGTATCTTCAAGTGCGTTAATATTATTTTTTTCTAAGAATATTCTTCTATTTTTTATTATTCTACTTGTAAATATGTGAAGATCTCTAAGTGCTTTTTCTTGGATTTTAGCTAAATTTGACAGTCTGAACATGAAATTAAAATGTAACCAAATTCTACATAATCTCTGTATGACGGATACTCCCATAATTTCTATTGCTTTTGAATATTTATTTGCAACAGAATCAATGTCATCTTGGATTGAAGTACCCATTGCTGTTTCTAAAAAAATAAATTGTATTATAAATTTAATGTATGTATTATTTATTACTAAATGCATTCTTAATTAAATACAATATCTATTAATTCAATATTATAATTTTAACATTATAAAAAGATTATAACGATTTAAAAATTATTGGGATTTTGAAATAACTCCAATATTTTGGTCATACATCATGTAATTATAAATTTCACTTCATGTTTCATTTCAAATAATTTAACATATTTCATCTGTCTTGGTGTATTTGTATATAACAGTTATGTATAACATAGTTGACGGGGACATTCCTTGCACATTACATTGTACTTAATCATTAATTCTTGGTTCACATATTTATGATCAATAAACTCAATATAAATCAAATGTCTTAAACTATCATAACTGTCAAACTGTTTGCACATCATTAAAATTTTCCTGTTTGATTGATTTAATCTCATTTATACAGAGTGGAAGTGTCAGCACCACTTTAAATGAAACCACAGGTTTAACTACTCTATAAAAGCCTAACACAATTATTTTTTTCCCAAAAATGAAAAAGTGTTTTTTTCAAACAAAATAAATGATAAAATCATTGTTGTAATATAATAACATGCATACATAAACCTATCATACGCCTTGTTCCGGAATCAAGTTGCAGGTTTTGGTGGCAAAGTTCAAAGTTATTTAACTATGTATGGTATGGATAAAAATCGTGAAATAAAAAAAAACCTACGTCTAAACTGTTCAGTTATTTTGATTAATTTCTTTAGGTATAGGTTTAAAATATTTTACCCTTTACGCTGTTCCCGTAAAAGGAGCGCTGACACTTCCACCCTTATAAGTTGTTCTCTATCTGAGACCCTCATGACAATAACATTATTTTTCATTATCATTGGTTTTTCATTATTCTTCTCATGGTAGTACCTTCCGTAAACAGATATCTTTGCAAATCAAATGCATATAAAACTTTCTCAAAGTTATATCTCTCATACGTATCATTAATCTTTTTATCTATCAATATAGTTTCTCTACCACATATTTTGATATTCTTTTTGTTATCCAATTTAACATAATTTTTATGCTGAGCCTCGTTCAACTTTCATAAGTAGTCCCACTTAAAGGTCGTGTGCTTTGAGGTTCCATTATCAAGATTCGTGTTCTTATCATACTTCATCTTTGGTATCTTGCAATCATTAGCGAAGTAGATTCTTTTTTAGCATATTGTCGCATACAAATGTAGAATGATTCTTTTTATTTCCATTTCTTTGTTTGAAATTTCTTTTCGACGTCACTAATTCTATCCCTCTGCTACATAGTTGCCTAACTTCATCTGCTAGGCGAAAAGTTTTTGGATTGTTTGGCAATGTTTTTGGAGTGAGTACGTAGTCTAATCTTAGCCATGAATACTGTGTAGCTGATTTGTTAAGTTTTCCACCTTGGCTGCATACTGTGGCATCTTATCACGGGCACTAAATGCATAACAATATTTCCTGACACTGACATTATATAGTACTAACAACAACTATATTCAAAATGCTAAAAGATTAACCTTGATATTATCCCGATATTGTTCTCCAATAATACTACTTAAATATTTAAATTCGTTTATAATACATACATTTTATTGACTCCGTTAAATTATATTTATTAGTTTTTATTCTTTATATCATTATTTCAATCTAAACAATTAATTACAAAGACACTCGATATAAAGTTAAATGAATTTAGTACATTTATGTACACATTGTGACCTTTAAAGTTATTTTTAAAATTATGATTATGTGAACATTATATTTATTAATTTAAAGAGAAACAAAGGAAACGTCGCTCTTATCACATTGTAACTCACAAGGCATAATTATAAATAGCGCTTTATATTGATAAAAGTCTTGCTTAATATAATATAATTAAGTAGAAGTGTATAATAACTAATGAAAAATATGTTAGTATAGTATTTTTTTGGAACTACTGGACGCACTGAACAGGCAAGACTTCTTCTTTTTTGTACATCCATTAAGCCTTTGGAGGACAGAGAGGAGGTCCTGTATTTGATTTTAAAGATTGGTACACCTGGAGTAGAAATTTAATTGCCTAGCTAAACTATAAAACGTAATTAAATCTTGTCTTAGCCAAAAGTGCTCCGTGTTAGGAGCACTTTTCATTGACATTTGGAAGGGAACGGAAACAGGCAATCTGATAAGGAACCCTAATAGATGACAAAATTATAAAACTGGTTAAGTGCAAGTCGGACTCGCCCACCGTACGGAAGCTACCAATTTCAAAATTGTAGGTCGACGGAAAGTACAGCTTATAAAAATTTACAAACTTAAGTATGGCATATGGATTTATTTTGTATAAAAATAGAAATAAAAATTAATAATACAAATAAAAATAGTTGAAAATTGATGGAAGAGTTTTAAGGCGCAGGAGGGCACCATCTGACTATGAACGCGATAGTTTTAAAATTTTATAGCAACGGTGAGGGCCATTAAATACGCACAAACAATGTTGTGGTCGCTATCTAGTTTCAGAATAAACGTTTATGAGGGTTATGCTAGTTCTTGAAGTGACATACTTAAGGCAAGTATATATAAATAAACATAGTTACAAACCACACATGACACGTAATGTCGTAGCACTTATTAAGGGCAGTAAGTCTGTTTTTTCATTTCCAACCTCTTCTTGTACTTTAGCCAAAAAAATATCCGTCCTTTCCGTGAAAATAACAAAATATTTTTTCAAAATATTGAAATGAAAGGCTTGTGTTAATAATTTACGACGTTGATGCCATTTTTGTCCTGGAACAGAAAATATCGTTTCATATCGATCATGAATAATCCAGTGAACTTTAGACTTTTTAAGCAACTATCAAATTGCACCGATTCTGAGTACTTACTACTCGAGGCATATAATACACACGCATTTAATCAGCGTTGGTAAATATGTATTTTTTATCAGCTTCACGCTGTATTCCGCACACAGCAGGTTAGGCAGAAAAAACCTAGTGTTAAGACACTCCGTTGCCCATTTTTTGCCGAACTTTTCGAGGTATTGTGTGTTGAGTGGCGGAACTCGACGCCGACAAGTAAATATATTTTGGTTAAAAGAATTAATTAAATTATCATTAGGTTCCTTATATGAGCATGTTTATATTGACAAGTTTATTCTGTCTTTGGTCTATTGGCCAAAAACGTGGGTCATGTATCAATAAATATGCTGTTTGATGTCGGTCCAGTCATGGCAAATTATTATAATGTATGTTTTGGAATCGCCGTGTTGTCTCCTTGGTCTTGTGTATAGCAATTTTAGAGATAAATATATTAATAATATAGTGTCATGATTAACCAGACTAACAATATTTCTGTCTTGTGTTCGTAATTCGTATGCAATTGTCTATTGTAAGATAACTTCAAATTGCCCAGTAATTAGATGATGTTCGAAATCATTGTAATATAAAAACGTAAAATACATTTTGAATACGTCCAATTTAAAACGTAGTTTTAGTGTTTTATTACAGGTGCATTTATTCTTAAAAAAAAACATTTTAAGATAAAATGTTATCTTATTTAAATGAAGTATTTTTTAATTAAATTGAGAGTCATATTTACCATTGCTAGTCAAAAGTCCTTCGCTCAGCCACGGCTTTAGAAAGTTGTAGGGAATTTTTTTTTCATTGTATTGAACAGATGATAAGATGATCTAATAAACAAATAATATTAGTGATTAGTATATTGAATTTGAATTTGATCTAGCTCTCTCGCTGTTTTGACATGGGCCAAATCTGTCAGACTGTTAGTAAATCCAGGGAAGTCGCGATCACTGGAAGCAGCAATCTTAGACATAAAATAAATATATAAAACAATAAAAACTCAACGCCGAGGATCTGGTATTCAGGAGTAGAAATCAAATATTGTGACAAAGTAAAAAAATTGGGCCTAATTTTTGATAGACACATGCCCTGGATATGCACATTAATGATATCAACAAACGCATGCATTTCTCTTTTCATTCTCTTAAGCGTTTCCAATACTATCTACCTCATAAAACTATAATGATGCTTGCACAATCTCTACTCTTACCTAGTCTCGACTACGCCGATGTGTGTTATTTGGATGTGACCGAGGAGCTTCTTAACAAATTAGAGCGACACCAAAATCTCGTCATACGATGACCTATGACCACGTCTCCCAATTTCGAATTCAGTTTTATTGACTGAAACTCTGGATTCGCCGAGATATGCACAGTTTTTTATTTCTTTTTAATCATCCTTAACAACTAGAATTTTACTTGTTATCTTTGTTCCCGCTTTAACGTTCTACCTTTCGCTACACGCTCAAGGATGTTTGGTGTCATACCAACGCTTAACGTACCGAAGAGTAATACCAAATTCCTTCAGAAATCCTTTTCTGTATACGCCGCATCCCTCTGGAACCAAATCCCTAAAACTATCCGGAAAACCACTTTCATAAATTCCTTTAAATCCCAATTAAAACAACATCTTTTGCAACGTTAGCATTTGATCTTTATTAATATAGTGGTTTACTTTAATAAAACATTACTTCATCTTTATAGTAAAGCCTTCTTTTCTTTTAGTTTGTCTTTATACTTGTCGTATAAGTATTTCTTATTAAAATATTATTCCCATTACTCCTCCTTACAATCGCTTAATAATTAAAGTTTTTATAGCTCTTTTGGTAATCGGCGGTTTTGGGTGTTTTGTAGAGTTCTTAGTAGTAGTGTAACTAATTTAAGAACTCATTAATACTATAAATAAAGCAGCTTCACGTTGTATCCCGGTTAGGCAGGGTAGACGGAGGGAACCTAGTGTTAAGACACTCCGTTCCCCACTTTCTGCCGAATTCTGGAGACATTGCGTGTTGAGTGGCAGAACTCGACGCCACGCTTTGCCTCGTCATCAGAGTGAAAAAATGAAAATATAAATTTAAATAAACATTTTATCTCTTCGAGTGGGGATCGAACCCACAAACAGTCGGTTTTACAGTCACACTTTGTGCTCCTGCGCTACGACTGGCCTCTCAATAATATAATTCTTATCAAATAGTAATTCAAGGGCAATTTAGAATTTTAAAAATATTCCCTAATTACGATTTACGATCCTCGCATACAAAGGATTCCAAAGGAAGAGTGCATGTAAGTGAGATGTTACTATCATTAGTATGAGCCGAAAGGTCAAGTTTGTTGGGTAATTTATTTGATACGATACCTATTAAAAAGTACTTGATAAGTACAAGTATCGAATACAAAGTATCGGTATCGAAAGGCAATGTATTCGATACCACAAAGTATCGATGTTTTATTAGTGTCTCTAAGAGCACTATATTTAATAAGAACGGACGTATTACGCCGAGCTCTGGTAAACTCTAACTATAATCTAGAAGGGCTTAATCTCGCCATCAGCAGTTCTAACCATAGAAGCGGAATCGTGGTATATGTATATTATACCACGATTGATACTATGATCATTTCAACATAGGCCTGAGATGCCTGGATTCCTTTGGATCACAATGCCAGATACGCTGACGAGGCATACAGTCAAAAGCCCTCTGCAGATCTAAAAAGATCAAAAACTCCTGGAAGTAGCTTCTACATTTTTCTTTCACAGGGGCATGACTGACTGACAAAGCAGCATATTCCCAAGAGATGCTCAATCTCTGACGGAAAGACATTTTGCGATATCTTGCGTTGCCGGGTCTAATTTAATTAAGATTATTTGGATTCTAATAACGTGTCTATGTGTGTACATGATAATTTAAGCCAGAATTAAATAATTCTACGCAACAAATGCTTACTTTCCTCAAACGTGAATATTTTCAGCCATTTATCTACGGTAATTTTACACTCGTATAAGGTCATAGAGTAAGTGTTGAGCTCTCTATTAATTATATTGTATAAGAAAGGTGAATGACTGACAGTCGTATTTTCTCTTAGCATAGGCTGTACGAACTGTATGTATATGTGCTACAAAAATATGTCGTCTTTTATTGAGAACGTTTGGATTATAAGGCAACGATTCGTGTATAAGTGGTCCATTGGGAATGTATAAGGCTTAAAACACATGACCCTGATCAGAGATCGTGGTCCGCTCCAGGTCTATAAAGTTGGACGTACAATAGACAATTTGCGAATTTGCGAGCGAGTCTCGGTAGTACCTACGTACGAGGCGAGGATAGTACGTACTCCGGCAGTAAATTTCAGCATGCCCGATTTTTGGCCCAAAACCGAAATATGGCTATCACTACACTCTAAGCTACTTTTCGCCTTATTTTTGTTAAGAGTCGAAATTAATGCTAATTAACGCTACGCTTTGTCTAAAATATAATCGTTCCTCTGAGTGGGGATCGAACCAGAACTCGCAATTACAGTCTATGGCTATTATTAAATAAAAATATATACCTATTAGATAAAACTGTGTTTATATTTTATCTTAAGTATGTATTGCTCCTCGTATTTTTTAGAATTTGTTTCTGCTTACAATAAATAATTAAATTGAAATTATACCTCAATAATTTCTGGATCTGTAGTTCCAAAAGCCCAGGCATTAATGGCATGAACTTGAACATTACTACCGTAATCCCTGAATATACTTCTTATATATTTAAATAGTTCCACTTAAACAAAATACATACAAAATTTATAAACAGTCGATGTTTTACTTTCAAATGTATAAAAATCATCTTAAAGATTAAATTTGTCTCCTTAAATTGTCTTAAAAATTGATTTTTTTAAATATGTAACTTTATACAATGTACATTCTTTTTATTCTGTCTTACTAAAGAAGATAAATAAAAAAACTTACCAGGAGAAAGTAAAAAGTTAAAAGAATTGCCTACAATTGGCATCCGCCTTGGTCCCGGGATTTTTATGATAAGCCTCACTGCTCTATTGTAGCGATCGTACAAATATAAACACAGAAAAAATAAGAAAATAAAAATAAGGACCACTGACGATGACGACGACATTGTTTCAAAGAATGTTTACTAAAAGGACAATCCAGTCACAATATGTACATAAATATGATAGTACAAAAGGGTTAAACAGAGTCAAACGGACAATGTACGTGAAGAAAATTGCACGTATTCATTATCATCTTTCTATATATGTATATGGATATATATAAAAAAATGTTTACTGTATGTCTGTTTGTATAAATTTTCCGAATTTTATTCTGCTACAAGATGTTGTTTATCTTTGATTGATGATCATTAAAATTGATAAGGTACTTCTTAAAGTCCTAGCAAGCTGATTTTTTTTGCAAGTTAATGTTAATGATAAAAAATATAAAAAATAATAATTTGGTACTTAAGAGGATAAAGTATCAATCCTATGTCCTCTTAAATTCTTAAAGGATTACTCCTTTAATATTAGGTAATATATGCTAGTTTCTATGTAAGTTTGAGTTTGTACACAAATAACTAAAAAAATATAATATAAATACTGTAACAAAAAAGATGTAAGAACACATTATAATAATTATTAATTATAAGCCAGTCGTGGTGTGACAAAGTGTGCCTGTAAGCCGACTGGTTGTGGGTTCGATCTCCATTCGAGGAAATGAAATATTTACTTGCATTTATATTTCCATTTCTTCGCTCTTTTGTCGAGGTAAAATAAGGCGTTGAGTTCTGCCATTCAATAAGCAGTCTTCAGAATTCGGCAGAAAGGGGGAACGGAGTATATTTCTTCTGCCTACCGTACTGTGTGCGGGATATAGCGTGAAGCTGATTTATTGTGTTGCTGTTTGTATTTAACGTATTACATGTACTCGTATATACAAATTATATCCAAATATTGATAGATTTACTTAGGAGTACTTATTTTTCCTTATAACTGGAGATTGACATATATACATATATATATGTCAATTAACATTAATTAAACACAGGCAATTATGTACATACATATTGTGTGTACATAATTGCCTGTGTGTTAAGACACTTAATGAACTTTAATGTTATAATCGTAGCAATAATTATTTGTAACTTAATATTTTTTCTATATTTAAATTAAATTAATTATTGAACTAAATACATAGTATTTAATTCAATAAATACTATGCATTTAATTCAATAATTAATTTAATTTAATAGTAGTTTATTAATTTAATTTAATTTAATAGTAGTAGTTTGTATGGATTTATTTCCAAAAGTCATAAATTATTATTGTATGTAAGCTTATTATGTTAATGTGGCGGTAATTAGATATAATAATTACGTCCACTGACAACACGGATCTTACCTCAGTCTACCCGTGATCACGAACTAAAGTTACGAAGTAAAGTTTTCGCTACGTCAGGTATCCAAATTTATACAATCTATATATATAAAAGGACATGTACCTGACTGACTAAGGTAAGATGCACGCACAGCCGTAACCACGTAATGGTAGAAACGTAAAATTTGGACAGCTAAACCCTATAGGGATGAAATAGGGGTTGAACGTTTGTATGGGTTTATTTTTAAAACAGCACCGATTTTTATAAAATTTGAAATTCAAACTCTTTAAAATATTTCATTGACCACGTGTTTCACGATTTTTTAGAATTCACCCCCTAAAGGCCCCCCCAAATAAGGGGTTGAAAGTTTATATGAAAAAATCTTTAAATCGCCATCGATTATTATAAAAATTTAAAGTCAAACTGTTAAAAATATTTTATTAAACATGTGTTTCGTGTTTTTCTTAGAATTCACCCCTAAAGGTGCAAATAAGCAGGCGAAGCTGCGCGCGCCCACTAGTATATTATATAAGCGATTAATCTGGTCAAGTTTCATATAAAAATCGAAGATCTTCTTATTATGGTCTTTTCAATATTTATGTACACATTTTATTTTAATTTAGTAGTTATTTTATTTATTTCTGTTTAAAAACTGTACATAAATTGGATTTTTACTACGTAGAACCATATCTGTTACCAAGACCAAATCTTCGGGTTTTGTAACTGCATTCAACTGATATATCCTCAATATACCAGATAATATTGTTTTCATTTCCAGCATAGCAGCTTTTTGACCTGTAAAAATAATAATTACATTATAAAAAGTTGTGGGTTTGATCCCCACTCGAGGAGATGAAATATTTACTTAAATTTATATTTCCATTTCTTCGCTCTGGTGTCGAAGCAAAGCGCGGCGTAGAGCTCTGCCACTCAACACGCAATGCCTCCAAAATTCGGCAGAAAGTGGGGAACGGAGTGTCTTACACTAGGTTCCCTCTGCCTACCCTGATGAAGCTAATTTAATTTATAAAAAGTATATCCTGTTAATATTGATATACTTACAACAGGTATATAAATACGTACGCATCTCCCAATCATAGGAGTTTAGCAAATCAGAATCTGAATCTCAAACACGACACTGCTTTCTTCATAAATAATCCTTTTTTTAATTTTAACGCTTTACGTAATAAGAAGTTTAAATCTTGTGTTAAGCTCTTTTTAATTTTTCGTTCAATAAGAATGTGTATTTGTGTTATGGACGACCTATATATTATGTTATAGTAATAACAATTATATTTTATTACCTATACAATTTCTTGGTCCAGCACTAAAAGGAATGAATGAAAAATTATGCATTTTGCTACAGTTCTCAGGTAAAAAGCGTTCAGGGATAAATTTTTCTGCTTCTGGGTAAATGTCTTCTCGACGATGCAAATCATATATCATAATATTCACATGTGTCTTAGCTGGTATTGTGTAGCCACCTGTTTATAATAGACATTATTAAAATAAATATAAAACATTATAATTGTACATTTAAAAAATATATATTTTCTGGAAACAGTAGTAAAACATTGAAATTTATTTACGTGACTAACTTTGTTCAATGTACATTGTACATATTTCATATACTTATTTGTACCTAAGACTATTTCTTCTTTAATAAACCTTACTATGTATGGAACGGAAGGATAATGACGCAGACTTTCTTTTATGCAGCATTCTAGATATTTCATCTCGTATAAATCTTCTGTTGTAGGAATGCGGTTTGAGGAATCGAATATTCTATCTAATTCTTTGTGAAGTTTCTCCTGGAATATAAAGAAATATTTATGGATATCTTAATTACAGATAAAAAATCCTCAAACTTTTTACAATTTTGAAGATCAAAATGCTATTTATTTAGATAAGTAATATGCGAAAGAAGATTAGTAGATACGAAATGTACAGAAAAGGCCTCCCTGGCTGATGATCATTCATTCCTTAAAAGTGTTTATTTGTCCAAATCGAGCAGTCGCGACGGCCTTACCTGTGCTGCGTGGTTATTTGCTAACAACATCATTGTAAACAGTAATGCGGTGCCAGTTGTGTCATAACCCTAAAATAAAATTAAAGATGGTGGTTACATGATAAATATTTAGGTTTATAATTTTGATTTCTGTACGGGGGCCGTGAGTTTTAAATTTAATTTACTTACTTCAAAAGTTTATTTTAAATTTAATTTACTTACTTCAAAAAGAAAAGTGTCCAATTCTTCTCTAATACCCATATCATCGATTTCCATTTCTCTTTCTTTTTCTAAAAGCAGATCTAGTAATATTAGATTAGAATTCTTTTTCTCAATTGAATTGTTCATTTTAAGTAGATCTCTATCAATTAGTATTTTTCTCTTATTGTTTATTATACTTATAGTAAATGTATGCATTATTTCAGTAACTTTTTTCTGCAGTGCTCCTATATCGGAGTATTTAAATATAAAATCGAAAAAATACCATACTCTACACGCTCTTTCTACAGCACACTCTCCAAATGTTTCAATAGCCTTTAAATATTTATGCATATCAATAGTGTCCTCTTTATTTACACCGGTTGAAATTTCTATAGAAATAAAATATATTTATACATTACTTATTAAGAAATAAATAACATTTTTTATTTTTATTTGTTTTATTAACATTTCTTTATGTCACATATATTTTTGTTACACGTACCGCACATAATACCAAGAGAGGCAGACATAACCAGGTTTTGTAGGTTTGTCTTCGCCTCTTCTTTCTCTTTGATCTTATTTATTAATTTATCAGTATGTTCTCCAAATATTTGTACATATTTCTTTAGAATATTGAAGTGAAATGCTCTGGTTAATATTTTACGCCTATTGTGCCATTTCATACCTATTGAACATATCAAGAAAGTTTTTAATTTTTACCCAATTGAGCAACGTAAAGGAGGTAGAGGCTTATCAATCTATACATGTATGTATATAGCGCTAAAGACAACAGTCTGGCCGATTTCAATGATACTTGCGTGAATCGATATCTTCTTACCTTGTGAGTATCAATTAGTAAACACTTTATAATAAACATGGCATATTGTTAAAATAAAAAATAAATAAATCGACAACTATGTCAAATGGGATTAATAAATTTAATTTATCGTTAAAAGTATTCAAAACACACATTTTATGTGTGTATATTCTTTTAAATAAAAAAATTAAAAGTACCAGAAATATCTTTCATTCATATAAAATATAAATACTTTAATATTGCAAGCGGTTAGTATTTATTATGATAAAAATTATTTAATAATCAATCGTGGCAAAATTAATAACTATTGGGTTTGTTTTGTTTTTGCAGTAATTTAGTGGGGCGAATAGGTACAAGCTACTGTTATTAACAGTAGCTAGTAAACAATAATAGGTTTTTTAATTGTATATTTTGGTAACAACAGGATGAACTCCTCCAGTCGATTTAAAGCTGCCACTATATGTTATAAGAGAATAGTAAATTAGCTTAATATAAATATTTTCAAGAATAGATGAAAACCGCCACCGTCACGGGCCTAATTAGATATTTCACTACTGTGCTATATTGACGTTCAAGAGAACTGATTTGATTGGACGCATTTTATTACAATGACATAAGTTACTAATATATATTTTTACCATTACTGATGAGGAGTCCGTCGTTAAGCCAAGGTCTTAAAAAATCATACGGCACCTTTTTATCGTTAAACCGTGTCTTCGAAAGTATTTTCTGTTAAAAAATATTTTATTTGAGTATTACATTATATGATTATTAAGCATAATATTATGTAGGTACGTATTCTGTTTTTTTTTACGCTTAAAAGCTATATGGATGGAACGTGCGAGAGAAGTGGTTGTTCTTACGCGCAATTTTTACCATACGTTTGCCTCCTGGGTGTATAGTGCCCTTTTGATTAACAATGTACCTTCCATCATTCACCTTCCTTATGATTTTTATTGATTTACGCATGGAAAATGGAGATTTAGTAGGTATTGTTTTTTTGGATTATGAGTTCACGATAGTTGTAGTAACTAAAATCTACAAAAATTTAAAATCAAAGCTTTACTAGCATCTGCCGACGAGCCGACTGAACAAGAAAACTTATTAGAAGATCTTCTTCATCGAGATAATCTAATCCGCAAAATAACTTAATAATAGAATAGTCGGAGGGGAAGGACTTCGAAATCAAAAGATCTCGGACTGTCTATAAATATTGAGAACAAGGACAGTGGTGGTGAACATTAATGCGCAAATTAAAGGGCTCCCTCGAGCCTACACTTAGGTCACAAGATCCAGGCACGGCTCTGTGCCGCTTTCCATGCAACGCAAAGGACACTTGTGCGGGGAATCCATGGGATGCTAACAAATTTATTTTGTTTGAAAACGAGAACCTTGTTAGCGTTACAAGTATTCGTCGCTTCTAAAGAAGAGACACTTATAAAAAAGATAAAAAATAACCTCAATGTCCTGTGGATCATATATATTCACACATCTAAAATTAATCGAATGCAGTTGTATAATGCTTCTATATTTTTTGTAAAGTTGTCTTGAGAATTGAAATAATTGATCTGTAATACACATAAAAGCTGATTAGCAATCATTATTTATAAATGTTTACCATATAAGGATTAATATACCATACCATATAATGGATAATAACTTAAGTATGGTAAATAGAAATACATTTTACCTATTATGATTAATTATACGAGATCTTCATTGTTGAATTGTTAACAATAGGTATAGTTTATAATAACAGCAAAAAAACTGCCCGCTGCCTTGCATTACATTATGTATGTGTGAATGTGTGACTTCTATTTATAGGAAATATTTATTTGAGGCCATCGAGGAGCAATGTGGCAATGACTGACTGATTGCATGGCAACCATAACGATCGTGTTGTCGATACATAATCCGTGGACTATTATTTTTATTTTCCAACTCTGATAGACAAAGTGCATTGTTGAGTTCTCCGGCTCAAAGTTAGTCTAGACACTAGAATTGCTCTACCCACCCCGATATATGCGGAATAAAGCGTGAAGCTATAAAACATATGTATTACCTGGTGGTAAAAGAAATTGGAAAGCATTTCCTATAACGGGTAATCCCTTTGGTCCTGGTATTGCAGAAATTAATCTGCCTTCTCTCGAAAACCGCAAATAAATACACAATAATATAAGAACAGACACAATTGTTGTTGTTAAGGCTAACATTCTTGATATGTAAAATTTGAGAACACAAAGTTTGTTTTAAATATTTATTATCAAAAATTTTGGGTCATGTTTCTACCATTTCATGCTCACTGAATTTTTAATAAGGCAATTATTTATTATCTCGAAATTTGACTTTATCCTAATTAATTACTTTTACAAAAAAAAAATTCCGAATTCATATGTGAAATTAAAAATATTTAGAGGTTTTGCCCACTTGAATACACGATTTATTGTGATTTCCAATGTAAAAATGGTAATATTTTCTTTGTACCTTAGTACTTAAGAGTTCGACTCCTTCCAACCATCACTACCCACTATATATATATATATATATATATATATATATATATATATATATATATATATATATATAAAAAACGACCATTGCGACACATGGGACGACAATACAGGAACTCGTCTAGATTAATATGGTATTAAAAATATATAGATTGTACTATTCATAATTAACTATGTTATTTATGTGTATTGCATATTTTATTTTCTTTAGAATCAGCTTCAAGCAGTATCCCTTTGTATCCTTTGAATCCTGCCAGTCATCTTGACAGTTGCAACGCTCGTATGGTGTAGCTGATAGCGGACACCACCACCTGCACCATACGAGCGTGCACAGATAGGGCGTCCTCCTAAGGTGACGCGCACCAGTGCGTCCCTGCTGGTGCGTTTGCGCCAGAATCGTAGCTCCATTTTAAAAAAAGTACGAAGGTACATAATAGTTTTTTGATTTTGGTTTAACAAAGAAAGTAAAATATATAAAAAAATAAATATTTTTGTATTTAAAAATTTTTGGTTTTATAAAGTACTTCGTTTTTCGTTTTTTTTCTCGTATGACAAACAGACAAAAATCTATATATTTTTATTCGTAAGTAACTTTTTTTTAACAGGTGCCAAAACGGATTTCTGGATATTCAGTGTTTTTTGCAACATCAAGCATGAAGGGATTAAGATAGTCATCATCCCACTTTCTGAAGCTGTCCCAGAGTGAGCTTGGCACAAACTGAAAAAAATAAAAATAGAATTCAAAAATTAAAATAACATAACGAAGAGGCAAATACTTTAATTAATAATGTTTTATATTATAGTTTAAAAAATTCTATTTATTAAATTTGTCTACTACAGTATAAAATCACTCGCCAAAAACTTTTCAAACTTTATTTTTTTCAGCTTCACACTGTATCCCTCAAACAGCAGCGTAAGCGGAGGAGGCCCAGTGCTAAGACATTGGGAGGCATTGCCGGTTGAGTGGCAGCACTCAACGCATTTCGCTTAAACATTTCGTTGCCTTATGTGGAAATCGAACCCACAACCTGTATAGTCTCCCGTGCATCACGACAAGCTTCAATTTTAAAGTTGCTTTCTTATAACAAATTTAATTTATATTATTTTATAATTTATTTCATATACTTAGGGCAGAGACAAGTATTTTAAATGGTAAGGGAAATTTCTATACTTTTATGGAGGTTTTAACATTATATCTTACATGTCTCGACAGCATTTCCGATACACTGTCTCTGGGCATGTATTCCATCGCACGAAATCCTCGCGCCAGTGAGGTGAGTCGGGAAGTTACACTTATTTCATTTGTGTTTACATTTTTACGAATCTGGAATTTAACCATATTTTATTAAACTCTATTACAACCAGAAATACAGTTTTGAAACATTTCATATTTAACTAGTATTTGTTTAACTATTATTATAAAATTTGGAATTGTATATTTAAAAATGAGAATATTTGTTGCTAGTAGAAATACCAATGCATCATTGGTATTTCTACTAGAATGGAGTGATTTGGAGTGGAGTGATATTAAAAGATTTGAATGGAATTAGAAAATTTACACAAACCTCATATTGTATGGACAGTGAGGAATACATATATAGTCCAGTAAAACGCTGAGTGCCAGAATCTGTTAAGTTGGCTATTACATCGAAGCCAATTTTAAGATTTCTGAAATGAAGCGAACCCCGTACCGTAGCCAAAGACTGCGCGACGCCATTTGCATTTAGAGTTGAAAATATGCTTTGTATGTGTGACGCGTCGATTTTCTGTACGGCTACGGTGAATCCATTTGTATAGTTTACAGTACCTTGCGCGTGCCACTTGAATAATGTTTCACTGTTAAGCATAAGTAAACAGAATATTGTAAATAAAAGAAATTGCTATTATAATAATGCTAATATTTTTTGTTCGCGTAATAAGTTGATTTGAGGCCAGTTGTGGCATAAAGTGTATCTGTAAATGCGACTAGTTGTGGATTCGATCCCCAATCGAGGACATAAATTATTTCTTTCCATTTCTTCGCTCTGGTGTCGGCAAAGGCAAAGTGCGGCGTTAATTTAAAGCTCTTAACACGCAATATACACGTTCTGAAAATTCTGCGTAAAATGGAGCACGGAGTGTCTTAATTCTAGGCTCCCTCTGCCTACCCAGCTGTGTGTGGGATATAGCTTGAATAAGTTTTTCACAAGTAACCAGTAATTGCTGACGATTATGAATATGTTAGTTATTTAGTAAATTATTATTTTAAAATGATGATATACTAAAAAACTATTACTTTATGACACTGTTAAAATCAAGAAGTTTGAGGTTACTCCATTGTACTTCTTTTTCAATTCTTCCGACTGTTCGTTGAGCTACGTTCATGAAATAGTCATGATGATTGAGAAGACACGCCGTGCCAGCTGAAAGTTTAAAAAAAATGTACTAAAATATGAATTCTTTATTAATTAGAATAATTATCGTTTTCATGCAAGGTGAAAAGTAAAAGTGAATTTCATTTATTTTTCCTAATGATTAAATAACATACTTACTGTACTACTTTAAACTAGTATTATGAATGCGTAAACAGAACTTAATCTAAACCAATTACCATTAAATTAATTTAGGTACAGAAATGTAATGCATTTTTTACTCAAAAATATTTTGAAACATTCTATAGTACAGACTGTATGTGTATCGGCATATTTATTTTAAAATTAAGTAATATTTTTTCCGTTCAACAAAGGAAACGAGACTCGAACATTTCATTCTTTATAATTAAATTTCACTTATAATATACTCGTATAAACATTTTTTTAAAGTTATTAAGAGATTTAATCCAATTGGTAATGAAAATCAACTCTATTGGTATTCACTTTGGTAATTAAAATTTATATAGAAGGCATTGTTAAGACACTCGGGTCCTCACTTTCAGCCGAATTTTTTGAGGCATTGCGTGTTGAGTGGCGAAAGTCAATACTGGGCTTTTACCTCTATGCCAGAACAAATAAATGAAATTATAAAATAATAATATTTTTTTTTTTATAATGATGAGTTTAAAAAAATCTTATTGCATACGTTACTTACCCCAATTTTGACAACGGACAGTTCCCACTAAGACAAAAAATGGAACTAATATTAAAATCATATTTTTTATTTTTTTTATAATTAATCTAACCACTTAGCGTTATTCAAAAGTATTATTTAAATTGTTTTATAAAAAGCATATCGTATTACAAGCGATAATATGACGTCAAAGATTACAATGTATCTAAGTACTTGTTTAAGATTTAAATAAGATTGATAGCACTGATAGCTATATCGCAATTAGTTATTGAGTATCAAATTTTCTTGAGTTTGCTGATTGATTTTTCTATATTATCTTTATTACTAAAATACGCCGGCCCACTCGCGGCTTCGGCCGCATATCATCTATAATACTGCATTTGCAATCACGATCAATTTAAATTCATAATTCTGAGAAAGTGCAAGAACTACTGTGGCTGCTTGAGAGGATGGCATCGGAGACAAGGGAGTTGCGCGCCAGGATTATTTTAATTTTACTTTTTCTGGAGAAGTATACATCCAACTTACACACTATAAAAACTTAACCTCATTAATTTTCCTTAATTGTAAAATAACTTTCGCTGATAAGTTTCAATATATATGAGCCATAAAAATCGATCTAAAGAACCATAAGAATACCAAAAATATTCTTTTTGTCTTACTGACAACATCTTTTGCAGTATATGCGCTTAAACCAATTTAATGGCGTTCCTTATTATTGTTATTTCGTTATTTAAGGCTAACTAAGATATACGCTGTAATGTTATAAATATCCCATATCACTCCTGAGGAAAGCAACTTTCATACAAAACCAAAAAAAATCGGATCAGTAAAGATCTTCGCGTGTCAACAAACTAACAAACTTCCGTTTTATTATATAGAGATTTAGTATAGATTACTGTTTATAAATGTAAACTTAATATTATGACTTTTGTTTATTTTGTATTTATTTATTACGTACAGTTATAATTGTGCTAATTGAAGGTCATTCTTTGTTTTAATCACATAATACATCAAATGTTTTCCTATTTTGTTTTGACGTATCTACAGTCCGCGAGGCGTAAGCTGATCTTTGCATTTGTGTGAGTGTATACGGATAGTTATAATCGTTTAGATCGCGGCGCATCCCTTGCTTGGTTTAAGTCGGTTGACGGTAGCAACGTCACGTATTTCAATTTTTATATTTTATTTTTTTGTCCAATTTACTAAAAGTAAACGAAAAAGTAGTGCGATACAAAAATAGAGAAATCAATGTGACTAAGCAGTAAAAGAAGAACAAGCAGCAGACCATTAAAATTTTGGTATAACAAACAGCAGATAATATAATTCATTATAAATTACTAATGTTCTAAACATTTTATTTTTAATACTGACTGTTATTCATAATGTTTAATTTGCTATGACAATGGCGTGGGGTGTGGTAGTTATTCAGCCGACATAGAGTTCGTAGTCAACCTCTAGGTGAAATAAAATAATGATGACGAACTTCACATCGTATAACATCACAAACTCAATGGTCAACATTTATTTACATAAAAATACGACAAATAACGAAACACATTAATTTTGATTTGATGACAGTCTGAACTTCGTTTAATTTTTCATTGTGTTGTTTTTACGTTGAAAATAATAATTAATATTTAAAAAAAAATACTACTGAGTTACGTTGGGTAAGCTGAATTTGTCGCTGTTTTTACGTAAAATAAATTATAATAAATTGTAAATAATAAAAATAAATGTATGTGTTAAAATTATATTGGAGAATAATTTCGCGGGCACGTAATGCTATTTTTATTATATATAGTTTGTATACTACGTCTACGTCTGTCTCAATGATTTTTTTTTTAACTGTGAGTATAAAATTTTATAATTTACTACAATAATACATTCAGACACACTAAGCTAAGCTAACTAAGTCGAAATTTTAAAATTCCTTTTGGTTATCATCTCATTTTAAAACACCGAAAAATAAATGCTTACTTATCATGTTGTAAAGTCAAACAGCAAATAGTTTTTTGCAATATAATATAATGCTAATTATAGCAATTTAAAATTACAGTTTAAAAAATATAATAGGTATAACGAAAAATTCTTTAAAAAATATAGGAATAACGCTCAACTTTAACTGTGTATTTTTTAAAATGCTTTAATTTTGGTACTCTTATTTCAACTCTATAAGCAAGACAACTAGCACCTCTATACCTTTTTTTTATATTGTCATACGGAAGGAATTTTTTGACGTTTTTTTTTACCGCACACTGCGTTAAAAAAAACGTCAAAAAATTACAATGACATATCAAACCATACCACTACTGCAAAGTGTTCGAAACGTTGTGCTTCCAAAAAATTATAATTCTAAATGTACGCGATTAATCCGGTTAAAGAGTTTTAAAAGAGAATTTGATGTCATATTCTATATTATAAAAATATAAGATAACGTAGTCTGGTCATATATACTGTTACTATTAAAAATAAACAAACATTACTTTTGAATTTGGATTCCGTAATTTTTATACAATAATTCATTGAGTTTTCTTATTTTCTTCTTTACCAGTAATTTCTGATATGAAAATGGCTACCCCATTTTTGGTGTCCTCGTTTAGTAACTCCGGTTTCGGTGGTACAAAGAGCCGATCGCTTTGATTGCAATACATCCAGTAGATATGGGGCCAAATATAATCTTTAAATCCTTCCATACGTTTGGTGTTGGACAAATGTTTATGTGCCGGGTTATTGTTACGTACAATAAAATCTCCTCTGTCCGTGTCAGAAAAAGATCTGGCCGTCCACGTAGCATTCATACGAAAAAGGCGATCAAATCAGTAAGGGAACTAATTAGAAGAAATCCTATCCAAAGATAAGAGATAAGATTTAAGAGATGATAGTTAAGCCCCTTAACTACACCGTCTTCAATAACCAATCTTGGTTAGATTCGGGACGTTCCGGACTTCATCAGAGGCTCAACATCTAGTCCTCATTTAATCCACAATACAGACAATAAGGCTTGCTCTAAACGCTACGACAATATGGAGTTCCTAAAGCAATCCATACGTTTGGCAGTGAAGAATTTTCCTATAAAAAGAGCGTGAAATAGAATAAATATTAAGTACTATAAAAAAATGTTTTTCTTTGTAACATTATTAATGGGAAAAAAATCAGTCAAAAAAAAAGTAAAAAATAAAATAAAATAAAATAAAATAAATCAAATCAATTCACACTAGTACAATATACAACGTGAAGATGACAAAAAATATATTTTGGAACAGAAACACATATATTTTATTAATTATTTCTTCTTTAAATTGCTACTAGTAAAAAAAAAATGATGCGTACGTACTTACGTGAATGTATTTTTATTTTATAATATTTAATCAGAATATTACAGTGTGAGAAACAATTTTGTTTTTGTGCGGTCCACAAAATAATATTCTATTAATAAATTACAAAATTTTATTTATAAACATTAAAAAAATATATAAAATAAAAAAAAATAAAGATTTGATATACAAATTTTAATGCAAAATAAAAAGAAACAAAAAAAGATCAGAAAAACAAATATACTCGATTTTTTTAATGAGAACAAGTTGCCGACAAGAAAGTAACTCGTATAAAAAAATGTTTCGGTTTTCTATGTAATTTTATCAAAATATATTAATGGGAGAGAATCGATAAAATAAATTATAATTTAAAAATCAAGCAAGCGGCCGCGTGCTCATCCTTGAAATCCTAAAGATCGCGGGGAGCTGATGCAGCGCAGGACCGATAGTCGTAGAGATCCTTGGGGGAATACTAATGTCCGGGCAGTGGCCATCAAAATGGTTGTGATGATGATGATGAATATTATACTAAATTAAAAATATAGAAATACCGTTTCCTTAGGCATTTTATTTTTTCTCGTTTGTCTTAACAATACATATTTAAAAGAAACAATAAAATATTATATCACATGATTGTATTTGGTAGCCATAAATAAGCATTTAGCTATGTATTACAATTGTAGCAAATAGTTGGGAAGTTAATTTTACTCGTTGCTAACTCCAGAGCTATCGGAGCGAACTTGTCAGTACCCATTTTGTTAAAACTTTCACCGGTGCTGTTCCAATGGTACTGGAATTTAAAGCAAAAATATTTTTATTAAAAAAGAGATTACAATCTAAAACTAGTTAATGATTATTTAACCATTGAATTATATTCAGTTCTGTTGAGTTCTTTAATTTTGTCTGTTTTGTACTTATTTTGTTAAGTCTTATAAAAATAATCTGAGGCCAGTCGTGGCGCAGGGGCATAAAGTGTAACTGCAAAATCGACTGTTCGTGGGTTCGATCCCCACTTGAGAAAATTATATTTATTTAAATTTATATTTTTTTTCTTGCCTCAGGCGTATCTACAGGCAAAGCGCGCTTACATTTTCGCCATTTAAATGGCGCAGTGTCTCCAGAATTCGGCGAAAAGAGGGGAACGGAGTGTATTAACATTAGGTCCCCTCTGCCTACCCTGCTGTGTGCGGGATACAGCGTAAGCTGATTTTAATTTTGATTTGTAACAACAATCCTTATTGTTACAAATAATAAATATAACTAAGAAGATAAGAATGTAGTAGATATTATAAATGTATGATTGACAATCTATATTTGAGTTGATTAGAAAGGAAAATCGACTTTAGCAAGAAAATTCACCTATAGATTTATATATATAGTTTAAACAGCAAAATAATACAGAAAAATATTTACATAAACTCAATAATATGTAATATAAATCAATGATATGTAAAGTAAATAATATGTATAAACCATAATTATTTTTATTTACCAAAAGTGGTATAATTTTTGTAACTTCGTCCTTCGGTGCAAAGTCTATTTGCCTATGAGCTCTCATTATTACGCCAAAAACGGATGTTGATATTTTATCGGTAAATAAATTTTTAACAACCTGAAAATATGAAGACAATTTAAATGTTTGTTGAAAAACCGTATCAAAATTTGAACGTAGCGGGAATTGAACCCGAGCCTCTTGGAAACCGTCCACGCACTCTGATCACTAAGCCATATTTTCAAAGCGAGCTACATGACAAGACAGGAACAGAAAACCTAGTATCAAGGCACGTCGTTCTCAATTCGCGCTGTGTGTATGTCCACATGAGGGTAATAAGAAAAAATTGGAGTGGGGATTACACCCATCACCTAAAAAATCACCCTCTGTCTCCATATTATTATAAAAAGTAGGGGACTTTTTACAATAATAAAAATATATTAATCGACAAAACAGGGTGGAAGTGTCAGCGCTCCTTTTACGGAAACAGCATATAGGGTAAAATATTTTAAGCCCATACTTAAAAAAAATAATCAAGATACCTCAACAGTTTAGACGTAGGATTTTTTTTCATTTCACGATGTTTATCCATACCTGTATTTTGTGTGACGCAATTACGCATAGATACCAATAACGTAAACACATACTACAACAAAATACTAATACCTACGAGTCGTTTTCTTTGTTCTTGACAAACGACGTTTTATATTACAACAATAATTTTATTATTTATTTTGTTTGAAAAAAAATACTTTTGTAGTTAATACTTTGTTTCATTTAAAGTGGTGCTGAAACTTCCATCCTGTATAACTAGTCTAAGTTTAGAAAAACATACAGATAATATGTACATATATGTGTTTAGGTACATACCGTAAATCGGAATTGAACATCCGGATATAAAATAAGCACGGTAGACCGATAGTTTCCAGTATTAATTTTTGACATGACGTCAAATCCAACAGCTACATCGTTCATCCTCAAGGTCGCCCTGACCTCTACAGACGTCGTGTTGCCAGATACTGGCAGCCACACTTGCTGTACTGAAGTTTGTATTACACCTATACTTCGTATTGATATTACAAAGCCGTTTGTAAATTCTACTTGTCCTAGTACTGGTGTGCCCAATATAGTTTGGCTGCAAATTTATGATTAAAATCTTAAATTTTATAAATATATTGTTATTTTTAACTACTTTTTAAGTATTATTCCACATTAAGACCACTAAGCCAAATGTTTTCATAAAAGTACATTGAAATTCTTATACATTTGTTAGAGCTTGCGATGCTAATAACATATAGTTGAATTTTGTTAATAAATATTTCTAATTTCTATGTGTCCTAATTAAATATTCAATTAATATTGTTAATTTGAGGCCAGTTGTGGCGCAGGGGCACAGTGTGACTGTAAAATCGACTGGTTTTGGTTTCGATCTCCACTTGACGATATGAAATATTTACTTACATTCATATTTTCATTTTTTCGCTCCGGTGTCGGGGCAAAATGCGACGTTAATTTCCGCCACTCAACATGCAATGCCTCCAACATTCGGCGGAAATTGGGGAATGATGTGTCTTAATACAAGGTCCCCTCTGCCTACCCTGCTGTGTGCGGGATACAGCGTGAAGCTGATTGGATTTTGTAAGTTGAAGCCTTCGTAGCACAGCAGCACAAGGTGCAAAGGTAATGGAGCGCAACGCCTGTGGGATACACTTGTAGGAAATAATTATTTTCATATCCTCACTCTGGTAACAAGATAAAGCGTGGCGTTGAATTATAATCAACAAGCATTGTCTCGAAAAATGATCCGTGGGTGTATTGGCACTAAATTACCTCCAGGTTTTGTCCATTTTGATATATGCGGAATAGGGCTCAAAGTTAGAGAATAGGTAGGTAAAAATACAATAATTTCTTAGTTAAACATGTAGTAAATTATACTTACTTTATATTTAAAATAATATCGTCAAGTTTCAAGTTGCACCATTGGCTTTCTTCAATTTGTTTCATCGTCTTTTGTACAATTTTTAATGCATAACTGGCATGGTCCACCAAGCGTACATTTCTAACTAATTATTAGTAAATTATATAATTATAATACACTTATAAATAGAGCCCGTCTGGCACGACGTTTATGGGTTCACTTCTCATTGGGGAGGATGAACTATATTAATTTGTCTTTTTCTTCATTGTTGATTTCCACCATTCAACACGCAGTGCATTAAAAATTGGGCGGTGCGTGGAGAACAAAGTGTCTTTAACCCTATGTGCCCTCTGCCTGCCCTGTGAGAAAGGAATGCAGGTAAAGTTATATATAGCATACCTAAGCATATTTTATGGCTTTTAAAAGGTAATCATATTTGCACAAACACATTTAAAAATGACGAAGAAAACAAAAAAAAAACTTATTTCATTAAAACTTTGATGAGCCTATGACTATGACTATTTCTGTATATGGTATTAAATAACTACCAACCTGTAGATCCATTTGTAAGGTAAACTACATAAAACACAAAAAGAAAACACACGAAACGTTTCATTGTTAATAATGTATAGCAATAAAAGTGATTATGCCAACTAATTTGCGATTAAAATATCTTTTTAACTTTGTCGTGTAATCTAGCAGTCATCAACATTATCGAAATTAGTAATATAATTAATTATGTAGTAATGATATAATTGTTTCAAGTTGATTCTTTATATCGTAATCGAAATATGATAAAACCGTATTATGATCTTATGTCACAAATCTACGCTCTTTGTTGAAACAAAAAGATTATGTGTGTGGAAACAAGAAGAGAAAAGTGTATTGTTAATCTTTACCTTAAAAGCAATTCCACGTTTTTTTCGCATAATAGAGAAGATAAAGAAAAACAAGTGCTAAGACACTTTATTCACCCGCTTTTCTCTGTTGAGGTAAAAAATTTAGAGCGCAGACAAATTAGATTATTTGCCAATTTCTTCCAAGAATCTGATTTTTTTCAAATGATCGCAAATTCTTAAATATCTGTCAAACCACTGCAAAACGATGGAGGTGATCGGGATAAGTACTGAGATCCCTATCTATATAGATAACCGTTGATTCGCCATATTTCTTCATGCAAATTGTATGTAATCAATTTTATACAGCTCAGTAGAGTTATTTATTTTCAACAATTACAAAAGGTAATCATGTATTTCAAACAATATTTACCTTAGTTACTGTTAAAAATTAATAATAAAAATAAAACAATATGTGTTTTTAATTAGCTTATAATTTTCCAGATTCAACCAATTCTTTTAGTTTATATTTTTGTATTTTACCGGAACCAGTTTTAGGAAAATCTTCGACGAACTTAAGCAGCCTTGGAATTTTAAACTTGGCAATCTTTCCGTTGCAGTGTTTTGCCAAATTTTGAATAGTAAATGTTGTGTTTTCTCGAACTCTAACAACTGCACATAGTTCTTCTCCTAGTCTTTCATCTGCTACTCCAATAACCTAACAAACAAAAAAAAATAATTTGAAATATAACTAATTGTCTCTTCATGATAAGGTTGTAAGATGTCCTTGAAGGTTCGTTCCCAATCAGAGGAATAAATGACTTCCAAGAAATGGATACAATTCTTTCAAAAGAAATGGTGCAGCGTTGAATTCCGAATATCCTGAAAATAGGCTCACGTAATTCTGCTATAATAGATACGCGATAAAGCGCGAAACTAAAAAAAATACCCGTTAATATAAAAAATATCATTAATCAATTGTCAACATTTACAATAAAATATTTAAGTAATTATCTAAGGACAATAACTAGAATTGTAGAGCATTTAATGTCTCACGACATTAATGTCTCACGACATTAAATGCTCTACAATTCTAGTAATTTAAAGTAAAATAAACAATTTTCTTGTTTTATTATTTTTTGTGAAAAAAGAAACACATGGGAACATCGCCAGAGCGAGCCAGAAAGTTATATATTTTATACAGAATATGAAAATATAGAGAGAAAAAAATCAGCTTCGCGCTACATTCCGTTCACAGGGTAGGCAGAGGGAACCTGGCGTTAAGACACTCTGTTCTTTATCAATTAGCCTATCGCCGTCCACTGCTGAACGTAGGCCTGTTCCTCACTTTACGCCTAATTCTGTAGGCATTGCGTGTTGAGTGGCGGAACTCAACACGCCTCCATTACCACAACGAGAAAATTAAATTCTAAATATTTCATTCGAAGTCGATATATTGTACCTACATAGAGTTAATAAGTTTTTATTTTAACTAATTTTATAGTAATATACCTGACTTTCAATAATACTTGGATGTGCATTCAGCAAATCTTCAACTTCTTTAGGGGCTATATTCTCTCCGCCGCGGACTATAATGTCTTTTATTCTGCCCACAATTGTTCCATAGCCATCAGAAGATAATTTGAATTTATCTCTAAGTAGAATAATAGTAACAATGATTAATCTATACATGTAATGAAACAGTAAGAATATTTTTTCTGTGTACTAAATGTATTTAGAATTTTTGACTGAAATGAATAAAAGAAGGACACTTAAAAAGCAAGCAATTTTCTGTCTGTATCTATGATCACGTTCATCTCTGAAAGTACTGAACTGATTTACTTTAAACTTTCATCAATTGCTTTGTTTTGACTCAGAAAAACATTTACAGTTTGTTTCATCAAAATCGATCGTCATTTAAATGAACTCAAGGCATGAGTTCGTCTGAGTCTACTAACAAAATCCATTTGTAGCATTTTGGAATTTTTGTTAATTCGATATTTTTAAATTATGGAATAATGTGAGCGGACTTTTGCTGCAGGCTGTAAAGTCTCTTTACAGCGATCACTCAGCCTGCGTGCGAGTAGAAGCTGGTATATCGCCTTAGTTTGACATCCCATCGGTTGTTAAAAAGGACAGATACAAGATTAGTGTAAATGGTAAGATATTAGAACAAATGTTTGAAGTAGTATATTAGGAAAGTACATTCAGCCATGAAAGATACCAAATGGATGTGAAAGTGGTATTACTGCTGGAAACAGGGTCGACAGTTATCTACCTTATCTGCATTCGTCAGCACAGCTGCACGTTTGGCCGTACACAACGCAGTGTTGGTACCACCCTGTTACACGGAAGTGAATCGTGGGTATTACAGAAGAAGAATGAAAGAAAGATAAATGTTATATGTGATATGAGGAGTCAACTTGACTGATCGATACGAACATTAAAGATTGTAATATTAAAAAATCATGCTAGAAGTCATTATAGTTAGTTGTCAGTCAACTCTGTTTCATATAGTTCAAACGTCTAGTATCTCAAGCGAATAGTGTCAACAAAACAAACACTTATCATATCATTATCACGAGCGCTTACAAAGGTGTACTTAATTCATCTTATTCTTACCCAGTGTATAGCCATCCATCTTGTCGCAAAGCTTTCTTTGTTTTCTCAGGATCGTCCCAGTATCTCAACATAATACCATAACCACGCACCAATAATTCACCGTCGGATCCGAAAGGTACCGCTTCGCCACTATCGTCAACCACCTGAAATTATTAATATTAAAATATTGTTGCTTAAGATAAAATAAATAACATTTTTTAGCTTCTTCGTCCCGCACAACAATATGTATAAAACATTGGGGCCGCCGTAGCACAGGTGCCCCAGCGGGGGCAAGGGTGCAAGGGTGTGGCTGAACTGAAGGGTGGGGTAGGACAGTCATAATGTAGATGATGATTATGGGTTAGGTCTCTAATTATTAAAATCAGCCGAATAATAGTAAGAATTGGAAAATGGAGAACGGAGTGTCTTGACAGTAAGTTCTCTCCGCTTGCAACAGCATAAAACTGAAAAAAAAAAATTATATGCCTTACTAACCTTGACTTCAACATGGTCAGCGACATATCCAACCGTCTCAGCAACCACATCCACACTGTCGTCCGGCATTGTTTGAAACACACACGCTGTCGTCTCCGTGAGACCGTACAGAGCCTAAAGAATAATTATAGCAAAACTGAGTGACTGACATTAAAATATTTATTTAGAAAACGTATAAAAATTTGAACGTAGCGGGAACCGTTGAACCCGTGCCTCCTAGAAATCGACCAGGCGCTCTGACCCATAGGACTAAGCCATACGTTCTTATCTCGCTCTTGCTTCACATTAGTTAATTGAAAATAATAATAAATTGTACTTTTTGTAACTTTGCTTTATTATTTACCTAGGCGTTTCTAGTTCATTATGACGAGAGGTGTCTTTATAATTCATCGAACACTAGGTACAATTTTTTGCATCTTATTGACCTATTGAGGCCAGTCGTGGCGCAGCGGCACGAGGTGTGACTGTAAAACCGACTGGTTGTGGGTTCCATCCCCACTCGAGGAGATGAAATATTTACTTAAATTTATATTTCCATTTCTTCGCTCTGGTGTCGAGGTTAAGGGCGGCGTTGAGTTCTGCCACTCAACACGCAATGCCTCCAGAATTCGGCAGAAAGTGGGGAACGGAGTGTCTTAACACTAGGTTCTCTACCCTACCCTGTTGTGTGCGGGATACAGCGTGAAGCTGATTTATTTTTATTTTTTATTGACCTAATAACTGACAAAGTTACCACCATCCATATGTTGTATTCATTGATAGTAATTACCGGTTTTCGGTATTCATAGAATAACTTTTGGTTTTATAATTCTTGGGCCAATACGTTCAAATATTTTTTTTCCTATTTTGACTTAAATCCTTACATACTCTCAAAATGGAAGATGAAGAATGAAGAAGATTTCAGAATTATATTATAATGTATATATATATCTCAAAATATTTTTAAAAATTACCCCAACTGACTCTACGTTGAGCTTTTCATTCATTTGACGAATGAGCTGTGGACTGCAAGGGGCGCCTGCTGCCATGGCCATGCGTAAGCGTGTAGGTGAATCAAAGCTTGTATTAGATAACATATCAACGTACATTGTGGGTGTACCCGTTATTATTGTGCATCTGGAACATAAATATTGCTTTTTATAATTATAATGTACAGGTGGACTAAAATACCTAATAAAAAAAAGTATTTATTTATTATGTACATGATATCCCTATTAAACTAAAAAATATTAAGTATAATGATAATAATATAAACTTTTTTTTAGATATTAAGTATTACAGATTATGAAAAAAACAACAACTATTTTCTTAACTTTGTTGAATAATATTATCGAATTAAAAAATACTTTAAAAAAATTATAATTATTTTGAAACTTTCCTTACTATTCCTGTCAAGTAATAGATATATAATCAATACATAACTAACTTCTCAGAAGCAAGGGCGTGCAAGTTTGCTTTGACACTGTACATAGGCGCTGGAACAACTACCGTAGAGCCGTGGCGTAGCGCCGCGAAGAGCGTTGCAACGGAACCCAGTGCGTGAAACATTGGTGCCTGAAAAAATATTTGTGATTTCAATACATGTTCCCTATATATTTATCATATAAATAGTGGAAATGAGAGCTAAAATTTTGTTTTAAGTGTTAATTTGAAAGTGCGGCGCTGAGTTCTGCCACTCAACACGCAATGCCTCCAATATTCGGCAGAAAGTGGGGAACGGAGTGTAACTTAACTTAACACTAGGTTCCCTCTGCCTACCCTGGTGTGTGCGGGATATAGCGTGAAGCTAATTTAAATTTAATTTTACGGTTTACCTGTAAGCATACTATTTGGTGACCTTCTTGCAAGCATAGTCTTTTACCAGTAAAATATGTGTTGTTTACCATGCCAAAATGTGAATCCAAAGCGCCTTTAGGTTCACCTGGAATTACATAAAAACAAAGAAATATTTACAGTTGTATCTTAAAACTGTTCAAAATAATATTGTACCATTCAAAATGTACGGCACTGATACTTTATATGGACAGAAAGTTATGGAATTTATTTATTCTTAAGTAATGTTTTTGATAATCACTAGTATATCATATTAAGTGACGAATATAATAGGATTATTATTTATTAGTTATTAGTGCTCGTCTTTCGTATTGAAAAACAGAAAATACAGAGTTACCGTGATATTAGACGGCTTGACGTTTACTTGATACTATATTAAAAAAATCACGCACCCACCCGTAGTTCCGGAAGTCATCAAAATACAAATTCCATCATTTGGCGTTATTTCTTTGCTATACTTGGATACATCGCTTTTGTTTTTATAATGATTGATAAGCGAATCTAAGGAAACAACTCCACTGAAAAAGAATAATTTAATTAAAATAAAAATTATATTTTGCTATAGCAAGTCAATGTTTTTTTTTTAATACAAATTACCAAGTCGTTCTCCTGGTGTGTTCCCATGGAGTTCACTTGCATTCATTGTGAACGACATACAACCATTTAATATTAAAAAATACTAACTATTGTATAAATATATAATAAATAAATATATCTTTACTTACTCTAGCTTTTCTTTTCCCGTTGTTATAATATGTCGTAAACTAGGACAATTTTTTGACTGCAACGATCCTTCTTTTGAGGTAGCTAACTCAGGTACTACCTTATTTAATATTTCATAATAATCTCTATTTTTAATTTTTTCTCCGATTAATAATCCTTTCATTTGTAATTTATTGACACAATATTTCAATTCGTCTTTCTCGTACAGTGGATTGATAAAAACCTGGCAAAAAAATACGTCCATATTTAATTTTTACAAGACTTTTTTGAAATCTAAGCTTAGCTTAGCCAGAGGCCTTTCATCTGATACCTCACTTGAACTAGCGACTTTAATACCAATTTTGCCCCCCTTTTAATGGTATTATTTTTTAAGCATTTAACCACAAATGTATAGTTACTATCTTTAGGTGCTAACTGCCAAATTTCATAATTCTCGGTCAAACGGAAGTGCCCAATTCATTTTGATTCCTTTTATTGCGTCTGATGCTGCTGAGTATATGCTCATGCTGAATAGCATCATGTTAGTTTGCTGACTGAATCCGCAATGAAGAAAACGTGCTCAGATGAATTTACCAGGTAAAAAGCATAAGGACTCTCCAGGGGGAATTTATGCACAGATTGATTACAGTGGATGATAGATAGACACCGTAGCGTACGTCTACCTCGCTAAAGGGATAAAGACGGAAACTAAAAAACATGCTATAGTTCTCAATGAAAACTTTTAACGAAAATTTTAATTAAGCACACATTTGTGCCACGAGTGTATATGCAGCTGGTTTTAAGTTCGATCTCTACTCGAGAAAATCGAATATGTATGCATATTTATATTTTTCATTTCTTCGCTCTAGTGTCGAGGCAAAGAGCGGCGTTAAGTTCACGCAATCCAGAATGCGTAAAATGAGGAGCGGAGTGTTTTAACACATGGTTCCCCCTACCTACCTTGCTGATAAAAAAAAAACGTATCATTGCATATCAAAATATACTTATGGTATACTTTGCTATTATACACTTTGTTAACTTTTATAAACTGGTCTAGATTATAAAATTATCTTTTAAACAACTCTGTTAAAAAATCGTCGATACTAATCCAGTGGGACACCATTTATATATAAAGCGTATTGTATCTAGACTTTGAACGTCTAATCCCCTCACTTTGAAAAGACAATAAGATTCGAAGATATTAGTAGTCTCATAATCCTAACGAAGTTAATAAATGTTAATAAAAAAATTGTGAAATACTCGTAGTTATATAACAACGAAAGTTATAATAGAGTAAATATAAAAAAAATACTGTAAAATTTAAATAGGTCCCTACTGTCTAATCTACTATTGGGGTTGTTTTTTCTTTTTAGTTTTATACAGTCGGGATTTTTATTTTCTTTTTATTATATACATCTTATCGTTATATAAAAATTTCACCAAAATGGTTATATTATATTACGTTACCGATATTAGTCCAGCTCTGGCAGCGGCGAGTGCAGAAATGACCCAACCAGAGCAATTATGAGCCCAAATTCCTAATCTATCTCCTTTTTCATATCCATTCGCTCTAAGGGCGCATCCCAAAGAATCAGCCTGAAAATAGTATAAAATATGACTTAGTACAAAACCGCTCCTCTTCGAAATATTAATTTTCTTCTCGTATGAAGCCATGGTGCAGAGGCACAAAGTTTGACTGCTAAATCGAGTAGTTGTGGGTTCGATGCCCATTCGAGGAAATAAAATATTTACTTAAATTTATATTTCCATTTCTTCGCTCTGGTGTAGGGTCAGAGCGCGGCGTTGGGTTTCCAGAATTCGGCGGAAAGTAGGAAACGGAGTGTCTTAACACTAGGTTCTTCTGCCTACCCTGCAGTGTGCGTGATATAGCACAAGCTGATTTAATTTTATTTTCTCGTATTAAAACGATGCTTGTTTTACGGGATAGTCGGTTCAATGCAAAATATATATATATATAGAAAATATGCTACTCAATAAAATAAATACAAAAATATATGTACCTATTTACTTACAAACTGTTAATAAATCTTTAAAGTAACATTATTAAACATAAAACAGAAAATACTATTGTTTTTGTTCTATTGTTTTCCCTCTATGTTTTGTAACTACGTTTTTTTTAATTTATTGGTTATTTAATTTATATTATAATATAGAATAACAAATATGATTGTACCCAATGAGGCGCAGGGGCACGAGTGTGCAACTGTAAATACGACTTGTGGGTTTGATTCCCACTTGGCGGAATGAAATATTAATTATTTTACTTTCCTGGTTCCGGTAACGAGGCACAGTGCCACGTATCTAAGTTCAATGATATGTATATACCATTTAAAATTTAAATTTTCTAAGTTTTCTGTGAACCTAACAACATCGAAGGGTATATGCAAGGTTATATTAAGGAAGGTAAGTAGTAATAAATAATAAAAAGACAAATCCATGGTTAAAAAAGAAAAATCAATGGTCCAAAACATAATAAAAGTAATATAATATAATATATTTAAAACTATTGTAATAAAATATATTTATACAATTATAATAATATTAGAAATTAATTATTGTAGAGAAATTAATTTAAAAAAAAATTGACGTCAGCGAGAAACAAGCCCACAAAAATCAAAATAAACTTAACATTATATTTACTTTTTTAAGAAACTACATTTTTCTTCAGAATTTGTTGGGAAAAATTCATTTGTGAACTCTCTGAACGAAACTCTCTTTAGTAAGCGTATGTGTAAGGTTTATGGTGAGCCTATCACCATGCATGTGTTGAAATACTAATTTGAGAAGTTTTCTAACAAGAAATGTCTCGAAAATTCGGTGGAAAATAGGCAAAACAAGTCCAATAGCTTATTGGCATTGACAGTCGCGGACCCATTTTAATTTTACGTGGCTCAAAGAATTATAAGTCCCGATTGAATGATTGGGCTTGTTTTTCATACATATGTACATACATACATGCATGCATACATACATACATACAGAAATGTCTTATATCTCTCGTATATATTTCATAAACTAAAAGAAATGTTAACGGCTTGACCTATATTCTTTAATCATTGCTAAGGTCATTCTCGTTTAAGTCTCCTTTTAAATAAAAAAAAATAAAACAGAACCGGTTGATCTGTTTAGAGCTACGATGACAGACACACACACACACATACACAGCAACGTCAAACTTATACTACCCGCTTGTTGCGCCAGGGGTTATTTACAAAAAGAATTCTTGATTTACGCAAAGGATTTCAATACGTTTTCCAATAATACATGGAAATTTATGTTTATAATACGAGTATATCGGTAACTGTTATAATAAAAATGAAACGTATGAGTAATCTCACCTTCCTCAATAGATCTTCATAAGTAAGGGTGACATCTTCATGTATGGATCTGATGGCTACCCTACTCGGGTATTTATGTACAGTTTCACCAATAACGTCTCCAAAAGTGGCAATAGTTAATGGTTCACTTCCTGGATTACGCAAATAACTAGCGTGGTCTATTTGTAGCGCCCGAAATAATCTAAAATTAAAATAAATAATGTTTACATACAGGTTTACCCAAAATTTATACTTTCGGCATAGGCTAATATAAAAACGATGAGAAACTCGCAAACATCGCGTTTATTTAGAATTATACATCCCTCGACAGGGAATCAAACCAACAACCTGCGCCACAACTGGCTTTAAAGAAAATTTATCTTATAATGGAGTCAAAGGTTGTACAGTTACACAAATAACATAATAAGAAAATGCATGCTTAAACAATAGTAGTATCACCACCATTGCAAAACAATAAATATTTACAAAATGTAAACGTCATCAATGGGTTAGTATTAATACAATATTGGTATTTTGCCCAAATATTTATGTGTATAATTTTATTTTGATATATCTAATATATTTACAAAAAAAATACATAGACGACGACGACTCACGACTAGCGACTGCGACGACTAAACACAAATTTATATTATTAACACTAATTCAACATTTTCACAATTTGAAAATGGCCAGTAAAGATTGCGGCGAATTGGTGGATATCTTCTATATATATACAATAGAGCTTCGATTATATCTTCCACATCCCAATCTCCTCTCTCTCTATTTTTCGATTGGCATTTAAATGCCATCGGACATGCCTGATTTTAAGATCCTACCGAAACAAAAAAATATGTAACTTAACCATAGCAAAATATTGTGTAGTAATATAATAATAATATATATTATAATAAATTGTAATAAAATAAAACTAAAGTAATTAATGTAACAAAAGACAAACCTAATATCTGGACCCTTTCAGAAATTAAATATCTAGAGTTTATTATTTTAAGAAGCAGTAGAAAAAATGTGGCTGATATTTTTAAGAAAGTTGGAATACTGTACGCACCACATGTCTGTAAAGTGTATATTGTAATATAAAAACACCGAAAATTAAGAGGACGAGGAACTTTACTACAAAAAAGGATAATTTAGAACAAATGAAAAGAATGTGAAGTGTATAGAGGGCAACCGGATAAATCAACTCTCTCCAGTATCCTTCAAGGTCATGGGTTGTCACATCAGGTGTACTCCTTTTAATTTTTTAGGTGTAGCTGGGCTTATAGGGTCCCACATAAGACCGCACAGACGCGCACATTTGCTGAATGGGATCTTTTCCTTTATTTGTATTGTAGGTTCTCACTTCGTGCTAATTTGCATAACTGTAGGTTCACGGGAGGTACTCTATAGGGATACGGAAGTATTTTGATTACGCGGCGAATGTCATACAAAATATATTACAACAATGCATAATAACTCGTATTTTTTGACTGCGTTGACTTAGCAACTTGATTTTTCCTGTAGATTTTTTTTGTGTCCTAGAGGCCACAGTCGTGAATATTTGATGTTAATTTAAGCTCTACACGATTTAAAGATAAATGGTCTTGACAGACGGGTAGACGGAAAACAAAGTGATCCTATAAGGTTTCCTTTTGCAGTACGAAACACTATAAGTGAGGACAAACGTATACAAAATGAGAGCAAACTTAAGATTGTCAGCTTTTATAAGCAGCACTTCCCGTTGACAAATTCTTGAAATTGATACGAGAGTCTCGGTGGACGAGTCGGAATAACTAGTTTTGCATACATAAATACGCCTAAACGAAAAAGGGGGCAATACTCAACACGACATTCAGTGTAAATACGAACGGGCGTAAACAATTATATTTTTTCTCCAATTAATAATTTTCTAAAAATTCTTAGACACTTACTTGACATTTTTGGGATATATTAAGGTTTTAGTCAAAGACGCAGCACATTTACTAAACATTTTCACCAAAACCAAAGCACCAACTCCACTGACAAGCGCTAAACACTAAATGAATTATAATTCAGTCTTTTATTTGTTAATATTACTATTGTTATCAATAATGAAAAGGTCATAATAATAGATGATTAGCTTTAAAAAAACGACCATTAACTTATTAAATATATATAAATTATATAATTGTAATTAATTAATTTATTATCTTTTTTCTATTTTAAGATGTTAATACAATTAATTATTACAAATAACAAATTAATTATTCTATCATTTTTCTAGGCCAGTCGTGGCGCAGCGGCACGAAGTGTGACTGTTAAATTGACTGGTTGTGGGTTCGATCCCCACTCGATGAGATGAAATCTTCTTCTACCTGGCATTAGTCCCGGCTTTTGCCAGGGTCTGCCACTCGATGAGATGAAATATTTACTTAAATTCATATTTCCATTTCTTCGCTCTGGTGTCGAGGCTAAGCGCGGCGTTGAGTTCTGCCACTCAACACGCAATGCCTCCAGAATTCGGTAGAAAGTGGGAAACGGAGTGTCTTAGCACTAGGTTCCCTCTGCCTACCCTGCTGTGTGCGGGATACAGCGTGAAGCTGATTTTTTTTTTACTACTAGATTATATTTCTGATATCGATTTTATTCTTACATGCGTTATAGGCTAATATAGAAAGCCGCTCTGTTTATTATAATTTGATTGATTTTTCAAATTATATTTATACAATTATATTTATTATAAAATGTATCATAAAGTAACATAGTACTGAGCTCTATAGATATAGACTCTAGAGCAGTGTTTCCCAATCTTTTTTGTGCCATGCCCCTTTTTTTTCGCTGGGAAATGCATTTACGCAGACGCTCAAACGGAAGACCAGAGCCTTAAGGATGAGCGGTACTGTGGGACTCACCGGTGAAACCGATCCTACTCACTAAGACCCAGCGGAAACCCACTCCACCAAAATGAGACGCCACAGGATTGGTCGCGCATGCTACTGCGACGTCTCGGTGGAAGGCAAGCCTATTGCGGGCCACCGTCACCTTCAGGGTGCCCTGGGGCACCACCTTAACCTTTTTTAAATTTTTAATAAAAATGAAATCAAATACTTATTAACTATTAATTATATCTATACAATATATATAAATATGAAATAAACGAACTATTACAACAGGACGGACGATATTTGGTATTTCGGTATTTTGACGGACACTTATTTCAAATAAACACCAACTGAATGATGTGAAACACTACGCTGCGATGGGCTCGTGGTCTCCTCGAGGACTCCCCAGTTGATATTTTGATCTCGTCAAACGAAATTATATCTAATAATTATTTCCGGGAATTAATCAGGATTTTGCCTTTTTTTTGTTAAATTAGGCACCGATGACCGACTAGATGCATTCATGCATTGCATATAATGGGCCGAAGCGAAAGGCTTAAAATTGTACCGAGTTTATTTTTGAATAACCCATACGAGTATTTGTCTAACAACAAATCATAAGATAACTGACTATGAGTACATTTATAATGTATACATTTCAAGAACTTCCTGTGTACAATTTCAATACTATTGAAATTGTATATACGTGAAATAAATGGAATTCCAAATAGTTACGGCATATTCTAGTTGATATCTGATAAGTGATTTATATAGGCATAAATAAGTTCTGTAATCTTTGAAGCCATTACATAATCTCAGAACAAAGCCATACATTTTAAACGCGTTATTTACAATGTTTATCTTAAAGAATTGATATCAATAAGTCTGCAATGTTTATGTTATAATATTTACTTTGGTACATTTTATATCGCACATGGCTGCGATAGTGTAATTCAACATTTTATGACTTATTTATTGCGCTTATATTAAATCGTAAATTAAAATATATATATACACGTTTAATAGAATATGATTAATAAACATATATCAATTTACTACTTTTAATGTTTCTTAGGATCAAACTGTATCCCACACCTAGCAGGGTAGGCATTGCGTATTGAGTGGCGGTACTCAACACCCCTTTTACTCCTTTGCCTAACCTTGGCCTCGTTACCAGAGTTAGGATAATAGATGAAAATATTAAAATTATAAATAAATATTTTATTTCCTCGAGTGGAAATTGATCTCATAAGCATAGCGTTTACAGTCGCACGTCTGTTCGTGCTTGAAAAAATCCAATAGTGAAAACTGGATATAAATAGATCAAGTCGTTTCTGAGATAAGCGTAAATAAACGCACAAACAAACAAATAAACAGACAGACAAAAAAAAATGTTTTGGGATATTTTACACTAATAAAGCTTAGCTCCTTTATTGTTTTGACAAATCTTCTATATACAGACACAGATCAGTTACGTTTTTATTATAATGTTAGATTTTTATGATGAAGGGTGCAGTAAAGTGAGTTATTAAAAATATATAGGTGCTGATAATTAGCACACTTATATATTATTTATTTTAAATTAATATTACCACGTAGTACGTAGTAGCCAGTCCGAAATGGAAATAAAATATCTGTACGATACGAACTACCTGACTTAAGCTCATACCTAATATTTTATTAGCTTTGCTTGATAAAATGAAAATTAACACTTCACCGCCACTCATTATGATGAGTCGACAATGTCGAAAAATACAGCGGAAAGTGGAGAATGGAGAGTTTTTTATACAAGGTTCCTCAACATTTTGTTTTAAACAAAATAAAATAATGAAGTATAAGAGGTTTGACTTTAAGATTGCGTGCGTGCGTGCTTGTGTGTGCGTGCGTGTGTGTGTGTGTGTGTGTGTGTGTGTGTGTGTGTGTGTGTGTGTGTGTGTGTGTGTGTGTGTGTGTGTGTGTGTGTGTGTGTGTGTGTGCGTGTGTGTGTGTAAATAATTTAGATTTCGTTAGATTTGTGTTTTTCCTAATTTTTTTTAGATAAGTGACGTTAAAAAAAACAACCATGACGGCTGTGGGACGCCATTGGGCTTAGAGAAAAAATAATTCGTTTCGAATACCACAATAGGGGTATCAAATTCAAGAAGAGCACGAGGATTTCATAAATGTATATCATGATTATCATTACCATAATGAATCCTAACAAAATAGTGACAAATAAAAATATGTTTGTAATAAAACATTTTTAATTTTATGCAGTCGGGGTTTTTGTAAATATTTTTAATGTAGATATATCAAATACGGAAACAAGCAATCGTATTTGCGAACAATGTAAAAGTCTAATATTTTATTTTATTAATATACAACATACTCGTATGTAGTTAAAATAAAAATATATGTGTATTAAATAAAAGCATTTATTTTATAATAAACTGTTACCTTAAAATATTAAAATAATTAAATAAGTATAAAAATAATTATTTCTTTTCAAACACAACATTAACACTCGCTCTCAAAATTTTTACTCAAAAATTAAGAGTAATTCTCAATGTATACTCGATACATCTGTACGTAAGCTAAGCTGCTAAGTTTTAGCCTTATATAAATATGCTTAAGAAAAAAATGCAAGAACTCTGATAGGTACTTTTGCGACTCCGGTGGCGCGACGTTTGCTGTATATGTGCATATGTACCTATGCTTAATCTGGCCAGAAATACTGTTACAATTATAAATAAAAACAATATTAGTTTTGAATTTGGAATCTATCATTTTTAAACGATTGTTCATTGTTTTATTATTTTCGTCCTAATATATTGTAAAATATTTTGTAATATTAAAATGGCGCGGAGTGATAAAAGAGTAATACAATTTTTTAAATCCCAAGCAGATTGAACAAGACCTGGCCCTGGGTCATAAAGCTCGTCGTTGTTTCAGGAACTCCAAATTATCATGACGTTTAGAATAAGTTTTATTTTCTTAAACTGAGGAGAGGAGGAGGAGAGGAGAGGAGAGATCAGGAGAGATCAGGAGAACGTTATCATACGATTGGCACTGAAGAAATATTCCCATAGACAGAGCGCGTGCTGCTATTGATATCTGGGCTCAACGTTTAAAGGAATGTATTGCAGCTAATGGAGACCACATCGAATAAGCTTTATATATTTTTATTATTTATATATTAAACTAACACTGTAATAGTAATAGTCATTGACATACTAACATTGAATAGTTTTAAACTATAGAAACAAAAACAACCTTTAACTTCCACATAACCATAATAATAAATCTCTGCCTCGTGAGTATTATTGTCTGTATTATAATATTTTTAGTTAATTTTAAAGCTCATTCATACTGAAATGAGGTTTACTTAACCCCCAGCTATCTCAGCAGAATCGAGGCCGAACCTGCTTCAGTCCACCCTACGGAAGTGAAATGTGGCACGCGACGCGACGCAAGTAGCTCGTGACGAAACATGCAAATTTTTGTTCAACTGTACGGATTGAAATATTTTTTACACATGGATTGTGATTTTAACCTAAAAATACGTTACACATCAAAACAATACCCTCAAAGGGTAAATTTTAACCAAAAGTAATAAGTATCCTGGAGGTCAGGAGGGCATAAAAGTCTGTATGTTAACATCACAGATTGTGGGTTCGATTACCACTCTAGGAAATTCAATTTTTAATATTTCCATTTTCTTGTGTAGGTGTTATGGTCCCACTTTTCAGCACGCAATACCTCCAGAATTTGGCAGAAAATGGATAACAGAGTGTCCTAAAACTAGATTCTCTGTGCCTACGCTGCTGTGTGCTGAATACAGCGTGACCCTAAAAAAAAACGATAAATATCCATTTTTTCATGCTTTGCCATCATTGTACATTATACGAGTACGTGCAGTGCAAGACCGTAATTTAAGTTACTGATTTGTTTATACACCGAACACCATTAATTAAATTGTATTTGTCTTTTGAGTCATTAAGTCAGCAGATTCGTTGAATTTCTTTTTTTTTATATAAGGTACGTATAAAATTACATTTCATGTCGGAAGTATCGTGCCCATCTTTTCCTAGACTATCAGCGGAATTAAATCGAATGAACCTACTGATGAAACATACACATTTCTCCAACTACCTGGTAATAAAAAAAACTGTTTTTCACCTGTGCCTAACAAGGCTCAACCATGACCGTCATTTGATCGTCCTAGATGTGGATACCTAATTTAATAAAATTATATATTTTTTTATTTGATATTAAGCTATCTTTTATGATATAAAAATATTATAGATTTGTATTGTATTATTTGTATTATGTTCTAAAATGAAATTGAAAACATTTTATTTCTCGATTGGTAATATAATTTTTAATAACAGTAACTAAATACATATGTTATAAATTAAAAACAATTTAAAGACACTTGATTTCATTAAAAAAAATACGAAATTTGTTTCAACTGTGAGGGGCCCAACTATGTTGTTCATCTTATTCATATCGAAAAATTGGATCAATATAAGACATTTTAAATCATCGCATTCGTAAGTTTGTTTGTAAATCCAGCTCGTGCTGCCGTCGCCTTTATTTACTCGAATCATGCAAGAAATCGGCTAAGCTACGCAACTGCCGCAGTCATGCTCCGCCCGCCCAACGATCGACATTGCTAGCTCGACCACCATGGTCACTCGCGATATAGTGAAGTGCCTTGTGATTCGGTAATGTGAGAATGTCTCAGGCGCCAGGTGGTAAAAAGGGCGGGAAAGTCCCGCCGAAAAAGATACCTGATGAGGACAAAACCGCACCAAAAGCGGAAGAAAAAGATGAAACATCTTCAAATAATGGAGATAAGAAAGAGGTTAAAGAAAGCAATGGAATGGGTGACTTGCCTAAACCTCCGAGCGCGGGGGTCAATATGCGGGAAGCTGCTGCAAAAATCCTGGTACTGGCGCAAAAAGGAGAATGGCCTGCAGTGGAACAAACCCTCAAAGTGTTGGAAAAGCTGGTGGCGGCTGGCGGAGATGATGCTGTGTCGGTTCCAATGGCTGGAATAATTGACCCGGTAATAGTCCTATTTTAGCATTTGTTACCGAACTCCTTAGATTAAGTACATTCAGCGGTCACGAATGATTTTATCAGATTTGGATATTATTTTACAGTTATGACATTTTAAGGTATATTTACGTTGTATATAAATAAATATAGATACATACATATATATATATATATATATATATATATATATATGTGTGTGTGTGTGTGTGAAAACTGGAAAATGATTAATATCGTCGCGTTGCACATTGTGCTTATAAACATTTACAACGATATAATGATATAATATATATAATATTATATACTTAATAAGAAATTATTTCTTTTTAGCTTCACGCTGTTTTCCGTATATAGCAAGGTAGAGAGAGGAAACCAGGGACACTAGAGTTAAGATACTCCGTTTCCATTAAAACACTTCCGTTCACCATCTTCCACTGATTTCTAGAGACATTGCTTGTTGAGTGGCGAAATTCAACATCGTCGTGCTTTGCTTAGTTACCAGGGCGAAAAAACAAAAACGAAGATATTAAGGAAATATATTTATGTAAATATTAATTACGTAAATGTAGCTTTACAAGTAACACAAAGTCCAACGTTGATTACATTGTTAAAGAGATAAAGCTAAAAGCTTTGATATCAGCTTCCCACGTAGTTGTGGAACACTTTGTTATTATGACCTTTCCTTTATATATTCGAAATCACACGTTATAGTTAATTTACATAATTGATATAAATTTGAGGCCGTTTTGGCCCGATAGCGCAATGGTGTGTAAATGGTATGTAAACGCGACGGATGTGGATTAGATTCCCATCCAGGGAAATGTTTAGCATATTCGTTTTCTCGCTCTGGTAACGAGTTAAAGCGCGGCGTTGAACTACGCCACTTAACAAGCAGTGCCTGAAAATTCGCGGAGTGTGAGCAACGGAAGTATCTTAATGGGAACAGAGTGGAACAGTGGGTTCGCTCTGCCTCCCCTGCTTTGTGCGTGATACAGCGTAAAGCTAAAAAAACATATATATATTAAATAGCAATGTTGTAGCTCATAATTATTAAATTGAATTCTTTCAAAATATGTATTATATTTTATGTTCTAACATATACATATAAGTTCCAACTCTAGGAAGATTTGAAAATAATATAAAACAAAACTAAAATAGTAAATCAATAAAAATAAATTTAGATTATAAAACACTAAATACGTCTTTATTTGTGATAATTTATAAATACTTGACACACTAAAAACAGCCATAGAAATCAATCGAAGTTTCAGAAATTATTTATTTCTATAGGCTGTTCTCTTTAAGCTTAAGATATCATCATATATCAATTGCGAATTATTTTTTTTTAAGAAAAAGCTTTAAGCTCTTCTTCTATTTGCGGAAGTCTTCTCATACGAATACTATAGCACAAAAACGACGTATTATGTAGATTTGAAAATATTTAAAAACAGACAAATAACGCAGATTGGACACACAACCTTCTTTTTTAAAGATATATGTATATAAGGTTTGAGAAAAAATATATAAGTAGTTATTAGCAAATCAGCAAGATCTGAAATATAAAATTCTTAACTATAATTCATTTAACTCAAAAGTTAATATAACCGTGGACCAGTTTATAGTATAACTTTGTTGTACATCTGTCAGTATATCTGTCTGTCCGTCCGCCTGTTAAGACCAACATGAAATATTGGTGTTTAGAGCACAGAAAAAATAACCTATTATGTCAACGCTATCAAAAGATACGAACGTTTATACATCGTTTTCGCTGCATTTTCCATAAAATTTGTTTCACTAAATCTAATGTAGATTTAAGACTAAAAAATAAGTTTATATGCCTTCATATATTCTACAAAATAAATAATATTTTACAGAAGTTGTTATTTCATTTAAATAATAAAACATTGTTGTCGTCTGACCTTCTGGAAGTAATCTTGACCAGTACCTTAATTATAATAAGTTCACTTCTTATCACAAGGCCATGTAATATACTACAGCTTTATTAGGATTATGCAAAAATCACGTACATACGTAATATTTAATATGTATTTCGCACACAAAAATGAAGTCGCAATTGATCTAAGACATAACGTCATGATATCTTAAACGACGCTACAGATCTTAAAGTATATTAAAACTATATGTAATATGTTAAGCAAAATAATTATTTACATTGATAATACTTCTTCAAGAATAGGACATGTGCAAAAGTCCACCAGGTTTCATTTTTTTTTCTCAAACAGCTATACCGAAATGTGAAGTTATGTAAACAGCAAAAGATCCTTTAAATTCTTCTACTGCTGAACGATTGTGAGCATTTGGTACTCAATCCGAGCGTCATCAGATAAAGAACAGTTCAGGGACTAATCATCTCATATACATCGCCACACTTAAAGTATATGCAAATAAAAAAACGGACTTGAAAATTTTATTTAACAATGTAAAAAATAATTAACTATTGATATAATTGTATAATTTGGCTTGCATAGATGCAATATACTTTATTTAACTAGCTGGACATCAGAACTACACTGAAGGTCTGTCACCATGTCGAGCATGACTCTATCGATTTCGACCGGAGGGAACCTAGTGTTAAGACACTCCGTTCCCCTCTTTTCACCAAATTCATGCGTGTTGAGTGGCGGAACTCAACGCCGCCCTTTTCTTCGACACCAGAGTGAAGAAATGGAAATATAAATATAAATTTAAATAAATATTTCATTTCCTCGAGCGGGAAGCGAACCCACAAACTTAAATTAATCACACTTTGTGCCTCTGCGCCACGACAGCCCTAACTAAAGCATAAGAAAGTCTCAATTCAAAAACTGAATTTGTTTTAAAAATTTTGGCAGTCTTTCTATACAAGGCGAGGTTGAGGAGCGTCTGTATGTTCGATATCATGGCAACGGATCGCGTGCGAGCTTTCCGCGAGACATCTTTCTAACTTTTTACTACTTTACCTCCCTTTTATAAATGCAGATCGATCAAAATAACTGTCGTGTATGATTTGTTTTGATATTTTTGTGTATTTGGTAAAATTCATTCCTTTTTCGTCCTATGCACAATTGAAATTTACAAAAAATAAGATAATGCTTGAGTATTGCAGGTGAATTATATGGATTTGAGAATAATTTATGTTATCCTTTTTATTTATTTTATCCTTTTTATGACCTCAGCGTCTGACTTAAAAAGCGATGGCTGTGGGTTTAATTCCCATTCGGGGGGATATAAATTATGTTAATTTCCTCGCACTGGTAAAAAGATAAAGCTAAGAGTCTTAGTACTAGGTACCTACAAAATATTAATATTTTTGAAATCTTTTACTTCGTCTAGTTAGATATAGTTTATGATTCCTCTGAATAGAACGCAATTCTCTAAGAAAACAGAAATTTTAGTGTGAAAAAAAGTATGTGTCGAGGCAAAGCGCGGCGTTGAGTTCTGCCACTCAACACGCAATGCCTCCAAAATTCGACAGAAAGTGGGGAACTAAGTGTCTTAACACTAGGTTCCCTCTGCCCACCCTGCTGTGTGCGGGATATAGCGTGAAGCTAAAAAAAAAAAGTATGGCTTGGTGCCTTCCCTTTACATTTATCTAAAAATAAACAAATCAAATAAATCAGCTTCACGCTGTATCCCGCACACAGCAGGGTAGGCAGAGGGAACCTAGTGTTACGACACTTCGTTTCCCACTTTCTGCCGAATTCTGGAGGCATTGCGTGGTGATTGTCTGCCAGTCAACATCTAGATTAAGTATATTTGACAAAACAATAAAATAATAGAATTTTTAAACGTTGGATGAAATAATACATTGATATACTATATTTAATTATATTAAATTAACAAATATCTTTGATATATTTTTTTTATTATTAAACAAATAAAATTTTTCCATCTACATAACCGTTATCTTCGTCCGGATGTACTTGATGCAATTTGTTCTATTAAACGCGTCGCCTACTGCTAGCACTACTGATACGCGCAGTTATATAAAATTATATATTCTATTTATATAAATAATAGCATTGTTTAAAATAATTACATATTTACTTGAAATTACAAGATACATAATGATCACCATGTGTAGATGTAGGTTCACGCTATCCCGCAGCAGGATAGGCAGAGAGACTTTAAATATTACGACACTCCGCTCCTGTAGCGGAACTCAACGCCACGCTTGGCCACGCTTTTAGACGAACTAATGTTCTTATAATGTTCTAAAGAAGCACTAGTAGAATTATTATTTATTATATTTATTAAGTAGAGAAAGAAACTCAGACACAGGAGGCGATAGTTACTGAACATTTCAAAGTTGAACAGACAACGAAACCTACATTTAAATCGCGTTGGGTCCAAGCTCCTCTACCTGATGAGCCGCGGTGTACCAATTGATGATTAATTCATCATCATTGAACATGAACAATGGATTACAATTATCCTATATCCTCCTGATATTTTAATATTCTATATATAAAATATTTATAATTCACGCTGTAGAAAATCAGCTTCATGTTGTATCTCTCACACAGCAGAGTAGGCAGAGAGAACCTAATGTTAAGACACTCCGTTCCCTATTTTCTGCCGAGTTCTGGAGGTATTACGTGTTGAGTCGCGGAACTCAACGCCGCCCTTAGCCTCGTCACCAGGGCAAAGAAATAAAAATATAAATGAAAATAAAAATTTTATTCCCCTCGAGTGGGAATCGACACACAAACAGTCGATTTTACAGTTTACATCGTCCCCCTTCGCCACGACTGGCCTCAATGTGATATGATGACATTATCGGCTCTACGTTATGGACACGTCATATCCATGATTAATTACTTTAGCACCCAATAACAACTGTAATCCTATCCACTTTTCAAAATATCAAAATTTCAAAATTTTAACGTAGCCGGATTTAAACTTGCGCCTCTATGGAATACTTTCAAGCGCGGGCGAGCTACGTCGAAATTCATATACGTTTCACTCTGGTGTGGAGGCAAAACGCGGCGTTGAGTTCCGCCACTCAACATCAGAATTTCCTATTCGAATTCTGATTCGGAGATTTCTTAACACTAAGTTACCTCCATCTGTCCTGCAGTGGGTGAAATACAGTGTGAAGCTGATTTATATTTTAGTACTCAAATGAAAAAAAATTGTGCTATTACGTTTACAGTTGCCCTCTCAACAGCGCCACGACGATGCACAGTGGGACTCACCCATACAAGGGCATTTCTTAAATGTTCGTAATGAAATTCGTAATTTCAATGTCCGGTTAATTGTTTAATATAATAGTTATTTATCTAAAGAATACTTTAATTTTATTGCACTTTTACTTACTTTTAATTTTATTGCACTTTAAAGTATCCTAAATGACTTAGATTTTTCCCTATTTTCAATATTGCGCATGGCGATAGTTAGATTCGTAATTCGTCGTTGGTTTATTTCGTAAGTTAGTAGTGTCGTAACTACGAGTATATTAATATTATACATTTTTATAAAGCTCATTGTTTCTTCTTTAAAAAATAAAATTAATTGTTGATAAATAAATGTCATTAAAAAGATATCTTAGAAATTTTAAAGTAGTAAATTTTAAGATTATCTTTTTTTAATTGGAGTTTTTATTGTTGCCGCTGTCGAGAAAACTATTTTATCTTATAGTATAACTATTTAAAAATAAGGCAAAAAATTAAATCTTGCGTATAGAGAAAAAAACGCTGTAGCATTTCCTGCAGCGTGCGTGGAACAACACTAACGCAGATGATTGGCCTCCAAAAGTATCAGCAAAGGGCGATCAGAAAGCGAGAAATAAAGATTACAAAAGGAACAGGTTGCATCATGCCGGGAAGTGTTTCCGATCATCTACAAACTGTTTGAGGAAGCTACAGAACTTCTGCAATTCAGTCAATAGAATAAACTCAGTCATAGAATAATTTTATAGTAGGGATGGCATAAAAAGGACACTTTTGTTGTAGAGGCGTTAGTAATTGCGTGAAATAATAGTTTGGCCAAGATGGAACAAAATGAGTCGCTTCCATTATTTTACCATTAAAATACAATAATTATTAATTCTTGATTCTTAGTTATCGATCTTCACAGTGTTCGAAAACGTGTGTTTTCTCCCTTTCATAAATAGCCTATGTTCAAAGGGACATCATCATTTATGAAAGGGACATTGCAAAATTTGTCGAAAAATCATGAGTAACCAAGCTAAATTTACATATAAAGGAAGTATGTAACCAATAACTTCATGGGTATGTTTACAATATTTTTTAAAATTAATTACGATTTTATCATAAGCCGTATTAATTTTCTCATATGGACAATATCAAGCAAATAAACACCACCTAACTGAAACAGCGGTCAATAATTTTATAGCACTTTAGTTAGTAACCATTCGCTTTTTCTTAAATATTAATTATAAACAATATTACTTTTATATGATAAGACTTTCTGTCTTTACTGACAGTAACAATTAACGTTATTTTTTTTACTATCCTTAAATATAATTTCCAATCCTTAAATTATAATCAACTGGATAATTCAAATAGAACATATTTTTTTAAATTCTAATAAAACAATTGATTATTCAAATCTTAACAATCAAGTCTTTTTGAAGCTGTCCAAAGTACTGACGTTTTATTATCGTATATGTATATGCCTAGCAGATAAAAATCAAAACTTAATAAGTAAATAATTAATATAACACTATTTAATAAAACTATTCACAAAATAAAAAAAAAAACACTTTACTATGGCATTACAATCATTCGTACACCGTCGCCATTTTTGAATTGCAGTTAGACGCAATTTTATGCACATCAGGGTTGCCTGACAACAAAAAATGTGTGTACTCGATATGATTATTTATTATAAATAAAATTACAAATGAAAATATAAATTTAAATAAATATTTAATTTCCTCCAGTGGGAAAACTAGTCGCGCTTATAGTCAGTTATGCCCCTGGGCTACGGATGGCTTTTATAAAAAAAAAAAATTATAAAAATAAATAATTTAGTTTTAGAGAGATAAGAATACAAAATGTAATGAACTGAAGAGCAATATTTTAGATTCACGCTGTATTCCACACAAATCAGGGTAGGCAGAGGGAACTTGCCAACCCAATGTTATGAAAGACCGTTTCCATTAAGACACTTCCGTTCCCCATTTAACGCTGAATTCTGAAGACGTTACATTTAAGTGGCAGAACTCAACGCCGCGCTTTGCCTCGACACTACTATTAAGGCTTATGTTTTGAGATAAGCTAGATACTTTGATAGATTATCAAAATGTCAGATTTTACAGTTCCAATGTAGTACTGCCTACTTAGTATGTACCTAGTAATGTTTTGAGCAACGCAAATCACGTCGACATCAAAAATGATTTTTGTTGACCGATATTACTCTCAATATAATTCCTTTGCAAACGTTACAACGTCCCTTTCTCTATTATATTGTATTATATCTATAAATAATCTTTGAACTAGTTTACCTAATATTCTTACTTTATAGCACCATTACGAAACGTAACGATTGTATTTCTGGGCGGTATTAAATTAACGGCACACCGTGCTCCGGATTTAGTTCGTAGGTGTATTATAAGGGTTCAATTAGAATTCAAATCTCTACACCACTTCGCCAGTGCCACAAATGATGGCGTGAGTAAAGTATGTCAGACGCCATCGACGTCACAAAATGTAAATGGTAGTTTCATAAGCAAAATGCAGTTATATTATTAGTATTTTATTTACAATCCTTTAAAAGTAACATGAGATAAAAAAAAAACATTATACACTTAAATTACGAAATTTTCAAACCAACGAGATATCTAAGAAAATTTATTTTTTATGTGGGAAATGTTATGAATAAACGATATGGCAAAACTAAACTGCAAAGACATCAACTTGGTTTTGTATTTAAACCCTCTATCGTTGTCCAGTTGCTTGCGTTATACTCTCCCAATACTTGCAATATGTTATAAAATAATTCACGATACTTTTTTAAATATAATTCATTTGTTATATTACAGGGTGGCATTTTCAAGAAAGTGTCTTTTTTTGCATATTTCATACAAAAACATCGGTTAAGTGACAATTTCAGGATTGTAGGTCAACGGAAAGTACAACTTAAAAAAGTTGACAAACTTAAGTTTGCGGTCATATGTACTCATTTAGTATGAAATGAGCTACAAATTAGTTATATTTCACTTTTCTTATTTTTTCTTTATTTGCATTGACTTTTTCTGTGCTTGAAGGGACCATAGACTTTAATGTAAATACTAATTTCAGCTTGATGTGTCCACGCGATCTTGCGATAACCCCTACCCTTATAAGGGTTCCGTTTTAAGTTTTGAGGTACGGAACCCTAAAAACCATCCTGTATATCTTATACTTGTGCTTCAGTTGCTAAATGCGTGCTACAGATATACACAGTTCCGCCATTATTTATTTTCCGGTTGCTACGAGTACATTTGTTACATGAAAAAGTCGACACGCGATAGATAAAACTGCAGTGTTCAGAGGATACTCTGCTATTAGATAGTTATACTTGGCTTTAAAGAAAATTCTAAGTTACATAAACTAGATACGCTCACCCTATATTTATTAGGACGTGGTAAAGCTGTGCATGTTCATATTTTTTTACTTAAAGTAGCCTTAATAAAGAACAAGTGACGTATTTTTACTGAGCTTAGATGTTAATTTGGTATTTGTCAAGTATACATTTTTAAAAATATGTTTTATGTTAAAAGATGATATTTTCAAATATTCTCACAGACATATCCTTTCCTAGATACCTTCTTTTCTTTGTTTAAGATATTTTAAGTCTAGTCTCAAGTTACTAGAATCCGCCATATGCTATAACGGCGGGTTGAGCTAAGCGAAGCGATGTTGTGCAAACTTTTGCGAAAATTTTGGGAAATTTTCTGTTTTGTCCGCACGCGCTGGAATAGATTAGTCAAAGTTCAATCTGTGCACTGCACAGCTTAACTTTATGGAACACATTTTGACCTTAATAACTACAATTACAATTATCACCACTGTATAGGAGCAGTAGCAGTACTACGAAACACATCTTTGACCAGTAAGTGAACAGTAATTATAAAAGAGAATAAATTTCTTAAAAAAGCAATTTTTACCCCTGAAATTTCAACTAGTGTTGTTGAATCGCAATGGGTTTTCCAGCACAAAAAGTGTCGGTTACTATTTTATTTTTCTATGCTTGTTATGGCTCGGACTCACTCGGACTCGCCCACTGAGGGTTCCGTACTAATTTTAGGATTATATATTAATAAGAAGAATAAGTTATAAAATTCTACTAACTTCCTTCCTTCCTCTTCCGCTTCCTCGTTATCAGTGGTCCAATCAGTGTAATAAAAAAAGAAACATTTATAATATTATTGCTTTGGGCACATTCCGCTAAATAAGTACCTACCTAATACAGAGAAATGTTTGCATTGTATGGGATAGAAGAAATGTATCAGTTGCTGTTGGAACTGCGGGAATGTGTCCGAAATGAATTCCAGCGTCCTCTTTGGCTGAAATCCTATCATGTTGGCCTTTATAGCAGCATCCTTGTAGTACCATCTACAAGTAACTCTCTTACTTTATATTCAATGTTAAAAAAACTTCCATGCAATTTGCAGATTTTAAAAAAGTTCCTGTTTTTTGCCAAATTTACTATTGTTGGTCTATGGGAAATACCTAAAAAGTTTCACATTTTTGATGTTTTCCTCTGTAAGGTCTCACTTCTTGCTACATAACTATAGGTTCACGGAAAGTACCCTAACTAAGTAGGATTTGAACTAACAAAACTTATATATGATACAAAATGGTGCAAAAACGATGCTAGAGTCTTTTGATTGCGTTGAACTTAAGAGCTTAATTTTTTCTTTGCTTTAAGGGACCGTCGACATAAATAATAATATTAATTTGAATATGACACGCGATCTCGAGATAAATGGTCTTAACAAACGAACGGACAGTAAAGTGATTCTATAATGGTCCCGATTTTGAAAAAAAAAATTTTTAAGAGTGAAATTAAATTAGCTTCATTTCAAATATGTATAAAACAAAGCCTTGAATCTTATTGAGAATATAGAATGCATGATTATGATGTACATCATATAAAAGAATGTACATTCTGTCCTACTATTTAATTTATCAAATAATATATCTCACACAGCAAAATACACAAACGTTAGACAAGTCTATCAAGGCCAAGCCTTCTTCCAAGGTTCTCAAGAGCAACGTCCGTGAGAAACAAAACGCACCTTCCGTTCGAACATTATTTTCGCTTGGCCTACATAATTTTTGGGTGTTAATAGTCCACTATAACGTCCGTTAGTGTGTCAAGGGTAAGAGGCTAGAATTGCGTGCAGCTTTGGTAATCGATGGGAGATTTCCGACCTTGCCTCTAGCCGCACCATCCTTGGAAATTGCTGACCTGTCTAATGTTTACAAGGCCAATTTTTAAAGGTTTTAATTACAATTCTCTTCAAATGTGCTAAATATATTGCTTTTTTTATTATTTTTGTCTTAACAATACCAACTTTTTCTTTTTCTGCGGATTCACACTGTTTAAAGTATAACAAGGTATATAAAAAGTTCCTAGTGAGACTTCCCCACTTGTTTTTAAAATATATATTTTGATGTGGTAACTCCTTTGAAATGGATGAATGCCGGCTGCACGTATGAATATTTTTATCAAAAAAACCGATTCCTTCAATTTCAAATGGGTCCCATAATCAGAACTTAGCAAAACTTTCATCAAACTGCCCTTGATGCCATTTCTGACAATACCATCGTCAGAAATGGACCAAATTAAAATGAAACCACATGGGAAGCACTACCTATAAAATAAAAAAAAATCATCGACGGATCAAGCCCAGGCAAAGGTTCTGAGGAAATAAACATAAAAAATAAAGTCGAATTTATAAACTCCGTTTTTTACAGATGTCGGTCTAAAAGCGTGCAAGCAAGAGCGTTAGTTAGACTTGTGACGTATTTATCCATTCAATAAATAAATAATTCAGCTTCACGCTGTATCTTGCACCCGAATTTTTCAAAGCATTGCGTGTCAAGTGGCGGAATTCATCGCCGGGCTTTTTACCTTCGTGCCAGAGCGAAGAAATTAATATATTGACAAATAATCATTCATTTCCTTAAATGGAGATCAAACCCTCAACCATCGCGTTACAGTCCATTGTGCCCCAGCAGCACGATAGCCCCATTTGAATTGCATTTGAAGTGCAAATAAATGTTGATTTACTTAACAATATAGACATAAAATAAATTTTATTTAATTATTTGTTTTTAATTATAGCTCGTCGCATAGCAAGGAACAAAAGCAAAAACGTTACATTAATATATTTTTTTTTCTATCATTCTACCTACCGGAACTATTTCTTAGGAAAATTCAAATGAATCACTTAGCATTCTTTTTGCTTAAAGAATTTATTACAAGCCTCCCTTAATAGTAAGTTAGTTGTTTGTTATACTTTGTGAATAGAGATTCATGAATAATTCATTTAGTGGGACGTGCCCAAATGGGTTACGGTATTTAATTACTGTCGTTCTTTGTAAAAAAATGTTTCAAATGAAAAGAAAATACATTCTAAAAACTCGTCCTGACCGTAAAATGCCGGCGCAAGACCATGTCTGACTATCGAGTTCAGATATAGAGTCTTTGATATGTTTTCTTGTTATTATTATTATTATTTGATTCACTACAAAGACATGGCCCGTAATTTTTGTGAGCTAATAAATAAATAAGCTTCACGCTGTATCCCGCAGCAGGGTAGGCAGATGGAACCTAGTATTAAGACACTCCGTTCCCCACTTTCTGCCGAATTCAGGAGGCATTGCGTGTTGAGTGGCAGAACTCTACGCTGCGCTTTGCCTCGACACCAGACCGAAGAAATGAAAATATAAATTTAAGTAAATATTTCATCTCCTCCAGTGGGGATCGAACCCACAACCAGTCGATTAACAGTAAAAATTTGTGCCCGTGCGCCACAACCGGCCTTTTACAGTATTCTTTATTTTTAATTTTTATCAATAAAAAGATTATTAAATTAATAGTATTATAGTTACAACAGCTACAGCTAATACATTCGTTTAAATCACTTTAGAACTTAAAATATAATTTCTACATGAATTAAAACTAGATATATATGACTACAAAGATGTATTTGTAGTATCGCATATAATTTTAAACTTTATGTTACTCTTCCTCGCTGTGGCAACGAGCTAAAGCGCAGCGTTAAGTTCCGTCAATCAACACGCAATGCCTTGAAAATTCGGCGAAAAGTTGTTATCATATATTGTAAATTGAAAATAATGCAGTTATTGCTGATTAAAAATGAAAAAAATATTAACTTTTTAAACGGTATATTTATTTTATATAAGAAATACGTATCTTGTTACTGGATTCATATGCTGTGAGTTTGTCATAGAGTTATTTGATGAATTCCAAATCTTCGGCTTCCGCAAAGTTAACGCCATGGCAAAAGGTAAATAGAATTAGAAAATAATACCTATATCTGTTGTAACTAAAACAATTTATTTGATAATCTATTTATTAATTAAAATTAAAAATAAAGAGTAGTGTAAAATGATGAGCACGCGCGGTTGCTATAATGAGTGGTTGCACCGTACAATACCTACATTATTTGATGATGCTATTGACAATATCCATTATGTTTCTAAAGATATGGTTCGTATTTGCGTGCGTTTTACTCGTATACGAGTATGTACTCCAACATATCTTCCAAAAACGGTAAATAATTTAGTACCTAATGAATTTGAAGATTTTATCTAAGTGATATGAGGCCAGTCGTGGCGCAGTGACACAAAGTGTGACTGTAAAACCGACTGGTTGCGGGTTCGATACCCACTCGAAGAGATGAAATATTTACTTAAATTTATATTTCCATTTCTTCGCTCTGGTGTCGAGGCAAAGCGCGGCGTGGAGTTCTGCCACTCAACACGCAATGCCTCCAAAATTCGGCAGAAAGTGGGGAACGGAGTGTCTTACTCTAGGTTCCCTCTGCCTACCCTGCTGTGTGCGGGATATAGTGTGAAGCTAATTTATTTATTTATTTATTTTTATCTAAGTGATGATGTAAAGAATGCTTTTGACCTTTAAGCTCACACGTTAATAGTTTATGCATTTATTTCATACATTACACGTCGTGAATACATGCTATACTTATATTAATATTTTTAATTCGATATCAGTTTAGTATCTAATTTCCGCTTGTCCTGATTTTGCCGCAATACCTTTCAAAACGACCTATAAACTACAATATCCGTTGCTTTTAGCCAAATTAACAAGTGACCAGCGAAATGCTTACTCATTACTCGTTTATTCGATTTCACAATTTGTTCAACGAATCAGTATTTTTTAGAAAAACTAAATTAATTACATTCTTTAAACTAAATTGAAAATGCTGTAGGTATATTATGGGAAGCTTTAAAATTAGTGTACAGTGTTTTTGTCTACTACTTTAAATGAAATCACAGTCTTAATTATTTGATAAAAACCTAATACAATTCAAATAAAAAAGAGAAATTTTATTATCGACACTACATTATACATTTAATTATATTTTCTTCTAACATCTAGTCATAATAATATCACATTTTTCGTCAATTTGATTTGTAGATAGAGAATTGAAATTTATATAGGCAAAGCGAGTGTTCATTGAAAGTTATATATTGATATATCAGCATTTCTTGAACTTAATCTCTAATCGATTAGCTTATAACTGCTTAAAGATTATATTCAAAATATTGCTAAATATTTTAGCTTTTTTTGCCATAGATAATTAATTGTTATACTAATTTTGTTAAACGATTAACTAATCTTTTTATTGAAATAACAAATGTCAATCAGTAACAGATACCTCTAAGCTGCTTTACTCCATTTAGCAAAAGATATTAATAACAATTATTTTTATCTGAATATACAAACTTTAGATGATAACTTCTAGGTTTTCAAGAACAAACTATTCTCTAGAATAAATGAGAATTTGAAGTCATAGTCCAAAGGATGGGCAAACTTATGCTTTTTTAACTTATGGGCAAAGCTGTGTGGGGCGACGATATACGAGCTCAGTTGCGTCCCTTCGAACAGGTCTATATCCAGAAGTGGACAAAGACAGTCTGATGATGATGAATATAAAGGTTCCTTAGAAAAGTAGAAATCATCTATTCTAATGGACTACCATACTATGCTGGAAGTAAAAAATATTATTTGATTATTTTGATATTCTTATTGAGGATGGTAGGATGATATTAGATAATAAAAGTAACACAGGAAAAAACATCTCATGAATATTTAATATATCTTAATCCTAAAATAAATTTAGATATTTTTTATTAATGTGTTTAAACAGGCTTTTTCATATTGAAATGGTAGAAAGTATGAGTATTTTATAAATATACGGCAATTCTTATGAAAAGTGTGACGAGAACGTTGCAATCATAAGTTCATTATACTATCACTACATTGGCGGCACGCGAAATAACTTTTGTTGTATTATACTATTACACTCTACAGTCTACACCACCATAAGTTTCATGAAGCCTTAGATGTTTTTACCTTTTGTTGTTGTTTATTATCACAAGAAGTTAATTTTAGATTTTATATTTTATAGTAATTTTTTCAACCATTGCTTGTTTCAAATTACTGATTGTTGTTGAGTGAGAGAGTTCATTATAGGATACGAGCAAATTTACTTAATATATAAAAGCTTACGTAAAATTGTAAGTTTACGTAAACTTTTATATATTATAAAAACTGAATGTGCGTGTAAATTATAAGAATTGAAGCCGTTATCGTTGTCGTACTAATTTTATAGGTAAAAATTTATATTATTTGGAATTTACATAAAAAAAATATCATATAATTTTCGTTTGGTTTTATTTATATTTTGAGCTGGTGTTATTATACTAGTATGGAGAACATAACATACAGATGCATTTACATATAGTATTTAAAACCAACAATTTATTTATTTGATATTAGGTTAGATCATTTTAAAGATTACAAGCATACTTTAATGTATGAGACATGCAGATTTAGGTCAAAATATAAATGGACTAATAAATACTTAGCCGTATATATGAGTTGAAAATTCTAGTAAGGTATGTAATGTAATTAAGTGTTTCTTTGTTATTGCTTATCATGAGAGATTAATCACCTTTTTGACATTACTATTTCCGCCTAAAAAATCCAAAGGACATCCTTTTCTCACGCTTTTGCTTCACGCTGTATCCCGCATATAACGTAATAGGCGGTGGGAATCTAGTAAAGGCAATCCGTTCCCGTCTTTTAAAAAAATTTCTCAAATATTCATGTAATTTGCTGTGTTTATAACGCATATTAATAAAAATTCCGTAACACATTATATTCCGTACAACTTCGCTTATTACAATGTCAATTCTAACTAAAACTTAAATTTAACACAACAACTGCATTAATTGTTCACACGAGCTAATTATATAATTAAAATACTTAAATACGAATGGAACTCGTCATTCGAAGTATAATTATTTGAAATCACGCCTTGAGCTTATTAACGCAGCAGTACCGATTAAGAACCTATTATAGTGTCATAGAGCACGCGGCACGCAAATTAACTCCTTGCCTACTAGTTGTAAAATATACATTACTATATTACACTTGAGACCGTCGTAGCCCAGGGGCACAGGGGTGTGACTGTAACGCAATGGTTGTGGGTTCGATCATTCGAGGGAATGAATTTTCTCGCATGCTCTGGCATAAAGGCAAAAGTACGGCGTTGAATTCCGCTACTCAAACACGCAATGCCTCAAAAAGTTCAAAAGAAAGTGTGGAATTAAATGTCTTAACACTAGCCTCCCTCTGCCTAAGCTGATAAAGCAGGAAACAGCGGGGCTTTATTTTTAAAATACATACAACATGAAACAAAAACTAAAAACTAAAAGGGATAACTGAAACTAAAACAAGATGAAAAGTCATGCTTGGACTCGTTTGATTTGTCTTGACCAGTACTTTGAAAATAAATGATGTCAAGCACTTGAAGAGCGAAAAACTACGAAAATTCTTGCGAAACAACTTTTAGCAGTCACCATTTGAATAAAATCAGCTTCACGCTGCATGCCGCACAAAGCAGAGTAGGCAGAGGGACCCTAGTGTTAAGAAACTCCGTTCCCCATTTTCCGCCGATTTCTGGAAGCATTGCGTGTTGAATGGCGGTACTCAACGCCGCGCTTGGCCTAAATTTAAATAAACACACAAGACATCAAAAACTTCGGAGTCTTAGTAATTTAAATTACCTATAAGCTGTACCTACCTAATTTATATGAGTTAAGATTTGACTGTAATTCTATTTTATTTTTTCGCATTTCGTTATCCGTATTTGTAAATTGCAAAAGTACATTTTGTACCATACTGTCTTAATGCCGCAAATAAATTCTATAAAAGTTGTCTATAAAGAATGCGACAGATGTGGGTTCTGTTCTCACTCCAGGAAAATAATTTTGAGATTATCCTTTAGTTTCTCTGATTATCTGTTACTGACAGCTAGTTTAATGATTTTCCTCACCAGTTTCACGAAGTTAAAATCGAACTTGTTGTTTGGATGACATTTGTTATTAAATCTTTTCCGAACACCCACTTCCAAAACTATCCTGAACTTTTATACCCCTTTTTATTTTGGATATCGATACCGATAGTTCATTATTTATGTATATATGCTGGAAATTACCAGCGGAAAAAATAGTTCACAGTTGTAAAATTCAAATAAATAATTTCCTTTTCTACGTTTTATAACACTGCAGTTGTAATTATGGATAATTTAAAAAAATGAGACGCTTTACGAAGTTATTGCTATTTTATTTTAGGACCTGTAATATAAATCTTTTGTACTATTTAATTAAAGTAGATTTAGTATTTATATTTTTTTAGCTAAAATAACAGCGTAAAGAGATGGAATGGATATCGAGGCCAGTCGTGGCGCAGCGGCACGAAGTGTGACTGTAAAACCGACTGGTTGTGGGTTCGATCCCCACTCGAGGAGATGAAATATTTACTTAAATTTATATTTCCATTTCTTCGCTCTGGTGTCGGGACTGTTATAACATGCAAGGCAGAATCCGGCAGAAAGTGGGGAACGGAATGTCTTGACTCTGGGTTCCCTCTGCCTACCCTGCTGTGTGCGGGAATACAGCGTGAAGCTGAATAACCACGACTCCTCAATGGATATATTTAAATTGTTTCAGACTACCGGTATGACACCACTTATGTATGCTGTCAAAGACAACCGCACATCTTTTGTAGAGAGGCTCATAGAACTTGGCTCAGATGTTGGCGCTAGAAACAATGTAAGTATTTTTATTAACCTCCATCAAATGTTAAATACGATACTTACCTTTTTTTATTAGGAAAATATATTTTGAGCATAATTTAATAATCTTTTAGTGTGTCTGTTTATATACAATTATGAAAAAAATGCATTATTATTTTTATGAAATGATTTAACTTTGAAAAGAAATAATGCAAAATGTTATTTAGGGCAAGTACATTAGCGAATGTGCTACGTGCCTTTAGATTGTAGATATGGGCAATTTATAATCATAAGAAGTCACGCCTAGTCGCGACGTACAAAGCGCGACCGCCTTCTGTTGAACTTAATATGCACTTACGTATAGTTTTCTAAGAAAATAATTTTTAAATCCATATTTTGTACGTGACATTGAATATTATTTCTTAAAAAAAATTTTGTCACCGTCACGCTGTATCCCGCATATAGCAGGGTAGGCAGAGGGAGCCTAATGTTAAGTACTTCCTCATTTTTTAGAGCTATGCGCTTTGCCTCGACACTAGATCGAAGAAATTAAAATATTTAATGTTTAATTTCCTCGAATGGGAACCGAATCACACGTTTGTGTGTTTTGTGTCACAACTAACATCATTTTTTTTATTTATTGAAATAATTTTTAACATGAAACATGAAGCAAGCTTTTAAAGAAATTGTCTACATACAATTCAAATGCACATAAAAAAGTCGCCATTGTTATAAAACAAACTATTTTCAATGACTATAGAATTGTTGAAAAAGTAATCTTTTCATAATAACCAAGTCATTTTACGTAGAATATTTTAAAAGAAACAAACGACAGAAGAGCTGTTATTTTGGTGAGGTTTACAATCAAAGTTTGGCCACCTTTATGAATCACGTTTGAATCATAAATGGCGTGCCATTACGGTAACCGTAACATCGGGCGCTCGACTTGACCACCACTTCTAAGTTCTGGCACGCAACTCGCAAATTACACATTTCAAATCGCAAAGTACTTGCTTACATGTGTTGGTAGATTTAACATTATATTATCTTAGATAATGAAACAGAAAAAACTTGAAAGTTTTAATTTTTTTTTTATTATATTAAATTTGTTTAGGTGTTATGTAGGTAGATTGGTTCATCTGTATGAGTTTCGCTCTCAAGAACGATCTCAGAGTCGAAACGACTTACAATTATGAATTTAGGGGCCATTAATCAAATAGTGTTTTAGGCCAAACTACATAATTTTTAAATTTTACTCTCTTTAAAATGCATTTAAAGAGATTAATCATTAAAAATATGTAGCCTTGTAAATAAAAATTTTGCTTAGTCGAAACTTATATCTTCAAGCTTTACCTATAATGGGACGGAAGGAACGTCAATCACTACTGACTCTACATATCTCTTTCGCTTCGTCTACTATCATCCACCCTATCATATATACGCCTTATCTATACAATATATTTGAATGTTTCCGAACAGACGTTTTTTCCTGCCTTACTTTTCACTCACTTTTGGCATTATACCATCATTCATTGACTCGACGAGCCCAAATCACCTGATTACGTTTGGCCTCACTCCTACCTTGACATCCTCGCTAGTACACGCCATTCTGTGTAATTCTCTATTGTGGATTCGATCAGCTAAACTGACGTTATCCAACTTGGTTAATTTATATCTAATATAATATTTCCATTTACCTTAGCATAATTCTCTTGTCCTTTCTTCATTTCCTTCAAATACCAGATTAATTATTACAGAAAACAAACAATTATATAAAAAAATAATAGTATTTTTTAATTGTAATAGAATTTTACATGTTTATCCATTTGAGCTTCAGCTATATCCGTATTCCAATTAAGTTTAACATAAATGAACATCACGCGATGCACTGTTTGATAGAAGTCAATCTTGACACGTATGCGCAGACGTAGCGCGCGTCTGTACACACCAGATACTATAATAGCCCGAGATAATGACAATAAGAAAATTACTTTACATAATAATTTACATAGTTCATACTATTTTCTAATTTACAGAGATTGCAACCTACCTCATGAAATATATATGAAATTAAAAATATTCTTTGAGTAGTTAGTTGAGTGTTATTTAGTTTATTATGAGAAAGTAAAAAAAATATAATATTTAAAGAAATAATTTAGGAAAATTTAAGGATGACAAAATAACAATCCGGACACACAAAGATTAATGAAGGATAGAATGTGTAGAACGTAGAATGCAATTCGTTTTTACACTACGAGTATATCCGTAAAGTACGTAATTATGAGCCAGAGGGTCAACGACATACTTTATTAATAAATTATAAAATATTGCAAATAATTTACTTTAACTATATATATAATTTCCCATCTCTAACCCAAGTGGATTAAACAAAGGAAGTACTATTACTAAATATTTTCAGGACAACTATAATGTTCTTCACATATCTGCAATGTACTCCAGAGAAGACATCGTTAAGCTTCTCCTATCAAAAAGAGGCGTTGATCCGTTCGCTACGGGAGGGGTAAAATACATTTTATACAATTATAGCGAACTTATTATTGTATTTTTTTATTCTATGTAACATTTATTACTATTACAGTATGTTAGTTTAATACATTAATAAAAACCATTAAAAATATATCAAGTTTATTCGAAAAGGCTGACTCCAAGTGATTCTATTCATTAATTATCATGGCATTTAGAGCTACCCTTACTCTCTACAGTGGATAAAGATCAGAACTAGATGGATAGATCCAACCCACAACGGTCACGTTGACACTTCGACGGCTGGCCTCGGTGAAATATAAAACGATTATTAAAAAAAAGTTTTAACAAATTATTTTGTATGGCTATAGAGTCGCCAACAGACTGCGGTGCATCTGGTCGCAAGCAGACAAACTGGAACGGCGACTAGTATTTTACGTGCATTACTCACGGCTGCTGGTAAAGACATAAGGCTGCGTACCGATGGGGTAAGAAAATTATCAAAATAATATACAACAATACCAAAAATATTCTTTTAGTTTATCATTTGTACATATAGGTACATATTAAAGTAATAAATATATATTTATACCTACATGTTATTAAGTATTATATTTTTATGTTATCACATCAACAACGGCCAACATCAAAGCCAATATTACCATATTTCATCAATATTTATTATTTATGTACCAATTTAACCAGCACTGATAGATCGTAAATACTGTAAACATTTCGTCGCTGGCTAGTTATATGAAAGGGAATATACTTTCAACTTTACAAGGCTGTCTTAGAGTTTCCATTACCCAGTAGTTTTCATAGTAAATATAACTGATGCAGCTTTGGTCACGATGATCGCGTGCAGTCTTCTGTTGCCTGGCACCGCCGTCGCCACCGGTGACTCCCCTCATGAAAAAATTTGTAAACAAAACGCGCCTACTGAAACTGATGAAAAAAATCCAAATATTGAAATGATTGATCAAAGCTCACTATTATTCCAGTCTGAAAAAATCACGCATCGCGCTATAAATTATTAAAAACTATATAAAACTAGTACAAGGTTTTTATTTTAACGACATTCCAACGGCGAAAACGAACCACCCCCACGAATAGAAACTAGCTAATTATCCGCCGAGCTTTAGCCGCCGAGTAAACGTCACAACGCAAAATTTACAATGCAAATCAGTCGCGGAATATTAGTTATAACGTCAGCGTTGAAATTCAAAATTAGTAATTTTAATACAATAAGTCTCAGTCCGCCCTACGACACGACTAGAGCAAGGCAGTTTTAGTTCACCATGATTGCCAAGGCTTGCTTTGAATTTCTAAAATAATTCCTATGGAGGATCATGTACGTATACACTGGGCGACGATACAGGCGTCAAAAAGTCAGGTTGCCTATTGCATGCGGGTAAAGATTGCTGTTCCATTTAATGTTATGTCGAACTCGAAGATTGCGATGCATATAAGTCGAAACTATTGTTTCTATTGTGACTGTTCGGAAGCTCCGTGCATTGGCACACCGCACTGACGTGAGTAGTTCGTGCACAGACACTGCACCGTTTGGATTTGAGTGTTGGTGGGAAAAAGTGTTCAGAATTACAGCCTAAAGGCCATGTCCGATAATGGCAGGGACGCGCCGACAAGTGCTAATTTAAACTTCCGCTCTGGAGGCATACGCAGTCCTCCCGCGAATCAATCTAGGGATTTACAAAAGCTTGAACTCAGTTTTATCGAATTGAATAAAGAGCGCGCGCGCCAAAAGGAATGGACAAAGCTAATTCGCGACATGGTGTTCCAGAGGGGCAAGATCCCGCTGCTGCTGGCAGTCGAGGCTGGCAACCAGAGTATGGTCCGTGAGCTGCTTAGTGCGCAGACGGCGGAGCAGCTTAAGGTCATAAAATATTATTTAATTATTTTAATTTAAATAATGGACTAGATTTATCTAACTTACAAACCAATTTGCTAAATTTGATATTAAGACATTACGTACAGGCATCTACTCCAGTCGGGGATACAGCGCTTCATTTAGCAGCAAGAAGACGAGACGTTGATATGTCACGGATCCTAATTGATTATGGTGCAGCAGTAGATGCAGTCAATGGTGCAGGCCAAACAGCCTTGCACATTGCTGCAGCTGAAGGAGACGAACCTCTAGTTAAATATTTTTATGGAGTACGAGCAAACGCAGCTATTGCAGATAATGAAGGTAATATTTACTTTAAATCGATTTAAGAAAAAAATAAGTTAAGTAATGATATAATTGAATTGATGTATATTTAGATAAGATTTTATTGTTAACACACCAACACTAAAACTAAGGTAAAATAATTTACATATAACTTATAAACTAAGATAATATCATCTTATAGATCGAACTCCAATGCATCTGGCGGCAGAAAATGGGCATGCTGCAATTATCGAATTGTTGGCAGATAAGTTTAAGGCGTCAATATTTGAAAGAACTAAAGACGGTAGTACATTGATGCACATCGCGTCATTGAACGGTCACGCTGACTGCGCTATGATGCTGTTCAAGAAAGGTGTATACCTGCATATGCCTAACAAGGTATTTGATATTGGAAAGCTAGTCGTGGCTCAGGGTCACAAGCGTACCACTGAAAGCGCTACAGGTTGTGGGTTCGATTCCCACTTAAAGGGAATATTTAATATTATCGTTGCCTTGCTCTGGTAAAGAGAATGGTCTTGAGAATTCGGCCGAAAGTGGGCAACGGAAATGTCTTAACGAGATCGGAGTGTCATAGCACTGTGTTTCCTCTGCCTACCCTGCTATGTACATGATACAGCGTGAAGCAAAAAAATTAAGATGATGATGATGATGATAAGATACCTGTATTATTCAGCGAAAAAAGGCGGTGAACAGAAGTGTCTTAATAGGATGGAGTGCGTTAACATTAGGTTCCCGGTCCTCTGCTTACCTTGTTATACTGCATCCAGTGTGAATCTCATAAAAAAGGGTCGATTATTGGTGCTTGTCAGTTACTGGTACTACTACTATAGCTAAAAATGTTACATATGTAAAATTTCGATTGAGATGAGATGATGAGAGTTAAAAAAATATTGGTAATATATTTTCACTTTATACAAAATGTGTACGATAGGAGTTCATTCGCAATCAATAATAGCTCAGCACATGAGACGTCCTTATACTTTACAGTGAAACAGTAACCAACAAATTTCCCAGAAACTGGTTTGCCGCACGACATGTCCTTGTATTAAAGGAAATGAAATCGTTAATTTCAGCGGACATAAATTCTTATAACTACACTATATGTTATTATTCTTAACTTGCAAAAAGAAATTTATTACACAATATATTACTAGATATAATATATATGCATATAATTATCATATGATAATTATTTGTGTATTTTTTGAATTTAACCAACTTCTGTAAAAGGAGGAGGTTATTAATTCGACTGTTTTTATAACCTCAGAACTTTTGAATAGGTGAACCGATTTTGATGATATATTTTTTTTATTTGAAAGCTATTACTTCCCACTCTTTCAATATGACAATAACGTCCATTAAATATTTTGTCTGAAAAATAACTTTTCCGTTTTTGGCAAAATCTCTTTTGCTTTAATTGTATTTGGTTTTTACGGAAGGAACTTTGATTTAATTTAAAGTGGTGTTGACAAAAACACTCTGTATATATTTAGGTTGACTGATACGACTTTTTTTTGTTCTTGTGTATTTGGATCATTAAATATACCTAGATTTATCTAAATTTGATAGACATTATCTATATCAATACTAATACTATATTAAATACTAATACTGAATTAAATGAGTATTTTTGTATAGAATATGTATTTATTTACAAATAAATAGGTCATTAATTAAAAATTGCAAAAAAAAAAAAGAATTAATTTATGATAATTTTTTCATTTGACCATGGTGGCGAAGCCGCAGGCAAAGGTTGTATAAAATAAAAGTGTTTTCTTAATATATTTTTTACTTCATCGCTTTAATGCCTTTAAAATGTTACAGCAATATGGACTATATATGAGTAATGTTTCGGTTTACGATAGGCGTCTTAATTGCATTTATTACTAGTTAGGTCAAGTGCATGCGCGTAGCAAGAGGGGGGAACGGGTGGTCCGTGCCTACCCCAGAATGGTCTGATGCCCACCCCAGGACTTTTACCAACCAAAAAATTTGGATTGACAAAAAATCTCCTATAGAATGTGTCTTTTATTAACGTTGGTCATTGCTGGAGAAATACAAGTGCTATTTAAATAAAAAAAAAACATTTTATTTTAGAAATGTTATAAGTACTGCTTTACTTAATTAACAACAACTCCTTTTTAACCTTTTTTTAAATTACCCCTAGCTGTTTCTTCGGCCAATCAATGATAATTTTGTCACTACCCGGGCACATTGCAGGCATTGCGTTAGGGACGTCCTAGAGAGACAAAAATGAAAAAGTTTCGCTTACCTAGATTACGCCATTCTATTGTACATTTTGACAAAATATTTTATAATTTAAGAATATTTATTTCATTACGAAAAAGATTCAAAAAAATTATCAATCAATTTTAAATTGGCAACGATGAAATGTATCTCATATACCTACACATATCATTATATAACATTATGAACAAATAAATACAAATAATATTTATTCCAGGACGGCGCTCGTAGCATCCACACGGCGGCTAGATACGGCCACGTCGGTATCATTAACACTCTGCTACAAAAGGGCGAGAGCGTCGATGTCACTACTAATGTAAATATGAATTTTTAATAATTTTCAATAGCAATTAAAATATATATATTACTACAATAAGATATCTATTATCTGTACTACATGGACATTTCAAACGTAATCAAGAAATCGCCATTTAGAAACTTTAAATTCTCTACTTTACGAGTGCAGTATGACTTTTATGACTTATGACTATTTTATTACAATTTTGTGGCTTATTACTACTGGCATTTTTTGTTTGCTAAATTTGAGTAATGTAATTACGTAATATTGAAGTTTTGATGATGAATAATACTTTTATGTCAATAATATTTCAAGAAGATTTCTCTCGGCAACGTGCCAGATGTGCACGTTACATAACATAGTGTATGTATAATGTATTTTAAATATCTCATTAAAATATCACCATTATCACGCATTTTTGAAATATGTTTACGACTAATATTTTTTGTATAGTTTTACATTTTTAGCAAGTAGTTATTTAATAATAAAATATAAAATACTCAAAATTTATTAATGTATTTTTATTTTTTTCAATATTTAAATCAATCGTAAAATGAATATATAAATACTATTATAGTGTTTAAGCTATACGTTAAATAAATCAGTTTATTTAGTCATCCTACAATAAAACAGAAAAGAAATTATACCTACTGAATGCAATATAAATATGTTAAACAAAAATCTTGATTAATATAATCAATATACATACTTCTTTTACTTTTACAATTACCAGGATAACTATACAGCACTCCACATAGCAGTCGAATCATGTAAGCCAGCAGTAGTAGAAACGTTACTTGGATACGGAGCCGATGTTCATATTAGGGGAGGCAAGCAACGGGAGACCCCACTGCATATTGCTGCTAGAATACCTGACGGTAGACTTTAAATCAGATTTTTTTTCTTTCAGCTACACGTTGTATTATTAAGCATGCAATGCCTCCAGAATTCGGCAGAAAGTGGGGAACGGAGTGTCTTAACACTAGGTTCCCTCTGCTTACCTTGCTGTGTGCGGGATACAGTGTAAAGCTGTTTTTTTTTTTACATTTTGAGTAAATAAACTGAACGCTGCGCTGTCTTGTTATCAATGTTGATGATATCAATGAAAGTATTAAATATTTCATTCCCCCACGTCGACAGGCAACCATCGCTTTTATAAGTCTCGCCTATGATACTGCGCCCCGATGATCTCAAATCTAGCTTTGTAAATGAATATTTTTGACAAACGTTAAATATATAACTTCGTACTTTGTGCCAATAATTTTATTTAAATTATTCAAGATATAATTGTAATTCTCTATTCTATATCGATAAAAAATCATGATGACAATAATTGTTCATATAAAATTATTTTTATATACTAGGAGACAAATGTGCGCTAATGTTACTGAAGTCCGGCGCTGGACCAAATAAAGCCACTGAAGATGGGATGACGCCAGTACATGTAGCAGCAAAGTATGGAAACCTTACAACTTTAGTTCTCTTACTTGAAGATGGAGGTGATCCATTAAGAAAATCTAAGGTACCACATTAAAATGACATTTGTATAAATGATCTACTTATTATTTTAATTTTTTAAAATTATTATTTTAATTAAAATTGAAAAATATATAAAAATACTATTAGTTTACAAGATTTTTTTAAATTCAATATTATTAATTACCATAATTAGGCAGGCGAAACACCTCTTCATATGGCGTGTCGAAGTTGCAAGCCAGACGTTGTACGGCATTTAATAGAATTTGTTAAAACTCATAAAGGAGAAAAAGTTGCAACTACATACATTGACGCTGTTGACGAAGACGGAAGAAGTGCCTTACATTTCGCCGGTCAAGTAACTAAAGAAGAAGTCAAAGTAGCTTCCGCGGATAAAGAGGTCGTAAAATGTCTCATGCAAAATGGTGCCGATGTAACTTTGCAGACGAGACACAATCAAGAAACAGCGTTTCACTTTTGTGCTATTGCCGGTAACAATGATGTGTTAACGGAAATGATAGCTGATATGTCGGCCGCTGATGTTGGCAGAGCACTTAATAAACAGAACTCTGTAGGATGGACGCCTTTATTGATTGCATGTAATCGTGGACACATGGAACTTGTTAGTACATTATTATCAAATCATGCGAGAGTAGATGTTTTTGACACTGAAGGAAGATCCGCTCTACACTTAGCTGCTGAGCACGGTTATCTACAAGTATGCGATGCTTTATTAACAAATAAAGCTTTTATCAATTCAAAAGCGCGGAATGGACGAACTGCTCTTCATTTAGCGGCTATGAATGGATATGCACATTTGGTAAAATTTTTAATAAGGGACCACAATGCAATGATCGATGTTCTAACTTTAAAAAAACAAACTCCACTACATTTGGCTGCTGCAAGTGGTCAAATTGAAGTGTGCAAGTTATTACTTGAACTTGGTGCCAATATTGATGCTACAGATGAATTAGGCCAAAAACCTATTCATTCGGCTGCACAAAATAATTATTCCGAGGTGGTACAATTATTTTTACAACAGCATCCAAACTTAGTAATGGCCACCACTAAAGATGGAAATACTTGCGCGCATATAGCAGCCATTCAAGGATCCGTCAAAGTTATAGAAGAATTGATGAAATTTGATAGAACTGGTGTCATATCAGCGAGAAATAAATTAAACGAATCAACTCCTTTACAATTAGCTGCAGAAGGTGGTCATGCAGACGTAGTAAGAGTTCTTGTAAGAGCTGGGGCTTCCTGTACGGATGAAAATAGAGCTGGCTTAACAGCTGTTCATCTAGCAGCGGAACATGGTCATACAAATGTGTTAGATGTGATGCGTTCTACAAACACTTTGAGAATATCTAGTAAAAAGTTAGGTTTAACTCCTTTACACATAGCTGCATATTATGGACAAGCAGGTATTTCTAATTGGAAAAAAATGATTTACATCACATGTATCTTTTTATGTTTTTACATTATTTTTATTTTCCTGCAGAGACCGTTCGAGAACTACTATCACAAGTACCCGGAACAGTTAAATCAGAACCGCCTACAGGACTGTCGTTAGTACCAATATTAGGTGCAGAATCTGGTCTAACACCACTTCATCTTGCGGCCTATAATGGTAACGAAAATGTTGTAAGATTATTACTTAATTCTGCTGGTGTACAAGTTGACGCTGCTACCAACGAAAATGTAAGAAAAATCATTTATATATTTTAAGACACTTATTATTCCTTTATGGAAATACACTTTACTTAATACTGCGTACGTTGTTAAGCAACTAACTAAAAAATATATTGGTATGAGAGCGGCGCCATCTGTCGAAATTTAGTCGCACCAACTCAGAAATTTTCGTGGACTCATGCTCAACAACTTTACTAACGATCATCACATAATCGAATGCATAGTTTACGATCCTAAACAGAACACACACACCAACATTCATTTTATATATATAAAGATAATTAAACCTTTTTCAGGGATATAATCCATTACACTTGGCATGCTTTGGAGGACATATGTCTATAGTAGGTTTGCTATTAAGCAGATCGGCAGAGTTATTACAAAGTACGGATAGACACGGTAAGACTGGTTTGCATATCGCATCCACTCACGGGCATTACCAAATGGTAGAAGTTTTACTTGGGCAAGGAGCAGAAATTAATGCAACAGATAAAAATGGGTGGACTCCACTACATTGCGCCGCTAAAGCTGGGTATTTAAATGTAGTTAAATTATTATGCGAATCGGGAGCGTCTCCAAAAAGTGAAACAAATTTGAATTGTGCGCCTATATGGTTTGCTGCTTCAGAGAATCATAATGACGTATTAGAATACCTTTTACATAAGGAGCACGACACGCAATCACTTATGGACGACAAAAGATTTATATACAATCTAATGGTCTGCTCAAAAAATCACAATAATATACCTATAGAAGAATTCGTTTTGGTTTCACCAGCACCCGTTGATACAGCAGCTAAACTATCTAATTTATACATAAATTTATCAACTAAGGTATTGTTCCGTAATAATAATAAAATTTATAAAATTAATCTTTATTATTTTTTATATGTAATTCTGACATTTTCGCATATTTTTTACAGGAAAAGGAGCGTGCCAAAGATTTAATAGCGGCTGGAAAGCAATGTGAGGCAATGGCCACTGAATTATTAGCTTTAGCGGCTGGTGCAGACTCTGCTGGGCATATACTTACTGCTACTGACAATAGAAATATAGAGTTTTTAGATGTATTAATAGAAAATGAACAAAAAGAGGTCATCGCACATACGGTTGTTCAGAGATATCTTCAGGTAAAAAATAGGTAACTTCGACTACTATAGCAATACTTCTTTTAAAAAATTAGCCATTTTAATAATATTTCATATTATTTCAGGAACTCTGGCGAGGGAGTCTTAAATGGACTGGCATCAAAATTATGTTCCTTTTTTTCGCATTTATAATTTGTCCGCCAGTCTGGCTCGTTTTTTCTCTTCCATTAGGCCATAAATATAATAAAATTCCTATAATAAAGTTTATGTCGTATCTAACGTCACATATATATCTAATGGTTTTATTAGCGTTAGTGGCGATTACTCCTATTTATAATTCAATATTTAGAGAAAGTTTAGTACCTAGATGGTATGAATGGATGCTACTTGTATGCCTGAGTGGTCTTTTACTTTTTGAGCTAACAAATCCTAGTGATAAATCCGGCTTAGGTTGGATCAAAATAGCAGTTTTACTATTAGGTATGATTGGTGTGGCAACCCACGTGGTAGGATGGATTTTTGTATTACCTAAATATTGGCCAACTTTAATGTACTGTAGAAATCAATTTTTTGCTTTGTCATTTTTGTTAGCTTGTGTACAAATATTAGACTTTTTATCCTTCCATCACTTATTCGGTCCTTGGGCGATTATTATAGGAGACTTAATGAAAGATTTGGGAAGATTTCTTGCAGTTTTAGCTATTTTCGTATTTGGATTCTCAATGCATATTGTAGCATTAAACCAGCCTTTCAGGAATATATACCGACCAGAAGACAATAAATATGCTAGACAAGCCAGACGAAAAATATTCTCAGATGGTAAGGACTTCAATTACTTTAACATTTTCACCAAATCTATATCATCAAGATTTTACTACCCATTACTGTATTACCAATAAGCCTAATAAATGAAATAAAATATGACAATATTTATAATAAATTCTTATAATAGATAATAACCTTCGAACAAAAAGACAAGCATATGATCCCCAATGGTTTTCGGGAGAATCATATCGAAGAAAGCAAGGGGTGACTGGTCGTAAGTCGATCATAGCAATAGAGAAAAACGATATCAAAATATACTTCAATTCATTAATTGCATTTTACGACGATTGCCTTAAATCTATGTGCTTATTTTTGTTTGATTACAACGCGCTTGCAAGCTTGAACGTTTGCCACCTTGTCGGGAATGTTATCATCGTCAATAAGGTCAATCAACGTATTGTTTAATCACAGGGATGAAGAATCAGTTGGGTCATGTTATAAATACACCTCTCGCTATCTGTGGCATGTCTTCATTACTATCTCTACAGTGCCGTAGATCAGTGGCAATCATAATTTATGTTTAGATTTAGTATAAGGACTACTTGTTGCACGTGCATTTTCTGTCTTTATCATATAACTACAGAATAAATTACAAAGTATTTTTTATTAATACTTCATTGAGCATATTGATAAAATATCGAATAAATTTCCAGATAGAGTAAACAGAAAATGCCTTGTGCGATATATCTAGTTTTAGTGGAATGAGTGGCCGACCTCACCGCATTCAATGGAGCAAGTTTGATTTGCGCATGCCGCAAGGCTTTTGTCCTGCGTTTGACACCAGCGTCCTAAGGTATCCTATTGTAACGTTTGGCTGTTTGTCGTCTATGTGGCACATTGTGACCACGCTGTCTATGGACACAAGTAGAGGGGATTGGGGTAGATTGATGATTTTAAATTTGCAATTGGTCAAAAACAAATCCTTTACAGAATATAACATTTAAAATTATTATTACACTTATCAATTGAACACAAGACATTTCATGTTTACACAAATCAATCTACCCCTTTAACGCACTCTTGAACATTAGTTACTTAGTCGAAAATGCTAGTTGTGGGTTACATATCCAAGTTAAATTTATCTTTAAAATATAGCACTTGCCTTAAATGTCTATAGATTCAATCTTCCTAGTCTATAAAATATACTATAAGAGAAATATTAAAATGAAGGGGTAAATTGATGCTGATCCAACATTACATTCGCATTACCTGATACATATCAAACAAAAAGTAAACTATGCCACCCACTATTACTGTTCAATAAACATTTTATGCATTAACATACCCCTCCATCCTCATGAGAATCTAAGGTCTTTGTCGATCGAGTGTTGTCTTCTAGCGACGTTGTCACCAATCGAGGCGGTGGAGAAATTGTTTTTCGCCCTTTTCGGCCAGATTACTTTGTCAGACCTGAACTACGTGTCACCTCTTCGACCATTATGGACGCAGAACCTGTTCAAGTTTGTTTTCGGCGCCTACTTGTTGATGTCCGTTGTGGTGCTCATAACGCTCCTTATTGCGATGATGTCGGACACTTACCAACGTATACAGGTAAATTTGTTGTCACATTCAACTCGGTTGTTCACAGTGACTATGAACCCAATATATTCATTCGAGCTGCTGTTCTTCGCGGTGTTCGGCCAGACAACCACAGAGCAAACGAGGGTCCACCGAAACGACAGCAACACGCAACCCGCCTGGACAAATTATTTGTTCAAAATAGTCTTCGGCATCTACATGTTGGTGTCAGTTGTGGTATTGATAAATCTACTCATTGCCATGATGTCAGACACGTATCAAAGGATACAGGTAATGCACACGTGAACGGACTAACTAGTTAGTGTACGCGGCTCGCATCCACGATGGAAGCGTGTAAATTATAACAAGGATGATAAATTCGTATGCTATACGTGTTTTAAATGTAAAGTAACGAAAACATAGGAACAAATAATGGAACAATTTTTAATACTGTAGGGGACGTGGCCTACCTGCCTTACATTATATAGCAATATAATATAGAAAAAAAAATAGTTTTCAAAATAAAAGTGTCTTTATTGCTTGCTCGAGATTAATATTGAGTATGGTAATGAATGCTACTGGTCAGTACGCTCTCTGAATAGGCACTGCCTAACAATATTAGCGCCGGGATTCTAAAGGTTACGCCGCGGCGTTCGGTTACAATACTTGGACCAAACGAATACAATTATCGTAAATTATACTTATAGCTCCGTATAATATAAATATTTATTTCAATGTTAAGATTTCAGTCAAACACGTCCCAACTTTTTATAACATATATAACTGTATATATAATAGGAAAAATATTCTAAAAGAAAAGTAGGAAATGTATAATTTGTATCAAATATATAATTAACATATGATAATGATAATATTTTAGGCTCAGTCAGATATAGAATGGAAGTATGGCTTATCTAAACTAATCCGCAACATGCATCGAACAAACACTGCGCCATCTCCACTTAATTTAGTGACGACGTGGCTTATGTGGTTGATACATAGGTGTAAGGTAAGATATTCGCCATTAAAAATAAACTTTGACTGGCTATAATATTTTTGATGTCAAATAGTTTTATATTTAAATAAAAATACATTGTACATACAATACTTATTTCTATAAAATGTTATCAGGAGCGGTTAAGTAAAAAGAAACGACCCAGTTTAGTACATATGATCGGTATGCAACGTCAAGATCAAATGAGCGCGAGATCAAAAGCTGGTGCAAAATGGCTATCAAAAGTTAAAAGGGGGCAAGTTGTGCCTAAAGGTAAAAGTTCTGACAATTTTTCTCATTCATAATATATATTTTCCATTTATTCATATGCTATAGCAAACCAGCAACATTACAATAGTTAATACTTGTATAAAATGTAATTTCAGATTCAACGCGATTGTCAGTAGTACATTTAAGTCCCTTGGGCTCGCAACTTAGCTTTAGTAATATGACGAGAATAGAGAATGTAGTGGATTGGGAGATAATAGCTAAAAAGTATAGAACGCTAATGAGGGATGAGCCTGAAGAACCAGCCAATAAGGAAAGTGAATCTGATTCTGTTGATGAGGAGTCAGAAATAGTTCCTAATAACATTGCTGCAGTCCCGCCTTGAATGAAGAAAGCCAAAAATTAACGTGAAATATCCAACAATTGATACGTCGTGAGATTAAATTATGAAGAGAGAAACTGTTTTCACAAGAATGTAATAAATAAAAATAAAATAAAGATGCTTCACTCTGTATCCCGCACATAGCAGGGTAGGCAGAGGGGACGTAGTGTTAAGACACACCGTTTGTATCTCGTCCGTTGAGTGGCAGAACTCAATGCCGCGCTTTGCCTCGACACTAGAGCGAAGAAATGGAAATATAAATTTAAATAAATATTCATCTCCTCGAGTGGGGATCGAACCCACAACCAATCGTTTTTACAGTCATACTTTGTGCCCCCGCGCCACGACTGGCCTCAATGTAATAAATAAATGAAAGTATTTTGTTTTTACTTTACCAGAAGTACAATGTTTGTGATTTTCAAGTGTAATCCCCTACGCTAAGTTAATGTAAAATGGAGACAGGTTGTATGTAGACGTGAAGTAGACTATATTTCCAAAGATATAGATTAAATATAAGATTCTTTAGAAGTTATAGTAATGGACATTTTTGTAATAAATAATAATTAATGAGTACTATATATTATACATATATGTATGGAATATATTAATATAAACAAAAAAGAAAAATGCGCACAAAAAAGTTGCTTCTTATAATTAAAATTGAAAAATCCGCATTTTTAACAAAAAGTGCAAAGTGTGAAAGTTGTATATACATAATAATAAATAATAGAATTTATCCGTGCCTTGCACTAGAAACCCACATTCTTCCTTCATAGTATGACATTCATATGTATGTATATCGGGTAAAATTTATTTTTCCTTCCTTTAAATTCTTTGTCGTCTTCAAAGTCATATTCTACTCTGGTAAAATCATGAGAACGTTATGAATACACAAGCAAAATAAATTATAAAACACAAAGAGATTGAATGTAGATTTACAGTGTATATATATATTGTGAATCTTATCAACCAAAGACTACAAAACTTTGTTAATTCGAGTCATATCGACATTTTTGTAATATTTTTTTATTTACTTTAGGATAAAATGCTCTTTGTATGTTTTCTTTTTAAAATAAATACTCAAAAATACGATATATATGTACAAAACAGTACTTTATCTAATCGTTATAGACAAATAAAAAAAATTGATGATAAAAAAGGGAAAAGTGTAGATTAATATTAATATTAGTATTAAGAATAAGATATCCAGTCGCATTTTTATAGAATATAAGCTATTAGTAACTTAATACTGTCTCGTTGTTAATAGGAATTGAACGTACATAAGTTGTGACTTAATAGTATTAATCAAATATTTTCCAATATCAAGTAAATTTTGTAAAAATTATAAGTAATATACATATACATATACATAGCATAGACACGAACGTAATGTACTTAAGTTATAATATTTTGTAAATAAAAAAATGGTGTACAATGATTGTTTTTAATAAAATTTATGCATTTTATATTTTAATTATTAATTATACCCTTATTTGAGTAAGATATACATATACTACAGTAAATATATTTTTATTATTATTTACAAAATATAAATAAGTCTCAGGGTCCGGATTTATGAACAATTGGTTTTAGTTCCTATAAAATTTTCACAGTCCCTAAATTAAAAAACCAGCATATATTCGAATTTAATCATTTTTTTATTTTTTTATTTTTAGCTTCACGCTGTATCCCGCACACAGCAGGGTAGGCAGAGGGAACCTAGTGTTAAGACACTCCGTTCCGCACTTTCTGCCGAATTCTGTATTTGACACCAGAGCGAAGAAATAGAAATATAAATTTAAGTAAATATTTCATCACCTCGAGTGGGGATCGAACCCACAACCAGTCAGTTTTACAGTCACACTTCGTGCCGCTGCGCTACGACTGGCCTCAATAGGAATTTAATCATAAAAAATACATATTCGAAAAATCGTATTTCTTATATATTTTATTCAGCTTCCCCCTGTATTCCGTAGATAGCAGGGTATGCAGGCGAATCCCAGTATGAAGACACTCCGTTTGGCACTTTCCGCCGAATGCCACTCAATACGCAATGCCTCGAAAACTCGACGCTCTTGCCCTGTGACCAGAATGATGAAGTGAATATGCGTTTCCCACTTGGAGAAATTAATTATTACTTATGAAGAAATGTCCATGGATAGAGAATAGAAGAAGAGATATTTAAATATTTTGAATTTTGAAAAGCCCACTGATTGACACAAATTCATTGCTTTCATAATCTTCCCTACCTACCCTAATCTATCCTCTTCTTTCTTTTACACTAGTTTGCTAACAATATGGATAAATGGCATGAATATATATATTTTAACAACTTCACTTCAGCGGGAGTGATTTTTTTGCATATATAAATATTCTTACAATATCTTTTATACAAATAATAATCTAAGCGAGGACAGTCGTAGCGAAGGGACACAAAGTGTAACTATAAACTCGACTGGTTGTGAGTTAAATCCCTACTCGAGAAAATTAAATATTTATTTATATATTACTTTCTTTTCTGCGCTCTGGTGTAGAGGCCAAGCGTGGCGTTGAGTTCCGCCACTCAACACGCAATGCCTCCAGAACTCGGCGGAAAAGGGGGGAACGGGGCGTCTCAACCATTTTGTGAGCGGGAACGTGATTATTTTTAAATAATATATAAATATTCTTAATTAAAATAAACACATCAAAAGCATAATTAAATTTAATTACGTTCAATATGTTGTATAGTATTTCATTTAAATATTGTCTATTATGTATATTACATTGAGGCCGGTCGTGGCGCAGTGGCACGAAGTGTGACTGTAAAACCGACTGATTGTGGGTTCGATCCCTCGAACTCTCGACTCGAGGAGATGAAATATTTACTTAAATTTATATTTTCATTTCTTCGCTCTGGTGTCGAGGCTAAGCGCGGCGTTGAGTTCTGCCACTCCACACGCAATGCCTCCAGAATTCGGCAGAAAGTGGGGAATGGAGTGTCTTAACACTAGGTTCCCTCTGCCTACCCTGCTGTGTGCGGGATACAGCGTGAAGCTGATTTATTTTTTTATTTTATTTATGTATATTACATAAGTCTTGAATGAATTGCTGCCAACTCATAGAGGTAATTTAACTTTAAAATTATATGTTATTATCGAAAAAACCATAAACCAATGTTCAAGATGTCATTTGAATCTTTCATTCTTCTTAAATTACCTTATACATACCGATTAAACACAATGTAATGATCTAAAGTCTCACGAAAAGCTAATTCTATTAAACACTAATAGAAATTAGCAATAATAATTATTTTTTCTTAATATTTATTTGTTGCCATTTAAAAAAATCAGTAGCACGATTGTTTTACAAATACATTCTGTACTATAACCTTGTAATATACAGGTTTTTCGGTAGACAGATGGACACACTATTACAAATGATAGAGGAAAATATTTTAAAAACATCATCATTTTATATTGTGTCTATTGATACATATAAGATATGTAGTATTTTTTTACCTTATAATAATAAGTCTTATAATAATTTATGATGCCTTATATTTATTTCCAACTTTATGAAATTTGGTCTAGACCACATACCGTACAAGTCGGTGCAAGAGTATGTAATATTCCTTTAAATTCGCTTATAATTTCGGTGTCTTAACCTCTACTGTCTCTTACTTTACCAAAAAAGAAAATGGTTGATGTATGATATAATACAGAAAATAGTATTTTAAATGTTGTTGGTGTCCAATATAGCGAACTAACATCATTCTGTATAATTAGGATTACCTACTCTACTTGACATAAAATTCAAATGCTTGTTATAGACGTTGTGAGACTAATTCCCTTATTTCTACTCGAAAATGTGTGTACAGTGTGTAGGGAATGGAATGTTTTAATTAATAAATCAGCTTCACACTGTATCCCTCACACAACAGGGTAGGCAGAGGGAACCTAGTGTTAAAACATCCCATTACCCACTTTCTGCCGAATTCTTAGGGCATTACGTGTTGAGAGGCGGATCTCAACGAAGCGCTTCTAAAAAACGAAATATCACCAGAGCGAAGGAAAGAAAATAAATTTAAATAAATATTTTGATTTCCCCGAGTGGGGATCGAACCCACAAACAGTTGCGTTTACAGGCACACTTAGTGCCCCTACGCCACGACTGGCCTCGAGTGAGTATTATAACACTAGGTTTATTTGACCTACCTTGCTCTGTACGGGGTACAGCGTGAAGCTGATAAAATAATCCTGGAGGGCAGCTTATGGCGAGCTCTTATTGAGTGTTGACTCCATAAACCTGAGTCCTTTAGGCGGAAATTGCAATCTATCACGCGGCTCTGGTTTGCATTTATTGGGAAGCAGTCAATCTGAGTAATGGGGAAACTCGCTCACGAGCTTCTCGGGAGGGTGATACCGGTGCACACCTCTCTATACTCTTAGTCGGTCACGTCGATGTTGAGCCCGAGGCATTATGACGCTTTGTGGTGGCCAATATAGCGTCCGTCGAATATTTAACTTCATACCAGATAGTCCATTCAAATTCCATTTCAAAGTCCTAATATTTTACAACATTAAGTCATACAACTATTAGACTTCATTACCTGTGGTTACTCAGAGATGGTTAATGTGTCACATCAAAACTTTTTTGTATTCCTTGAAGCCTTCTAAAGTACCGGGCTTTGTTTCAAGCCAAGAATTCTTAAAGAGAAACATAACAATACTATTAATCAAGACAATGATTCAGGCCTACGCTGACAATATAATAAATAATCTTAGGAATTTGTTCATTCAATAAAAATATTAACTTTTAGGATTTACTTCATTTATTTATTTTATTTAAAAAAGGAACGAAATGTCTTATCAGTAGGTTCGCTATGCCTACCCTGCTGTGTTCGGGATACAGCGTGAAGCTGATTTGAAGTTAGATTTTTTTATTTTATGCTTAACATATTTAATAAATTCTAAATGCTATTTATTAGATAAAAAGTCTATATAATGTAAAGTATTTTCGCATTAACATATAAATTATGTTTAATTGCAATTATGTCATTATTGCACCAAAAAGCGGTATATATATATTTTTTTATATCACGCGTATTATTGTGTAACGAAAAGGACTGGTTCTATACGCAATAATAACTCTACAAAACAAACTAAATTCTTCAACTGCGAAGCGTAATCGTAATTATTATGTTTGGATGTTATTAAATTCTTAAGTTTTGGTATGTACATATACGCTAAAGTAGACCATACAATTTGCTTGAGTATAATATATAAATAAAATAAATAAATCAGCTTCACGCTGCATCCCGCACACGGCTGGGTAGGCAGAAGGAACATAGCGTTAAGACATTCCGTTCCCCACTTTCTGCCGAATTCTGGAGACATTGCGTGTTGAGTGGCGGAATTCAATGCCATGCTTTGCCTCGACACCAGAGCCTAATAAATTTAAGTAAATATTTCATCTCCTCGAGCGGGGATCGAGCCCACAACCATTCGGTTTTACAGTCACACTTTGTGCCCCTGCGCTACGACTGGCCTCAGTATAGCACAATATATGATAAATTAAAAACTATATATTATTTATTGCAAAGAATGCAATTAAAAATAATACTCTCGAAGCTTAAGGTTAAAAAACCTTCTTTGAATATTCAAATGGTATACAATTCAGACACGTGTTTACGTAAGAAAGTAAGACGTTTTGTTTTGTCTGATTCGTATGTCGAATAAGAAACATGTATCGAAAGTAGAAATAATTTTACATTGAAGTAAAAGTTAATTCCTTAAGTATTTATTGCATTGCATTAAAATACATTCAGATTTTTTTAAGTTTTTTCGTTATATTAATAATTAATTTTACGTTTTAGTGGTCATTTGCTAGACTTTTGCTATATTTTGCTTAGGTTGGTCAATTTTATTTTGTATTTTCTTTTATAATTAATATTTCACTTCATTTCTTCGCTCTAGTAATAAGGCATAGTGCAACGTTGTTCTAACACTCAACACATAACACCTCGAGGATTCGTAAAGTGAGAAACGAAAATATGTTAATGGGAACGGAAGGGAATGTGTAGATTTATTTATTTGTATATGCCTATATTATTGCACTGTTGTTAGTTACTCTTGACAAATGCAGTAGTCAGCAGTAAAATTTCATATTATTTACTATGACACATTTCATACTGCTTTTTACAAATTCACGCTTTAACACGCATAGCGGGATAGGCAGAGAGAAACTAGTGTCAAGAGTCAAAGCTTTCGTCCCGAATTCGAGACGCTACGTTTTAAATTACAGATGTCAACAGCCCGTTTGTCTTATCAAGGCGACGAAATTTAAAAAATTAAAATATTACCTTTCCCCCGAGTGAGAATCGAATTTCCAACTATCATGTTTACAGTAAGCCTTTGGGCGAATGTTTCATGATAGCTTCATTTCTTTCTTTAATTTAATACGAGTATGTAGGTATATTATTTACATTGGTCTCTGGACGTTGCCGTGCCATTTGACATGTGTTTCGTAGTTATTAAAGCGATGATTTTGCCTGATTGCTTTCTTACTTTTAGTTAAAATTTCTAAATTAGAGTTGAGTTATTATTTATATGTAAAAATATTATATATTTAAAATTTGATTTGCGTGTTTTTATTGCCTAATCAAATTTAATTTTATAAGGGGTCATCAACCATAGCTTTCTTTTTTTTTTCAAACACTATGTGCTATTGTCTAAATAATGTAATAAATAGCGTAAACTAATTAAAATCGATATTTAAAATAAGGTACTTTTATTAGAGTCAGAATTATTTTAATCACAATTTTTAGTGAACTTTACTTTTAGATCATTCTAAAATTAGTAATCGCGTAAAAGATGGTAATGTCTCTACATCATTTTTTCTCGATTGGACAAAAAAAAAGCCATGGACCAGCATAGACATCTATTACACGGTCATACATCACACTCAAAGAAAGTTCTGTTAACATCAGATATTATGTAAATTGGGAAAATGTCGTAATTTTTTTTATTCTATAGGCATTCCTTCCAATACGGATATGGGGTAGGTTGGGTCGTGATGGCGATATCGCATAGTTCGATGCGTGGTGCGGTGGTGAGCACGCTGCAGATACTACCGTCGCGGCCAGCGTAAAAAAATGTGTAAATTTAATATTTCGGTGTCAATTATTGTTTTATTGGGTTAGTTACAGTGATTTTATTTAATTTTTTTTTTCTTCTGTGATGCAAATTGTTTCTGATAATAAAATGATTTATTTAAATTATATAAATTCAACAGATTCAATCTTTTATATTGTTTAATTTAAATAACTTTACAGGTGTCTTTTTGGATAAAACACAAAGTGCGTGGTTAAGATGTTACAAATCGTAAGTAAAATTTAATATAATAGATAATTGTAATTTATTTTTCAGATTTAATTTCAAGGTCCGCTTATTAATATTATTATGAACTATATTTCTCAAATATGTGTCATATACTTTTCAAAATCATTATAATGGCGCAGAGGCACAAAGTGTGACTGCAAATTCGACTGATTGTGGGTTCGATCCCCACTCGAGGTGATGAAATATTTTATTTAAATTTATATTTCCATTTGTTCGCTCTGGTGTCGGGGCAAAGGGTGGCGTTGAGTTCTGCCACTCAACACGCAATCCCTCCAGAATTTGGCGAAAAGTGGAAAACGGAGTGTTTTAACACTAGGTTCCCTCTGCTGGCCCTGCTGTGTGCGGCATACAACGTGCAGCTGACTTATTTTATTTTATTTTATTGCTTTGAGTATTTTTGTCTACTCTAACATTAAAATACATAGAAATAAAAACGATGTCAATAATAGTCACATAAAATGAAATCACTCTTAAATAACCAAATAAGCTTTCAATGTATCTGCGTTTCTCGTGAAGAGGGAATGAAAACTAGTATTTTTTACAAATAAACTATTTTTGTTTTTTTTTTATATAGAATATAGCATAAATAAAAAATGACAAAAGGTAATATACATTTATTATAATAAAAAAAATATTAAACAAAACTACCGGCCATTTTACAAAACGTAAATAAATTTATTTTTTAACATTTTTTAAGTGTTATTTCACACTCAGAACAAAAAAAATATTAAGAAAAGGTATAAAAATTTGAACGTTCTCGCAGAACGTATGAATTAGTTGGTCAGAGCGGTTGGACGGCTTCCAAAGAGGCGCGGGTTCAAATCTCGCTATGTTCATATTTTTATACGTTTTCTTAATTAAAGTATAAATAAAAAAAACTTTATATACAACGTAATAATTTACGTTTTTTTATATTTAGAGGTTTCTGGTTCTGTTCTGTCATATGTGCATAATTATGCGGTAGATGCTCGAATTAAACAAATAAATCTGCCTCCCAATAAGAATTGAATTCTTAGGCATTGTACGTATTATGATATACATTTAAATATACATTTGACGACAATGACGTAACAAAGTTTTTTTTTTTTTCACTCTACCCCCGTACACCCGTACAGAAAAAAAATTAAAGTTTATTTCTTTCTTTTCTAAAAATATATGTCTATTTAAACTTGCACTGCACAGTAGATGCTCAGCATATTATACTTATGGAATAATTTATGATATCGGAACACACAAACATACAAGGAATAAAAACATATGTATATTGATTTTAACCACAGTTCCTGCCTATCTCGAGCCTATTCTATTTTTTTACTATTATTGGTAAACGTACAAAGCTATTAGGCTTAAAATAATTTATATTTTAAATTATTTATCTGTGAAATTTCAAGCTAATTAATTTGTCTGCTTAATTTGAGATTAATACATTGTATTCCGACAAAATCTTTGTAGAGATTGTGAAAACAGGCACATGTCAAGCTCGCGCATGTACAGGCATTAGCATAATAAACAATACGCGTACGTTCTGTGTCACTTTTTATCGTATTAAATCTGGCACAACAAATGATACTTAGTGTCAAGCTCTAGTATACTTTAGTGCCGTGATCAGGCTCGCGGGGTAGGGGTGCGATGTGATGCATCACTCCAGGTATCTATACGCATTCTACGGACGTACCCGCCGTGTATTTCCGAAAATTTATAAAGTTCTTGTTGTTTATTATTATTATTTAAAAAAAACATGCTAGAAAGGGATATCTCTCGTTCTATTTTACGCAATTCAACATCGCCACCGTGTGCGGCGTTATCGCTTTGATATGTGTGTGTGCTTTGTGTCTGTCTGTGTGCGTCGTTCTTGACAAATACCATTTTGTTTTACTACAATAATGTTATAAATTATTTTGTTTGTATAATATAGTAAGGTAGACAAAGGGAGCCTAGTAGACACTCCGCACCCCATTTTACGCCGATTGCGTGTTGAGTCGAAGCTCAACGCCGCCTCACCACATCACATGTAAAGTTGGCTTTATGTAAATCATACAATCAAACAAAACTACTATATCCGTCTATTACTTAGGTGTTTCTATATTTTATCAAAGTTGATAGCGGCCATAGAGATTGATTAATATTATTTACATAATGACAACTTTCACTAACATTTTTGAATATTTTCTATTTTTTTAGCATAGTAAATGAATTTATTACTTAATTAAAACAAAGTAGCCGTGTCTAATTATATTATATAATTTTTAGGGTTCCGTACTCAAAGGTTTCCGTACCCTTTTACTAAGACTATGATGTTTGTTTGTCCGTCTGTCACCAGGCTGTAACATAAGAACAAGGATAGTTAGACAGTTAAAATTTTCACAAACTAGGGGTAGTTTAACATGACAACTAATACTGAAATATAAATTAAAATAAAAATTTTAGAAGGCTCCCATACCATAACGTTTGTTTACCATTCATACATAATGGAACAGAACCCTTCGTAAGAGTACAAAACCCATTGTGTATGAGGCCAACTCGCACTTGCTGGGTTTTTTATTTTCAAATCGAAAATAATCAATGGAAAGGGATACTTGTAATACCTATAAGACTATAAAACGCAAAGCTAAATTTCCGCGGAACATGCGTAATGTTGAAAACATAGGATAAAAAACAAAAATTTTGAGTGACACCTACAATTGTATTTGATTTATATAAAATGAAAATAAAATAGCAATTTAATAAATATTTTTTAATAGCTAATAAGTATATTATATTAATTAATTTTCTATATTATAATAGGAACCTAATCTGCGACCTCCAACACTGTACGCTGTACTGGTCAACCATGCCAGATTGGGATTCATTTTTTTCATTATTTTCAATGTCAATTATTTTTTTATCCAATGAGTGGATGTTTTATACGAATTATAAATATTAATTTGTTACTGTAATTTGTATTATTGAGTGGTCACTTTTACTTATGTCATAATTAAACGTACTTAATGTTTAAAATATCTACTTAAAAGTACCTATTTATTGAAAGTATGTTATACATACATATTTAATAATTTAGAATCAGCTTCACGATGTATCCCGCGAACACATTAAGCAATACTTGATACGACTACTTAAGTGACAAAACACTTAAGTAGCTTTTGTTTAAGTTAGTATCTTTGGGTAGCGGACATTTGTAAAAATCTTCCTACAGAGACGCTAACAACATAAATAAGTTTAACAAGCGTATAAGAATTTCGATGTAGCTCGATAAGAAGGTATGGTTTAGTTGGTCAGAGCGCTTGGACGGTTTCCAAGAGGCGTGGATTCAAATCTCGCTTCGTTCAAATTTTTATGTGTTTTAATAAGTATTTTTCTTTTCTAAATATGAAATAGTACTTATATTTTACTTGCTTATTTATGTTACGAAAATATGAAACACTAAATAAATTATTAACAGATCTTTGATGGTTTTATTATTACATTTATTATAAGATTCAGGGCTCATCACAGATTTATTTCAAATTTTCTCGATAACGTTTAATTTTTTCAATTGATACAAATTATATTTTCTTGTTCCGTTAAATGTATCAATTTAATTTACTATGTTGTTACTAAAGTTTTCGATTATACGTTATTACACAAAAGTAACAAAAAAAAAGTAGCGAATCACATTGTGCGCAAACGCAATGCCTCCAGAATTCCTCACTAGAGTATAGGTACAGATATTGTTCTTAAAATTATATTTTTGGAGAACAAAAGTAATGCAGATTAACAAATTAATAATTATGTAGTTTACAGTGGGCCGCGCGCGAGTCGCTAGTTTACCTATATACTTAAGCCAAAGAAGAAGGGATCTGCTTTGGAAGTCAATGTCCATAGATTGCTTAAACGACGAGCACGTATTGAGTAACAGATTATGTAGAGTTATGGACGCCAAGGTCCAATAAGTAGACTATTAGGACGATCCACATTGTTTACTCGATAGAATCCCACGTAATATTTGACCGCTTTCTTTCATTAAGTCAAGTTTTTGCATAAGAAACTGGTCATAATCACTCTAACGAAGTGAATTATTTAACACGCACGTAACACATAAACCTCGTTGACTCCGTTTCCTTTATTGTTTTGATGATGGTTTGAGCAACTGTTGACCTCTCTTTAACGGTGCAGAGTGATATTGTTATCACTTGAATTCCGCCGGTAATGACTTGTTCTACGTGAGCACATTATCATTTATTTTAATATGGTGTCTGGTGTAGAGGTTTACGTCGGTGTAATGGTTAAAACACTTTTTAGAGTTTCACGCTGTGCCCCGCACATAGCAGGGTAGGCAGAGGGAACCTAGAAATCTAGTGTTAAAACTCTCCGTTCCCGTTTACATACTTCCGTTAAGGGGTGAGACTCAATGCCGCGTTTAACCGCGAACCAGATTAACACTGATGATCAGATCAAAATTCGTCAACCAGAACGAGGAAATGAAAATATAAAATTCTCTCGAGTCAGTCAGGGAATCAAGTTTACAGTCGCAGAATTGTGCCCCTGCGCCACGAGTGGCCTCAAAAAAAATTAGTATTTTTATTATTTTCTCGGACATATTTTTCAGAATATATGCAGATAGTTATGACCCATATTTTTAAAATTTCAACTAAATGCTATTTGGCGTAGATATATATGATATAAACTTCCGGTCTTCCAATTTATAATATGGTAAATGGAATTCGTTATTGTTATGATCGTCATATAACATACAATAACCTACTTTATTTGTATTTTTTATCAGCTTCAAAAGTATACTTACTTAGTATATTATTTATCACAGTATTGCTCCACCAGTATGTCTAGACATTAATTTCAATCATATATGTAAAAAATTGAGGCCAGTAGTGGCGCAGAGGCACGAAGTGTGACTGTGTGTAAAATCGACTGGTTGTGGGTTCGATCCCCATTCGAGAAGATGAAATATTTACTTAAATTTTATATTTCCATTTCTTCGCTCTGGCGTCGGGGACAAACGCGGCGTGGAGTTCTGCCACTCAACACGCAATGCTTCCAAAATTCGGCAGAGAGTGGGGAACGAAGTGTCTTAACACTAGGTTCCCTCTGCCTACCCTGCTGTATGCGGGATACAGCGTGAAGCTGATTTTATGTAAAAAATTACATTAAGGCAAAAATAGGACACATTTTTTTTTATTTTAGTTTTTGGGTTTGTTGGGATTATGTGCTGTATTAGAGGCATTCCGAGTACAGGAATCTAGTAATTCGTAACTCTAGGTAATTGCACAAGTTAAATTATATATACCACACCAATGAATTGCCTGACATCCTTCTCTGACATCCGAAAAGTACTATCTCTTTCTGTTACTTGATGAATATAATATCTTGTCAGAAATAATGATAAACGATAAGGTTCAAACACTTACCTTTGCAATTGTAAAACAAAATAAACAAGAACTTGTAAAACAATATACTATAACAACAATATACAATATACTACTATCTATTGAAAACAGCAGAATGCTATTCAGAAATACCCTCCGATGAAAAACAAAGTAAATTTTGACAGTTAACGCTATCTAGTCAAGTTAACAATTAATATGCATTTGGTAGTATTTTAATCATCAATAGTTAAGAATCTTAATAAAATAACTAAATACCCACTAAAAAGAACATATGGCACCGGCGTAGAGCGTGCCGTAAATAATATAATAAATTAAATAATTAATCTCAAAACAAATAACTTTAATCCTCTTACAAATTGCTCTTTTGAGTTTAAAAATAAAGGAGGTGATGAGTTACCTCCGTTGCCTTTTATGAATATAAAATAACCTGCCTTAAATGATTTTAAAAAAAAAATTGCTCTACGCTGTATCCCGTGTACTGCTGTATAACCTTGAATTAACTGAACGACAACAGAGTGAGTGAACCCACGCAGCGGTAATCCACTCCGTTCCCCACTCTTCGCGGATCTTTTCAAGGCATGCGTGTCAAGTGGCGAAACTCAACGCCGAGCTTTGCGTTGACACCAGAGCAGAGTAAAAGTAAATAAATTTAAATAAATATTTCATTTCTCGAGTCGGGATCGAATCCTATACCAGTCGCATTTACAGTCGCACACTTGTGCCCCTGCGCCCCGACTGGCCTCACTTACGATAAACATTATTAATGATATAAAATATACACAAATGCTTAAAACAACTTGACTTTTTCTTTGTTTGTTGCTCAAAAGTATTATATGCGTGTGACAGTTATTTTAAAAGAATTAACATAAGAAACAGTACATAGCCTCGGTTTTTACTTCCGAACGCCGTAGTGAATTAGTAATTATATTTTTTTGTTGCAGAAGAAAAAATGCTTAAAAACGTTTTTACTCATATATTATTAAAAATATACTTTTGTTCATTTCACACATTTTATCTATCTACGTAGGTAGGTATTGTATTCGAATAATTTATGAAAAACAGTCTTATTTTCCAACAAGTCCGATACTACGTTTTATCATTAATCTTCATTAAATAAAGTAAATATTATATATCCCTTTGTGAAATATATTTAAGCAGTTATTAATTTTGAGGCCGTCGTGGAACTACAAACGCGACGGTCATGGGTTCGATGTCAACTTGATCATTTCCATTTCTTGGCTCTGGTAACTGTGGTGTGTTTGAGTTTCGCCACTCACCACACAATGAGTCGAGAATTAGCGTAAAGTGGAGAACGGAAGGATCTTAATTTGAACGGAGTATCTTAAAATTAGGTTCCCAGGGACTGTCTTCCTACTCTGCTATATGCGGGATACAACGTGAAACTAAAAAAATATATATCATGGATAGAAAATTAAATAAATATAATTTACTAACTCAATTTTTATTATTACAGCTCTCTCAGCAACTACACTGTTGTATCTCTATACAACCCAACACCTCTACTAACTGACAGTTGCTTTGACCCAAATCTTCAAACGATGATATATACCTTTGGATTTAGAGGAAAATGTAATGGACCAGCGACTACTGCCGTTTTACAAACGTATATAAATATGAACAAAAGAAATGTGCTATTATTGGATTGGGAAGACGAATCTAGAAGTGATATTTTGAGTATATCTATTGGATACGCCCTGTTAGTTGTGCCTAATGCCAAAAAAGTAAGATAACTCTTTTTATGTTTTTGCAGTAAATCGTAATTTGTAACTTTACTTTTTTTTGTTTTACACAAAAATCTAATAATGTTCAAGGGACACTTGATTGGACCACAATTACGCTGCTTAAATTGTTATTAATTAAAACAGCTATGATTTACGTAAATTTTTGAATGTCTCTAAATTAAATCCAATGGTCCCTCCATTTTAAGCCTGATTTTTTTTCATTTCGAAGCGAGGAATGACAATGCAACGGGAATCAAAACGTTCAACTGGAATCTAAATTTTTTTTACATAAACTTTAACAATAAAATTTTTTTCCTATATTGGATTTGAATCCACAACTTATATAGGTAAGGTAACTTTTCTATAGTGTACCCAAAAATATATAACTTTTTCGAGATAAAACATATTTGTGTTTCAAAAAAAATACGCTTAGGCGAAATTTATAAGAAAATATAAATTATTCCAGGTCGGTCAAACGTTTGGCGAAGCGTTAATGACTCTGGCTAGAAACGGCCTCAACATGAACGAAGTGCATCTCATTGGACATTCTTTAGGCGCCCACGTCCTGGCTTACGCGGGCCGGTGGACCCGCCAGAGAGGTCAGCCTGTTGCTCGGTAAAGTACCTATTCATCTTTGTTTATTAGGTACATTACATTATACATATCGTAGGAAAGCAAGGAAAAAAATACTAGTGTATTTCTTTTAACTAAAGTAAAAACAAACACTACGCTTCATAATTTTTAACTTCAGTTTAATGACAATTACCCCGGCAACGAGTTAATAAAAAGATTTTAAGTAGAGAGAAGATATTTTCATATTTAAGCAAATATTTTTTTAGATTTACGCTACATCCCACATATAGAAGGGTAGGTAGAAGGAACCTAGCGTAAGGACAGTCCGTTCCCCACTTTCCACCCAATTTTCGAGACAATGCGTGTTGAGTGATAGAGGCATCAAAGCCGCCTTTTGTAAACCTACAACCCTTGCGCTTACAGACGCTCGCCACTGTGCCACGTTGCACATAATTATGTAATTAACTATAACTCTTGCTAAGAAAAGTAGACACCGTCCCAATGTCTGGTTGTCCAAGATAGCTGTGGTTTCTCTAACCAGTTAAGGGAAGTGAAAAGTATAAAATATTTTCATTTTCACTCAAATGGAGAATGCTAAAACATTACCTTTCACATGTACCAGAATGTGCAGTAATAATATGTAGGCGATTGTTTCAGAATAACAGGTCTAGATCCGGCGCGAGCTCTCTTCGAAGGCACGTTCGCCATACACAACGGCTTAGATCGGACTTGCGCAACGTTTGTGGACATCATCCACACTAACCCAGGGTATTATGGTATAAGCAAGTCTAGTGGGACCGTCGACTTGTGGCCTAATTACTCCAGCGATGGCATGCAACCTGGTTGCCCAAAAGGAACCTTCCAAATGTTTAGTTCTGGAGGTAACTTACCTTTGCTGACTAAACTAACCACGCAGCCGAAACTAATGTGGGTTTGTTGTAGCTTCTTTGTGAAGCATAAGGAACATACCCAACAAAAAAGTAAACGTCATCGATGGTTCGATCTCCATATTGCGAAATTTATTTCATATACCCGCTCTGAAGACACTAGATGAGGCGTCGGATATCCGACATGTTATGCCTTCCTTTTACTGCTACATGCGTGATAAAGCGTGAAAAATAATTGCGAGCTACAGAGAACAACTGTTATTGTTTGATCTTTAAATATATTTTGCGTTGCATTATGTTTAACAATAAAATAGCCTAAAATCGTCGAAAATTTAATATTTAATTACAGATCTTTGCAGTCATGATCGAGCATGGCGGTATTTTATAGAATCAATCCGATCTCCGACCGGATTTCCGGCTGTGGCGGCAGCTAACTACAACACATGGCTCGATCTGCTTACACCTCCTAACATCACAATATTTATGGGAGAGTTAACTAATACTAGGTTAATATACTTTTTCATACGTAAATACAAAAATTATCATTTAAAATAAAAAAAATAATCAGGTTCACTCTGTGTTTCGCATACAGTAGGGCAGAGGGAATCTAGTGTTTAAACACTTCATTTCCAACTTACTGACGAAATCTGGAGGCATTGCGTGTCGAGTGGCGGAGCTCAACGCCGCGCCTTGCTTTCAACACTAGAGAGAAATAATCAAAATATATATTTAAATAACTATAGCTTTCACTCGAGTGGGGATCGAACTCACGACCAGTCGCTATTACAGTCACACTTTGTACCCCTGCGCAACGACTGGCCAAAATTTACAATAATAAAGTAATTTTACATAATATGACTTCTCCCCTATAAATCATTTATTTATTCATACAAATGTGTATTTACAATAATTTTATAATAAAATAAGATAATAAATTAATATTAGGTATATAAAATAATTCCAAAGCTATACTTACTATTAAGTCGGAAGAAAATATATAGAAAACGATAACGAAATTTAGTTGACCATGAATAATCTTATTTACAACTTGATTTATTATTTCTTAGTAAAATTTCATATAAATACATAATTTCTGCATTTTAGAACCTACGGCAATTACTTTCTGACAACAGAAGGACAGTCGCCCTACAGCAAAGGACCCCTTGGCATGATGCCCGATGCTCAATCCAGAAGACGGAGAAATTCACCAAGTTCTTCTCTATCCGCCATATTAAGATTCTTGAGGTGATGACACAGTAAAATATGTATATGTATACATAATGTACATATTCTAGGACAATACTTTGTAAATTGTTAAAAGTAGAGTTTATAAAATTTTACAAAAGGAATGTTGGCATGCATTAAATCATGTATTATAATAACCAAAAATATCTAATTTAGTCAACATCTCTATCATCAAGTATTTAGTTATGTATTTATTAGTACTAGACTTATTATTAATTGTAATTGTAGAACTTATTATGACATTTTAGTTCATTCTGCAGCTTGAAATAAAAATAATAATATATGACGTAACAGAAAAAATCAAGAAATATGGACTATTAATACTAAATATCACAAGATGTATATACTTGCATTCATAGAGCCCTCTTTGGTTTGCTATTAGCGCATTATTTAGTACAGTACAGTCGAAGTTTTGTGCGAATGCTCAAAAGCTAAAAAAGCCGAACTACACAGCGGCCACGACTCGTTGACTGTATTATAAAATTCGTGATTAACTAACCAGTTTCGAATTTCTTGTATCTTGTTCAGTTCTTACTTTATGCACTATACACACTCTTTATCAGTTTAGCAAGTACTCATTAAAAAAAACAATTATTAATAAAATATTTTTTATTCATCTACTTTATATAGGTTAAAATAAATAAATGAATTGAATTTTGTTTAAATGTATACAATAAAATCTATTCTCTAGTGAATACTGTGTTTGACATATTAGTAGATTGAGATTATTTTATCACATTTAATGAATATTTAGTAACTTAAAAAAGTCCGGCTTTTTATACATTATTGAGATTTTAAACACAAAAATGTCAATATATATATATTTTTTTAATATATATATATTGACATGTTATGACGATATTTACAAGTTATGCATTTATTATTGTACATACACAATAGCCATAAATACAATATAGCCATTGGCACCAGAAACGACAAGGACCAATAATCGACACTTTTTTTAAGTATCGAAATATGAAATGTAATGTTTTTTTTATGTATTAATATTAACTTATCTTCTTTCTACTGACATCTTGAGTGAATATTACTCTTTAATTCCATTTTTATATTTATTAATTTAATATTTATTGAATAGAATTAATTGTGACAAAATAACAAAATATTGTCTCCTTTTAAATCAGTGTTAAATACACTAAAATAATTTTAATTTTGTTTTTTTGCAAGATAATTTGTATTTAGCGCCCATATATTCCTTCTGTTCATATTTAGATGTCGATGACTGGGTGTTGATTACTGGGGCGTCGAAGTTAATAATGTTGGAATTTGCTCTATTTTTTACTATTACGACTTTTAAACAATTTATATTATTTTTCTCATAATTATTATTTCAAACTTTGTTATTTAAAAATAATTGTGATAAAAATATACAATTTCATTAAAGTGTCGATAACTATACTCTAAGTAAGTAAAATTGTAAATAATAAAAACTTATCAGTCTATCGATTTTTCATTACAAAACGTAACTGTCGGACACTACTAACAAATGTTATTTACACATAATTATAATATAAAGCTTTATGTTTTAATCGATACTGAAATCGAAACATTCAAAGTGGGGTGCATCACTAAAAATAAAATTAGTCAAAAATCATCTTCACAACTAAAATAATATTTAAATTATTTTAAACCGTCCACTTCTTCTAACAAGACTATATTAAATAAACGAAAGGAGTATTATCATAAATAATATTTATATTTGAAATATGTTTATCTTATCAATAATTTACACATTAGTCAATATTTTAGTCATTCAAATTTTCAAATAACGTTCTACTGCTATTGTGTTTATACGTTTCTTAAACAAACATTTTTCATTTCTCAGTTTGGAATAACACTTTTAAATTTAAAAAAAAGTTGACAATATTTTATTTGAAATAACATATTCTATAAACAATTTGAAATATAAGTTTTCCACTGTATCATGAGATATATGTATGTATATTGAAAGAAAGAAATTATATTTAGTTAAGAACGCATGCATATGTTATGGACCAAGTAATAAAGACATTAATTGTCGATAAATTAGACATGAGACATGAGCAAAGTATGACTGTAAAACCGACTGGTTGTAGGTTCGATCCAAACTCGAGGAGAGGAAATATTCACTTAAATTTATTTTTCCATTTCGCTCGCTTCGCTCTGGTGTCGAGGCAAAGCGCGGCGTTGAGTTCTGCCATTCAACACGCAATGCCTCCAAAATTCGCCAGAAAGTGGGGAACGGAGTGTCTTAACACTAGGTTCCCTCTGCCTATCCTGCTGTGCTGTGTGCGGGATACAGCGTGAAGCTAATAATAAATAATAATAATAAATAAAATAAGACATTAATAAACCGGGGCATTATGCATATTGTCTATCAACTATATGGCACAGTAATAGAAACATGTTTAATTACTTTAAAAAAAAAATTAGTAATAAATTATTTGTTTATTCGAAAAAAATATCGTGTGCCACAATATTTTTTTATATTTTACATCAAGAAACAACAATTATTATTTTAATAGTTATTAAAATAATTAATTTAATTATCTTATTTTAATAGTTATAAATTGATTATTTTTATAGTTAATAAAATAATTAATTTATCTTTAAATTTTTTCAGCCAAATTACCATCTTTATTATCTTGATCACACATAATGCACAGCATTATGGAAAATTCCCCTTAGTCCATAACATATAATTGTAAAATATGTTAATGTATCTAGAATTTCTTAAGATTAGTTCACAATTTTTGACACATAGTTGCATATACTTATTTAATGCACAACACTATTGCACACACAAATAGCACAATAAAAAAAATCTTGACATAGTTTTCATACTTACCTATCACATTTTTGATAATATTTACATTAACAAAATAAAAGAGGCCGTCGTGGGGCAGTGGCACAAGAGTGTGACTGTCAACATGCAGGTTGTGGGTTCGTTTCCAAACGCAAGGCAAAGCGCGGAGTTGAGTTCCGCCACTCAACACGCTATGCCTCAAAAGTTCGGCGGAAACCGTCGGAAATGTCGTAACACTAGGTACCCTGCAATATGCGGGATACAGCAATTTATTCTGCGTGAAACATAAAAAAAACGTGTTAGTAATTTTTTTTGTTAAGTGGGTGCAGTGTAGATCCGTTTTACTGTAGAATCTATATCGACAATGGCGGCTCTCACGTCGTGTGTCGCCGCACTCATTGACTCGAATGTGTTGGCTATACGCTCCATCGCATGCGCCTGCAATGAAAAGAAAAAAGTTTTGTCGTAAAAAGGCTGTCGTAGCGTAGCGGCACAGTATTTGACTTGTAAATGTAAATGAATGCGTGAGTTCGATTCCTGATCGGGGGTTTTAATTGTTTTCATTGTATCGCTCTGGCAACTGGATAAAGCGCGGCGTCGTGTAACGGTACTCAAAACGTAATATTCCAAAAACTTGTTGTTGTTCCCGAAGAAATTATAAGAAATTACAAAAATTATTAGTTCCCAATACAAGGGCAAACAAACATTGAGCAATAGCATACAAGAATTTCCACATAGCTTAAAGTTAAATTTTTAAACGTTTTCTAAAAGTATTTGACTAATAGAAGAATTTTACATAATAAATAGATTGATATAAAATTTAACTGACTTGTATCTGCGAGGCCTCCGCTAACCGCTCCATAGCCTGAGCGTTGAGTCGCGACGCGCTCGCCAGCTGCGTCACGGCCGCCGCTTGCTCACTCATAACCTTCACCTGTAACAATATTCAATTCAATTTTAATTTTTACCTCCAATAATCCACACATATAATAAAACTGTAATTTTATCAATGTAGAAGAACCAAAAACAACGATGTTAATTTGACTGTTTGTTGTTTTGTCTGCTCGATTGTGCACGCTAATCTCAGAAACGGGTTAACCTATTTAAATGCAATTTTCTATATTTAATCTTGACAAGCTCCTAACGTTTAGTGTAAAATATAATAAATAAAAAAAAAGTCAACATAATATATAAAGTATTGTAAGAACAATATTGCAAAATAAGCGTTTTATTGGATGGAGACTGAAACTATTATTTTCAATGTATATTTTCAATGGATATTGTCTTTATAATGATAATGTTATTAAAACACAAAAGTAATTAAAATGAGAAAATAAGCAATTGTATAGTAGTACAAGCTGCGTTCACGATGAAGCTGCGAGACCGCCCTGCGACGTTAAGTTCTACCTCCATGACGCAATGTTTTGAAAATGCAACGATGTGTAAAGGACGGTGTGTCTTAACACTAGGTTCCCTCTCCTGCCCTGCTATATAGGAGGTACAGCGAAAATTAAAACAAAACTAAAATGATGTATTATAAATATTAATATTACTTTTACTAGGTTCTGGGTGCGGTTTTTCATATAACTACGCTATGGGGAAGACATCTTAACTCTGAAAGGATTTGTGTCAACCCAACTTATGTGAAAGCATAACGTGCAAGTCATAAGAAAAACTCTTATAATTTATTGATTTATTTAACCATAAAATAATGTAATTATATATTTTTTTGTTTTGTTATTCGTTCAGACGTAAACGGCGTCAATCGATAAAATATGTACAATTATTATCTGTATTTATATTAAAAATGTTGTTTTCGTAAATTTTAAGTTTATCATAAATAGTAGATACGTAAATTAACAAATCTATATTTATGTCTGATTCGAATTGTTAAAATTCTCTTTGTATTGGACAGTTGCCCATTTATCGCAGAAGACTTTAGACTAGATCACATTAATAATTTTAATGGAACCCATAGTACCCGCCATAAGATTTATCAAAAGTGTTGTCAGTTAGTGTCATATGTATGGCATACATACAGAACTTTGATTATTTCAAACTGATTACCGTCACGGAGCCACGGTTAAAATCTATCTAGGACATATCTATGGGTGTGTTCAGCAGACTCCAGGAACGCTCTTTCAAAAGAACAGCTTTATAAAACTTGGATAGCGGTTTCTATCCCCTAATACTGCTCTATCTTACACAAAGTATAGAGAAAAATGAAAAGATAGCGCTTGCCAAATACATAAGGTGTCAATTATTGGATATTTTTAAGATGTGTATTGGTACTGGCTAATTTTGTCTGTTATGTGTATTTTGTGCGTAATAGAATAATTATTATTTAAATTATTTAATGTAAAGTAATGTATACTTAAGTAAAATAAATAAGAATCTATTTAAATTTATACTTGTTTTTGTTTTTATAAGAATGTTAGAAAATCTAGAATTTCTTTTTTTTTACAAAAATCCAACGACATAAATCTACTACTCAACAACAACAAAATTTATACCATAGAAAATCTTAGATATCTTAATTTTAATCACATAGTCTAAAACATTGATATGTGGATTGATACAAAATAGCTAGTACAGCTGAGGGAATAAAATATACAATTTAAGCATATTACGCATAACATGCTTGTTTAATGAGTATGTTTTCAATGAAAGGCAGCCATTGTAATGGCTAGCGGTAAATTAATGGCCCTTTTTATATTTCAGGTATTTATATTTGAAAAGGTTCTCATAATCTAATGTAATCTAGCTTCACCTATATCCCTCGTGGGGTAGGCAAGGACAATGGAGTGTGAAATGACGCAGTAAAATATTATATCGACAACATAAACAGTCACTCTTAATTTCAAAAATATCTTGTAAATATAAATAAAAACAATATTGCAACTATACACAAGATATCTAAGTCTTTCTCTGTATAATAAAATTGAAAAGATGTACATACTAATTTTTCCATAACAACCATTTGGCGTTCTTCCAAATCTACTGCTGGTTCAAAATTGAGAACTGGTTCACTCTTATGATTTTGGTCCATATTATCTTCATTATAACATGTGTCTTCCATAAAATGTGATTCAACTTTCACTGAATTACGATTCTCTATAAAGGAAGTATAAAAATTGTTTACTTTTACAGAACTTAGTAAATATAAATTAAACATTTTAAAAATCCCCGACACAAACTATCTAAAGTAAAAATGATAATCCATCCATATCATATATCCCTTCTTATTTATACCATAAGCCATTGGGCATATTACAAAAGACCCAAACACAATATGATGTAAGGTGGTGAAGAATTCAGTATCTTACAGATTCTAAATTATATTTGATCATATCATCATAATGTACATTATGTACCCTTGTGATAAATTTTACTACTATTTATTGATTTTAAACAGTCTCCAAGAGGTATGGGATCAAATGCTGTTATGTTAAAATTTTTATATGATTTCTTAATAAATATTTTTCTATCTTAACGCGTGTAACAATTTAAAAATGTTAAAAATGGATACATATTTCAGATTTGCATAATCTTGTTACTTTTGAATACAGATTTTATTTAGATTTTGAATTAAAAAAAAGTTATTACAATTTTTATCACAGTACTCACTTCCTCCATTATTAGCCAAAAACAGATCCCAAATTTTTTTTTCTATATTTGAACATAAAGTATTAGGATCTCCATTCCCTGTTACCACTTTTGATCTAACACTAGATTTTTTGTCTGCCCAATACTGTAATATTAGAATATTATTGTAAGTCCAATTATTTGTAACTATTATTAATCTATGTATATTAAAATAGTTTTTAAAACAATAATAAAAGAAAACAGAAATAAACAACACTTAGTCATAAATTTAATTTAAAATTGACTAAATGAATATATTTATACTATTAGATAAATTTTAGCAAAAATACTTACTTTAATCCAAGATTTCATAGGCCTAGTGGGACCAGTAATGTTATTAACAATTCTAGTCAATTTAAACCACAGTTTCTTGCTTTCATCACGACCTTCAAGACCTCTTAGTTGACCTAGTGCTAACGAAGGATGATTTTCCATAAAATCTACTATAGCAACCACTTGTTCCAGACTAGGACGAGACTGTAAATAAATTTTAAAAGAAAATCTACAACATAGAAAATAATACGATAAACATAAATAATGCTAACACATATATTCATACATATAATTTATAAAAAACAGAAACGAAAATAGTTGAGTTTACACTAGTTAAGATGTAAACAAATAGTAATCCCCTTGCATAGTTTTAGTCGAGTTCAGTCTTAGTGGCTGTCGAGATACATAAATGTCAAACAAAAATATAAATTTACTCACGGCTATAGATCGATCAGTCATTCTTTATTATAAAACATCTGAAAAGAAATCACTTTTGTGTTATGCACGGAATGATGGATAGCAAAAATATGCTTAATATGCATTCGATCGACAATTTGGTTACAAATTAGAAAATATGACAACCATTAGTTGGGGATTGAGAGTGAGATCTTAAGGGTGGATTCACACTATAGTGGTCACGATTAGCTTTCAGTGAAGTCCGATCTCCTAAATAAAAAAATATTTTATATATGCGTGATTAAATTGGAATTTGACTAAAACTATAATATTAATGTTCTACGCTCTCATTGATTGTGGTATAAGAATATTTTAACAATCTGAGATCGAGCTGAGAACGTTACTTACGTTACTAGTGACCTTTACAAAAGTGTAGTTCAGCCTTAGAGCTTAGAGTAGCAGACAATAAGTGGGCTGCGGAAGATACAGATATAGAAGAAGATACCTATAGATTGGTAATACCACTGTAAAGTGAGTTTTTAGGTTTTTAATTTATATTATTGAACTAGTGGCTCTCCTACGGCTCCGCCCGCTTGAAATGTTTATTTTAAGTGTATTTAACAAAAAACCCGCACGAGTCGGACTCATCTACTGAGGGCTCTGCTCCAATAATTGCAAAAAAACTGCCTACGTAATACTTGAACGGCCCCTAAGCTAGTACCTAATTCCCTTTATAGTGTAAATACGCGTCTTTTGCGATATAAACAGCTATATCTCTTTTTGAATACATGTAGAAAATTTTTTTTAGGAAATCATGAGACCGTATATGGTTTGAATTTCAATGGGATACTTCCAAGCGTTCTCAAGATACAGGCTAGTAGTAACATAGTGATCTTATAAGGGTTCCTTTTTCATTAAAAGGATACGTAACTCTAACAACTACAATATAACATGACTTTTTAATTAAAACAAAATCGTCAAGTTATTGAACATTTAAAATATAAGAGAGTAAAAACACATTATATGTCCCAATATTATGTTGTCAATCGACTGTAAATGTAATAATTTTGAAAACACGAGTACGCAATTAAATATCTATTTATTTATCTATTTGTCCACGCTGACATCGATGTTACGATGTTTCAGTTAATGCAACATCGATGTTAACACATCGATATTTTACCTGCTAACATCGATGTTCATCAAAAATCGATGATCATCGGGCATCCCCAGTCAATAGCACAATCACAAATGACAAAGTCAAACTCACGTCAATCCATAATAAAAATTATATGTTTGGGTATTTTGTTGATTTTAGGAAATTTAAAAAAGTATATTTAGATATTGATATTAAAGAATAATCTACACATTGTCACAGTGAACAATATGTCTGAATCTGAAACTACTGTCGACCAAGATACCAAACAAGATAATAATCCAAGAAAAAGAATTCGCCACCGTAAAAAACAAGTATATGAAAACATTATGAAACAAATGGAGTTTTATTTTAGTGATGCTAATCTTAGCAAAGACAGATTTCTTGGGGATTTAGTAAAAAGAGATCCTTTCGTTCCGCTCTCAGAATTTCTCAAATTTAATAAGATTCGCACTATGACCCATGATATTACTGATATTGTAAAATCTATGAAGCATTCTACATTCTTAGAACTTTCAGAAGATAAACTTAAAGTAAGTTATTATCTGGAATGATATGATGCTAATTAAATATGGTTGGTTACCTTGAATTTATAATAACTTGTTTTTAGGTTAGAAGAAAAACCATTTTAAAGTCGTATGATGCAGATATTAGGACAGTTTACGTAGAGTCAATACCAGTTTCAGCTAATCGAGAATGGTTACAAAGAGTGTTTTCAGATTATGGCCAAGTTGCATATGTGTCACTTCCAAAATTTAAAAACTCTAACAAAATCAAGGTAAATCTATATTTCCATTGCTATTTTTATATTGCTACTCAACAATAAAAAAAATATCAGTTTCCCACCGTATCCCACACAGCACAACCTAGTTTTAAGACACTTTGTTCCCCACTTTTTGCATTCAATGCTGCGCTTTCCCTCACCACCAAAATAAAGAAATGAAAATGTGAATTTAAATACATTTTTATTTTCGATTACATTTGTTCCTCTGCCTCATAACTGGCCTCTAACAATAATTATGGACTCAATTACTTCTATGGCAACAAATTATTTTCATTTTCGTATTCTGAAGACAAAGTGCAATCTTGATTTCTGCCATTTAACATGTAGTTTCTTAAACTCCAATTGAAAATAAATAAGAAAACATTTAGTACTAAGGAACATTGAACAAAAAGTATTTAAATATGGGAAAACTTTATTGATTGTAAAATAAAAAATTATTACTTGTAGGGATTTGCATTTATTGAATTTGCAAAATATCAAGAGGCTCAGAAGTGTATTGCCGCATTTTCCAAAATGGGCTGCAAGTTGCCTTCATGTATGCCACCTGAGGAATTATCATCTATAAAAATGTTTAATATTGAAAATCTAGAGGAAAATCCTGATTATAATCAAGAAACAAAAGATGAGTATGAGCCACCAAAGAAAAAAATTAAAAAGAATAAAGAAAAGAAGCCAAAATCCTTAGACTTAAAACTAGATCATGAATCAGATAGTGAAAAAAAAACTCACACACCAACTGTAAGTATTTTAAAATTTTTATATATTATGCTAGCTGTGGATAAACTCATGAACAATAATTTTACAATTTATACTGAATACAGTAGATTATTGGACTTTCTCCACCTGGATTCACAGTCATAAACAATGAAAATGTCATTGTGAATTGAGTGGTAGAACTCAATTCACAATGACATTCTACACTTTATCAAAAGTGAAAACATTTAGTTTGAAAATGATCATTCTAAATTTTGGCCCAGAATGAAATAGTTTTTCTTTTCAAGCATTATGATGCACTGTGATATTTCTTTTCTTTATGACTTTAATTTTTTTATTAGTTACAAATAAATGTAATAGAAATATAAATGAAGACTTAACTACCTTACATGGTAAACTAAAACATTTACTGTTTAATTTTAGTTATGTTTTTCCTTTAAAAACTATTTTATATTGCTATCTATTATAATTGGAAATTTATTTAAAAATAAATTAATAAGTAATAAATAATACTCACTTTTCATATTTCTCTTTTATTTTTACTTAAAATGTTTAAAAAACCCTCTTTTCTCCAAGATAAAATGTGATAAACTCATAACCATTGAGTTTACTGTCAGTCGTTGCTCCACTGTACCACAATAGCATTATTTAACTAATTATCTCTTAGTATGTTGTGGAGGATGAAATATTTTATTTATATAAAAGAAACGAACAAGTTATTATACATATATTATAGTACAATTTGGGTGGAATGTGCCCACACATTATGTGCATTTTGCTTTTAAAAACATTTTTATTCCACCCAAATTCAAGACATTGTTTTAAGTAACAAAAATTAACTCTGTGCTTTGTCGTAAAAAATTGGATAATAAAAATTATTTATTCCTCTGAGTGAGTAAATTATTTTAAGTTATTTTTATTTCCCCACACTGGTAAGAAATTTCTTTAATAAATATACAGAGTGGGAGCGACTGCGCTGCTTCTTTTACGGGAGCATCTTATAGGGCTTATAGGTGAGGCTAGTCGTGGCGCAGCGGCACGAAAGTGTGACGGTAAAACCGACTGGTTGTGGGTTCGATTCCCACTCTAGTAGAGATGAAATATTTACTTAAATTTATATTTTCATTTTCCTCGCTCTTGTGTCGAGGTTAAGCGCGGCGTTGAGTTCTGCCACTCAACACGCAACGCCTCCAGGATTCGGCAGAAATTGGGGGAGTGTCTTATTAACACTAGGTGCCCTCTGCCTGCCATGCTGTGTGTGGGGTATAGAATGAAGCTGATTTATTTTTTTATTTTATCTTATAGGGTAATATATTTCAAACTCATACCAAATTAATATTCAAGGAAACTTCCATATAACAGACATGATTTTTTGCCATTTTTATAGATACTATATTACAGAACCCTTTGTGCCCTAATCCGTTTCGCACTTTACCGGTTTATTCTAAATATTGTATCATTATATAATCTGGTTATTTTGATTATCTATTCCAGGATGAGAGCAAAAGTATAACAACACCAATCGAGGTAAGGACATGAACACATGAATAACAATAGAGATTTTTAGATTTTACTATTTCTTTCACGCTATATCCCGCACACAGCAGGGTAAGCAGAGGGAACCTAGTGTAAGACACTCCGTTCCCCAAAACACGTTTTTTTTTTTTATTTCTTTCCTTCAAACCTTCATTGACTCCCGCTTCTGCCCCTTGCCACGACTGGCGCAGTTGATTCAAAAGTTCATTTTCATATATTTAACTATTACGCTATTTATTCATTAAATTTAGTAAACATTCCAGTAAGTATTTGTATTCATAGAATATAATAACTTCGTAAAATTTTACGATTTTTTTTTATTTTTAAAAGCTTTTTATTTTACAAAGTTATTATTAATGGAGAAAATTTTTGTAAATAATTTTATATTCCGAATTTTGTCGTGCTTACTGCTTGTCTCTACACCACAACAGCCTCAAAAGTTAAAAAATAAAAATATAATCTCTCTTCCGAATCAGGATTGAATCCCCAACGATAGTGCTAACTATCACACTGTTCCACAATAACCTCAATCAATCAATCAATCAATCAATCAATCAATCAATCAATCAATCAATGATTAATTTAAAAAATTAAAATAAATTAAATTAGCTTCACGCTATATCCCGCACACAGCAGGGTAGGCAGAGGGAACCTAGTGTTAAGACACTCCGCTCCCCACTTTCTGCCAAATTTTTGAGGCATTGCGTGTTGAGTGGCAAAACTCAACGCCGCGCTTTGCCTCGACACCAGAGCGAAGAAATGCAAATATATAAATTTAAGCAAATATTTCATCTCCTCGAGTGGGGATCGAACCCACAAACCAGTCGGTTTTACAGTCACACTTTGTGGCTTAATTTAAAAAAAAAACTGGAATTATTATTTTTATTTTCAGGAAGGCAAAACAACTGATGTAGAGTCAAAAGAAGAAATGACAAGCCAAGAGGAAAATAAACCATCAGATAACACACCAAGGAAGAAAAAATTAAAGAAAAGATCGTCAAAAGAAAAAGGGAAGGCCCTAAATAAAAACGAAGAAGCAAAAGATGCTTTATGGGGATTACAAATACTACCCAAGTCTGAGTGGAAAGCACTTAGAAATAAATACTTGAATCTACAAAGAAAATATATGAAAGAAATAAAATCGAACTTGTATAACAAAAGACATTCATATTCTGGTATACCCGAGCCCGCTGAACCATCAATGGAAGTTGAGGCGGGTATGTAGCTAAAACTTTCTTTCCGGCATGTTAGCCAGAGAGCATTAAAACCATTCGTTCTCCGCTTTCCGCCGAAACCGCCGTTCGCCGCGAAACGTCTCGCGTTAGCTTATTATAGGGAAAAGACTTACTTGGAACCGAAAGAAATGTATTGCCACAGCACTTTTACTGATTTAGAGATGTCAGAGTAGCGTAATCATACGTTCGCGCCGGCTTTGACTTTCCTTGGGATGTAATATAAGCTGACTAGTAAATGGAAATAATCAATTAATTCCCTCGAATGAGAATCAAACCCACAACCAACGCTTTTAATGATTAGTTATTATTTTAGACTATACCTATCAACTCTACTGATATATTGTTTCAGTTAATAATACAAGGGAAGCGAGCGGAAAGAATGTGGAGCCTCTGAAAAAGGAACCTGGGCTATTTGTTAAAGAAATTCTGTCCGAACCCTGTCTGGATGTGAGGACAACTAAAAGAAGTGTATGTATTTTAATCTTTTGTTTTACTTTTCCTTTTTTTTATAGTGTTCAAAAATAATATACAGTAGAAAAATATCAAGAAGCTTTAGACAATATAATTTATTACTAAAATGTAATGTATTTTTTTAAATATTATTCGTTTTAGATAAAAACCAATATACATGTGCTGCACGTCGATGTAAAAGAGGGACAATCTGAAGTTATTATACGATTTGACAGTGCAAAGGCTGCAGATGAGGTATGTTGACCAAAACAAATATGCCTTTGTGTGATTAAGTAATAATTTATGAGACAAAAACGGGCGACAGTAAACGTGACCGGTTGTGAGTTCTATTCCCAGTCGATTCGAAAATAAAATTTTTAATACTCTAATTTACTCCCTCTGGTAACGAGGCAAAGCACGAAGTTGAGTCCACTTAGCACGCATTGCTTCCAAAATTCGGCAGAAAGTAGCAAATAGTGTGTCTTAACACTAAGTTCTCCCTGCCTACCAGGTTATGTGCGGGTTATGTATAGTGCATATTACGAGCAGAGGGAAACTAGTGTTAAGACACCCCGTTCCCCAATTACCTGCGAGTTCTGGAGGCATTGCGTGTTGAGTGGCGGAACTCAACGCCGCGATTTGCCTATACAGACAATAGAAGAGAGCGAAGAAATAAAAATATAAATGTAAATAAATATTTCATCTTCTCGAGTGGGGATTGAACCCACAACCAGTCGATTATACAGTCACACTTTGTGACCTTGCGCGACGACTAGCCTCAGTTTTATTTATTTATTATTTGATTTGTTAGATTATTTTTTATTCTTCTAATATTGGCCATGAAATTAAAGAAGATATAATATAGTGAATTTGAACAGATGATAAGTATAAAAAATCTGCTTACATTTAATTTTGTTGTATACAAAATACATATTCTGTGTAGATCCCTTGCTAATCTCTGTATAAATTCGTTATTTATTATCAATTATTATTTATAATAAATAAATAATGAAACTAAAGACAGTTTTATATCTTAAGTTCAAAGTTTAAATCGTTAAAATACAAGACTATAAAAAGTATTATATCAAAGGAGTTACAAAATACTTAGTTAACTTTTAATGGGCGCAGCGATAAAATTAACAGATTGTTATCGCTTTGATTTTATTTTGCACTAGCGGCTTGCCTGCGGTTTTGCACTCTTGAACTTAATGATTAGTCATTTAACAAACATAATTTACTGATGCCTAATGACTTTTAATAAGATTTCTTTATTATGTTAATCTATATTATATTTCGTATTAAAATAAAAACCAATGTTGCTACTTTATAAAAATATACTTTGAACATTGATACATATGTTAAGCTTTTTGTTTGTTAACATTTTATTCTTTTTGCTCGTACTATATGCGTGTTATCATCATTTTAAAAATCTCAAAAAAAATGTCCTGATGTCAGTTAATAATTTTATTTACTCCTTTGGAAACAGCCGTAACTGTTAAATAATTAATTCGGATAAGGATGCTATGAGTTCACCTTTGTAAAATAACTGTAATGATTGCATTACTTTCTTGAGACAGTATTTTTTAGAGGTTATTCCCAGAAGTGCAAGTTCAAATCCTCATTACATTTAGATTTTTAAACGTTTTTTTAAAGTAAACAATATATATCAGACGAGCGAACGAACCGCTTGAACTTGGTCGAGAATCGTGCGAGCGCGATAAAGAAAATGACTTCTTATGCACTTTTATCAACAGTCATATAACCAAGACTTTAGCCAAGAATCTTATCAGCGCTATTTAGAAAATGATGCTTTATTCACAGCGCCATCTATTAGGTTAAAGTTAAGCTATAACTCTTCGAACAGTTAAATATCTACCTTTTTAATAAAAAACCACTTAATATAAAATTATATTACTACACTAAAGAATTAGAGGCCAGTCTTGGCGCAGTGGCATAAAATGTGACTGTAAAACCGACTAGATGTGGGTTCGATCCCCACTCGAGGAGATGAAATATTTACCTAATTTTATATTTCCATTTTTCGCTCTGGTGTCGAGGCAAAACTCGGCGTTGAGTTCTGCCACTTAACACGCAATGGTTCTAGAATTCGACAAAAAGTAGGGAATGGAGTGTCTTAACACTATGTTCCCTCTGCCTACCCTTCTGTGTGCGGAATACAGCGTTAAGCTGATATATTTATTTATTTTATTTCATTAAAGAATTAAAATAGTTGTTATTCCTTTCCGACGTAATTAATGTTTTAACAAATAATAACTCTACAACATGTTTTGTGCGTTATTAAGATTCCTTAGTACTTGCTTACTATTTGTTGTCAATAGATAGCGTTGCTTGTATCTATTTCTACTATTTCAAATATAAACTTGTTGTATACTTTTGATAAAGCGATTACAATGAAATAAAAACTTAGTCGTACGTCGAATTAAATAAAAAAAAATAACTTACAATTTTATGTATAAAAGTTGCTTAAACACTGCAAAACAATTTGCACTTTTTACGTTATACGAGATCACATAAACAAACAAAAAATCCAAAAATTATGGAAATGGATTTTGTTAATTATCCTTTAACACAATGACTATTTTTTTGTTGCTATGCTTTATGTACAGGAACGACTCTTCTACAGATAGATTTATTATAAGTATAGATTAAATAAAATATTTTTATATGAAATATTATTAAATATGCTTGTCTTAGATTAAAATAATTATATTTCTGGCCAAAACTCAATAATATGATTTTTATCATATATATAAAAACTATTTTTATTTATTACACTATAATATGTGCACAATTCTTATTTATTCACACAATTCTTTCTTATTTTAGATTTTGTTTGGCACATCTGCCAAGTGCAGTTGGGGGGTTCGATTCCCACTCGAGGTAATGCGTTTCTTTATATTTCAACGCTCTGGTAACAAAACAAGGCTCGACTCTGCCTACCCGCTATATGCGGGTACAGCATGAAGTCAAAAAAAGCAATAAATATTTCCAGTACTGCGCTAACTCGAGCACAGCGCGCGTCGTGGGCGGCGCGGAGGAGGAGGAGCAGTGGCAGCGTGCGGACAGCGCGCGCGCCGGCAAGCGAGTGCGCGGGCGCACGCGGCTGCTGGCGCGCGCCGCCGCCGGGGCGCCCGCCGCGCTGGCGCCCGCCTCGCCGCAGCCCACGCACACTCATATACGGTTTGAAGATGAATAAAACGTATTCTATTATGTCCTCAAGTGTTTTTTTTCTCTCTTACAAATGGTTGCGCTAATAACTTGTGTACATAAGTAAATAGCACCTTCATAGATCTACTTTTTGTACCTTGTCATATTTTTTTAAAGATTTTTTTCAAATTATAGACTGTAAAATGTAACATTCCGTGTGTGTTTGTGTGTGTGTTTCAGTCAGTTACTTGCAAAGAGTGTTATCTTTAAACATTATATATTTTTTTTATTTATTGATCGAATATCAATGAAAATGGTTTCATTAATTTTAATTAAGCAATTTTAATTAAGTTTGTATTTAAAAACAACAATGGTGTTTATTAAGTGTTTTAAAGTTACTTACAAATATTTTTTGCCTATACAATACAAAACCATATTATTTTGTTTTTTTTATGGTTCCGGACTTTTTTATTTCAGAAACGCTTGGAGATATCGAATTCATATTTAAACCATATATTCAGGTCTACGGTCCTATGATTTCCTAAAAAAATCGTATCTGCACTGTACATTAAAAAAGATATGGACATTTATATCACAAAGAAACGCGTATTTCGACATTAAAAGGGGAATCAAAATTAACAGGACACTGCCGGTTGACCTACAAGTATGGAATTTGGAAGCTAGCATCTCTACTAGGAACAAATCTAAATCTGAATCTTACGTTTGATTTTTTTTTTTCATTTTTAAACTGTTATGCCACACTTTAGAAAGAAAAATATATAAAAATAAAAATATATAAACGTATAAAAACTTTAACTCAGCGAGATTTGAACCCGTGCCCCTGTGGATCCGCTCAAGCCCTCTGATCTACTAAACCATACGTTCGTTTGTACGGAATCCTCGTTTGGCGAGCCCAACCCGAGCTTGTTCGGTTTTTTTGTATTTGCCATTTAAGCAACAATAAGAATTTTTTATGTCAAACTCGTCTTCTACCTTGCAATTAAGCGTTTTTAATAAGTGATCATTTTTGTTTATTACAGTTTAACGTCAAGAATTATATTGTTAATACTTGCATATTTTTCACTCAACAACATATTATATCCAGTTTAATTATAAAATGTCCGAAGCACTATCTTACACACTCCAGTAGTGTAAAGATCACGACCAGTAGCGGTTGTGTGATAAAAACATAATGGCTATTATTGTGTTATCATTTATAATTTCATTTTTAGTGATAGTTTATGCACTATACTGCAGATGCAGTAGAAGGGGGAGGTTGTTCGCCAAATTGCCAGGACCGACAAGGTGGCCCCTTGTTGGGAATATGAGATATTTTAATCTTTCTCAAGGTATGCATTTCATGTCAATCTGCTATATAAAATTTGTAACGATTTTGGAAATGTGTATTGTTTTTTTATTTTATTTTATCTTGTGTTACTTCTGACTTCTTAATAAATCTCAATGAAGCTTATGGTGAGCTGAAATTCATATACGGGTGTGTATATAACTTGGTTTCTGATACTGCGTCTAATCGGGTGTAACACGACATATTTTAAAATAATTGCACAGCGTGATGCTGTAGAAAAAATTTAAAATATTTTTAAAAAATCTCTTCCTTTGTGTGTTCTCCATATAATGTAACATCGACGAAGGGTTTTTTTTAATCAACTGCCACATTCTGAACGCCATAATCAAAGAACAGAATTGAAACTAAATTGTAAATATATCTTAACCAAAACCACCGTAGAAAATGTAGATATGTAGAGAATTATGATAAAAATAAATATATTCTTATAGGACACATGCCACATTAAATTTGAAAGTAACAGAGAAAATTTAAAGCCACAAAGATCACGGGACTTGGCATTTTTGAAACAGCTGCTCTACAATGACATAAAAATATTAACGTAGAAACTAAGTTTTTTTTTACGTACAAACCTTGGTTATGGTGTGTGTAATTCATTTAAAATGAAACAATACTTTTAATAGGTTGTTCATTCCCCTGATTATAAAATGTATAGTCCTATATGAAAATTGCAAGAAAAATGTTTTTTTTTGTGTCTTATATGTACCTATGTATATAATTATGTAGAGTTTTGACGAAGAAAAAAATTACGAGCCATCATACACTTGACTAAATGTTTGATAGGCAAATATTCAATATATAGTTATTTTTCAGGTAGACGACGATATTCCACATAGCAGGGTAGGCAGAGGAACCCTGGAACCCTACTGTTAAGACCGCCGCTTTCCGCTTTCTGGAAGCATTACTCGTTCAGTGGTGGAACTGAACACCGCGCTTCATCTCGTTACCAGGGTGTGGAAAATTACAATATAATAAATAATTCATTTCCTCGAGTGGGAATCGAACCCACAACCTTTTGCGTTTACAGTCGCATTTGCGTGCGTCCACGATTGGCCTAAGTATATATATATATATATATATATATATATATATATATATATTATTTTTTCTATTTCTAGAAAAGTATTTTCTATCCTAAGTGTGGAATGACAAAAATGTTAAAAATATATAGTAAAAAAATTGTTGTTATTTATAACAACAATTTTTTTACGCATACGAAATAAGTATACAATTATGTGTACTTCGATGATAATGTAAGGCTTAGTTGGGCAAGTTTCAATGTACGTCCGTTCGTTGAAAGTTTTAAACCTTAACATTAATTTTATAAATTATATTTTTATAAATGTTTTCTCAATATTTTAACAGAAAATTTATTTAACTACATGCGAACTATACCGTCATCCTATGGCGATGTTGTTGGTGTTGGAGCCTTGGACGTAACCTCTATACATATATATCACCCTGATGACATTGAGGTATTCAATATATATACTTTTTTCATTTATTTTACCAAATATTCATATTAATATGCTAAAGATTTAATTAATTAATATTTTCTTTTCCTCGTTCTGGTAAAGAGGCAAAGTACGGCTTTGAATCAACACACAATGCCTCGTGTAATATGTAAATTGTGAATTTGGCAGAAAGTGGAGACAGAAGTGTCTCAACACTACGTTCCAAGGTTACATCTGCCTACCATGGTACATGCGGAATACAGCGTGACGTTTCAAAAATAACAAAAAGCATTTTAACGATGACCCTATTATACCTATATTGTCACTCACACGGGTACTTTTACAGAAATTAGCTAACTTATACCTCTTATTTTCTAACTTTTTAGGCAACATAATACTAAAATTATTTTGAATTGGGCCAGTAACTTTCTTAATCAATTTATTCAAATATCTGGATTTGTGTAAACTTGAGTGCCAGGGAATTGACGCGCCTAACACGGTACTGATTAAGAGATACAATTAAATAAAGAAAGTTTTAGATGTATTACAAATATCTTAATATCTGATATTGGCACTTATATCTTAGGCTCAAATAAAACACCGTAATTTAGGGACCAGCTAAAAGAATCTAGTATTCATTGAAATATATAAGTATACATATAATGTAAAAAAAATATGTGTTTTATCGATAGTTCAAGTCGCCCAAATTTTGAAGTACACATAATAATTATGTTTTTGTTAACTTCAAAATAAAAAAGGCGTTTTTTTTTCATTTATATTTTAACAAACATATGATTACAGATTGTTTTGTCTTCGACTAAATTTAACAGTAAAAACAAGCCATATACTTTTCTAAAAAGGTGGCTTGGCGAAGGCTTGCTTTTAAGCAATGGTAAGTTTTTTTACTTCAAAAAAAGAAATACAAGGACACTAATATGCGACTATAAATGCACAGCTGTGCTCGGAGAATTAAATATTTATTATTTTTATTTCCTCACTTTGGTGACAAAGAAAAGCGCGACGTTGAGTTCCGCCATACAACAGGCAATGCCTCAAGACTTATTGTGAGTGCGAGATGTAGCGTTTAAACTACATCAAAGGAGAACATATCTACAAGTAAGTATAGATAATATATTTTATTAAGGTTTAATTTTTACTTGTGAGGATATCACTCTCACTCACAATATTATTATATCACGTCTCATTTACATTATTATTATATCATTTACATATTTTTTTACTTTTATTGTTTCCAGGTAATAAATGGCAATCCAGACGGAAACTACTTACACAAGCTTTTCATTTTAATATACTAAAGAAATACTCAAAAACATTTACTGAAGATGCGGAGGAAATCCTTAGGGTTGTTGATGAACAATTTAAAAATAAAGAAACAAATATCGTAGAGCTTATAACAAAGAGTACACTTAAAACTATATGTAGTAAGTATTTGTATTTTTTAAAAGAAGATGATCTGGGTATAAATCTGATTGCGTGCTGAGTGGCGGAACTCAACGCCGCTCTTTGCCTCAAAACCAGAGCGAAGAAATTATAAATTTAAATAAATATTTCACAGTCCCAGAAATAAGGCTATATAAAAATATTTCCTTATATTTCACCTACACCTATAAAGATAGTTTCTGAGGTCATTCAACTTAATATCTTTTTATATATTTTAAGATGGTGAATTGAAGTTTAAGAAAAAAAATCTTTTTTTGTTATAATGGTGTACTTAATTGTTATATTATAAATTTTATTTGATTATAACTAATAATTATGATTATAAAGTCCTATAAACCTCGATGTCAATCGTGTCGCAGGGCTGGGGCAGTGTGGCTGTAGAACCGACTAGTTAGTGGTTGGATCCCCACTCGAGGAGATGAAATATTAACTTACATATCTATTTCCATTTCTTCGCTCTGGTGTCGAGGCTAAGCGCGGGTTTAAGGCAAAAACCGGCGACAGTAAACGTGACCGGTTGTGAGTTCTATTCCCAGTCGATTCGAAAATAAAATGTTTAATACTCTAATTTCCTCGCTCTGGTAACGAGGCGATGCACGAAGTTGAGTCCACTCAACACGCAATGCCTCCAGAATTCGGCAAAAAGTGGGGAACGGTGTGTCTTAATACTGGGTTCTCTCTGCCTACCCTGCTGTGTGCGGGATACAGCGTAAAACTGATTTATTTATTTTATTTATTTATCAGCCGCTGTTTTAAAATTTGGTGATAATGAATGATTCGCCTGGTGCTTCACTTATACTGAATTGACAATTTGGAATATTTTAAAAAGCTCTAGCTCTACTCAATAAATATGTAATCATATTTAAAATCAAACGGTTAATTACAGAAACCGCCATGGGGACTTCAATGAACGAGGACATTAGTTCTGTAACAGAAAAATATTTCAGAGCAATAAAAAAAATTGCATCAGCTATAGTGCCGCGGCTTTGTCGAATCTTACTTTTTTTGGACCCCTCATACAGACTGTCTAAAAACTACCAAATAGAAAAAGACGCTCTGAAAGATCTACACGCATTTACAGATACTATTATTAAGGAGAGGAAGTTGTTTTTAAAGAAGAACCCAGATATATTGAATGTTGATAGCGAAGAACATGAAACAAGTAAGAAAGGTCGTCTTGCGATGTTAGACTTGCTCATCCAAAATCAGGATGAGGGATACATCGACGACAACGGCATAAGGGAGGAAGTGGATACGTTTATGTTTAGGGTGACTAGCAAAACTTGTTATTTAAATTTTGAGGTTGCTATTACGACGACAGATTCTGGATTCGATTCTCGTTAGAGAAAATTTAATATTTAATATTTTTATTTTCTACTCGCTGATGTCGAGGCAAAGCTCGGCGTTCATTTTCATCACTCAACAAGCAATGCCTCCAGAATTCGGCGGAAAGTGGGAAACGGAAGTATCTTAATGGGAATGGAGTGTCTCAATACTAGATTTTCAAGTTCCCTCTGCCTACCTATGTGCTATGTGTGCGAGATACAACTCGATGCTGAAAAATAAATGTTGTAAGATATAGCCAATAATTTAGGTACATGTCATTTGTCATTTTTTTCATTACAGGGTTTCGACACAACTTCGGTGGCGTTAATACACTTAATTATCTTGCTAGCAAATGAAACTAAATCGCAGGTAATTAAAAAAAAGGCTTTTGAAAAAAAATAAGACGGGCGCAACAGTTTTATTTTCTTTTTATATATTTAATCTCATATAAAATAACATTATATATGAAAAAAAAAAACATTTTATGACTGGATCATTCATCAACGTCAGTTTTACTAAAGGATGTAAGACAAAACACAAAAAGTGTGTCTGTACCGCGACAATTGCGTGGAATGATTAATTATTTATTAATGTTTTTGTTTTTTCGCTCTGTATCAAGACAAAACCACGGTGTCGAGTTCCGCTTCCCTGCATGCGATGCTGCGAAAATTCGGCGGAAAGTTGAGAACGGAGTTTCTTAAAAATACGTTCCCTCTGCTTAGTCTGCTGTATGTGAGATGCAGTGTAAAGCCAAAAAAACAGTGTATAAAGTTCATAACAGGAAAACGTGGTCTATTCATTCCCCCGAAGAGGAATCACACACTGACCACAATGACTTAGAGACTTTTTTTATGATTGATTCGGAAATATTTCAGAATAAAGTATATAACGAGATGGTGAGCATTTTTGGTACATCAGATAGAAATGCAACAATAGAAGACTTGAAGGAGATGAAATATTTAGAATGCTGCATCAAGGAGACGCTGCGTTTGTATCCGAGCGTGCATTACATAGCAAGGGAAATTACTGAGGAAATCGTGTTAGGTGATGTTAATATTAAATTTGCAGAACTCAACGCCGCGCTTTGCCTCGACACCAGAGCGAAGAAAATGAAAATATAAGTTTAAGTAAATATTTCATATCGTCGAGTGGGGATCGAACCCACAACCAGTCGGTTTACAGTTACACTTTGTACCACTGCGCCACGACTGGCCTCAATTATTTATTTCAGATATTTTTTATAATTTATTTTGTTTAAAAAAAAACCACTTTAATTTTTGGGAAAAAATAGCAAAAGAGTAATTATATTAGGCTTTTGTTAAAGAGTATTTCAAACTGTGGTTTCATTTAAAGTGGTGCTCGCCGCTCGTAAAGGGTTGGCGATTGCAGAATGCCCCGCGTACGCTAATCAGGAGTGATTACCCAGATTGGCACAATTTCATTGTTCTCATAGTCTATTTCACCTACAACTACCCTCCTTTACTCGAGTTTACTTACAATATAGTTATAAAACAGCCACAATACTGATGTTGTGTAATTTCAGGAGGTTACACAATACCAAAGGATACGATATGCCAAATAGAAATATTCGATCTTCACCGTCGTCCTGATTTCTTCCCCGATCCCGAAAAGTTTATCCCTGAGAGATTTCTACCAGAAAATAGTATGGATCGTCACCCTTTCGCGTTCATACCCTTTAGTGCAGGACCTCGAAATTGCATAGGTACATGTGTAATAGTAATACTTTATTTTATTATATATATACATATATATATGTATGTATATATATTTGCGTTTACGTTTTTATTACGTACCCCATATTTATAGCAGGATGAGCAGGGAATCTAGTGTTAAGACATGTGTTGAATGGCGGAACTCAGCATCGTACTTTCTTTTATCAGAGCGAGGAAATGAAAATACATAATTCGTTCTGCTGAGTAGGAATCAAACCCACAACTATTACAGATAGACGATTGTTTCATTGCGCCATGATGGTCGTATGATATTTTTACAATGGTAATAAATTATTTTGCAGGTCAATATGGAATAATTATAAATGCGATTGGTTGTAGGTTCGATCCCAACTCTCGGAAATTAAATATTTATTTGCATTTATATTTTCATTGTTTTGATCAGGTATCGAGGCAAACCGCGGGATTGAGTTCCGCCACTCAACACGCAATGCCTCCAGAATTCAGTGGAAAGTGGGGAACGGAGTGTCTTAGCACTAGATTCCCTCTACCTACCCTGCTATGTGCGGGATACAGTATGAAGCTGATTTGATTTAATTTTAATTTTGCAGGTCAAAAGTTTGCTATGCTGGAGATTAAAACCCTGATATCCCGGTTAATTAGAAAATATCAGTTTGAGCCGGTTACTAAAGTTTCAGATCTCAAATTTTACGTCGACTTCGTTCTTAAAACTAGTCATCCTATATATATTCGTTTTAGACCTAGAATGAACAAATAAGGTATCAAAAGTCCTTTAACTAATTAATAAGTAAAATGGGAAAACATAAGTTTAGATATATCTAGGAGAATATGGCTGTACAGTGTATATAAAATATTAACGTTTGGAATACTTTTTATTAAAATACATATCAGAAGTTAAACTGGTGTTTGAATTAATAAAACTATTTACACATAAAATAAAACGGGTAGTAATAATATCACGCTGTATCCCACACATTGTAGCGTAGGCAGAAGGAACCTAGTGTTACTAGTGGGAATCGAATCCACAACCGTCAAGCTTTACAACTGTCACACGGTTGTGCATCTGCGCTACGACGGTCTCTTTGCTTATTCATTTATTTTATAAACTATAAAGTTAAATGTATCTTCAAAGAAGTACTTAATGTCCAAAGCAATAAAAGATGTTTCATTTAATACAAAAATGTATTATAATTTTCAATGCACAAAGTAAATGTAACATCAAAGTCAGTCTTAATTATAACTAAATTAGCTTACAAATACGTAGGCACTGGCACATTTTATCAAAATATAAAAATATTATAAGTAAATGGTTTAAGAACATATACAATATGTAAGGTATATTATATGGAACAACCAGATTTTAGTAACTTATTTTTAACTATTAAGTTTAATTAGGATGTATATAATATACATATATTTTAAGTACATTAAGTATAAGTTAAATACAATGACAATATTTTAAATATTAAATTTAATGTTTACAAATGAATATTTAGGAAGTCATCAGATTTGAGGCCACCAGTGTGCCCTTATTCCTTACCTAAATGACATTACAATTTTCCACTGCATTATTACAATTTTGCAGTTTCATACACAAATAGTTATATTCCTTATTAAGTTCTCTTCTCCGCACAATAACTTCAAATGTTTATTTATTTTAGCAAAAGTATAATGATTCTTACAATATGAGTATACATTGGCAGTGTTTTTCTTCCCACGGGAAATTTAAAAATACACATTTACTTGTAGTTGAATACATTAACATTAGTATACTAGATGTTTCACAGTAATAAGTCATATAAAAATATACAAGCAACTGTTAAATTCTACTGATAATAAAAGCATTCTACTAATAGGTAGGCATGTATTTTTAATACATAAAATTATTAAGTATTTCAAACATTGAAAACCAAAACACTATATAATAGCAATTAATATTAATTTAAAAACAATAAAAGCAAATTATATCACAATAATACACATTTAGTATTTAACTATTGTTTATATACAAAAGAGGTAGATGAATGTATTAGGATGCTTCCATATGCCTATGAACGGTGACAGGAGCTATCACACTGTTTTTACCACACGGAAGGACAGTCATAGTTAACTCGGCAGTTTTTATTCTAGGCTTTTTACTAGGAGCAGGGAAACTTGCATCGGATTTAGTATCGTCCGATAAAATTGTTGGATCATTTACGGAGAAGCCAGTAGCTTCTGAATCTTCGTGTGGCGTCATGGTAGAATAACCATGGTCCGATCCATTAGTGGCGTGGGAACGTCTGCACCCCGTTACCACTCGATAGGGTGAAATAGGAGCTTCAATCTCCATAGCTGGTAACAGTTTGTCCTGCCCCGACATGTCGGGCATGTCATCTGAGGGCATGTGACTCATTTGCACGTCGGCGTCATGCCAAGTCTCTGCTGGACCGTCCACGTACAAATTGTGACAGCTATCGGATGAAGTGTTTTGCCTGTAGCAATATATCGCCACAGCTATTATTAAACTTATCGTGACTATGCATCCAGATATTGGTCCAATAGCTGAATAACTTGCAAAAGCATCTCTATTGACGTGACCAAAGGTACCTTCGCCGTACGGAGTGACGGCGCCGAGGACTCCGTTGAAGCAAGTCGATTGAGAAGTGCAAAAAGGCGTAGAGAGAGGCGTTCGACCGTCAGCATCTATTTGACACCACTCGCAACCCAAAACTCCTAAACATGTTGAATGCGTGACATACGTTTCACATTGGAAATCGAAACAGGACTTAAGGTTTTCGGCGAAATTATGAAAATAGTGCGACTTGTGATTATTGCTCTCGGGGGTCATACCACATATAGGAATGTTTTGGGTCGATTTAGAACCATTTAATGCGGGACATTCGTATAGTTCTGAACTACATTCACAAGGGCATTCACATTCGTTTTGCTCCATACGATTGCAGTTTAAGCAAAGTCGATCGACCATGCTACAGGGACAGAACGCCCCTACCCTACACGAAGCATTTACAAGACCCACAAAAGCATTTGTACCAGGGATTGTTGCAATATAATAATGGACGCAATGATCGCCTGACACTACGTTAGTAAGTACATTTGGCAAAGACATATTAAATTCATAAAACCTTTGAATAGTTTTATCATAAAAATTGCTACATAATGTTTTTACAACAAATCCTTTATGATTAAGCATATCAATCGCAATCATGGATTCTTTATGTGTAATGTGCTGTTGTTCAATTGGACCCGAGCTATTAGGATCCATTAAACCAGGATGCGATACAAGGTAGCCGCGGTTATTCATAATATAGCATTTAACATAAGGAATTGTACAAAGCGGTAAACTGTCCATAATGAGTTTATATAGGAAGCCCATTGTAACATCCATAGCGACGACCATTGAGGGATAAATAGGACTTTGAACAGCATATGATATAGTAACTACATATCCTGCTCCTCCGACATCTAAGTTTGGCGGTGTCAGTATTATTTTCCCAGGATTTTCCACAGCATTAGTGTACCAAGGCCTTCGTACTGGCTCATAATCATACTCCAAAACAGTACCCGGAAACATGACTAACACACCATTTTCAGTTGCGGCATACCTTCTAACTATGTATTTGGAAAACGGACCATGTAAGTGTTGCCGTTTGTAAAATGACAAAATTGAATTAAGAAAACCAACATCCTGTTGTATCTCATTCTTTAAGCCAGGATTAGAAAGTAAGCCATGTGCAACACTTTTTAAGTAAGCTAAGTAGTTTTGCATATACGACACCGCCTCCTGTCCGTCGCCCATATCATATAAATAAGTAAAAGGCGACTGAAAGCTCGACGGACTTAAGTACACCGTACCTTGATCAATGGTAGCGATTTGTTTAAAATGACGACAAATCTTCCCACCTTTAGGAGGAAACAAATCTAATCTATGGAAGAGTATTTCTTTGCCATTTCTTGTGAAGAACACATTTGTTTTGTTTAACACACTGCTATTTACAACTTCAGACACAATGCAAACAATATATAATTTTTGAACCCACTGCCAAGAATAAATTACAGATTTAGATGAATTTTGATCATTTAATGTAAAATTACCTGATGGTATTGTCAAAAGTTTTTGTTTCAGTGCATCAATATGATTAATATTTTCTACATTTTCCAATGTGGTAAATTTTATTTTGTCAGATGCTGATTCAGGTCTAGGAAAGTATGTATGCATAAGAATCTTACCAGAAAAATCCATTACAAAGGCTCGCTTCTTGTGATTACCACCTTTAAAGTATATTATGTCTTCAGCTAAGTCAGACCAATAAAGATCTAAACCAATAATACCACTTGGTATTGGATATACCAAAGATACCATAAAATCTCTTTCAGTGGCCTCCCATATTGGTCCTTCGGCAGATAATCTATTGTCATATTTACTTGGCAATAATGAAATGAAAGCAGATGCTATTTGGCCAAAAACTCCATTGTTGTTTAGATGTACTTTCATCACAGAATGGTGATTTGATTTATTTTGTAATTTAACATGTAAAACTTCTATTGACCAATTTCTTATATTTTCATTTTCAACTATGCAACCAACTGTTAATGTTATTGTATTATCATTTTTTGTAAGAGGTAACATTTTAAGCCAAATATTATCATTTAAAAATTTTATATCAGTCATAAATATTAATAATTTATTCATTGAAATTGTCTTCTCATCCAATAGATTTTTGATTTCTGTACTTATTGTGTCAGGTGATAAACTGTGAGAAGCTACTTCAATGGAACTTAAATATTCCCTAAATAATAGTTTGTTATTATCAGTGGCATTACCTGTACTTGAAACACCGTCCCTGCTACATGTGTCTTCAAATTTCATAAAACTGCTCATGTTGGTAATCTTCAAAGCAAACATATCTGTACTTTGTAAAGCATATGCAATCTCCTTAACAATATTCACAGCATGTTCCAAAGCTTCTATCTTCATAGTGTTATCAATAATAAATATTATAAGTTTGGGATCAGGATGAACTACCTTGTGGTATAAATATCTTGAGTTTGAATGTGGCATGGAAGCGCAATTTTTATCCGTAGCATAATCCATATGTGATAAGAAATATGATCTCTTCACTTTTAAATCTTTAAAGCGTCCCAACATATTTGGTTTTAGGTCAATAGAAGAAATATCATCAAAGATATTAGAACTTTTTATAAATACAGATTTACCAATAGAATTAAATGGACAAGGATGAGTAAAGGACGGAGAATCAGTGAAGTTCATTGTATTTTTCATATCCAAAATAATATTTACTGCTGATGATATTTTATAATTCAATTTATCCACTATGGTAGACAACGAATTACCATCGGTCGTATGGTACCGACTAACTTTATAAGCAATTCTCACTTCGAGATGTGACGTATATTCACTACCAAGTTCTTTAACAACTATTTCACTAAATTTACTCGCCAAAGATTCAGATAACTTACGCACATTAAGCTTATAGTCACATCGACTGCTGTTGATTTTATTGCACTCATCATTTTGGGCAAATATCGGGTAATAGATGCCTGCAGCAATAATGAACACAATTAATATCAGCTTCATCTTATCGACACCACTTTTCGCATCACATTTGATAACTAGATTTATCGATGCAGTTCCATATATAGTTTTGGCGTCTGTTCATCTTTTTAACGTCTTTGTAGTTAAATTTATCATAAAAAAGTTATCCAACAAAATAAGTTATTTTGTACTAGCCGACTGTATATTATCAAAATTTATAAACACTAACCAAAGTGACAACTGCAAGAGTTCAGAGTTTACATTTACAGTTCTTGGAGATGCAGATAATATAAAAATATTTCGTAGGGTTGTTAACATCGACTAATCGAATAATTGGTTACTTTTATTCGGTTTTGGAGAATTGATTTGTGTAAAAAAAGTTAAAAGAAAAAAAAATATCACATCTCGTTTTTATTCATTATTCTTACTTTTACGTGCTTTTCTTGCATTTTACTACTTGCTACTGGCTAAGCAAAGAGAAACTAGTAAAAGGGGGAATGAACATTGCGTTCTGAAATCGTTATTCGTAATCGTAAAGGCCAAAATAAGAAAGGCATTATAAAATATATTTTTTTAGTAGCTTTTGAACTTATAAATTCCTTTCCTTCATTATTATCTGCCAATTAAACAAAATCTTTTAAATAAAACTATTTTAACCGGATTAATCGCGTATATTTAGTTTTTACATTTTTGGAAACCCGACGTTTCGAACACTTTGCAGTAGTCCGTGGTCACGGGTAGACTGAGGTGGCATTCGTCTGTCAGTTGACATAATTACTATATCAAACTACCGCCAACGATTTCTTAATTTCCTCGCGTACTGCCCTGGATTCTTGCAGAATGAGCTAACTGTATCTTGCCCTCTGGTATGGTGGGTCTGAGACTTCAAAGATTTGATGAGTGGGTCCCAGGTGTTAGAAAGCTTCCAGCCGTCCTCTCTATTGAAATTAGGATATTTTTGTATTTCAATAGCCTCACGGATCATTCTAGGAATATATCTATTTTCCTTAGCGAGGATGAGGGGTTTATCAAACCTTATGTAATGGCTAGGTTTATCCACAGTGTGCTCACATACAGCCGACTTTGATACATGCCCATTCTTTATATCTGAGATGTGTTCCTTCACCCTAACACCGATGCTTCTCTTTGTTTGACCAATGTATGATAAGCCACAGTCACAATCTAGTTTGTAAACACCTGCACACTGTAAAGGAATGTTACTTTTAACTGGTCTCAAGAATTGGCTCACTTTCTTGTTAGGCTTGAAAATAGTTTTTATGGAAGCTCTTCTTAAAATGTTGCCAATCCTGTCCGTAACCCCCTTCACATATGGTAGAAGTGCCGGCTGTCTCTCTACTGTGGGTGGCTTGTTGGTCTTCTGACAACGCTGGCGGGGAACTGGCAGCTTGTTCTGATGAAGGGAATTCTTCACCTGGCGAAGCTCGTCCCCTAGATGTTCAGCGTCACAGAGGTGGTGGGCTCTCTGAAACAAAGATTTGCCAACGGTAGAAAACTGTGTAGGGTGGTGATGCGATTCACCATTGAGGTATCTATTGGTGTGCGTGGGTTTCCTATATACTGTGTGGCCTATTGTGCCATTGGGATTTCTTATGACTAACACGTCGAGGAAAGCTAGGGAATTATTGGCCTGTAACTCTATTGTGAATTGAATATTGTTATTAATAGAGTTAAGATTAAGATTATTAAACTTCGCCAGGTGAAGAATTCCCTTCATCAGAACAAGCTGCCAGTTCCCCGCCAGCGTTGTCAGAAGACCAACAAGCCACCCACAGTAGAGAGACAGCCGGCACTTCTACCATATGTGAAGGGGGTTACGGACAGGATTGGCAACATTTTAAGAAGAGCTTCCATAAAAACTATTTTCAAGCCTAACAAGAAAGTGAGCCAATTCTTGAGACCAGTTAAAAGTAACATTCCTTTACAGTGTGCAGGTGTTTACAAACTAGATTGTGACTGTGGCTTATCATACATTGGTCAAACAAAGAGAAGCATCGGTGTTAGGGTGAAGGAACACATCTCAGATATAAAGAATGGGCATGTATCAAAGTCGGCTGTATGTGAGCACACTGTGGATAAACCTAGCCATTACATAAGGTTTGATAAACCCCTCATCCTCGCTAAGGAAAATAGATATATTCCTAGAATGATCCGTGAGGCTATTGAAATACAAAAATATCCTAATTTCAATAGAGAGGACGGCTGGAAGCTTTCTAACACCTGGGACCCACTCATCAAATCTTTGAAGTCTCAGACCCACCATACCAGAGGGCAAGATACAGTTAGCTCATTCTGCAAGAATCCAGGGCAGTACGCGAGGAAATTAAGAAATCGTTGGCGGTAGTTTGATATAGTAATTATGTCAACTGACAGACGAATGCCACCTCAGTCTACCCGTGACCACGGACTACTGCAAAGTGTTCGAAACGTCGGGTTTCCAAAAATGTAAAAACTAAATATACGCGATTAATCCGGTTAAAATAGTTTTATTTAAAATGTATAATAATCGTGAAAATCAAAGAACTTATTAAACAAAATCTTAATTTTAGTTGGGTTCATATTTGCGTTCCACATTTTTTATACTATAAAAGCGTTTTGTGTTTAGGAATGTAATGGTAATCTGATAATCTTTAATTAAATGCTCACATTTAGTCACGTCAATTAATTATTTTTCTATATTTCATTAATTTTTTAGGGTTCCATACCTCAAAAAAAAAGAACTCTTATAAGATGACTTTGTTGTGGATCAGTCAAGATCATTTACGTCGAGACCGCGTGAAGGTATCATAGTTTGGTATACGGTACCTACGGAGAATAGAGAAATCAAGCTCTAGATCATAAGTTTTTGTTGCGTTTTTTTATAAGATTTGCTTTTTTATAAGTTATCAAAATCTACAAGGTACTTCTACATAAAACTGTTACAACTGTTACTTATACAAACTCTTTCATACAAACTTAAGTTTGTCAAATTCTATAAATTATATATCCATTTAACGTACAATTCAAAAATTATCACTTCGACTCGCACTTTACTAGTTTTTATTTATCTTTAGCTTCACAAAACATATTGAAACATATTAAGGAACAAATATATTAAAAGCTGTTATAAATTGCACCTAATAAATTATACCCTTAAATAAAAAAAAATGAAAGTTATAAAAATTATTGCTTGTATTCGAAATTATTAACATAATCTCAAAAAAATACTTTCAACACGCCATTACTTCCAAGCAACCTTTTACTGTCTGCAAAATATATGTCGCTAAGGCAATGTTAGAGGATAGATTAGACAAATTGTTTACTATGTAATGATGACATGAGATACCCTGATTGTGTGGACTTTTAAAACATAAATTAAATATATTCTGTTACGTTAATTTTTATATTTGTTTAAATACATGTAGTATTTATGCAAATATAAAAATTTTGGTGATATAATACTTTCTAATGAAATCTATATATTTATATTTTAACTTAACTAACTTTAACTATATATATATATATATATATATATATATATATATATATATATATATATATATATATATTTAAAAAAAAATTAATTAGCTTCACGCTGTATCCCGCACACAGCAGGGTAGGCAGAGGGAACCTAGTGTTAAGACACTCCGTTCCCCACTTTCTGCCGAATTTTTGGAGGCATTGCGTGTTGAGTGGCAGAACTCAACGCCGCGCTTTGCCTCGACACTAGAGCGAAGAAATGGAAATATAAATTTAAGTAAATATTTCATCTCGTCGGTTTTACAGTCACACTTTGTGCCACTGCGCAACGACTGGCCTCATATATATATATATATGAGGTATATATATTTTAACTTGCATATATTACAAATATTATTGACACACTATCACTGACACAGTCAATGCTAATCCTTCACTGCATTCCCCACTTTAAAAAGTTCTTTGGCTTGAAGGAACGGCATTGTGCCATCTTTGAGAAGGATGTTGCAATTTGATATTTTCGCTTTTATATGGAAATACTCGTTGTATTTTTAATTTTTTTTAAATATTTAAATTTTAGATGTTATTTAGTGACGGCAAACCATAATAACCAACGAACTAAAAATATGGAATAAAATTATAAATGGTTTAATTTTCAATTAAGTGTATGTAATACGAAATAGCATAGTATTTTTAAGGCATTCTTTTTAACCGACTTCTGTAAGAAAAGGAGGTCATCAATTCGACTGTATTTTTTTTATTGTTTTTACCTCAGAACTTTTGACTGGGTGAACTTATTTTGGTGATTCTTTTTTTTATTTTAAAGCTAGTGCTTCACGCGTGGTCCCATTTTTTGGCTCATACCTGACAATAGTATCTGTGAGAAAATCACGTAATTAATAAATATGCATTAAGTATGTTTGCGACAAATGGACGAATAACTCAATATCACGCCAACTGATTCCGATGATTTTCTTTATTGGAAAGAATGCACTTTAAGGATACTTCGGTGAAAGTTTCGTTAGGTTCTGTTTATGGGATCAGATTGAAATTGAACTAGTTGCTTATTTTTAAGTAAAAAATTTGATTATACTGTTATAGTTACAAAGAAAAACATTGTTAAAATTTGCGAACCACGGTTTACTTTTCGTCTGAAGTGAGATTTCACATCATTGTATTTCTTTTCAACCAACTTCAAAACAGGAACAACACAACATTTTTATTTTCAAACAATTTCTAAAAAAGGGAGAGGTTCAAATTCGCCTGAATATTTTTTACGTAAGTATGTTCTTGTCAATATGCCAAAATGCCAGCTTATATGGGCTTGCGGTGGTGGCAACCATTGTTTTTTGGAATTCCTTAAAATGCGATTTTCTTTCAAACGATGTTGGATTAATATAAAAAACATATAAGTGCATTTTTTCAACTATCATGTGTCATTCTTAAATATAAGTTTTATTAACAAAATAGACTTGCAGATTTATGCAATAGGATCTTAGGCCATTCGAAGGATCGGCTAATCTTGGTATCCATATTATATTGCACCTATATAAAATAGTAATTGAGAATTTTAATACGTTTTAATGTTTATACGAGTTTGCTTAGAAATAATGTCCCGAATACATGTTTAAGATAAACCCTAATAATATTTACTATTCGCCTTAAGTAAGTGTTTGACTGTTTAATGATGCCTTATTCTGAATCACACCTAGTGTGATTCTACTCTAAGATAAGAGTTGACAAGTTTGCCAAAAAGATAGCACCGTATTTAGTTACGTGAACACTTTATATAAGCCTCTATATAATAAATTGAGTAAAGTAATTAGACGCTAGTATCATTATATACACCATTGTGATATTATCTTGAAATCACGGAAACTTTTCAAATTTTAAAATTATATAAAATATTATATAAAAGATTGTAAAATAATTTTCATGGTGTTTTTAAATAATATTCCGTTACCTTTCAAGAAAAGTTTACGGAATTCCCCTTTAATTTTTTTCAAAAGTGGTGTTCGAAATTTTATGATTTCGTGGTTTTCGTGTTTTTTAATCAAATAACTATATTATATTACAATATTAATATAAAAAAAAATCATACTTAAATTTAAAATGGGAATATCAAAAACTAAAACAGAAGTTAGTGCGGGAGATATTTTAGAGAGTTTCGGAAAATATCAAATAGTACAATATTTGTACCTGTGCTTACCACCGATATTCGTATCCATGATTAATGTAAATTACATATTTATAGCGGGCGAAGTCAATTATAGGTGAGTATTTATTATACATTAAATCCAAGGTTTTATATAAACAAAATAAATACCCATAACAACAGATGTATTTACCCATCTACGTTGTTTTGTACCTACCTTGATTTTCGTGCATCAGATTTATTTTCCATTGTTTATATTAGGAATTATATTTTTTGTTAAATTATATATCAATATATATTAGGTAAATAATAGATAAAGAAACAAATAATAATTGTCAACGAAAAACATATATATATATATTTATTTTTTATCGTTATTTATAATAAAAACGTAACGAATCAGTGCCTGTACTTGGAAGATATATAAAAAAATTGTTACAAGTGGCATTTAACAACGTAATAGAACCCGTTCGTCTGTCTGTGATTACAAATAAAATTAAATCGGTTAAGTCTGATTTAATTTTATAAAAGAGTTTATGTTTTATTTCAATGTGTTTAATAAATTAAATATTAATAAATAAAAAAAATATAACATTTAGAAAAATGTTGTTTTACAAAATTGCTTGAAATACATTAGTAAATTAAAAATTATGAGGTTAAAGCGGGCGAATCCGCGAGGGGGTCGCTAGGAACTAATAAATTGTTATATTTTATGTTAAAAAAATATATTATAAAAGATCTCGTTATTGATAACACTTCTTTCTGTCTTGTTTTTGATAAGTGAAATGAAAAACCGATATTGTTTCTATATCGTAGAACTAAATAGTATTTTAGGACACCAGCAGCTTTAAATTACACATACGTCTAATTGAATTTTGAACTTTAAAGTACGCCACAATTACATCTTGTCAATTATAATAAAAAAATTGAACATAAAACCTCTTCCAAGCGCGGCGTTGAGTTCTGCCACTCAACATGCAATGCCTCCAGAATTCGGCAGAAAGTGGGGAACGGAGTGTCTTAACTCTAGGTTCCCTCTGCTACCCTGCTGTGCGGGATACAGCGTGAAGCTGATTTTTAATTTATAAAACCTCTATAATTACAATATTTTAGATGCCGCATACCGGAATGTGAAACAACTGGTGTATACGAAGCGTCATGGTGGCCGTCTACCCACACGGATCAGTGTACGAGACCAGTACTAAATTACACATATTTAAAAGACAATATGTGCACAAATAAAAGCTTTACCAATACTTATACGGAATGCACTGAGTGGATTTACGAAAATAATAATACTATCGTATCTGAGGTTTGTGAATTAAATATTATTTGTTTAATTAATTATTCGCAGCGTTAAGTTCCGCCAGTCAACACGCAATGCATCATGTTGCAAAAAGTAGGGAACGGAGTATCTTAACACTAGTACTCTACCCTACTATATATATACAGGATGAGCCTGTAAACAAATATTATATCGTATATGTTCCTTGTAATTTATGTATAAAATTTTATTATTACCATACAAAACTCCAACAATCCAACTTCAGTAACTCCATCCGTAGGTAATTTTTGTCTCATTTCTTAAGGCTTTCAATAATGATGAAAGATGTTTTTGTTTCAATTTTAATATACATCCAACATTATCTTACCCACAGCTAAATTTAGCATGTCAACCGTGGCAAAGGAGCTTCGTGGGTGTAGTGCACAGCTTTGGTATGGCTGTAGCGATGACAGTTGCTGGATGGCTAGCAGACACGTAAGTGCAGACCAGCGTAACCAGAACTCCCGATTTTGCGATCTTTAGGCCAAAATTTAAATGTCCCGAACCGAAATTATTTTAAATTTTGACTCTTTTCGTGTATTATTCCACGTACTTTGAGGATTATTTATAATTTGCATATTTATTTAACAAGTTCCGAATCCAAAGATAATAACCCCGCTTTTTCCCGAGACAAATTCTGGCAACGCTGGTGCAGACTCTTGTTTCTTATTTGATTGTAGATTAGAAAAGTTTACTTATGTTAATACGGGATCTAGTTATACTACCTGCTATTAAGTGCAAACAAATAGTAATAAATTTAGTTATTTTATAATACAAATATTAAATTGTTATGTTTATTTATATTTTGTAGCGACACTGCATGGTTTCAAAGTAATAAATATATTTCAATTATCAGTTTACATGAATGTAAACTTCAATTTACCATATACAATAGATACATATTATTAAATTGGGCACATTTGTTTTTAAAACTAAAGTTTTATATGCACCTATTATGCTTTAATGTAAATTTTTAATTTTTAATGCTGCTTTAAACATTCCAGAGATTTGAAATATTTTATTTATCTAGTTTAATATAAATGCCTTTATAAATCAAAACTACTGTTCTGTCTTAAAGTTTACCGACTTCTAACGTAGGATCAATCAAGATATGGAACCCTCTCAGCAATAAGCAATAACAATTAAATATGTCGAAATAAGAGTCAAATGGTTAACACATTTCTTTTAAATATTATAAATAAAAACTTAAAAAACATTTAATAGATAATATATATACGTATATAAAATATTTATTTTGTCCTCAGCATCGGACGGAAACCAACGTTTATAATCTGTGCCGTGGGCTGCATCGTAGGGAACTTGAAGAGCTTCGCCACTTCTTATTATGTTTACATTGTCTTAGAGTTTCTCGAAGCGGCTATATCTGGAGGTGCTTCTGCAACCTCAAGTATACTAAGTAAGTTTTTGTAGTTCTACAAAGCAGGATGGACAGAAAGCAGCTAGTGTCTCGGCACTCTGTACTTCATTTTTTGCTCAAATTTGAAAAATCTGGAGTTGAATGTTAAATTTACACCGCACCTTGATTTGCCAGAATAAGGAAATAAAAAGTTAGATCCGTCCCACTGCGCCAAGACAAAATTAAATTTTAATAATAAAGGGTATAACGCGATGGTTGTGGGTTCGATCCCCACTCGAAAGATTTATTATCATTTATTAATATGTTCATTTCTTCGCTTTGACACCACGACAAAAGCCCGGCGCTGAGTTTCGCCACTCAACACGCCATACCTCGAAAAATTCGGCGGAACGTGGGTAACAGCGTGTCTTAACACTAAATTCCTTCTGCTTTCCCTGCTGTGTGCGTGAGGCTGATTCTTATTATTTAAAACACTACTTTAATTTAATTTTTATTCAACCATTCATTTTGTTATTTACAGTGATTGAAATTGGAAATACAGAGAATCGAGTGTTATCGGGAGTATTATTTGCGTACGCAATTTACATGGGAGAAGCAATTTTTGCGATAATAGCTATGGTAGTGCCATATTGGAAATCGTTAATATATATTATATATACACCGCCTTTATTATTTTTAGTTTACATATTAATTATTCACGAAAGTCCGCGGTGGCTTATCTTGAACGGCAAAGTGGACGAAGCCAAAAGCATTTTGAGGAAAATGATTGAAAAGAACAAAATTAATACAAAAATTGAAGACTTGGAAAAGTTAAATAAGGATACTTTAAAACAGGCGTATAATATTAAAGTTGATGGAAAAAAAGAGGGTTTCATTGATCTATTTAGTTGTGGCGAAACCCTGAAAAGGCTTATTGTGGCATTTGTGACACGCTTCGCCATTTCTTATATATATTATGGTCTCGTTGCCAATTCTGTGTGGTTGCCCGGAAATAAGTATTTGTTCTTCCTATTGGGCGCGATAATGTCGTTTCCGGGAGAGTTGATATCTATGTATATGATGAATAAATATGGAAGAAAATTGCCATTGATTTTTGGATACTCTTTATGTGGATTAATGTGTGTATTGTATGGCTTTGCACCTGAATGTAAGTATAAGGAATGTTTTTATACATTTAGCCAGAAAGAACCTGGTAGGCTCGTGTTAAGACACTGCGTTTCCATTAAAACGTTTCCGTTATCCATTTACCGCCGAATTCTAAAAGCATTGCATGTTGAGTGGCGGAACTCAACGCCGCGCTTTGCCTCGACACGAGAGCCAAGAAATGAAAGTATTAAATATCTAATTTTTTCCACTGGGAATCGAATCCACAACAGGTTGTGTGTTTTTGAAATCAAAATATTTTTTTTGTATTTATGTAAAGTTTTTTTTAATAAATTTAATATTTTATTTTCAGCTGTTACATGGGTTAAAGTAGGATTTTTCTTAGGGGGTAAACTCCTGGCGTCCGCTTGCTTTACGGGCATAGTGACGTTTACTATGGAGCTCTTCCCTACAAGTGTCCGGGGTTCAGTGCTCGGATTATGCACACTCGCGTACAGTAGCGGTATCATGCTCGGGTTGCTTACACCTATGATGGTATGTTTAACTATATATTTTTTCTTTTTAACCGCATAATATAAAAAAAATATAATTAATAAAAAAACATATGTAAACATACGTAAAAAAACTATAAGAATATACCAAAATAATTTCGTTCGACATAACTTTTTAAAACATTATTTTAAATAATTTAATCTTCAATGAGTAGCTACGGCGGACTTAGCGCCCACTTCTGAAATAAAAATAAAAGTTTAAAAATAATATAACTTTCAGGCATCAGTATCGTCTGTACTCGCTCCTATAACGTTCGGCTTCGCAGCGGCAGTGTCCAGTGCTCTTATATTTTTAACACCAGAAACAAGGCATTTACCACTTTTCGATACAATAGAGCAAGTCGCAAGAAGTGTTGCCATCGCTAAAAATGAGAAACAAATGAAACAAACGAAAGAACATGATAATATAGGATTTACTAACGATGAACATGTTTAAAAATTTGAGTGTATTTTGGAATCGATTTTATTATTTAACTTAAGGTTATTCGATTGTGGTGTACAGTTTTATACCTCTGCAAATGACATTTGACAACAAAAGTATGTCTTTGTTGTTTATAATATTTTTAAGTAATGTAAGTGAAATTCTACTTTTAAGTTAATGGTAATAAATAAGTTATTAAATATGCTATTATTTCATTCATTATCCGACTGATTCCTGTTTAAGTTTCACCCTGTATCTCGCATGTAGCAGGGTAGGCAGGGGGAGCCTAGTGTTAAGTCACTCCGTTTACCACTTTCCGCCGAATTCTGGAGGCATTGCGTGTTGAGAGGCGGAAATCAACGCCGTGCTTTTGCCTTGACACCAGAGCTAAAAAATGGAAATATTAACTGTTTAATTTCCTAGACTGAGGAACGAAACCACAACCTGTCGTGTTTACAGTCACAGGCATTTGCCTCTGCAGCAAGACTGGCCTTTAATAAATGCATATTTAATGTAGATTTTTAAAATGAAATATTGGATTTGTATGTCTTTTCTAATATCTATTATTGCATAAATAATAAATATTTGTTCACTATAGGAAAGGTACATTGACTTACATACTAATATGTAAATCTTTTTCAAGCTTTATTTGCACAATGTTCATTTCCCTGATTCAATATTATCGTAACATTTTTTCCTATTACTTATTACTATTAAGTTCTTAAGACTACGTTGTTGTTAAATTAAAATAAATAAACAAAAGCTTATTCGACCAACGACACTCGTGAGGGAAACGTTCTGTTTGTAAACTATGTGTCATAATAAAGTTGAGATAATGAAATAAAATGTATGTGAAGCTAAACAGTAGAAATAAATTATAAACAATACTAAATTCACCGTATATTGCACCTATTGGAAGCCGATACACGATGGTCAATATATATAATAGTTTAACAATCGATACAAAACAGCGTCGATAAATCGAATAGGTAATTGATTTTTAAAACAACATACTTTAAAATGGCATAACATCGATAAAAAGCACAGTGATAAAAAATATATTTCTTATTGGTATTTCCATACATATGTACAACACGAGCTTACATAGAGGGTATGCTCGTGTACTCGCATCGATTGGTCAGGGGCGGCCGGCATGCTCGGTCCGATCATTAACCCAGTTGTGTGTCGGCGGCGCCGCCGGGCACGCGACTCAGTCCACCGCCATGCAATTGCCTGAACCGCCGCCACCACTCGCTCCTCTGTGGGATCGAATCTTACGAGCGCGCTCCTTACCACCAGATCTGGACGTCCAATTGCTCTATATAGCTATCAAAGACCGCCTATCACATCCCGAGTGGGAGGTTCGATTGCACGCTCTAAGAGTCTTGGCAGATCTGCTTCCGCTATCGGGCAATGCGCTCTCGTTTCCATTCGACCAAGTTATTGATAATCTTGGACATAATTCGCCTAACGTACGTAAAGCTGCACTAGATGCGTTAAAAGTATTCTGCTTACACTGTGAAGATCCCGAGTGCGCGGCGAGAGCAATCATTGATAAGTTTTCTTACAACAATATTAGACGACAGACAGGCAGTGCCGATACTAGAGTAAATATTGTGACCGGACTCATACTTTCCATACCTTCTCTTGTTAGTATATTAAAACGAAGATGTAATAATTTGGAGTTGTTTCCGATTTTTCAAATTTTGGGTGAAAAATTATTCGATAGCATGCACCAGGACGTTGCATTACGATCTTTAATGAAACTACGAAAGTTATGTGGACCACATCAATACAAGATGTTCTCAAGATTAGATTCAAGAATTCAAGATAAATTTCGTGTCTTGTGTGAAATACACGATGAAGATTCATTGGATGTTTATTACGCTCCTAGAAAGTCACGCCAACCTATTGTACACATTAATCGAGCTTATAATAACCATCTTACGAATTCCATATATATGTCTACCGATTCTTCGTCAGATGAATCGCATAGAATATCATTTCATCATAATAATTATGCTAAAGTTATAATTGAGACTGAAATCAAATTTGATTCGGACACGGCAATTACAATGACTGTTTTGGAACAAAACGAAACCGAATCCGATAAAGTACCCAGTGAAGAGGAATACGATAGTTCAGACCGTCTTATTTTAAAGTACAGCGACCGAGACTCTGAAGAGGACTCCGACGTAGTCGTGAAAAGAGTGCGGTTCGGCGGAGAGAGTGTCAAGATTAGGACCCCGGACAGTGACAATGTAGTAACTAGCGAAGAGGACACGAAATTAAATCGATCTAGAGCAATATTGGATACATCTAGCATAGAAAATATACCCGAAACCGCATCGATAATAAGTGATGTGCGTGAAGAAAAACAGGAAGAGAACGAAAGAGAAAATAATTTAGTAAATAAAAAAAGTGGTATTCCTCTGCCCATTATAAATAACAAAGCTCCTAAGGCAATGATCAAACAAAATAAAGTGAAACTAAAATCGAAATCCCTAAGTGAATTATATGATTATTTTAGCAAAAGAAACGATATGAATGATAAATGTAAAGAGACATCGGGATTTGCTTTGACACTTGTGGAGGCGCGATCTCCTGATAAAGTACCCAGTCCGGTGGAGCCCCACAGAGAAATAGAAGTTTTACATAATTTACAAAGAAGTCCTACCCCTTCTCCCCGCAGACAGCAAGCACGTATCAGTCTTGATCACGACCGGTGCGTATTTACCCATTTATCTTTATTTACTGAAAGATTTACTTAATTATTATTTAAAGATACAATTTACAATCCAAATATTGATAACAGCTTCTATCGTAATCCTTTGTAATAAAACTTGAAATGCCTATGTTTAGAGCACACTATTTTAATACTAACATTTATCACTATATACATATACATATTATGTACACTAAAGTTAAATCTCTGTTATCAAATATTCTTTATTTATAAATGTATAAAAAGTATTTAAAATGTCTCGTACAAATTTACTTTTAACTTGCTTTACTTGCTCGTATTTTACCAAACAGGTGCCACTTATTTGAAACTGTTATATAATTCAAAATCACAAGTTTTTTTAAATGAATAAGCGATATTTATATTTTTCATTATTATGTTTATTACTAATGTTAGAATAATACCTATAGATTCTAAGAACGTATCAGCCGGGTATATTTAGTGAAACTTTTTGCATGAAACGTAGGATTGTAATGATTTTTTTCCATGAAAATCTATAATTTTTCACTTTTCGGATGTTTTTTTTATTTTTATTGTAAGACCTCATGCACTTCGAGCCAAATGTCATAACTACTGGTCTATACCCTATAGGCTTTAATCTTACAGCGAATTTCATTCAACAAAAGCGATGCATAAATGTTCATATATATATTTTGATTGACCTCCACGTGATCTCGAGACGAATGGTATTGATAGACGGACAGACAGACAACAAAATAATCCTATAAGGGTTCTGTTTTTACATTTTCAAGTACCTAACCCTTAAAAGAAATATTAAAAGGGTCCCGAAACAAACATGTTGTTGACGTGCTAAAAGTGCCATTCATGATCAAGCAGAAATATTAATGGCCATATAACTCCGTTAGTCTACTTACAAGTACTAGTCTACTTATGGTGTATTATAGTATTCCGTACTTTTTAACGAAAAATTTACTCTTAGAAGATCACTATCAGGACACATTATGTGCCTGTCTGTCGAGAGATATCTCAACGCTTGAAAATATTGTATTGAAATTCAACCCATATATTCAGATCTACGACTCAATGGCCAGGCCAGGCCCTTAAAAACAGATATGATTTAAATATCGTAGAAAACGCGTATTTCGATACTACAAAGTAAATAAAAATTAATAAGGTACTTTCATTTGACCATGAAATTTGGCAGCTAGCATCTACAGGTCTACTAGATCAGGTCATATCATACATTTGTGGTCCAATCCTAAATAATAATAACCTTAAAAAAGGAGGCAAAATTTGATATTAAAGTCCTAGAGGTATCAGATCCTCACTTAAAGCATTAAGTGAAGATCTGATACCTCAGGCCCTAGAGCTCTAACTAAGCTTGAATTTCAAAAAAAGCTCGACATCTTTTAAAGAAGTGTTTGTATTTGTGTTTTTTATTTTGACTAAAAATGAATATAATAACAGACGTTTATTTTCATATAGAGAGTCTTTTTCAGGTTCATTTTAAATTTGGTGTCGACGACCCACGACGGCGACCTGCTTTCACCGCGACCACCATCTCCCTTACTAGGGCACTATGACTGGGAAGAGCTGGAAATTGTACCGAGGCACGTGGTTGCTCAGTTGCATAATATGGTACGGTAAAACAAATATATGTACATACATTGTAACTTTGTATTAGAATAAAAATATTTGTTTTTTAATGGAAAATAAGATGAAATAGGATACTGGCAAAAGTCTGTTGTTTTATAGTAAATTGTATTAGAATTCAATAAAAAAATGTGCTTATTTATCATGTTTGAATAAAGCATATCAAAAATTTTAACAGAGATAACTCTAGTCATTTTACTAGATCAATTTGTAATTGAATTTCACATCAAAACTTACATAATAGGCGAAAAAAGAAGAGTCTATGTCTACCACATATGATGATGAAGAAATGATAATTATCTCCTTATTTTTGTCTTCTGTGTATGTGTGTGCACTCCCACACATTGTTCTTGATATTTCTGAATGACTGTTCCTTGTAAGTTTCGTATTTTAGAGAAATCAACTTTTTATTTTAAAAGTGAAGGCAGTATTTTAACTGGGACTCTTTTTGACATGCATTCTCATATCTATATTTATCGTACAATCTTCTCGTGTTCTCAATCTTCTGATTAAAGCTCACTTAGTTTCTGGCACGCTCGAAACGCCATAAACTAAGAACTGAACTGAAATCAAGTTGTAAATAAAGCTTTCACTTTTAATTACTACTCACCTTGAGCGACACTTTAAAAGAACAAATGAATATTCTATTAGGACTTCTTAATATACGCGTCCTTGACCAACTAATTTTTGGTGAGCAATATATTTTTTTCGCAAGGACGCTGGTTCTTTTATTTAAATTTAGTTTCACGAACCTCTATGTCTGACCTACAATATTTCTCGAGGTAGGTATAAGTTAATCTTTAAAGTAAATGTATAATAATAATACTATGCTGTACTGGAGGTTTTTTTCAAACACTTTTTCAAACTAGAGGTTTTTGACAAAGCGTGGCGTTTAGTTCCGCCACTGAATACTTTCGTGTCTATCTCGTGTGTGCGGAAAGCGGGGAATGGATTATTTTATCATTAGGTTCATTCCTTCGCCTAATCTAATTAATACGGGATATAAAAATGTATAGTATCGCCATCTACTATATTGAAAACTAAAAAAATACTTGAATATGTAATAAATACATCAGGAGTAACGAGGACAATGGTGTCAAGTTTGTGTAGGTCGTAACTTATAATGATGTATATTAAAATACTATCAGAGTATACTACTAGGTTCCCTCTACCTACCCTGTTATGTGCGGGACTAAACTATATCAAATAATACTGTCAACGTGACTTTTTATTATATTAATTTATTTACTATTCTCTCTTGTTAAGGAAAACTGGATAGCGGCAGTGAAAGCTGCAGATCATATCCATGGCATCCTTTTGGACCCTGATAATGTCCGGAAATTGGAACCCGTTGGCTTGTCTTTCGTGCAGCACATGTGGGCGTTGAGCGATGCGGTATATATAGATATATATAATTTTTTAAATTGTCATCCTGGCAAATCAAATTTTTAAATGTTCACACGTTAAATGTCTTATTATAATATTATAAAATGTTTAAATACGACGCGCCTATGTCACTTGGAATTTGAAATAGGCTCGTCGTATTTTCTGACGTTATTCAGCCCCATGCAAATATTTAAAGTTCCTAGGAGGCAGTCTTAACTAAACATGACTTTTTTATTGTTTGCACACTTGTATCGTATTAACAGTTGACACATATTTAATACAACATAGTAAATCTTTTATATCAGCAATAAACATAATTATTATTATCGTATTAGTGTTACCTCGTTAAAAGTAAATACATATTTTGTTATGTTAAATATATCTGAGGCTGCGGTAATGCCCGCTATAAGGATTACGAAAGGATAAGCGGCGAGGGGGCACTGTCTACCTATCTTTTCTTGAAACGCTTCGTCGTTTTTTTGAATTTGGTGTATATAACGTAAATAGCAGATTTAGAAAATATATAAAGTTTCATTTGCGTAGCCTTAATATAATACTTTAGATCTTATTGATATTTAAATACCCCGATTAGTTCACTGACTAACTGGTGATCATTAAAAATGAATTCATAAGGTACATTAAGTCTTCGAAAGGCGAAATATTGCATATAAGATAGTGTTAATACATAGAAAACAGAGAGATTTAAAACTCAAAATTCCTACATTACAATATTCTCCATAGATAATAATATATATAGAAACCGTGATAGCTGTGGGTTCGATCCCTTTTCGAGAAAACGATTGTACTTAAATTATCTTCATTGCCCACAAAAGAGAAATCAATTTGTAACGATGATTTCGGCGACTTATTACGTTCACTTCGAAACTTATTTTTAAGAACATTTAGCTGGTACGGTTCAGGTCTGTTTTGGCCTCATATTCCAGATATTACAGTCCATAGCTCGCATCAGCGTAGAATCTATATGAAGCCGATTCGACCTCAAGACCCAGTTAAAAAAATAAAATGTTAAATGTTTGTTTTTAATGTCTTAAATGTTTTTATCAAACTAAATCATATTACAGGGGTCAGTCGTAGCGCAGCGGCACGAAGTGTGACTGTAAAACCGACTGGTTGCGGGTTCGATCCCCACTCGAGGAGATGAAATATTTACTTAAATTTATATTTCCATTTCTTCGCTCTGGTGTCGAGGTTAAGCGCGGCGTTAAGTACTGCCACTCAACACGCAATGCTTCCAGAATTCGGCAGAAAGTGGGGAACGGAGTGTCCAAAACACTAGGTACCCTTTGCTTACCCCGCTGTGTGCGGGATACAGCGTGAAGCTAATTTTGATTTAAAATCATACTAATAGGTGTCAGCAGCAAGAGCGCCGGCGGAGGGCGCAGTGTGTGCGGTAGTGCGTAGCTCCAGTGCTAACTGCATACGGCAACTTCTACCCGCTTTGATAAAGCGTTTGGCAAGAGACCCACCCTCAGCAGCGCTCCCTCACGCCTTGTTACAAAGAATGGCTCTACACCATCTAGTGGAGTTAATTTTTGAACCAGATATCACAGGAGTAAGTTATGCTTATGCTACGTTATACGCGGCGTTGAGTTCCGCCACACGAAACATAATGCCTTCTGAATTCGGCGGGAAGTGGGCTAAACTAGGCTCTTTCTGCCTATCCTGTAACATCAGGGGCTCCTTCCTTCTCCTTCTCTTGATCAAGGACCACTTTTTTATCATTCTTGGAAGCAGGGACCACTAAGCTTGTAGGTATAATAAAAAATTACTGTGATAATCAGACAGAAACTTCCCCTCACCATCCCCAGTCATAAAATTAATATTGGCGCGGATCATATTTAGATTTGTACAGACCGCTGGTGGCCCGTGGACCACTGGTTGCGAACCAGTGTGCTACATGCAGTGAGATACAGTGTACAGTGTGAAAAAAAAGTTATACGTAAAATTATATTATGTTTAACCAACTTCAAAAAGAGAGACTATATGTTTGACATGTTTGTAGGTACATACGAGTATGTGATATTCCTGCTAATGGATAATGTTTTAATGTTTAACGCAATACAGCGTCAGAGTAATGTTATTTACATTGTTTGTTTTTAAGCATTTTGAGTATTACAAAGAAAGAAAAATATTATAAAAATGTGTATAATTTTTTTTAATATACATCTACGAGTACCTACTTTATCTTACACTAAATACTACGTGCTGAACTAATTTATAAACTACATTGTTTAAAGAGGCGATCATCATTCATCACCTATACTTATAAAAAAATTGTAACGGATCGGTGATTTTTTTTAATTTTTGGTCTGTTTGTATGTGCGCTTGTTCTCGTTAATTTCAAAAACGACTTAACCGATTTAAAGGCAGTTCTCACTATTAGATTCCACGGCAAGATTCCTTTACTTACACATCTAGTATTTGTTCTATTTCAATCGATTGATGAATAAAAAAGTTATGTCAATATAAAGAGCGACAATATTGTTACAAAATAAGTGTTTTTATTAAATTGGCTATCAATATGTAAATATTGTCTTTAAAACGATAATTTTATTAGATTTGATAGAGATGATAAAATAATTAATTGTGATGTACAAGCGGGCGAAGCCACGCGGGGGCCGCTAGTTTAGTATACATCTTTATATAAAGTACATATATGGGGGTTATTGCTTATTAGTTAAAGCAAAAACTTGATGGATGAACTAGGTATAAAAATTCTGCTATCATCTGAATTTTCTATAGGATTCAGAAAGCGGACAACTTCGAGCAGCCCTATGTTTAGCGAGGGCGGCCGGTCCCGCCGCTGTCCTGTCCGCTGTTCGCAGACGACTTGCGGATACACCGCGAGCCGATATCTTTTGTAATAAGGTCATATTAAGCATATTTTCTTAATATTTTACATCATTAAATACTTACATATATAGAATTTGAAAATTATTTTTCGGAACAATTTTTTTGTTAGTAAAATTTCTGTAAAATCTCAGCACAAGAAAGTCTTGCAATCTTTGTGTATAATAACGAACAAAAGTATGTCAAAGTATGTAGTCCATTAACAAACTTAATCGATATTACTTGAGTTAATTTAAAAAAATCGATAAAGAAATGTTAGCCCGGTTTCCACTGCGAAAAAGAAATGAGCGGGTAATACGTAAACGGAACGGAACCCCTTTTTAATAAAATAGACATTTCCACTAACAAAGAGTTTTGTATTTTGTAATAGCATCGCTCGGCTCCTACAACTGAGCGACTTTATTAAAATTTTCACCCGATTATTTACTGGTGGAAATGCAAGTACTACTCCTTAATGGACCCGTTCAGCTCGCGTTGGAAACTGGGCTTAATTATAATTATTCCTTGTTTCTTTATGCCTTTTCATTTTGCTTGTATCTATTTGTACTAAGTTGTTAAGATTAAAAATAATAAATCATGGCTTACAGCTTCGAGAACGTCTCAACAGGCCGGTTGAAAACATAAGAACAAATCATGTTGCCAGGTAACATGTACAAAGAAACATATTAAATAAAATAAATAATAAATAAAATAATGCTTTATTCAGTAGTTAAATGTTACATATACACTCTAATTTAGATGGAATATGGAAAAACAAGACAAAAATTTAGTAGAGGTGAGCGATGGCAGCAGTACTAGTATGAACTGTGTCACAGCTGCCAGCATCTTTGCCCCTTAAGACACTATTTCGATGAAATATAATATTTAAAATAATATTATTTGATTTACTATTATTATCCAATTTTTAACTGTAGCGTTTTGCGCTCCGTTCTCTCTGACTACCCCGCTTGGGATACAGCGTTTAGATAAATGTAAATGTACCATTTTTATAATTCAATTATAAAGTATGGCTTACAATATTTACACTGATTAATAATTATGTTCAAAATATATGCAAAAATATTTTAAAAGATAATTACTTTGTTTAATTAGTAGTACTAAAATCTTCATCTTTAAATAATACGATGTAACTGTACCTATATATTAAAAAAAATAATATTAAATTAGCTTCACGCTATATCCCGCACACAGCAGGGTAGGCAGAGGGAACCTAATGTTAAGACACTCCGTTCCGAATTTTGGAGGCATTGCGTGTTGAGTGGCAGAACTCAACGCCGCGCCTCGGCACTAGAGCGAAGAAATGAAAATATAAATATAAGTAAATATTTCATCTCCTCGAGTGGGGATCGAACTCACAACCACTCAGTTTTACAGTCACACTTTGTACCACTGTGCCACGACTGGCCTCAATACTCTCTCTATATATAGCACCGATATTTATCTGAAAGGACAATTCTTAGGTTTGCAACTGTTTAGTTGTGTGTCATGGTTGTAATCTCACTTGAAGGAATATTTGTATTTACAATATGGATACGGAATATTTACATATACGTTGTTATTCAGTATGCTAAAAGTGATGGAAGACAATAAATTTCCGACTTATGAAACAGGAATTTACCAAAAATATTTAATTCTATCCAGAATAAACAGATCCTTTTTCTTCTTTTGAAATTATTTTTCGTAGAATATCTCAGTTACCAGTACCATCGCGAAGACGGGCGCGTTCTACGCCGGTGGCCGCTCCTCCACCTCGCCGATTAAGGCCTTTACCTGACTCAGCGCCTATTCCTGGTAAGTATATCATTGTAGACAATACGACTTAAGTTTGACGTGTCTGTGTATGTGTGTACCTATATGTCTGTCTGTGGCATCGTAGCTCTCAAACGGATGAACCTATTTTTAACTAGTTCTCTTTTGGTTGAAATTGAAATGGTGACTTAATCAGCCGTTTGGACATCATCAGTTCTTTTCTAGTTGATGAAAGGTCGTTAGCAACTTTTACTGGTCTGATCCTATCACTTGAATAATATTGCCTATGCATGAGGTAACCTTGACCTGGTACTGGAGTATCATGTAGAATCTATAGGATGCCCAGGTCTTCATAAATTTCAATTGAGTATAGATATGGGAGGCTATAATTTTTTTTTAACTTTTTTTGTCAAAGGTTTTTAACATGTTTAATTTCACTTCACTCCCTGTTCACTTAAGATAGATTAGAAGATTTAAACATAAGAAAATATATTATAATATAATGATAATTGAATATTTATTTGTTAGGTATATCGCAACCAAGACGAGATTTCGTTTTGAACCCTGTCCCACCGGCTATATTGTTTGAGAGGTAATATTTGATATAATTGCTTTTTTATATTGGTATTAATTTTTAGAGTGAGGCCAGTCGTGGCGCAGGAGCGCAAAGTGTAAAACCGACTGGTTGTGGGTTCGATCCCCACTCGAGGAGATGAAATATTTACTTAAATTTATATTTCCATTTCTTCGCTCTAGTGTCAAGGCAAAGCGCGGCGTTGAGTTCTGCCACTCAAACACGCAATGCTTCCAGAATTCGGTAGAAAGTGCTGAACGGAGTGTTTACCCTGCTGTGTGCGGGATACAGCGTGAAGCTGATTTTTTTTTTCAAATATAACTTATTCACCGTATACTTTAACAATTTTACAGTGTCATCTACAAATTATCGTAATTATTATTTACACCTACTATAAGATCTCCAAATTCATGAGCCATACAAGCGACTTAAGTAACGCAAATTATTATAATTAATATTTCAATAAATATACACAATAATATTTTAATAGAGCTGCTTTCACAATCATTTAAAATATACACCTTTATATTTAAAAGAAAAAGTACTGCGTGTTTAAAAATATATATACACTTGAGTCAACCGTTCTAAGAATTAAATCACGCACCCTTTCCTAGAAACTTTCCTAGAAAATGCGTAACGGTCGGTATATTACCGCTAACAGCTAACTATCGTAACGTCGGGTCGGTTGAAAATAAAGCAAAATCGTGAAACACCTCCATTTGCGAAGTAAACACGGGACGGTGTCTTAGCAACGGAAGGAACAACGCTTATTAACTAGGGGATACTACCTCGCTTACTACACCTGAAGCATGTCTGTGGCCATATGTGCTTTTAGGTCAATGGGTCGATAAACGCTGCCGTTCTCGTGAACAAATTGTTTATGTTTAAATCGATAAAAAATTCGATTATCCATTCATTAAATTGAAAATTTTAGTAGCGACCAACACGTCGATAGGTGCTAAATAAGGTTATATGTATAATTGCGTGCCGCCATTAACCTACATTTAAAAAAGAAATTACCCGCAGTCTGAGACCCGAGTTCATTGAAGGCGCTAATAGGCGACCTATTTATGCTATCGTCGAATCGCTCCACTTATTACTTATTAACCTTTAATAACTGTAAATACACGTTTGTTTCGATCTAAACTATTCGGTATATTATTTAATGTAAGTTTGTAATAATATTATGGCACTTTTCCAACGCAATTACGAGAGAAATTTTAGTTTTCCGCAAAAACATTACATTTACAATTTGTTAGATAGTTCGGAAGCGTTTTACATAATATGCCGGCAGGGGTGAGTTCATCAACATGAGTGAGCCAATTGATTGCTGACGAGGTATTTAGGGGGTACTCGGTAGTCAGTTATAGAGGCGACGCGGCGATAATGCGACGCCTCTGCTGTTGCGGGCGCGCCGCCCCCGTGCGGCCCGCGTGCGCCCCCGACCTGGTGGCAGACTTACCACCGCATACGCGGTAATTTCAATTACGTTGATTAATTAATTATTTACAGTTCTACTTATATATATATATATATATATATATATTGTATTTCCATATTTCCAGGGAGCCGAGTGCTGTAAGCTCATCAGAGCACACGGAGAAACAAGATTCGAAAGAGGAAAATGATAAAAATATAAACGATTCTATTATTTCTGAAGCCAATACAGTAGTGGAAAACGAAGCAGATAAAATTGACCATGCCTCATCGTCACGCGCGCCTTCTTTACAAATTGATGATATATCAGAAGATCATGTTTCAATTGTTAATTCAGAGCCTTCCACTGAACCGGAGCTAGTACAAAATTGTATAGTATCCGCTACAGAAGAAACGAACTCATCCCCTTCGATTTCAGAGCCTAAAGAAGTTTCTGAAAATAAGGTGCCTAGCGAAAAATCATCACCATTGTCTGTTCGCTCTAAAAGCATTAAATCATTGGCTTCTACGAGAAGCGGAAATACTTCACCTGAAGCAAATAATGAAACTGACGAAAGTAAAGCCCCAGAACGTGATGTCCGAACTGCGCTCGCTGAATGTGTAGTGCCGTCGCGTCATGAAAATTGGGAAGTCATTGTCAATGGACTTTTAGAAACTGAGCGTTTAGCAAAAGATGAGGGCGCAAGAGCTCCTGCGGCCAGTTGGCGAGCGGCGACGCGCTCCGTAGCAGCACATGTGCGCTCCCTCCGCTCTCGAGTGGCCAGGGCGGCTTGTTCTACTCTTGGATCACTCTTCGAGCACCGCGGACGAGCGCTCGATCCCGAACTGGAAGAGGCTTCGAGCGCGCTGCTAGAACGATGCGCGGATGTGAATCGCTTCCTTCGGGCGGACGCGACGGCGGCGTTGTGCCGCGTGGCGTGCGGCGGCGGGTGCGCGCGCGCCGGCGTGGCGCTCGCGCGGCGGGGCGCTTCCCATCGCGCGGGGCCAGTACGAGCGGCCGCCGCGCAGGCCCTCACTCGGTTGGTGCGACATCACAGCGCAGAGCGTGTGCTCGAACTCCCGAGTGAGCCCCGGACGGTTATACTGCGGGCCGCTGGGGAGCTCCTCGCCGATGCTAGCCCTGAAGCTCGTCTTCATTCGCGACACCTCTGTCTTGCGCTGGCAGAGGATCCGCGATTCCGACAAATGCTTAAGGACGCTATGCCGCTAACCCGGTATCGGGCGATAGAAAAATATGTAGATAAATTACGCTGCCGATAGTGCATTAGTTTACGGCGTTATAATTTTTTTTTAAATATTGAATAAGTAGCTATATAAATAATTACAAATATATCAACAGTAAAAGCAAAACATACCTACTATCTATATACCATCATATGTTATATTTAAATGAATTTAGATTAATAATATAATTTGTATTAAATAGTTTAGGTATCGATATGACTGATATGAACAAAAGGTATTTTTGTAAATGTAACTTGAAATAAGGCTTAACAAAGTCATGTGGTAACTTAATTGATTTTAGCGGTTGAACCTTGAAATTGTTGACCTTGGATGAACTTTATTTCTTTTTATTACTTTTCTATTGACTTATATAGGTATGTGTAGTGCCTAGACGTACTATAAAACTTTTTTTTTAATTATATACTTTATATAATTTTACTAAATTGTAATAGTCGTGTCATAGGTAATACCTTTAAGCAATTTCTACCTTTATATTTCAGTATTTAAAATCTGAATTGCATTAATATTTGGCTTTTTAGATGTTGTTATCCTCTAGGATGGGGTGAATTATATTTTTATGTTTATCTGTATTATACCTACTGTCATATTTAATTCATGTGAATAAATGTAATAAAAATTAACTATGTTCTCGTTGTTATTGTGGAAAAGTTTGATATATTCATTACAAATAACTCTTTAGAGTGTGCTACCTAAATATTTTGTAGAATTGCTGAAATGTAAATTGATTTACTCCTAATTCCATTGTCTTTTGTATAGATAATGAAATTATTTACGGAATTTTTATATTTCAATACCCTTTTTCAATATATACATTGCGTGTGGAGACATTTGGAGGAGGAGGAGAAGGATCGAACCCACAGCCAGTCGATTTTACAGTCACACTCCGTGACCGCCGCGACCGACCTCTATAAAATAAAATAACTCCCACAATCTTGAACTATAAAATAACCTTTTTCTGATATGTTTACCTTTTATCTCACGGCTCCCTGAATACGATACCTATACGTACCTACGGCACTGCAATTTAAATTTATCCTTTGAACACAGACAAAAAAATACGTCAATTAAATAAAATATAACTGTCATAAAAAATGACAAATCTAAGTCTGCTTATTTACAAAGCCATGACCAAACAAAAGTAATAGATAAACATTCAACAATAAATCTGTATGGCTATGAATCATGAATTATCCACAGCATCAGTGCTCAAGCTGTGCTCGTTCATTTTCTGGGGATGGAGTTACTTATGGAGTGTCGACTCTAGACCTGGCCGGAGTCCGGAGTTCCATTCAAGACTATTAACACTACTCCACGGGAGCGTCGCAACCGTAGTTGGTCTGATACAATGTGGTGTGACTACTGTTGATAAATGCAGGCTCACCGGTAGGTAATTATGTACTCTAATATTATTTTGCTGTCAAAAACTAAATGATTTTTTATGTGTTGTTGGTGTGTCTTACCAAAGCAGTAACGAACGAAAAAATAATAACTATTCTTACTCTATACCATTATTCTTTTATTTTTTTGCGTTTAGTACTTACAGTCCGCAAGGCTTAACTTGAGCTTTGCATTTGTGAGTGATCACTAAAAATATAGCCAAAAAACTTTTTAACAGATATTTTTTATTATTACAAATCATAAAAAAATCTAACTTACTTTTTTCAACGATTCTTCTAATGTTCTCTATCGCCTGATGTACTGTTTGTGTAAATATTGTGTCCACGGTTCTTGTTTTTACATACATTTTTCTATTCTTGTACTCAACTTTATTTTGCACTTTTAATAAATCGACCACGAAAATAAAACACGTAAATGAATTTAGCACTGATAGAAAAGTGTCACATACTGTTATCAGTATAAGAGGTGTAAGCACGTTGTCAAAGAGTAGTTTAACTGGTTAAAGCCAGGGAGGGGAGTGCCGGGTTTGACGTCCGACTCTACATCTACACTAGGTAAGTATTATGAATACTCACACAAATACGAAGCTCAGCCAAGACCTCGTGGACAGGAAAAAAACAAAATAAATGAGCTTCACGTTTATCTTGCACACAGCAGAATAGGCAGAGGTAACCTCTCTAGTGCTAAGATACTCCGTTCAACAATTTCCGCCGAATTCTGAAGTCATAGCATGTTGAGTAGCGGAACTCAACTTCACGCTTTGCCTTCACATCAGAGCGAAGAAATGAAAATTAAAATTGATATTTTAATTAAGTCGCAGTTACAGTACACTTTGTTCCCCTGCGCCACGATTGGCCTAAACATACTAGACCTCTAAATAATGACATATGCTTTTTTTTAACTAAATTGATATTTTTCCTTCTTTAGCATTCAATGTCTGCCATCACGTCACCTATCTATTTTGTTGTTACCAACCTATTTAATGAGTGTTTTAGTACTATTTTTTAGCAAAAATTACGAATGTCGACTACGCTTTGATGTTATGGTCGTGGGGATACTTTGCCTTTGATTTACTCTGGTGCCTTATATACTGGACTCACAGCTATGTGATTCTGTGCCACCACTTGAGCTCCTTATATGCTGTTAACATGTATATGAACAAACCATACTCTGGTTGTACATTTGCTTGCACCCTTGCCCTCATGGAAATTACCAATCCTTTACTTCAAACACGTTGGTAAAAATTAACTCAATTTATTTTTTTTAGTATCAGAAATCAATGAATGAAGTAATAAAACTTTTTAAAGTGTTATTCCACACTTAGGAAAGAAAAATACTTATTTACAAAACGTATAAAAATTTGAACGTAGCGGGACTCGAACCCGCGCCTCCTGGTCGGTTTCCAAATAAGTATACTATTGGTCTATATTGTTAACCCTTTGCTGACAATCCAACCCTGTACTGGTCTGATTGTACAAAGAAATCGAATAAAAAATCGCTGGATGAACCTACGGCCATCGTGGGTACAGTAGTAGTATCTCTTTATACAGCGCTAAAACAACATTAATTTACAAATGCAGTTTTAATACGTAGCTAATAGACTGAGTTTAACATATTTAAATAAGAAAATTTTACTTTTTAACTCTAATTCTCATTATTACAGGTTACTTAGAGATTTGGGTTATGGGAAAAGCATTGTATACTTTTTAGTAGAAATGTCATATTTACTGCTGTTCCTATCCTTACGCGGATTGTTTTGCTCCTTTTTGATATTCAAAATAATACAATCGGATATTCTCGATATGGACGAAAAAATCATATCTTTAGCTTTGTATGGAGTGTCTTGTATCTTCATCTACGAAATACTTGGATACGTCGCGCACAAGTATAAAAATAAACTTGTAAGTTAATGTTATAATTTAAAAAAAAAATCTATTATGATATAAGGCAGGATGTATAAGAATATAGCGAGTAGACAAAGAAAATTACAATGCTAGCACCGAAAGGGTACAAGCGCGCGACTGTAAACGCGACATTTGGAGGTTCGATTCCCACTCGGCGCGATGAAATATTTAATATTTTCAGTTCCTCGGCGAAAATTGGTTTTTATATCCTCAAGAAATTTAAATATTTAATACTTTCATTTCCTCTCTTTGGTAACGGAGCAAAACGCGTTTTTGAGTTCCGGCGCTACTACATGCAATGGCTCCAGAATTCGGCGGAAAGTGTGGAATGGAGTGTATTCACACTAGGTTTCCCAGGTTCCCCCTGCCTGTACAAAGTTCAAGTATAATATTAATTAAAAATTATTACTATTTTTTTATATATCTTCAGGAAGACTTCAAGGGTATCGCTAATGAAGTGGTGAGAGAGTAAATAAAGCCACAAAGAATGTACTTTAAGCTATACTGAGATGAATATAAACTTGATATTTTCCATACAATACCTATATAATTTATAAGTAAACTTGTAACATATAAAATAAATGATTTAAAAATTTAATTTCTTCTGATTTTTCTAATATGTATAGGTAGGAATGGAAACCAATATCATTTAGCAAAAAATCTTAATCCAATGAAGAATGAAGAGCTTTGATTATAGGATCCATTATGAATATTGATCTTATTTGAATTTCATTGTTATGTAAAAGTTTCAGAAAAAGCTGTCAGGCAGTTTTCCACATAAATAAAAATGAGCACTAAATGTTATGTACAAATATATTACAAAAATGTATGCAAAATTCTGAATGTGCTAAATAAAAAAATCACTAATTGCATAATTGTTTTAGTTTGTTTTTATATAAACTGATATTAATTTGGTATTTAATATAACAATAACTATTATATAGACTATAAGTATAGAATGAGTCTCTTTAGAACTTTAAAGAATATATTAATCCCTTCTTCGTGTCCTATAATCTCTTTTATTTTTCCAATTATTACGATTTCTATAGTTATCGTGACCTCTCTGCATGTATTTGTCTTGATTATTTGTTTTCTCTTTATTCCTGTATGGATGATGCCTGTGAGACCAATTACCTTGTAAGCTGGCCATTACTAATTTATCATTAGCTTCTTGTCTCTGTGTAGGTACATGAATAGGTACAGGCACTTCTTCTCGAAGCTTGTCAGTCATATTAACAAACTCATTTGATATATCCTTGTCTTTAAATTCAAAAGTAAATTCAGATCCATAACATCTTATAGGAGGTTGAAGAAGCGCAGACCTGCCTCTTTCTTGTAAAGATAGCTTCCGATGAAACAGTGAGGTACCTTGAAACAGTCTAACAGCATAAGGTATTGAAACTTCATGACAGTATGTTATGAATGCGAAGTTTTTTTGACGACCATCTCTGTCTTTCGCAATTCTCACTTTTTCCAAGGGGCCCGCCTGGCAACGTAAGATAAAAATTATAATATTTATACAATAATATAGGTATATAAAAGATAAATTGTCAATAACAAACCTGCAAAAAGAGTTCGTAAAGCAATTCTTCAGTTACTTGTTCTGATAAATTTCCACACCAAATTGTTTTAGTATCTTCTTCAATCATTGTAGATTTTTTTATAGATTTGTTAGTAATAGAATATAGAACTTTAATTTTACAATCACATTCAAATCGTGATCTTTAAAACTAAAAAATATAATCTTTTGCTGTCGTTGTCATTTTTCGTTTAGTATACATTATACGAGAGTAAGCATCGTTTTTATTTGTCTGTGCTCAATTCCCAACAGTTTGTCGCCATTTACAAAAACTTCAATATTAAATACCTAAGTTGATATTTACGTAAAATATTCATTACCTTGCAGTAATTTAGTGCTAACAAATCTAAATATGTATTAGTAGAAAAATTTGTAAAATATTTAAAAACATGATTATTTTAAAATATATATTTGCTACTATAATATATGATTTTTTGTTATGAAACTTCTTTATCTTCTTCTTTCACTTTGCAAATATATAAAATAAATCGTGTAACCATATAACAATTTAATAACATAAATACACACATGAATACACACAACTATGTTCACCCTTTTATAGTGTAAGTTCAAGCAATTAGGCGATATAATTTATCGATTCCATTTTAATTGTCATGTATATTCTGTATTTCAAATTAGAAACTGTCAGCGACAATCGTGACATATAACATACTTTTTTAATTTCCACACTCTCCTTAAGTCTAATGATTAATAATAATTGTATATTGAGCTAGATATATTTATATCTTTTTATTAAATTTTCAGAGTATTTATAACTAAAACTACAACAACATCAAAAGCGTTTATTAGAGAAGCGTGCATTACCAACTGAGCTGACATAATGCAGTTTTATGTATGTAATATTAAAGGATTAATTTAGAAAAAGCAATTAAGTTACTACGTAAACGTTTTGGATTTCTTTTAGTTATATCGTGCAGCAACATGGACGACTCCAGTAAATTTCAGCAGATGCAGGATGAAATGTCCCGGTAAGTCGCTATGTATTCGTATCGTATTATTTTTTGTGTTCACATAAGTTTTTTGTGAAAATAAGGTACAATATATTTGTTTAATTTACATTGTTATTGTCTTATTATATCTAGATTCGAGGCAGAGATATCGGGATCGGAAATGGTTGCTATTCGGCCGGTGATAGGAGCTAGCACGTTCGGAGTTGTTCAGCAACAATTAGAGCGTGCAATGCCACCACCTCCTCCACCACCGGCGATAATACAAACGTTTGATACATCTATTATGAGTGGTAGACTCATGTATCCTGCAGTACCACCACCACCCCCGCCTCCATCTATGATGGTACCTGCATCCGTGAGTTATTTGTATACACTATCACTGACATATATTTATTTTAATTATATATAATTAGAAACAAATACTTTTCAACAAGCATTTTTTTTCTATATTTATTTACTTTTTACCTATATTGCTGTGTACCAACTGTAGTATAGTAATAGTCTGGATGTCAATCAATTCTAAAACTGTTTATTTAAGCTGCTATGTCTCAAATTGTGCATTGTTATCTATTCCATGTTTCACACTTGTGTTTTAAGTTTCAACATGCACTCTGTATGATAATTCAGATATTGCTAAACAATAAACTAAATGTTGCCATGTAAAAGTATCTTGATAGTATGTGTCTAATTGTATGCATATATAGCTTATTTAAAGAACAATAATAGACCTATAAACAAATATCATATTTTTTTAAGTATAATTTGTTTATAAACAATATAAACATTGTTACAAGACCCTATATGTGAGAATCTAACCCACTACCTTCATGTTTACAGTCAGACATTTTGGTGCTGCACCCACAACAGCAATGTAATATTGATTTATCTTATTAATATTTATTTTTGCAGCACACACTTATCAAAAATTTTGCTATTCAGTCATGAAATGAATAGTATATTTACAATATGTTGTATTGAGACATTAATTTAATTTCATTTTTGAATTGACTAACATCATATTTTAAAGGAAAAGGTCTTTTTTATATTTTTTTTACATATAATTGTGTCATTTCATTAAACTTAGATATTATTGAAAATGTAATATTTTTATATTACATAGAAATGTGAAATTTGAAAAAAAGAAGGGTAGGTAATAAAAAAAAGGTAAAAGGGAAGGGTAGCCAGAGAAAACCTAGTTTAAAGTCACTCCATTCTTACTCTCCATTTCCTAATATTTTGAAAAAAAAAGTGAAAAGTAATGATACATATATACGATTGGATCTATAAACTCAGTCATACACTTTTTTTTATATTAATGCAATATCACGAAAATTAAACAAGGAAACAAACAGATTAAGGCTAGTTTATAAACATTTGTGATCTAAGTTATATGAATGCTTATTTTAATTAATAGCTGTATATCATTTTGGTGGTAAATTGTTTAATGAAGAAACCAATCTGTTTGAATACTGGTCCATAAAATTATTATGTTAAATTTAATAATATGCAAGGACAACAACAACACTTCATGTTTAACACTTTGCCTACCATTGTATATGCTGACAAGGTATCCCATCTTGTCAAGTTAAAGAAAAAAAAACTATTTTCTAGGTTCAAAGACTTCGCCCACCTGGCCCAGGAGAATTCCTAGGTCCCATGCCGTTTCTCAGACCAGGAGTTCCGGGACCTCAGCTAATACCTCCACCACCTCCCAAGCCCCAACCTGTTATATTGTCAGCAGCACCCAAATTATATAAACAACCAAAAGAAGATGATACAAAGAAAGACAAACATGAAGGAAAAAAGCGAGTAAGTCATTTTTTAAATAAAATAATGCGCAATATTTACTTTTCAAAATATTCTCCTTCTTCAATGTCCTCCTTGCCCCATATAACTGTGTTTTCTCAAGAACATATTTTTTTTTACATGACACTTAAACACGGAAAGAACGAATTTAAAATTTTGGTAATTTTTTCTGTTTATATTTTTTCGGCTAATCTCTGGAACAACTGAATCTATTTTTATGGGGCTTTCACTGATAGATAGAGGGTGGGTGTTGTACAATAACATATAGACTACTTAAGATTCTATTATTCGGATTTACTACTTATTTTTGGTATTGTACGAAAGCTACGTTTTTCAGGAGTGCTATAGGCATATATCACATTATGGTGTATGTCTTTGTTAGCTTAAATAAGGAAATAACAATAATAATAAACGCCATTGATTTGCTTCAAGCGCGTGCCCTGTAAAAATAGTAAAATTAATGTCAGTACAAAGTGAAAGAAATGTTTTATTTTATTAGCTCTAAAAAAAATAACGTATCTATCTATATCCTATAAGTAGTCACAATGAGGCATTTTGTGACAAAAAATAATAAAACGTTGCAAGGTGATATTTCAATGTTTTTTATTTGATAATGTTATTGAAACTTAAGAGCGTCAGTTATTCCATCATTAAGGAAACTCTATGAAGATACGCTTTGGCTTTTATGGTATGTAATTTAACCGTATATTTTTGGACAAAATGAAAATTTAAAATAATTCAACGCTGTGTTTACGGCCGTAAGCATATAGGTACGAGTCCTGCGGGGGGCGCCCTTGCCACCGACTTCGTCCTCTCGCAAGCAGCGATGTAGCGCTTGCACGTTCTTAAAATTATTGAATGTATGAATTATATGAGGCGAGTCGTGGCGCAGTGGCACGAAGTGTGACTGTAAATCGACTGGTTGTAGGTTCGATCCCCACTAGAGGAGATGAAATATTTACTTAAATTTATATTTCCATATCTTCGCTCTGGTGTCGAAGCTAAGCGCTGCGTTGATGTCTGCCACCCAACACGTAATGCCTCCAGAATTCGGCAGATAGTGGGGAACAGAGTGTCTTAACACTAGGTTCCCTCTGCCTACCCTACTTTGTGCGGAATACGGATTAAACTAAATTAAGTATTAATAAAAAAAAAACAAAAAATCCAACAACCAAAATTATATCATTTATTCTACTGCAAACATTGCATTCTCCTAGTTTTTCCTCTCGTCTGATATTGCCAACTTCATCTTTCAATTGTAATTAGAGAATTAAATATATGATCTCGCGGAGTTCTCTTAGTCATCTAAGATTATCAAAAATATATTTGTTTTAATTTACAGAAGCGAGAACGTCAACAGTCACCGCCAAAGGAGATTGAAGTAGTGGAGGTCCCTCCCCCCGCGCCGGCGCCCCCGCCGCCCGCGCCTGTCGTCGAGCCCGTGCAAAAAGTTAAAAAGGAAAAGAAACATCGGAAGGTATGTATGAAAAATATGTAAAAAAAATTGCATTACATATCTTATTTTCAGCTTCACTTACTCTTCTGCGTTTGGAGGAGGAGGCAGAATGAATTTAGTGTAAAGATTGAATGATTTGATTTAAAATATTGCGTGTTAAGTGGAAGCTGTATCCTGCACATAGCAGGGTAAGCAAAAGGAACCTGGGAACTTAATATTTAGTCATGCCGTTCCCACTTTGCGCTTAATTCTCAAAGCATTGCGTAGTGAGTGGCAGAGTTTAACATCGCGTTTTGCTTCGTTACCAGAGCGAGTAAATGAAAATGTTAAATATTTCATTCCCCCGAGTGGACATTGAATCCACAATTCGCGCATTTGTTTGAACGCGACGATGTATTTTTCCTATCTTTGTTAATATAATATGTCGATGATAGTTTCAACAGAGGTTTCATTTTAAAATGACATAAATTCCAGGTGGTGAGGACAGCAGGGGGACAGGTGTGGGAGGATGTTACATTATTGGACTGGCCTGATGATGATTTTAGAATGTTCTGCGGGGACCTAGGGAATGACGTCACTGATGAATTACTCGTAAGTGTTATATATAAATAAAGAAATACTTTAAAAAAATATAAAGATACCTACGCAATTTAACAGTAAAAATCAATTATCTGGCCCTCAATTTTACGAAATTTGGCGCAGTGTGAACCTGAATGTAAGAGCTCATTTTCATTGGTTGTTAACTTAATCTAACATACAGCATTTGGGGATTCCCCGAAAACGCTACAGACTAAGGGCTCATTTTCATTGGTCGTTTCAGCACGAATGCGGCGTGCGGGTATAACGGGAACGTAAACGGGTATAACGGGATCTCCGTTCACACTTATCATAAAGATCGCAGAACGCTTGGTCTACTCCAATCGATGAATTTCATTGGTTGTTAGGCCACGTGCCTGGAATACCCGCATGCTATATATAGACAGTCTACTTTTATAAGTTGATATTTCGTATTCGGGGTCGTCCCGAATACTGTATGACGATAGAAAATTTCGATCAATAAAAATGATCTCTTTATGAGGCGGTCGTGGGCGCTTATATAATTTATAATACGTAAACAAATTTTTAGACACGAACTTTCGGCAAGTACACGTCGTTTCAACGGGCGAAAGTTATTAGAGACAAGAGGACCAACAAAAGCAAAGGGTTCGGATTTGTGAGCTTTAAAGACCCCGGAGACTTTATCAAAGCTATGAAGGAAATGGACGGTAAGATGATTGTCATTGATTTGAAAAGTAAAGGTTTAGCCAATTCAATAAAACACTTATTTCTAGCAAATTTTCTCGAACAACTATCTTTAAAATGTTATAATATCTTTATTTATACACCGATTGAAACAAAAAACCATTAACGTTAAAAAAAGCTTACCTAAATACGATAATAAAGTATAGATATTTCATTATCGAACCCACAATTGTCGCGTTTACAGCCGTACCCTTATGCCACGTGACAGCCACGGCCATTAGCGGCAAAGTAAATTTATTTAAATATATATCTCTTTTTATGTATTAATATAACTATTAGGTCGCTACGTGGGTAGTCGTCCAATCAAGCTTCGCAAGAGTACTTGGAAGACTCGCGCCTTAGACGTGGTGAGGAAGAAAGAAAAGGAAAAAGCGGCCCTTCTCTCTCTTCTTATGTCCGGGAACAAAAGTTGACATGTGTCCTATAATAAATGTAGTCATTAATAAATTCATATAAGTTTATGTTGTTGTCTTATTTACTGTCAGAATGCGCGTTATTTTAAAGTATTTAAAATATTAATCAAATGCATTAAAAATCTACATACAATACTTTTTTATGTAGCCTAACTTCTATTTATGTAACATGTATGAGATTAACTTTATAGAAGCTTCTCTATTAACATTCTAGAGAGTTGCTGCGTCACGAACTAAAATAGATTTGAAGAAAACACATTACACAAATATTCAATTCATGATGTCGTATATTTCAAAAAAAAAAATGTAACACTGCAGCGTTCGTTTCAATTTGATATTTATTGAAGTGCTGTGGGATACATAATATTTCTTGTGTTTTTCATCTTGTGTATAAACGAATAAATCAGAAGGTGTTCGGATACATGTGCAGTCACGGTAATATACTAAATTCCTTAATGAATCTGGAATGAGTGGCGCCATTGATCGTACCAATTCAGAAACCTTCGTGAGCTCACACAAAAACTATGCTAAATATCATCATATGATCAATACGATCTTAGTTTACGATTCTATGAAGAACACGCAGAGAAACATTCATTTTTATATATAAAGATAAACCGTTATAATTAGTCTTGAAACGAGGGCTTGGAAATGAAAATAACTTATGGAAGTATCCCGGAGTGTGAAACGAACCCACAACCTTCGCCTTTATAATCAAATGCCGGTACGTCACGAAGGCGTCTACAATTTTTTTGTATGCATAAAAATTATTGTGTAAATGAAATATTGTCCTTTATCCACCCTGTCTTAATATAAATCGTGTGATTTATATTAAAATATGGTTTCTATTAAAAGTATCTTTATTTATATATTTTGCATTCCTAAAATATAAAATGCTGTAGTTTGGTATAAATTTCATAAAATAAAATACCATACTACATAGAAAATAATTTATTAAACACAAACGATACTTCGGTAAATCACAATCACACAATTGTTGTACTTTCTACTTAATTTATAATAAACAATTAATGACAAACTAAACTTAAATTACACAGCACATTATACTACGTAGGTACAATACAATTTGTACCTAACATTTTTAATACAGAATTTTTTGGTTTAATTTATAGTATATTAATAAGCTATTATTTTATTTATAATTCATATGTCCACATACATTTTTTAACTCTGTCCGTATATTATCTGTTAGCAAAAGTACCTGTTTTTTTTTGAAAAACATACATTTACATTTTTAAATATAAAAAAAAATTCTTTACTATAACAATAAAAACTTTTGTTTATTTTAAAAAAATGTAAGTGAGCATAAACATTAGGATGCGATATCGTTACATCGATACAGCAGTTCAATAAATCGTATTTAAACGATATTTTGAACTAGGTACCTACCTATATCGATATTGTACCGGTACCTCAGACTGACTAAAAAAAATGATACTTAAATAGTAATAAATATGTTATTTAATGACTAAAATGTTAACGTAAAAATAGAATGTAGATTTAGATCTTTCTTTTCACCTACGTGTTCACAATTATACTTTTGTGTATCTTTATCGTTACCCAAGAAATAAAAGCTTTTTTTGTCTTCAAATCACATAAATAAAGTATATCACGACCTACCTATCACATTAGGTAACAACTTAATTTCGTAAACGTTCAATATTTTTTTAGCAAGACCCTCCGTTCCCATTAAGACACAACCCGCCAATTTCTAGAGGTATTGCGTGTTGAGTGGCCGAAATCAACGCAGCGTTTTACCTCATTACCAGAGCCAAGAATTGAAAATATTTCATTTTCTCGAGTGGGAATCGAACTTACAACCTTTCACTTTATATAATTATAAAGTTAATAATGTCGTGGCGCAGTGGCACAAAGTGTGACTGTAAACCGACTGGTTGTGGGTTCGATCCCCACTCGAGGAGATGAAATATTTACTTAAATTTATATTTCCATTTCTTCGCTCTGGTGTCGAGGCTAAGCGCGGCGTTGAGTTCTGCCACTCAACACGCAATGCCTCCAGAATTCGGCAGAAAGTGGGGAACGGAGTGTCTAAAAACACTAGGTTCCCTCTGCCTACCCTGCTGTGTGCGGGATACAGCGTGAAGCTGATTTTTTTTTTTTTTAATAATGATCTAAAGTGTTATTGGAATCATATTCTAATTTAACGAATCTCGCGCGTAACCTGGCGACGGGACGCGGTCGGGGGCGGGTGGGCTTGGCAGTGGTGGTCGCCGCGGCCGCGTACTGCGCGTCCAGGCAACACCTCTCGTCGCCTTCTGCGAGCCCGGTGGTCGACGGGCAAAATGGTGCTGTGAAATCTTCTAAACAGTATGCCCCGGATGCTCTGCAAGTCATTTATGATTATTATTTTAATTGTATAAGGTTACAGTGCGGCCGATGAGTCGTGGCTGCCCAGAAGATAGACGTAGAAGACTGCACAGATTTAAATTTAGTTTTTTTTTTTTATTGTTTTCTTTTTGTATGAACGTCGTGAAATAGCCTAAATCAGGGCTGTCAAGACTTGTCGACCGACCCGGTTTGTTTTTTTCTTCTCAGCTTCACGCTGTATCCCGCATATAGCAGGATAGGCGAAGCAAACCTAGTGCTAAAACACTCCGTTCCTCACTTTTCTCTGAAATCAAGGCATTGCGTGTGGAGTGGTGGAACTCAATGCCGCGCTTTTGTCTTGGTACTAGAACAATAAATGAAAATGTTAATAAAAAATATTTTGTTTTCCCGATAGGAAATCGAACCTCCAACCGTCGCTTGACAGTCACTCGCTTGTGCCCCTGTATCAAGATGGCCTTGCCATTTATTGAATGAGACTAAACTCATCATCCAGTTCCGTTACACAACAATGTTTCGATTTTAGACGAAATATGCAAAACGTCATGTTTTAACACTAAATCTAGGTTAGCTCTCTTAGTCTGCGATGCTTGTAAGAAAGAAGTTAGAGCCAAAGTCTCACGTCATGGGCGCGGGCTGCCCCAGGGGCACGGGCAGCGCGGCGGCGCGCGCGGGGGGCACGCGCACCGAGCAGCGCCGGCCGCAGGGCGCCGCCTCGCGCGCCCTGAACAGACTCTCCGCCTGGTAGCAGATGGACCACACGTGACTGCATAGTGCTTCGTCTGTCGACAAGGATTGTATTTACTCACTGATAGATAATATACAGGCAAAACCACTTATACTAAAACATTATATTGAACTGAGATCTGACACATAATTTTTGTTGACGTAACGAGAAATAGTAAAAAAACTATATTCTTCGCTTATAACTTTGTTTTTTAGCTTCGCACTATGTAGCAGGGTAGCCAGAGGGAGCCTAGTGTTAAGCCACTCTGATCCCCACCTTCAGTCAAATTTATTTATCGCGTCTTGAGTGGCGGAACTCAGAAAAAAACGAAAGAATGAAAATATTATTAAATAATCATTCATTCCCCCTAGTAGGAGTCGAACTCATAACGATCGCGTTACAGTACACGCTTGCTTCTGCGACACAACAGCCTCAATGTTTAAAAGTTGATAAAAAAAAGGATATAAAGCGAAAGGGAAAATGGATAGTTTCAATATTGGAAATTCATTATAAATTTACAATTAAGGAACTTACTTGGCGTGTCTTCACAAAACGGCTGACTTCTGCCGCCATTGAGACAGAAATCGGCGTGTCCGAGACGCGCGCCCTCGCCGTACCTGCCCGCGTTGGTGTGTATCACGTGCACGGCGCGCGCGTCCCCGGGGTCCAGTCGGAGTGCGGGCGCTGACCTGATGAGGGGCCGCGCTGGGTCCAATCCTATATGAAGAATTAATGATAAAATTTACTAAAGCTATCTTTCCGACTGTTTAATTGCTGCGTTTATCTATTATTTTTTTATGTAACTTGAAAGAGTGTAATTTTTTTTTGCTTCACGCTGTATCCCGCACACAGCAGGATAGGCATCTGTGAACCATGATATAGGATTAAGTCACTCCGTTCCCCATTTTCGCTTTTGCATTGCGTGTTGAGTGGCAAAACTCAACTCTGCGTTTTGCCTCGAACCCACAACCAGTAGATTTTACAGTCACACTTTGTGCCCTTGCGTCACAACTGGCCTAATAAAACTAAAAAAAATCCGAATTTTGTTATTTCCGCTTCCATAGTCCACTAACAGTAGGCTGTCACTGCTACTTCATGCTACTTTCCGCGTAATAAGGCCTTATACCTGTTATTATTGACCCCACGTTGCGCTGTCTGATAAATATAATGCATGCCTAAATAGCAATACGTGTATTAACTATGTAAGAGCAGGTAAGTACTTTTAATATAAAAAATTGCCTTTAGTTTTAAAAATGAATTGTAAGGAAGTTAAAAAGTAAATTTTCCCGCCTAATCCAAAAGATAAGAAAACTTAATAAGTTCTGGCACTTACCGATAATACGATTTAGTCTGAAAGGCAAATAGTTAGCCATGATGCCACACATGTGAGCACCGAGTGAATGGCCCACACATGTGAGCTTGTCGGGTCTTAAGCCAGCTTTCCTCAACGATCCCAGGGCTTCCGCGACACACCGGGCAACGGGGCGTAGGTTGTGCACGGCGGCCACGTAGCACGGCGGCTGGCACAGCTGGCCCCAGTCTATCATGAATACGTTGTAACCTCCGCGACGAAGATAAGCTAGATAAGAAATGTAAATGGTATAGTTGCTGAACGTTTAATATTATATTTTTCAGCTTTTATTTAGTTTATATTTCTTCATATGTGAATACATATAGCATGGCAGACAAAGAGAACCTCAAGATACTCAGTTTTACCCGACTGCGGCGAAGATCACTTTTCCTGTTACTTTTGCTTGTTCCTTAGCCCCCTTGTAATTGTTAAATCAAGAAACCGATTTTTATAAGTAATACGTCGTTGGATTTGTGTTGTTGGAGCAAGGTTATGTAAAAAAAATATTATAACCACAAAAGTGTTGTTACCGTAGTAAAATGAAATAAATAAATTAAATACAAAATTATTTTAAAAAATTCGGGGTACATTTGACGGCTTTTTCAATCAACACGCGACGAATCCCTCTGCCTACTTTGCTATAGCGGGATAGAGTCTCTAAGTAAGAAAAATAAAGAAGAATAAATTAAATAAATAAAATAAGTAAATCGAAAATATCTTATGATGTAGGTTAATAGATAAATATTGTTGTACATTTCGTGTTTAATATTTCAAATGATCTATGTTGGCATGCCCTATCAGGGTATTGAACTGGCTGGAGAAAGTCGTGGGAAGTGCAAAATACTTGCGTCGAATCGCATCAACCGTTGCAGGGCACACTTTCACTTAAAATGATAATAATGATAATCATATTATTAATTATCACTATATAGGTATTAAATGTTATATGATAATTGAAATATGATATTTTATTTGTATTTGACTACTTTTAATATTTTTTTAATGATTATTTTATATTCTAGTTGTGTAAGTGAAAAGTAACAAAAAAGTAATTATAATATTTTTTCTTTTTTTAGCATTATGCTGTTTTTAGCATACATAAGGATAAACCATGGAAACCTACTATCAACTAACAACACTCTCCGTTCCCGACGCACATCTTTCAACTTTCAACCCATTGGACATGGCAAATGAAAATAAATCATTACAACGGGTGAGAGTCGAACCCAGAGAACGTCAGACGGTCTCAATTATAATATTAATATACGAAAATACAATTTTATATACTGCCTCTAGCTAAACATCTAAATCAACTTCACGCTGCATCCCGCGCATAGCTGGGTAGGCAGAGGGAACCTAGTGTTAAATCACTCCGTTCCCCACTTTACGCCGAAATCATTGAAAGGCATTGCGTGTTGAGTGATAGAACACAATCGCTTTTGCCTCGACACCAGAGCGAAGAAATGGAAATAGAAATTTATTGAAACCATAACCAGTCGATTTCACAGTCATACTTTATGCCCTTGCGCCACGACTGGCCTCGTATATATCTATATTAAAAAAAGATTGTGTATATTATATATACCTACTTACCATCTCGCAACACGATAATTGGAAGCGTGTCGTCGCCACCCGCATATCCATGGATCAATAGAATTGTTTCGTGTGAGGGTTCCCAGCTGCTCTGTCGTAGCCAATCTTCACTAAATAAATCTACCTGAAATTTAATTTAATAAGCAAATCACTAATAAAACATAATATTATTATAAGCGTAAAGCAAACATATGTGACTTCAAATAGGTAAACTAAAAATAATGCATTTACCGTTACGGTAGATTTAGTTCGAACTGAAATCATATTTGAATTTAAAATATTTAAATTTTCCTGGTTTGTTGTCAAAGTATGGCGTTAGGTTCAAGTGCAACTACGCTAAACACCATTATATTTGCAACGAACGGATATATTATCCCTTTTTACTCTGTACCTGTCCTAACCACAAACAGTTTCAGTTAATGTAGGCATATTTTAAAAACGCATGCCATGCAGGTATATTCTAAAAACGCAAGTAAACGGGAGTAGAAAAATACTTTTTTAGAAAAGCTCTAAAAATGTGAACGTAGCGGAAATTGAACCCGCGCCTTTCTTAAACCGTTTAAATGCTTTAACCACTAATCCATACATTATCAATGATGAATGAATGAATGAATGAATGAAGATTCGCAGAAATCCCGCTACGTTCAAATTTTTATACGTTTTCTGCAAAAAGTTTTTTTTTCCTAAGTGTAGAACATCAGTTTCACAAAAATACATGTTAGTCAATGAGAATTTGACATATTTTTTAATTAGATTTTTGTCAATTTTCTTAACATGATTAAACCTCATTTTTCAGTTTTGTAGTGATTTCACATAATATATTTTTATCCACTACATTAATACATTTTGACCATTGTATTGTATATGAAATAAATGATTTATAATCTATAACGTTTCAATTTTACATGAAGTCGGTTAAAAGACTTTGCTTATACACTGTGTTTTGAAATTCAATGTGAACCATTTTTTTATTGCAACTGTGCTACTCCCCATCATGCTCTTATTGAAGTGAAAGTGAAAAATATAAAAGATATTGAGATTAACAGTATTGAGATTATTAATTTGAAATTCCTTTCATATAACAGACAATTCTCTTCACGAGTTCACATGGGGCACTCTGTTTCAAAATATCCACCAAGATTTAAGACATTTGCTGATTGAGTGGTTAAACTCAACGCGGCGTCTTGTCTTAAGAAAGCAGGAAAATATAATAAATTCATTTTCCCGAGCGGGCGTCGAAAACTCTACAGTCGCATTTATAGTGATCGCTGCGTAAAGGCTTTATTAATAAAAATTAATAATTATAACAAAACAAATAAATATCGTTATTGAAATCGTGTAATAGAGGGTAAGTAAAAAAGCTACATATTTAAATTGCACCTATCGTGACCCATAAAGTAACCTTTTTCAGGTTTGTTTACCTTTTGTCCCGCCTGCGTCGGCGGCTAAGAGCCGAGTGTTTCGCTCGTGTGGACTATGGCTATTTTCTTTATTGCCATTTTGATGAATAGGAACGACATCACATTACCATATTATGCTTGTATTTTACATATATATGATGATTTCTCTCATATTATTATACTATCCACTATTAGGGAAAATTAAATCAAAATACGTTGAGTAAATTTAAGGATTCATGTTTATATAAATGAGTATGGACTTTACTTAATCGTATATGAATACATGAATTTTACATTACTATCTTTCTAAAAGGTAAATTAATTATAAACAAATGTTCTAACAGTTTCATCGGTTTCTTGTCTCGCTGTGCGAAGGTCGCTTTAGGTATATAGTTTCATCAAAGGGCCAAGGTTCAACACTCAAGTTACGAAGTGTAGAGTTCCACAGAAGTTCCACTCAATAACAATTAACCCTCAAACGTGATAGACGTCTTGTGTAAGTTAGTATATTTAAAAGTATGAGTATGTCGTACAACATATAATTATGTTAATTAATACGCAGGGATTTAATCTGATACTGATATAAAAACAACTTTTTACTAAAATTTAATTATTACCATTTCTCTTTTGTATTTATGCAAATCTAGCGTTTTATAAGATCGAACGGGAAACATGTCCTCTGCTGTTTGCCCAGACCTCAGTTTGCAGTTAAGAGCCAAAAAGTGGAAGCACACATTTAAACATCAATCCTTTGTATATATAATGAATAGAAAACACTTTCTAAACAGAATAATCTATTTTGTATTCTCCAAACGCGTGTAACGGACGACCCGCGCGCTGTCCCGCTACGGCACTGTTCGACCGCGAAATGATTGGCACATTGTTGTAATAATTAAGTTAAATTAAAATAATTTGAGACCAGTCGCGGCGCAGGGGCACAACGTGGGATTGTTAAATCAACTGGTTGTGGGTTCGATCCCCACTCGAGAAAATGAAATATTTATTTAAATTTACACTTCCATTTCTTACTTCTGGAGTTAAGGTAAAGCGCGGAGATCCGCCACTCAACACGCACTGCCTCCAGAATTCGGCGGAAATTAGCGAACAGAGTGTCTTAACACTAGGTTTATTTCTAGGTTAGTTTTGTCTTAACCCTCTGCTCTTTAAAGAAAAAAAGTTTAATCTTCTTAAATAAAACGTGACCAATGTAATATTTCGAAGTTCCGTTAATCGTTTTTTTAAAGTTTAAATAATAGAATGATTTTTACCGCTACTCTTACCGTTATTTCAAAAATAACATTAAAATTTACGTGAAGATGAAATTATAACCTTATAGATACTTAAGTTACCAAGTAACAATACTAAATTGTAACGATACTTAAGTATTTGTAAGGAAATACCGGTATTTAACATTATTTTTAAATGTGAATTGGTAAGAAGTGTAGTTTTAATAATTTTTTTTTTCAAAATATCAAAAAAATTGTATTTTATGAGTTTTTTAAGCGTGTATTTAATGTATTGTGTATTCAAAAAACTTTCTTAGTATTTAAAACAATAATAAAAGATACTGACAATTTTTCACTTTCGATACTTTATCTAGGGACCAGCGATTTCTCAAAAAAGTTCAACAATTTCTTCTAATAAAAAGTATTTGTGATTTTCAGGTCATAAGTATCAACTATGAAAGTGAAATTTAAGTTCGGCAATAAATCTAAACAAACTTGTTTTGTTTTCATATATTAAACAGAAATCTCGCTATAGTTAATAAATACAATAGATTTTTATATATCACTATGTTTGTATGTACCACATAAAATATTTTTACATAAAGTAAGAGAAAAAATTTAATAAAATAAGAGAATAAATTAAAATAAACGTAAACCCGGTTAGGTAAGTGTAATATGTAATGCTCATCTATAATCATATTACAGGCTAATAAATTTGGTTCCTTGATCATTATTGTCTTTATTTTTCTTTTATATATGAAAAATTATAAAAGTTTAGTTTTTTCGCAAAAAAAAATTCTTTCTCAGTAAAAAAAATGCAACTATGAAACAAAATGAAACAATTGTTTTTTTGAATGAGACACCTAAATTGCACCCCAAAAATCCAATCCCAAAAAATCACGATGATTGAACGTTTTTCAGCTTTCTCTCTGCTGCAGCTTTCATTTTTTTTTTAAATATCTCATATTAAACGTTAACTATGTTTAATATTATTTCTTATAGATACATCTATAATAATTTCTATTCATCGTTAATAATAAATAATAAAAACCGATTAACCTACTTAGCAGCCAGAAAATAATTTAGATAGTCATAAATTAACAATAGCTTAGAGGTTCTCAAGTAAAGTAAATGATAGTAAGTAGGTAATAGGTCAGTATCAAGCACAATACACAGTTCTTAGTGCAAAATATATACAAAATATAAAATAAGAAAATAATAATCGATTGATTAATCAATGAAAAAAATATGTCAAACGATATTCGTTCTTATTGTTAATTACAGTTAAAAACTAAAATTCTAAATCTTTAAATGTATTTTAGAGGCCGACGGCTGTGAGTTCGATTCCCATTCGGGGATATGAGTTATTTATTAATTTCTTCGCTCTGGTGTTAAGGCAAAAGCGCAAGTGAGTTTCAACAAACTCAACAGTTTCGCCACTCAACACGCAATGTTTCAAGAATTCGGCGGAAAGTGGAGAACGGAAGCGTCTAAACTCTAGGTTCCCAGGTCACCTCTGTCTACCTTGTTATGCGCGGAATATAGCGTGCAGTTAAGAAGAATATAAAACTAATAGATACAAATAAAAAATTGTGTGATATAAATATATTTTTAAATTTTTTTATTGCGTTCATATATTAGAGTTCAACGCTACGGTTTTTTATAAAGTATGCAATAACCATGTATATTTTGTATTAACTGACGGGAAATTATTTTATTTTAATTACAATTTTATCTTTACTTATATTATCGTTTAGTATTTCATAGTAAAAAAAATAAAAGTTCAATTTTGTTTTTTAATAAATATAGTTTCATGATGTATTGATTATTTGTTCTAAAGATAATCACAAACATAAAAAATATTTACCTGTTTTTTATAAGGCTCCGCTTCCGTGTAGAGATTTAGGGTTACGTTTGAATCGGGACATGGTTCCCTTTCGCGACGCCATACACAGTCTTCCAAAGTCGAGTTGTTGAACATGTCAGTGTTCAAGAATAGGGCTTCCTTGATAGGCCTTCTTTGACCTACAACGCCTGTAGAAGAAGCAGCATGTTTTTAAAAAGAATATATTTTTTAATTTTGTTAAAAATGTATTTATAATTTATAATTTGAGCCAGTCACAAATTATATTTTTATTTTTTTAAGAGGTTGATGATGAGTATCTTATTGCAAAATATTAAATCTGACTGTAGTTTCTCATCATTTACGTATATATATGTATTTATATATTTAGAAAATATATAGTCACTTTTTTATCACTAATGGAGTGTTATAATTATATGAATAAAATATAATAAACAAATTTATATTTAAATGATATGTTTTTATTGAGAAAAAATATTATAATATAAAAATATTAATAATAAAGAAATATAAACAATAATAATTCTACTATAAGACTTCTTATGGTAAATCTCTTAAGAAAAATATAATATTAGCATTTCTAACTAACGTAATAATAAATGAAACTATATTTAATATATATAAAACATTAATCCAACTTACCACAAACACAAACGAGGCACACAAGGAGCTGTACGCGCGCCATCCTTGCTGCTCACCTACTGGTGGCGCGTATTGCAAGTTTCGTTACGTGTATACTGTGTATGCAATACGATGTCGCACTGGACTGTATGTACTGTAACGTTGGTGAAATGTGGTACGTTGAACTGATATGACAATAGTGGAATCAGTGTATCTTATACATATATTAAATATTAGCGATCGCCCGCATTGTTTACTAATCTTCATTACTATACCACTATTCTTCTAATAAAGACATCATTTTAAATTTCTATATCTATAATGAGATGTAAAATTTCAGCCAATTCAATAAAACAGTTATTTAAAGCAATTTTGTCGAAGAATATTCTTTAAAATGGTATAACTTTTTTATTTACGAGTCAATTGAAATAAATCGAACGCAAAATATTAAGTTAAGTTTGTCTTAATATACTACTGAAAACTGCAAAATTGGCGTGAGCAAAGGCTCAGATGAAAAGACCAATAAACATTTTTTTTTTCAAAAATCATTGTTTGTGCTTATTTAGTACTTATTTAGAAAACGTATAAAAAATTTTTTGAACGCAGCGGGACTCGAACCCGCGCTTCCTGGAAACCGACCTTTAAAAAATGTTTAAAAAATCATTGTTTGTGGCTTATTTACGTTATTAAATGCTATATATTTTTTGTGTGTATCTACACAATATCAAGCAATTGCTGTATATAAAATAGTCTTTGTAAATATTCTACTACAGCTTAAAGGCTGCAAAGGTGCAATAAATTTACATTAGTTGCGACTTCGCTTTAGTTAACTTTTCTAAGTTCTTTTTTTGGATTTGCCTCTCGATTCGATCGACTCCACTTTGCAGGATCGATTTTAGTCCACTGGCTTTCAAGTTCTACACCACGACATCCAGCCATCACTTTTTTAGGCTTTGTTTTACATTCTCACTCAATATTAAGTACTATACGTTATATTACTGTGTAAAATTATAAACGGTATTGCATTCGTTTTTGGCAGGTATAGCTCGTACCTACTTCATTGAACGACTAACGTCCTACTTACCTCACCACTTGTTTACCAATAGTAGAACTTCACATTATATTAATTGCACAAAGATAAATCAAATTTTTAAATATAAATAAAAATATTTTATATTTTCTTATTTTTACATATACCATGCCTTTATAGGATCAGGCTCAGAGACCTCCTCAAAAAACATTGCGCGAAATTGGAAGCTTGTAATGTAAAATTACAATTTTAAACTATCTTTTTTAAATCTCTCCTTCTTCTAATAATTGGTAACTGAAAAAGGTTGAAGTTTTGAGTGAGCGGCTTTTCCGGAAGTCCGGATGATAACATGCATTCCATTACACACCCTACAATGCGGGAAAATGCGTGAAGCTGTTTTATTATTTATTGTTGAATACAATTCATTGTTGAATTCTGCCACTCAAATTCGGCAGAAAGTGGGGAACTCTGTATGCGGGATACAGCGTGAAGCTAAAAGTAATTATAATCGTAATATCTTACATTTATAGAGCTGTATAACTTTTATTTTTAGTTTCGGCTTGTCGCTAAATTATAATGCAGCGATAGGTCTTTGTAATTTCGCATCCTTTATTTTTTACATAATGTTAAGGAATGCCGAGGTATGGGGCCGCCGTAGCACCGTGGGACACCGTCTGACCGTAATCACGGTTGTGGTTTCGATCCCCACGCGGTTAAATGATTATAAATTAATTTAGGTTCTCGTTCTGGTAGACAAAGCACGGCGCTGAGTACCGATACTCTACACGCAATGCCACAAAAGTTGAGCGAAAAGTGGTGAGTGGAGTTTTTAGACACTCAATTGACCATGTTCCGCCTAATGAAGTATAGTGACTCTTCAGTCATCACTAACTTTCGTTAAATTAAGGGTGGTACGTGATATTTAGATATTTAGATTTTTTTACTTTCAGCAAAAATGTATATTTTTTAATTTTTATACAAATAATTTACATTGAGCGTAAGAGAAATTTTGCAAGACTTAATTAAATAATTGACATACTATGTTGATTTATATATAGGTAAGTATCATAAACAATCATCTATCTATATTTATTATTTTTATAAATAATTATAAATGTATTCGTTTACCTATAGTAAGCAAGTAGGTAGTAATTATTACAAAATATAAACCTTTATCTAACAGTATAATTTGTATATTTCTTGTAATTTATTTATCAGAGTATACACTTTAAAAATATTTATTTAATACAATAAAATATACAAATAAAAAAATCAATAGCTAAAATTATTATTGTGAAAGTAAAAGTAAAAACTCTTACTGGTTTACAATGTACAAAAACAATAGGATGTCCTATTGGCTTTTCTTTTTCATTGTGTTTTTTTTTCACTGTACAAAGTTATTTAATAAGAGTTGTTAATATAAATTAACTTTAGACTTTACATTAAATTTACAGTATTTCAACATTTGGCGAGTCGCGAGGAAAAAAGCGAAATCGTATTATTTACGTGCTTATGTTGTATCTATGTACGTCTAGATATTGAATGGCTAACGCCGATTAGCATTGGTAAGAGAGAGCAAGGTATAGTGGGACGCCACAACAGCCTGCGCAGTCGCAGGTAGAGCCAGTTACATCTACGCGGCTCGCGCGTGCCCGCGTTTACTTGCCATACCGATATAGAGTGGCCGGACGTTTTGGTTTCAATAACACAGAAACAACCTCAAATCTACTCATTTATTCATTTAAAACAACACCTGAATTATATTTATAAATAGATTATCCAAAAAGAAATCGTCTTAAGAATATATTTCAAGTTAATAGTGTGAATGCCACGGTCTACAGCCTACGCAGCCGGCGGCGTTCCCCTCCTCTGTTCATTCAAGGACCAGGCGTTGAACTCATGTTGTCACAGATATATCAACGCAAACTTCACAATTTGGAAATGTACATAGAAACGGTACAAAGTCCGGTATGAAGCCTTGATAGAGCTGATGACCATTAGCGATTCGGTGTCAACGACAATGTCAATCAGACAAAATACGGGCGAATTTACTAAACACAAACAACAAGTAGGTAAACAGGGGCCGGAACCGGTCAACTTTCCACCGCGTTATCATCCGCCGCCACCTGCCGCAGCGACTTCTAAACTGGGCACTGTGGATTCAACCTCTAAAGAGTTCAAACCTCCTAACGCTGTAAAACATATTGACCCTAATAAAATTCCCTACTCTCTGGGGGCGCAAGGATCTATGCCACTACTCTATCCTGGTGCACCATATCCACAAGTAAAATACCTACAGGGCTATCCCCCGGGCTATCCTGTGCCTCCAGCTGCGCGTCGAGTACTCAGACCTGCAGGTGAAATTGTAACAAAAGCAATAGTTCACGAGCCCGTAGAAGCTACAACTCGTGCCAGAAGTGCAGACGATACGCAACGTATACAGCGCAATTTAGAAGAAGAACAGATCCATAGAAGATCGGCTGACATGCTTAAATTTACAAAACGTATCGATTCAGATAGTACTAGACAGTCTACAGAACAAAGGCGACAAATTCAAACTCTTTTGGACGAAATAAAAGCGTTAAAGGATGCCAATCGCCGTCTCAGCGATGATAATCAGGAACTTCGTGATTTGTGTTGCTTTTTAGATGATGATAGACAAAAAGGTCGAAAGCTGGCACGAGAATGGCAGCGATTTGGTAGATACACAGCGTCAGTTATGCGGCAAGAAGTCTCAGCATATCAGAGTAAGCTACGTGAGCTAGATGATAAACAACAAGAACTTATTAGAGATAATCTAGAATTAAAAGAGTTGTGTCTTTATTTAGATGAAGAAAGAGAGAGAAGTCCATGTGTCAACTGTGGTAGAGCTGCTGGTCGAGAAAGAGATGATGGTGATGGAAGTAGCAGTGGTACAAACGTTGAAGAAGCTCCACGGTTACCTGCACCTTCGATCTCAATTGCTCATCCCCAATTAGCTGAACGTACCGTACAATATGTTAAGGATTTGGAACAAAAAATTAGGCGATTAGAAGCCGAAAAGGGCTTAGGAATTGGACTTAATGAAAGGCCCGAGGCTGTGGTCCGAGCACTTCAAGTTTTAGAAGTAAGAGAAACAGTGGAGAGAGAGCGAAGGAGGCCAGCTCCAGATTTAGATTCGGGCGAACAGGCTCTTGTGAGAGAAATGTGTAATGTCGTATGGGGTAAATTGGAAGACGCACCGTCACAAGCTCCGCCACGTTAATTAGTAGAAGCTAAAAGAGATATCAAATTTATGTTATGATAAGTAATATATAAAAAATTGAATTGCACTGTCAATGTGTATATCAAAAGCTGTATAAATAACAGCGTCTGCTTGGAATCTCATTCAATTGAGGTCACATATCCATGTCAAGCCACATGACCTACAACACGGTTTAGGTACCGGCCTCCAATCGGACGCAACTGATCTTTAGTTATTAGTGAAGTGAATAAACTGTGTAATATATAGATATGCGCGTTTGCTTGCCACAATGAAACTATTTTTTTGTTTGCCGAATTATATTTAATATTTGAAAACTAATATATGCCGTAAAGTACAAAATTAAGGCGCAGGCCTGACGTACATAGATTTAGTTATCTTGCATTTTACTAAACGTATTTTAACTAAATATATTAATTAATTAACATTTCTCTGCATTGGAATATTTCACCAGATAATAAAAATGCTTTAATTGTATTAAATAAGTAAACCAACTGTTAAATTGTAATGAGGCTATATTAATTTATTAATTTGACTGTGATGGATCGTTTTATGATGAGCTGGATGCATGTTAAATTTTTCTTGTGTCAGTACTCAATACCTATATTTAATTGTCAAATATAATATTACCAAATAATTATAAATTTCTAAATCTGTTGCAGAAAACGCTTCTAGTCATATACAGAAAATTGTAATAATAAATATTTAATTAAGACTTAATTTAAATTTATCAACCAACTATTTTGATTGTCCAGCTCTTCTTCTTGCTAAACTTGCTCTAATATGTTATTAGTTTGTTTATATATTAAATATTGTGAAAATAAATTATTTTTGTTTCAAATATGTTTTTTTTATAAGGTTATTTGGGACCATTTTTATTATAGGTACGACAATCTAAAGAATACACTTGCCTTTATACCTCAAATAATGATAGTAATTAAGTGAAAAGAGATTTTATATAAAGGTATTAAATAATTGAAACATAACCTCTTTTCTTATTTCCATTAGTCATTAATCAAAGAACAATGGTATTGCTTCAATGATTATTTGCTTACAAGCCTTTTGTTGTGGAAACAATGGCGGAGGAAAAAGGTGAAGGACCCGAGGATATAGACACGATTGGTGTAATTTCCTTTTTAGATATTTTTTATTATTTAGCCTACTTGTATAATTTTTGCTTGATGTAAAAAGAATTATATAATTTTAAAAGAATTATACTTATCTATTTGTTGTGTAGTCAATTATTACTTTTCAAATAAAAAACATAGGAATCGAATTGTAGAATAATAATTTAAAATAATTTATCTAAATATAGTTATACATTATATTATATTAAGATTATTAAACGTAAAACAGAAACTGTTAACTGCTTTTTTAATGCCGCCTATAAGAAAAATATTGGCAAACATGTAAGAGTACTGATTTAGTATTTTTTAGGCTTATGTTAAGGTCAGTCGCAGAGGCACAACGTATAACTGTAAACGCGTCTAGTTGTGGGTTCGATGTCCAATCGAGAAAATATAAATATTTATTTTTTCATTTATATTTTCATTTCTTCACTCTGGTGGCGAAGCGTGGCATTAAGTTCCGACACAGACTCCAGAATTCAGCGGAAAGTGGGGAACGGAGTGTTTTATTCACGCTGCCTACCCTGCAGTGTGCGGAGTACAGCTCGAAGTTGATTGAATAATTTATTTCTTTTTAGATTTATGTAGGTGGTCGTAATGCGGAGGGAGACCGGCACGGCGAAGGTTGGGCGGTGCTGCCTAATGGTGATTTTTATCAAGGTTGCTATTGCCGTGGAATGCGAAACGGAAAGGGATTGTATGTTTTTAAAAATGGCGCTAGATATGAAGGTAATCAACCTACAGAAAGTCAGTTTAATCAATAATTTAACTTATGTAATATATTAAATTTACGTATGTAATTAGAATTTTAGTATATTCACTAAATAAGTATTAGAAGGTAACGTTCTTTGAAGCATCAATTTCGTGCGTGAGTACTTACTATTCTAAACAAATTTATTATATTTGGAAATATTATTTTATATTCCAATATATAGTAACATTTAGCAGTGAACATCCCTTCAATGTCATCTAGGAGAGTGGCGCCATGCAATGAAGTACGGAGTGGGTCAAATCATATATCCTGATGGTTCACGTTACGAAGGAGATTGGAGACATGACCTGAAGCACGGGTTTGGGGCGTATTATTATCCAAATGGTGACATTTACGAGGGCGCCTGGTTTAAAGGGAAGAGAGATGGACTTGGGACTTATTTCTACGCTGAGCACCAGGTGGTATACTTATTGATTGGTTATTGTTTGTGATAAGAAATAATTATATTTGAGGACGTCGTGGCACTAGCGTGTGACTGTGAACGTAACGGTTGTGAGTTCGATTCCCACATGGGAGAATGGATTATTATTTATTTTTATGCGGCGTTGACTCTCGCTACTCAATGCCTCGATAATTCGGCGAAAAGTGAAGAACGGAATGACTACACGGCAAACGGAACACTCGGTTCCTACTGGCTACTCTGCTATACGCGTGAATCTTATAATATATATGACAATTAAATTTTCGCCATTCTAGTTGTAAAATTCTTTTTATATTAATAATTTTTACATTTCTTTGAACTGAAACTTGTGCATCTAGTTTTGGAAGATGCATTTTACATGTATTAAAATATACATTAAAAGTTGTGACCTATGTAAATTTAACTTTTCTAATCCTAGGCAAACTTTTTTAGATAAAGTTTATGGGCACTTGGGTAGAGGGCGTTATTGAGGGTCCGGGACAAATAATGTACCCTAGAGTGCGATATCACGGTTCCTGGATGAAAGGTATCCCTAAAGGTCCGGGTTGCTTCGTATTTGATACAAATTGCATGCAACACGGTTTCTATCACCTTATAAAGGATCCTAATTACGAAGAATTTGGTGAAAGTGAGGAAGAAAAAGAAGAAAAGGACAAAGAGAAGTTAGAAGAGGGTGAAGAAGAAATTGAAATTGATGAAACTTTAGGTAAGTAATACGAGGGGCGTTCAATGTATTCTCGGTATCGATACTATTTTTATTATAGGTAGATGAAACGTGAGTTCAACGCAACGTTGCCAGATGCCCGATTTTTAGCCCAAAAATTAAATGTCTCGATCGAAACAGGCATTGTCCTGATTTCCATGGATTAATCCACGTACTGTAAAATCTTTTTTATTGTCTAAGTACTTTATGATCTTAATTGGTCACTGATAATTCCATAGAAATAAAAATAGGTATATTCGTAACCTACATATGATTATTCTGGAGAACTAACTGTCTTACATATAGTAAAGAAATATAGTTTAAACATAGTAGCTTTTTTCCTTTAAAAACATTTTATATTGATATTTACCACCGTTGAAAGCTTTATTAAAAAAAAATAATCAATGGATATATATTATTAAAGCCTCATTATTTAAATATTTTTACGCGCTTTTGGCGAAAGATTTCCGCTTTTTGACTTTAAATATAAAAAAATACTGCTTTTCACTGAGAGAAAATCCGACAACGCTGGTTCAACACTATGACTCTGAAAGTAAATAAGAGTCCATGCTATGGCACAAGAAGGGTACAGGCTCTCGAAAGAAACGTAGTCACTTTATTTGCTGAAAAATCATGGCCAAGTTGTGTCGAGGCTAAGCGCGGCGTTGAGTTCTGCCACTCAACACGCAATGCCTCCAGAATTCGGCAGAAAGTGGGGAACGGAGTGTCTAAAAACACTAGGTTCCCTCTGCCTACCCTGCTGTGTGCGGGATACAGCGTGAAGTTGTTTTTTTTTTTTTTTTTTTGAAGTTATTTTGGGACTCGAAAGGAATTTTGTTGATTGAACTTTATGTAATTTAAGTGAAGCAGTGAATAAAAAAGACAAAAGCAATTGACCGCCGGCGTGTTGCTTCTCTACGACAATGCAACAGTTCACCCGGCGCGCGTTTCCAAGGTTGCTAATCACGATTGTTGTTTTTAATCGATCAACCACCCACCCAGTCTAGATTTGGTGCCTAGTGGTTATCATTTGTTCTCAAATTTGACAAAAAGATCTCCGTGTAAAGCGATTGTAAGTAGGCAAGAAGGACGGTTATTTTTTTAAAGGGAATCGACAAGTTAATATCATGATGTAACAAATGTATTGAGGTTGTGGTGGACTAATTATATTTAAAAAAAAATTGGGTTAATTTGCGTGTTTTTCATGCCGATACCGAGAATGATACCAACAATTTTAAACATACTATTATTAAATAATAATATTTTAAGAAAGGTTTCTTTTTTATTCATAGTTTTTAAGTATTATTCCATATTAGAAGTATAAAAATTCACTACACAACCACTTCTTAAAACACCGTCCGACCGACCACTACACCATACATTTTTATTACGTGGACATTCCTATACAGTTTTTAAAACTTTATTGTATAAAAAAATCTAAGTATGGAATAACAATACATATAACAACATTTTTTTTTATAAAAATATTAATCAACAAAAAAACGATTTCAGGTAAAATTGCAGTATGGCGTGCTCGTAACATAACAGCTTACACAGCGGAGTTCCTGCCACCAGAGGCTGTGCCGTTGCCAATACATGATTCAATACCATCAATTATAGCAGAGACGATTGAAACTGATATAATGCAGTTTGAGCCTCCATCAGTTTCTGCAGAGGAAGGAGATGATAACGATTCTTGGCTTTTACATCGCCAACAGTTTCTTGAAGAGGCAGAACATATTGAATAATTTATTGATACTATTTTTTGAATAGATATAAAAGCTGTTAAGACCATTTTATTTTAGTTATTTGTCATTTCTGTTTCCATTTTTCTCATATTGCGAAGCTCAACCTTGCATTTTGTTCAACTAGAGCATATTCAATATCAAACACAACTGCTTCTCCAATCCTGTGAACAGTGTCACATCCATTAGACCTTGATGAGGACATTTCTGTCACTCATGAATACAACATATATTGTCAATTTACTGAGACTGATTAGACTTCACTTACATAGACATCACAGTTTGTGGTGTAATTCAAGGTGTAATTCAACTAATTAAAACATAATAAAACACAAACATAGTCCTTACATTTTATTAGATTAATCCTGGGAAATTTACCACTCTCCAAACTCAGAATTATTACTTACTTATCAGATTTTAAAGCTGCCCACTTGCCGAGCAAATTCTACAATGTTTTTCTTGAAGTGAGAAATAAAATGTGTAATATGAATAATATTTTTATTTTATTAAAAAATAACACAAAGACTCACATTCATTTACTGCACATTTATTATATAATAAAGTTAATTATTGTTTACAGTCATAATATAAATAAAAATGATGCTTTCTTCTATAGCATTTATGTATATATTTCCTGAGATATTTTTAGTGAATATGTACCTATCTTATGTTGCTTAATAAGACAAAAATAAATGATAAGATTTTACTAAGATGTACTGCACAAGTTTAGTTTAATTGGATTAAGCTCAAGAAATTTTCAGCCTAGAAATATAACATCGAGATCATTTAAAATAACATGTAGTATGCATTTTATGTAAACCAAACAAATATTATTGACAATATTATTGTAATCCTAGAAGACATTTATCTATATTAAAACTATGTTTGAGGATTTTGTGGAGTATTGTTATTAGCCCCTGAATTATTATTATCAAAAGTATTCTTATTCTTTAATAAATAAGCAGCAAGGTAATTTATAGGATCAGGAGGACGTTCTTTTGCAAGGGCAGATAAGCCTTGGAGTAATATAGGAACAACAGTTTGGTCCAAGTATTGACGAGTAGGCAGTGCATTAAGATCAATTCGAGACTTGCGACTAGCATTTGTTTCATTTTCTTTTTCCATTGATATTATTTTCTGAAAAATAGTATTATAAATTATTCATAAGAGAATTAAATATTAACTTAAACTCAAGATTATTGTTGTTGCATGTTATCTATGGTCAGAGTGTACCAGTACAGCACTAGCTACCAGTTAAATGGAAAACACACAAAGGAAAATGTATGGGAAAAAAGAGATTACACAATAGGATATGCACTATATAGATATAGAGGAATAGATAGCACGTTAAAAGGAGATGAGCAAGAGAACAGCTACTATAAAGAGAAATACCACGGCCAAAATCACTCTAGTCGTCAAGAAAGGCAAAAACTTATTTCAATAATGTTGATTTATAATTCTAAAATAACACTTTTACAATAACTGCTAGTTTGTCTAAGTTACTTATAGTATTTTAACACAAGTTTACTAACCTTAACTGAATCCGGTATTTTGGACGGGGGCTGTTCTTCCTTATTGGGTTGATTTCCTTGTAAAGAAGTTTCTGACATCGGTTGTTATTATTTTATATCCTAAAAAAGCTTTATACTTAAATATATTTCTTTTTGCTAACAAATATTTGTCTATCGTTTACGATCCTCATATAATAAAAACAACAGAATGACAGCTGAACAGATAATAGAATTTACTGTTCAGTGTTGCATGCTTTTCTTTTAAGAAGCAGTATGGTATCAGACATAAATAGTACAAATATTTTTAATAGTCTGTGAAAGTAATAACAGATGATAAAAAACAGCGTGTGTAGTTTTTTGACTTGAATATTTGAACTGAAATAGTACCAACGTTTATTATCTAAGCTACTGGAACTGTTTTGAAAATTTTATATTGACGTTTTCATTTATTTTAGAATATAAAAGCTTGTTTGTGTTTTGGCTGAAGCCTGTGTCGTTACTAATAAATAATAATATATTATAAATTCAATAACATTTATAGAAATTATAATTAACATTAGTTAAGAATATATTCTAAAACAAGACCTTGTATTACATTAAAGTTTTTTACGGGTAATTAATTTCCATATCCGAGCGAAATATGTGCAAATGAAAATATTTACTACTGACAATATATTTATATAAATGCGTGATAAATCACCGGTATCGAATAATAAATAATTCAGCACAGTAGATATATTATAATAGGTACCAACTAATAGTGAATTTGCCACTAGAGTAGTAGTTACAATTTGCACTACCGTAGCGTGAGGACTTTAAGTAAGTACTAGAAGTACAGTATCCCATATATAGCAAGTTAAGTTGTATTAAGTAGAGGGAACCTAATATTAAAACATTCCGTTTTCCATTTTCAACCTCATTTCTACAGCGGAGTTTAACTTTTTGTCTTGTAGCAAGAAAATGAAACCAGAAAAATACCAGAGCGAGGAAATCAAGATAATTTATTCTATTTAGTGGGAATCGGACCCACAATCCTCGCGCTTAGAGTGAGATAATTACTGTTAAAACAGTAACTCATTAAGTTATTTATATAAAAATCGTTAATAGTATATATTTTATATAAAGTAAAATAAAACTCAATAATATTGTAAACATTTTATTAAAAATTAATACTTAACTCTCTAGCTACTGCAATTATCTACAATTACACACATTTTTACACGTCACACATTAAGACCATATCATATTAAAAAACTATATTAGAAATTTGAATGCAGACAGTTTACAGATATACCTTTAGTTGTCAACTGTTTACTTACAAATATACATAAATATCAGGTACCAAAAATCATGTATGTATATATATATATAGTTAAAAGTAAATAAAAAGAATTTATTCAATTATATTCAAATAATCCATAAAGATAGACAAATAACAAATATCTGATAAATAAAAACAAGAGAAAATATAGGTAATTAAATGATATAATAAAATTAAAGTGAACATATTTAGTACAGGGTATCCGATACTCGATATGGAATATATAAGACTGGTAAAAAATGTAGATTTAACTTCAAACCAAATCAACTTACCAAAAATATACTAATAATCATTTTTTAAGAGTAACGAAATATTAAATGATGACAATCAACCGTCGTGCTACTCAGTACATATTAGGGGAAGGAAATCACTATATTTATTACAATAATGTTTATTTATGTTCTAAGATAGTGTGGCGGCGGGGGAGGCGGTGGCGCCGGACGGAGTCGGGCTCCGCGCTCCAGTTGCCGTCGCCATGACGCCATCGCTTCACTCAGAGTCCAGAGCTCAGATAGGAGGGACAGATCTAGCTGACGAAGACTGGCCTGGAAAATAGAAGAAAACTGATTAAATAAATTATTCTATAAGATATATTATTACTACAAAGTTTTCTAAACATAAATAACACAACTGAAACATATGAGAAAATTAATCAAAATATTATTGGTGAATTTTATTAATGTAATAGAACTTTTGTCCACTGTAATATCATAAACGGATTATCCGATTTAAATATAGTTTTCGCCGTTTTATTTTGGCAAATTTCCCTTAACATTTAGTGATTGTCTTATTACAATCGGTTCTTAAATAAAAATTTATGTCAATATAAAGAATTGCATACGACAATATTCGTATACAAAACATGTGTTTTCTAGAATTGGCTGAAAGTTAAGCTATGAACGTATGAACATTGTGTTAAAATGATAATATTATTAGATCACGAAAGTAATTCAGATCAGAAAACAAATCAAAGCGGGCGAAGCCGTGAGCCGGTCGCTCGATCGCTAAAAAGCTAATATGATTACTAATGACGCAAACATGAAATGTCTAATCAATATCTATGATGCATTCTACGGTTTGTTTTTAGGTTTTCGTCTAGTTTGGTTGAATAAACTTTAAAGTAGAAAGCAGAATAATGCGATTAATTATTATTTTATTATATTAAGAAAGACAAAATGAAAAAAAATATATTTATATTTAATGAGTATAGTATGTAATTGACTATTAGACGGCAATTGATGGATGAGCGATATTATTTTTTAAGCTTATAATCTAAATGAGAAATAGTTAATTTAGATTAACAAACATTCCTATAAATGTTTAAACAGTTTTTATTGTTTTGTAGAACACGTAAACAAGCGTTTGGTGACCTTCTGCGCGTTCTCTTAGGTTGCGTTAGTGAGGAATGCAGAATGATCACGACTGTGATGCAAAATTTTACACGACATAAGTAGAAATATTCACACACTGTAATGTGCCTAATAAGTGGTCATTTTAATTTGTAATTTAATTCTATTCAATTTGATTACACAGCGATGCCATACTGAAATCCTATTTTTAGGGCTCGGTACCTCAACAAAACAACCGAATGTATGGATGTCCCTTATAGGACTGGTTCGTTTTCCATCTGTCCATATGTTTTATAAGCTGAACTTCCCGTGCAATCCTAAAATCGGTACGGAACCCTGTCCCCAACGGTTGACCTATTTTTATTTATGTAATTTTGCAATAAATTACTGATAAAGTAAATCTGATCTGACTTTCAAATAAGGGTGTATGATATTTATGTAGAATAAAATTTATAATAAATAATGTATAAAAATATATTAATTTATATCTTTCTGATATTTATCAGGTGTGCGTAAAACCGTAAGTCTTTGAAGGCTGTTTGAATAAACCAATAAGGCCGCCAAGCCCACCCATCCATAAATTGCTGTTAGTTATTATAACCTTTATAGCTAATGGTAAAATAAATTGTCCTATTGGTGTACTTCTTTTTGTTTATTTGCGAAAGTTTTAGTTACATAATATTAACACAGGCGTACCCCTATCTTTTTTATCGCTGGAAGATACTTTTAAGCAGATCATCCGGGCTCAGAAAAACATTTTCCTTAATAGTCCCCTAGGACTCAGCGGAAGATAACTCTCCAAAACTCCTCTCTTCATCTATATAAGACGTCGCAGCATCGCTCGCGCGTGCCGAGACTGCATCTCAGTAGAAGGTCCGTATTACGGGCCACCTTCGCCATTAATGTGCCCTCGGGCACCATGATAGTAAATGTGGAGATGAAGATTGGAGATGCGCATAACACCGTCTCCGATATCCTAGCATACAAAGGCTGCGCGGGTCTGCATTCCAGTTCCAGATCACTGCACACTACTTATTCTCACTAACAATGTGAACATTTATAATATTTTTGATCCTAGTTGACAAGTTGTAGCGATAGGTCCTGCCATATATCATATAATATTTGTGAATAAAAAGGAAAATGGAAGGTGTCCTAATCTGACTTATCACATAGAGTCAGATTCTAGTTGTCTAGCATTCAAACTATACGAGATGAGTTTATAGTTCAAAACAATAAAACAAAATGTGAACCTTTAAATTGGTAGATTAATTTCAATGATAAATATAATAATGATTTCTCTATTCATCAAGAGAGAAAGTTGCCTATATTTATCATCTACGCTTCGATGCAAATAGAAATACCTTGATCGATCTAAACGTGATTCTAGTAATAGATACTTGTTGGTCGCATTCAGGAACGTTAACAGCTTCGAGATCACGAACGACGTCAAAATTATATACTATGAAACCGTAATAAAGTGCAATTCCGCATTTAATACCACAATATGATTCGTAGTCGACAGGTTAATGTGCTTCACAATCGTACTTTGCAAATCCGATAAAGGTATGAAAAGGTAATTTAATATACGCACATAAATGGATGCTTATAGTGTAGTACATTTTTTAATATTCCATATAAAAAGTTTGCTATTGTTCTTATTAATGCTAGTTTTTATACTGAACATTAAAAAACTCTATTTATTTATTATAATTTTTGTTTAAGTCAGTAAGTTTGCAGTAAAATACTTAAAAAAAGTTTTTGTAGGTATATTCAATTAAATTAAAATTTAATTTATACAAGTATACGGCTATAAGGCATACTATCTATTTATTTGACGGCTATTATTTATTTAACGCTAGGTTGTCATTAATGTCGTTTAATAAAACAATGGTTTCCTCAACCATATAACTAAGAAGTACAATTATTTATATAAGAATGATAGATAGAGTTACACTTGTACTAATGCAGAGTACCGTTCCCACCTATGGGCAGTCCCTCAGTACCAACTACAACCCACTTGATCCATTCAGCGGCAGGCAATTTCAATTGTCGATGATACCAAACTTACAAGGGCTCAGGAATCCACTGAGTTAAGTACACGGAGATACTTTATTTTTTTATTATGAGATTGAGATACTTTATTGTTCTCTGTCGATTTTCTACCGTTTTCACTAAGGGGAATGCTGCCCATTAATTGTGGTGCGGCTGTCCTCTCTCTATCATCGCATGGTACACTAAATGAAATCTCTCGATTCAGGTGTAGATATAATCAGCACCATCTGGATGCACGGTTTGCATCTAATGTACTAAGTGCATCAAGATCAGATTTATTAAAATAAATAACAAGTAACTCTAACTCATTTGTAATTAGAAAAATGTAGACAAAAGCCAAACAGAAAGAAATGGGTGTATCAACAGCTGTTTTGAGTTGTTATTGTCGTTGCACCTAGTTCAAAGGAAATTCTTGTTACTGTATAGCTACCACGTCCGTCCGTCCTATTGTGTACTTAATAGTCTATAGTTGGAACAAATCTATTCAAGGAGTACCGTTGGTTAACGAAATAATTACCTTTTATATTCTTCAGAACTACTAAGGAGTAGAAATATAATGAATTATAAATGTATTTACATTTTATGTCTCAACCACGTGGTTGGAAAAAAAAAATTCTACGCAACCTATATTTACAACGTAAGCAATCCAAAGAATACCTGTAAACATAGTATGCAGAAGACAGTCGTACGTTCTAACCATGTTGAAATCAGCTTCACGTTGTATCCCGCACACAGCAGGGTAGGCAAATGGAACCTAGTGTTAAGACACTCCGTTCCCCACTCACACACACAATAGTTACTAATAATAAAATTATAATATTTAAATCAAAACTATGTCTTCTGTTCTCGTGAAGTAATAGATGCCATAGGCCAGTCACCACGGAAGATATAAAGTAGGTTGGGTAAGCCACAAGATAGATATACAATTTCGTTGTTACGAAATTTAAAATTTGTAACGCTTTAAAATAACGCAATATAAAAAATATTCGAGATAATATTATTTATACACTAATATATTTTTTCTAAGTTATGTATTTCTTAATCAGAATGTATAATATGAACAGATAAAAAATATCCGGCGCCGGCGTCTCTAGGGAGGCCCTTGCACCCACGTGTTTTAAGCTTATTTGAATTCAATGCCCTATTCTTTAGGTATAAGTTAAGAAAATATTATTATTATGGGCACGACTCGGAAGTAACTCCGTGTTAGATATATTTTAATATAATTTCCTTTACGAACCTTTTGTTGTCTTGTGTGTGACTCTAACGTGACAGTTGTGGGTTCGATTCCAACTCGGGGGAATGAATTATTATTTATTGATGTTTTCGTTTCTTCGCTCAGGTAAGGTAGGTAAAAAGCGCTGCGTACGATCTAGTAACGGTTAGGTACAGTGAACGGAAATTGTAGACACTCATCTGTTGCCATATGAAGAAGAGGTAAGCAAAAGCTTTTTTGCCGCAAGACAGAACCTTTAAGGACATAAAAGTATACTGCATACTTGCTCCACTTAGTTCCACATTTCACGTTTGGAATCACGCGCGGCCCGTATTTATCGTCAAATCCGGTTTAAAAACTACATATGATCTTAAAATGATCCACAGCTGCCGTTCGCTAGTGCAAAAAGCAATTCAAAGTTGTTTCATTAGGAACAAATCATGTTTTGATGTTTTATCGGCAAAATTAAATTTATTAAGAAAATGATGTTAAGTATACATATTTGGTAGACAACTTGAAATGTGATTAGACTATATAAAAACTTACCAACGTAGGGTTTAGATTATTTTAGATTAATTGTAACTTAGTACTACTACTAAGCAAGTATCACCTTTTTTAATAGAATTCTATACATGGTATTTTATACAAATGTAAATGTGGAAATATTTATAATCCAATCATTTATATGAAAATTTAAGTTATTGCTGATTTTATCGTGTATTGGTGAGATTGTAAGGCTTATTTTACTTCATAGTTTTTAATTCAAACTACAGTGATTGTTTACATTTGGAATCCTCATAGGATAACTATGGTATCCATCTATCTATATCTGTCTGTCCGTTAAAATAATTTATTTTAAGATCGCGTGGAGGTATTAAGTTGAAATTAATATCAAATAACCAGGTCTAGGATTCAGATCTAGAACCAGAAAAAATTAAATTTCAAGTCACCACAATCAAAAGACACGAGCAATTATGAATTGTTTTTGCTACATTTATTATACGAGTAGATCCACACGGAGTTAAGAGTAAAATAATAATAATAGTCTTATGTCTGTGCGTAAGGTTCACACTCAGAGCAGGTAGAGCGCGTGCCATCTTTATCGTTTAAAGAGGCTTGCAGCTGCGCCTTGGACTTCAGAATTGTTGCCATCTGCCAGCCTTGTTTAACGTTATTGAGACTATTCGGTTAAGATTTTTAGTAACAAAATATATTATAAATAAAGATGGTTACTTTTATTTTATTCAATCTTTTCATTTTCCAATCAAATTCAGTTTATTTTTGAGAATAGGATTTAAAGAGGTATCCATACTCGACATATACATATTTTCCATCTTTTTCATTACCCTTAAGTACCTATTGCTCAATACCATTATCTATAAGGAACACATTCACTTCATAGCATATTAAAAACAAAAAAAACATTTCCACCATTGCGTGTCGAGAGGCGGAACTCAATACTGAGATTTTGTGCTACAGCGAGGAAAAGAAAATATTGATAACTAATTATTTATTCGCCCGCGTGGGATCGAACCCACAACCGTCGCGTTACATTTTACACTCTTGTACTCTGCATTACGACGGCCTCATCATGACTAACGGTGCCTATTATAAAGTTTATACCGAGTACAGACGTCATATTCGTTTACCAAAGTACCTAAACGTATGGAAGAGCGACGCGACGGGGCAGTATTCACAAATAGTGTTTCTATTTGCGAATTCCGGTCTGCAATATTTGATTGTCGATGACATGGCGCTCCAAAAATGTAAGATGATGAATAGAATTCACCTCTATTAAAGCATTATGTATTGAATTATTAAAACACAATTATTTATCGTACATATAAAAAAGTATCTCTTAATGTATATGTCGAATAGCGGATGGATTTGAAATTTGCTGTATGTAAACACAGAAAGAGGCCAATCGTGGACAGGTTGTGGGTTTGATTCCCACTAGAGGAAATAAAATATGTAACATTTTCGTTTCTTCGTTTGATAACGAGGCAAAGCACGGCGTTAAGTTTCGCCACTTAACAAGCAATGCCTTCAGAATTTGGCGGAAAGTGGGGAACGAAACCGTCTATAACACTAAGTTCCCAGATTCCCCTGAGCTAATCTGCTATGTGCGGGTATATTTAATAGTTCAATTACATACAGCCCCGATGGATATGAAAAATTTTACAATCGTTTAGTTAAAACTGATGAAGCCGCGGGTTGGTCGGTAGTATTAAATAAATTAGACTCCTCTTTTCCTATTTCATATTTCAACACGCATTCAACAAATGGCTCGCAGACGAATATTTACATTGAGTATAAGAATGTACCTACTACAACTTTTTATAATACAGCCTCATTTAAGTGCGATTGTTATTTTTTTGCCACAATGTCTCGTAATGTATCGTGAAGTGATTCATCAGGTTTATGGCTCACACATTTAACCTTGAATTGTTTATAAAGGTATTTTAATTATTTAAATTCTGTATTAAACTGGTTTCGACTTCCAAAAAAGTCTGAGCTAAAGTATTTACTTTCAGTGTTGCCTTAATAAAAAACGAACTCATTTAATTAATTAAATTAGTGTAATAAAATATGAATGTATCTATCTATATTTTTAAGCAGATAGTTTGATATGGTTCAGAATTTGAGCTCTATTTTGTTGACGACGTTAAAATACAAAGTAAATTGTAATAAAGTCACATTCGAAAACAACGCACAGTCAATCATTTGAATGCAGCGCTCGTTTTCTTCACATTTGGTAGGTCGTCCGGTGTAGCACGACCTTAACTTGGTGGTAAAGGCAAAGCAAATCCATTTACGATTTTTATATTAACCTTAAAACGCATCTTTAATTTTACAATTTCTTTATAGGTACTACAAACGTTAACTGCCGTCTTTATTTTCACCAACTTATATAATATAAATAAAGGTACGTTCACATTTGCACTAAATAATTATTGAAAGTAAGAAAAACAATAAAAAATCTTTGAACACATTCAGATTAGAATTGCAATAGAAAACTTATGACAAAATGGCTAATGTGCATGGTATTTAACTTTATTACCAAGTAAATGTACAAATTCACCTTGACACCACAACAATTAACATTTCGACAAGTACCGTACCACGGCGAGGCCAATCTAAAACAATAGTCTATACGTGTATGAAATAATCGAATATTTTCTAAAAATAAAGAAATATTTACACTATTTTGGCGGAGTTGGCATGTTTCCCAGTGACGCAGCGGTTGTGAGTTTGAATTCTAATTTGATCCACCTTACGCTATATCCCGCACACAGCAGGGTAGGCAGAAGGGTCCTAGTGTTAAGACACTCCGTTTCCCACTCTTCGCCGAGTTCTGGAGGCGTTGCGTGTTGAGTGGCGGAACTCAACGCCGCGGTTTACTTGATACCAGAGCGAAGAAATGAAAATATAAATGTAAATAAATATTTCATTTCCTTGAGTGGGGAACGAACCCACAACCAGTCTATTTTACAGTCACACCTTGTGCCCCTGCGCCACGATTGGCCTCCTAATTTGATAAGGGACAATAATCATTAGTAACAAAGTGCTGCGTTTGGTTCCGTTATGAAGCACGCAATTTCCGTAAACGCACAGACTGTGGGGAATGGAGCGGCAATGGAAGGAAATGTTAAAAAAAACAACATACTGAAAGAACTAAAACTAATATTTTCTTAGCGGAAACATATTTTAAGGTGAAATATTTAGTTCAAAAATGATGTGTCTCAAATCAAGCCAGGTCGTTGGCAGCGCAATACACAAATTTAGATGTAGTAAAGGTCGACGATGACTCAGAATATTATAAAGAGCTTAATGACTGACTCGCGTAATATATGTTAAACATATTTTCACGTATAGTAAAAGAGAAGTTATTGAACTTGGGCGATTTTCTAAATATCTATACGGTATAAAACATAAAAATCAAATGAATCAGCTTCACGCTGTATCCCGCTCACGGCCGAATAGGCAGAGAGAACCTAGTGTCAAGACACTCCGTTCCACTCTTTCTGCCGAATTCTGAAGGCATTGCGTGTTAAATGACCGAACTCAACGCCGCGCTTAGCCTCGACACCAGGGCGAAGAAATGGAAATATAAATTTAAGTAAATATTTCATCTCCTGGAGAGGGTTCCACAACCAGTTGGTTTTACAGTCACATTTTGTGCCTCTGTGCCACGACTGGTGTCGTAAATAAATAATAAAACGTAAATAATAAAACATATAACTTCATATTAAAATGTTGTTAATAATGTTCCTAAACTTAGGACTAAAATACATCTTATTCTCAGCAAATATTGTCTAACAACCGAGACAATTACTAAATACTGATAATTTACTATATTTATTATGTATATTGTTATTATTTAGTGTACTTTAAAAAAAATCTCTTGATTGAACAAAAATATTTGTGGTAACAGCCAGCCATGATTCACAAGTTACGCTATTACGGTCTCCTGTCGCGCTCTGTTTAATTCTTAGCTAGGAAAGAAACAATGGCCGTCTTGGGGTTTACGGGATATTTTGTAATGTCTTTAGCAACTTAAAGTAGTCTCAACTAAATCTATATAAAGTTATATGCATATTAATTTTACTAAACGAAGTGAAAATTGTAGTGGATTTTGAAAACAATATAGCGTCTGAAAGGTTTTTTATTATAGATAAAATTAGATTTTTAGTAGTAATAATCAGTAATCTCGATATAAATAAGATGAAATTTAAGTCTTGGAATAAAAACACGAGTTTTCAGTTAATAATTCAAGCATCAAGTCACTTAAAAAAAACGTTGATAAGAAGAAAAGGAACCTCTTTTAGGCATGTTCTTGTGACCTGGTTTCAATCACGTACCTAAGCGCCCTCCCGAATATGTAAGTAAACAAAGAGATAGCCTTACTTACGCCACTGACCTGAAGTTATTACTTTCTCTTCTACAGGTTGTACACAGCTTTGGTATTCTGTGTAAGTTCCACTAATAAGAATAATGTAGGTTTCAAAGGTCTCGAATTTAACCAAAATAGCTTGTCTTCTTTGCCTGTTATTATATTTATGACGATTTATAATATGATAGTCGTGATGAGGCCAGTCGTGATGAGGCCAGTCGTGGCGCAGTCGCACAAAGTGTGACTGTATAACCGACTGGTTGTGGGTTCGATCCCCACTCAAGATGAAATATTTACTTAAGTTCATATTTCCCTTTCTTCGCTCTGGTGTTGAGGTAAAGCGCGGCGTCTCAATACGCAACGCATGAAAAATTGGGCAGAAAGTGGGGAACGGAGTGTCTTAACACCAGGTTCCCTCCGCCTACCCTGCTGTATGCGGGATACAGCGTAAAGCTAATTTAATTTATAATATGACGCGTCAGCCATTACCAACTCGTATACGGTTAGGAAGTTATGAATGAATCGTTAGGGGACGCACGAGTAACTGTTTCCGACATTGCAACCATAATGTTACCTACATATTATTCAACTTAACGAACCTCCATCTAGAGCGTGAGCGGAAATCTTTTGTTTGAATAAAATAAAAAATTAAATCAGCATACGTAATATTAATTAGTGTTGCGGAATTGGAGATGTTATTATAAATAATGCATGTATTTTATATTATAATACATTTTCAATTTGTGAATAGCATACTGACATTTAATTCTTTTTCTTATTTGCTAAATAATAATCTTTACATATTATAATTATCACTTACATAAATTCAATTGCTCAAAATATTCCCTTAATATATTTATATAGACTCATGAGCGGATCTAGAGAAATTTTCTTACGGGACTTCAGTTAACGTGTAAGCGATTTTTTTTTAAATATTCAGGGTTTTTCAAATTTTAGTTACAAAAATTCCAGCGTGGGCACAGCTCACATGTGCACAGCCCTTTATTCCTCCACTCAAGACTACAAAGTTAACCTAATAGAAAATCTATCCATGACAATATAGTTGCAAATTCTGAATTGAACCAAAAAAGCGTACTCTCTATAAACCAAACGAACTAAAAGATCTCGGCTGAGAGATGATTGAAAGCGTGACCGAGATGAAAACAAGGCGGGCAGTAAAAGTGTTTCTAAACGAACGACAAATGGTACTGATTGGTATTCCTATTTAAATTAAGCGAGACTAAGTAGCAGTTCAATTCGTGTTTTCCAAACATCAAAAACAATTACTTTTACTCGTAGTTATGTTACAAGTGTCATCCTTTCTAATGTTGTAATTGATAAGACAACTAATATTATTAAGAAAATAAATAAATAAATCAATCAGCTTCACGCTGTATCCCGCACACAGCATGGTAGGCAGAGGGAACCTAGTGTTAAGACACTCCGTCCCCCACTTTCTGCCGAATTCTGCAGGCATTGAGTCGCAGAACTCAACGCCGCGCTTAGCCTCGACCCCAGAGAAATTAATTTTATTATGATTTTTTTTTAAATTAATCTGTGGTTATATAGAATTCACTTTAAATATAATAGTGACGTAACTAACGGGTCTAGTTAGTCTTAGAGTACAATATATTAACATTAAAATTTAAATATGAGCGGGACGTAAAATATTTTATGTATGTTGGCCTGCATTGTGTTGCAATTCTTTAATTATCGCTATTAAAGTAACTTTCTTGCACAGTCCTTTATTCTATAATCAGATCCAGAGTTCCAATTAAATTAACGACACCTAAACCATAAAAGAAACCGAAAGAAGACAACCCTTAAAATTAGATATTTTTTGAAATAAGTTTAATTGAAGACTAACGAAATGCCCTTATCAACAACAATTATATAATAATTATAAAATATAATCCGAGTTTTATTTATGTATATTGCGCTAACAATCAGCTATATCAGCTGTATGTAACATATTATACAGAAATATACAAATAATACGCAACAAATAAATATTAAGTGTTTATTGCATTAGATATATGATGGAAAAGTATCTTCATGTATTAGTAATTTGAATACTGAAATGTAGGTGAAATTTTTATTGTTTATGGATAACGTGTGAAAGTGCCGCGCGTCCGGTGGTCGTGATGCGAGACCGATGCGCATTATCACGCAAGGTTTGGGACTACCACTGTTCCACTGTTGTAGTTATAGGCTAAAACTGCTTATCGTAAATACTGGTTAAGTGCGAGTCGGACTTGCTCACTCAAGGCTTCTATACAAATTTCGGTGTTGTAGGTCACCAGGACGTAAACTTGAGTCAAACTTAAGTGTCATTGATTGTATTGTATGAAACGACGAATTTCATACACAAAGCAGCAAAATCGATGTATAAATGCTCGTAGCTTTTGATTACGCTGACACAACACAGTGTGCTGTGTCAAGGAACCATAGACTTGAATATTTGACATTAATTTCAGCCCGATACCTCCACGCAATCTCGAGATAAACGGTCTTGTCAGACGGACAGTCGCACAAAGTAAGGTGAGGCACAAAATCCTAAAATAAAATCCTAAAACCGGAAAAAGGATATATATGACACACACACACACGTTTAATTTGCTATTTCTTTGTACTAAGAAAATCATTTTAAAAATAAAATGTCTTAGAAATAGTTTGTTTTATGTTATAATATCCCCAGTTGTTAAATAAAAAATTAAAAAAACTAACTTTTTTGTTTTATAACGCAATATGTTTCCTGAACTCATGCTAGATCACAATCATATTATAAGTAGAATCGTAACAGGTGCTGCTTCACACGTGCATTGCAGGTTGCATCTAGTCAAAAGGTGATGTAATAGTGCTTATAATATACTTATGAGTTATTACTAAGCCAAATACCAACTGAATGTTAGTGGTAAGCTAATATTATTTAAGTTTTCAAGTAAATATACAAAATGTAGGTCGTGGCGCAGGGGCACAGAATGTGGCTGTAAGCGCGACTGGCTGTGGATAGAGATCGTCTATTCGAGAAAATGAAATATTTAGGTAAATTTATATTTCCATTTCTTTGTTTTGGTATCGAGGCATAGCGCGGCGTTGAGTTCCGCCACTCAACACGATCACATTCAGAATTCGGCGGAGAGTGGGGAACAGATAGTCTGAACACTAGGTTTCCTCTGCCTATCCTGCGGTGTGCGGGATATAGCGTGAAGCTCACTTAATTTAATTAGATTTTATGCAAAACAAAATAAGAGTGAATATGCGTATATTGTACAAAAAATTTCAAAGGTGGTGGCGTTTTTTTTATTTAAAAAAATAAGAAAATACAGTCCTGTGTTTTTTTTTTAATTAAATAAATAAAATAGAGAAAACTTACGTTTATAATGTGGGACAGATATATAAATAGATATAAAAATAAATATTAGATGTTTTTATAGTTTACAACTATAATTTTTCGTTCCGTATTTAATTCAACGGTGATGACGGGATGACTCAGTAAACGACGCTTTGCAATTTTAAATGCAAGACCACTTAGTAGGTTTCCATGGCTGACTAAAATTCTTTACCTAACACCGATGTATAAATATAATAATATAAGCTACATATAGTAAAAAGAGAAAATACAGTAGTAAAAAAATATTTGTATTACGACTGTACTCTGACTTCTTCTGAGTGGAAAAGTAAATTTAAATTTGAACTCTATAAAATTATAGTTAAAGGGTAACTATTGCCTAGAAACATCGTTACTCTTACTTTATTTGCTTCGAAATCAGGAAACTGTTTTTATATAAAAATTTACTTTTTTTAAGCATATTTAAATATGTTTACAACAAAAATATCTATCTCTCTACAGCTTGAAATTTAGTTTTAAAAAAATTAAACAGCTATACGTTGTATCCCATATGTAGCAGGCTAGGCAAAGGAAACCTACTATTATAACACTCAATTTCCTACTTTTCGTCCAATTTTCGAGACATTGCGTGTTAAGTAACGGAACTCAACGCCGCGTTTTGTCTTGTTGTCAGAGCGAGGAAACGGATATAATTCATTTCCACAACCGTCGTATTTGGTCATACTACGAGTATGAAAAGTTTCAACCAACACTATAAAAAAGACAAATAAAATGAATGCTATAATTATATGTACAAATACAGATAAAATTGACAAATTAAAATGACGCGCGTGTTTAGTGCGGAATCGATTAATTAAGGGCTCGTTAAACTGCGCATCACTCGAAGGGGACTTCCAGTACATGTACTTGAGGTTAACGTCCTTTCATTAAATATTGTAAAAAGGTTGTGGCCTTTATTACACACACGATAATATGAATTGTATTTTTTCTTTTTAATACCCATACTTATTGCACATTACTGTAAGTAATATATTTTTTTTAAAAGCTCCACGCTGTATCCCGCTCATAGGGTAGGCAGAGGAAACCTAGTGTTCAGACAATCTGTTCCCCACATTCCGCCTAATTCTGGATGTGATCGTGTTGAGTGGTGGAACTCAACGCCGCGCTATGCCTCGACACCAAAATAAAGAAATGGAAATATAAATTCTATAAGCTTTGCGTGTTGCGTGACGGACCACCGGAGCGAAGAAACGGAAATATATATTTAAAATAAATGTTTCATTTCCTCGAGTGGGATCAAACCCACAACCAGTCGTTTACATCCACACTTTGTGCCTCTGCGCCACACTGTCCTCAATATATGTATGTACATTAAATTTCCAATATATTATCCTCTATATTAAATCATAACTTTAAAATATCTAATTTTATAACTATCATAAATTCTCACTAATAACACTTAATCTTTGTGCTAACATTCCTAAAATGTATTTTAGAACTATATAATATTCTAATAATGATATAAAATATAGAAAATAAAGTTCACGGATATTTATAAAGTCGTTACTCTCGTTTGTTTAAGTTAGCGCCCCGTTGACTGCTATATTTATAGTCGATGCTAAATGCAGTGTCGTCAAACTCCCTATCGAGGGACCAGCCCAGTTTAACATCCATTATCAATTCCAATCAACTCAACATAAAGGAAAAATGTGATATATTGAAGAGTTTTACTGGCAGTACCTACTTCAAAATGATTAATAAAAAAATATAAGATTCTAGGCGAGGGTAATACCACGGTTGATCGATGTACCGAAAACACAGTATCTATGATACTGAAAGACAAACTCTTATAAAAGCGTAAGGGACCCCCCCGGAGGGCATGTACGAAGAAGTAGATGACAATGATGAAAATGATGACGATGACGAAAATGATGTAAAAACGGAAGAAGTATGCAAAGATCGTAGAAATTGGGACTCCTTTCTCTCTGGCTGCCCCGCGAGGAATAAAGTGTAATGTTAATATATATAAATAAATATTCAAATATTTCTTTCCAATAAACTTAAATATAAAAGGAAGTATGTAACTTTATTTTCATATACATATATATAATTGTATATTTTCTGCCTGATTACTAATATGAGATACGTACGTAGTTATCTATAAAAAGAAATATAATTTATTAGTTTTGCAATTGTATACAGTCACGTTTCAAACGCACACTTTCAATGCGGAGCGGAGAGAAGGTTACAAATACAGAAGTCTATTTCACAGTTCATTCCAAACGGCGTTAGCGTGACCGTGGAGGAAGCTTTCTCCCGTTTGATCATTCAAGTTGTAATGACGCAACTCGCCAGGGTGTCGCGTGCTCTATTAATATCGTGCTCCTTTCATGCCGGATTTGTAACCTGGTTCTAGTGTACGATATTAATGTTCTTGTACGGTGCGTTAATTCTATTAACTTATATTGTAATAATCTTGTTATATAATTAATTATATAGATAAAAAACTGTTTAAGTATAATATTTTAAATACAGTAAAATTGTAGAAAACAGTATAAACATTAGTCTATTTTAAGTGAAATAACACTTTGTTGGGTTTATTTTTTTGATTATCGTGCTCCTTTTAAGCCGGATTTGTAACCTGGTTTTAGTACCTATTCAATATTAATGTTTTTATACAGTTCATTATATTTTTGTTGTTATATGCTAGTAATATTTATTATATAGAGGTAAAAATTATGAAAGTATTTGAAAAGTTTAAGATATTATAAAATTAACGAAAAATTTGGTCCAATCCTTATGTAATCATTAAATATTTTTAAACAATTCATACTCCACATATAAAGTAACTTTATAACTTAATAAATTGAAAAGTTTATATTTACTTTACCAACATGCACTACGAAGTAGGTACCAACACGGATGTGTCCGCTTGACATTAGACAATGCGGGTTAATCGCTATTCCAAACGTACATCATCAATATTTTGTTGAGCTCACACGATACATCTGATATAACCATCACATGTACTTCATAAATAAATAAAAAAAATATTTAAAATAAAATTGGTTATTTATTTGGATTACGTATATAAATTGTGTTTTAACGTTATCAAAATGTGACCAAATACTACCTACATAAATGATGCAAGAATTATACGTGATCGCTGAGGATTGTCAACCACTTGTCCCTTTCACATATAAAAAATGGATACCGTTAGACAATTGCGTGGGAAGATGTTGCAAAGAAGTCATAGAAAGTTATCGCATGTTTTGGACAAGTCTACCTACATTATAATACAAAATAGGTGAAAAAATGTGTAACGAAAGCTTTCAAGTTTAGTCATCGTGGTTCCGAATCTTGATAGTAAAAAAAATAATTAAAACAGCTTCACGCTGTATTTCCTATCGTTAAGACACACCGTGTTGAGTAGCGGAACTCAACGCCGCGCTTTGCCTGACACCACAGCGAAGAAATTAAAATAAAAATTTAAATAAATATCAGAATGTAGACAAAAATATAATCTTAATCCATAGAAAAAAATCAATCGTGGCAATATTTGGCACATATAGGATTTCATCTTTTTTTATTCGTTCCAATATATTTGTAGCCTTTAGCAGTACCTACTGTTAGCAAGTACTGTTAGCAACTGTATAAAAAATCGTGGCCGGATGTAAACGTATAGCTTTATTGGTTTAATGGATAATTGTGCAAATAAATCTTTTAATACAACAAAATGGTGGTATTTTTGCACAGGATATAATTTGAGGTTGCAGTGTCGGATAGCGTAATAGGTAAATATAGAAAAAAAATACGATTTTTAAATCATTTCATATAGTTTACAATATAGATATATAACTATGCAAGAATTGCAATTTAAAAGATAAAAGATAGCACAGTGCAAGCGTAATACAAAACATAAATACAGTATATGTATAATCTTAATGTAACGAGCCGAACGAGTATATAAATATAACGTTTTCCTCGATTTAACGAATTTTTAGTAATCCCTAAGTGTTCGTAAGACTTAATACAAAATATATATTTGTTCAAAACCTTTTAGTAACGAAATTTCAATCTAAAAAAAATAAAAATAAAGTATTATTCACCTCTGTATAACGAATTTCATTAACTTATAACCTTTAGGTACATAACGATAATAATCCTATCAGTTTACTACTTACTACATTCAATTTCATATTAAATTCGTGTCTCAATAAGTTCTTACAGGCGTTCAGTAATGTTAACATTGCTGCTTGACACTGTTGTTTTTAAGTTTGCAACTGATAGACGAAAACCTAAGATAAATATTTTTTGTAATATTGTTAAAACGCCACGATTGGCCACTGTTTGCACTGTATATATTTAAAAAAGTTTATTATACGATACTAAAATCCAGTTAAATGAGGTCAATGGCAAATAGTACAAATACGTCCGATTTGAAACTCTAATTATAATTCATAACAATTTTTGAATATCCTCCGAATGTTAGAAAGTGAACGCGAAATTAAGACGAACAATTAAGAAATATTATCGTAAACGCCGATGACTTTCCAATGTGACTTGTAGCACTAGTTAATAATATTTTTAATACACATAACCGGATCAAGTGTTGATTGCATCCGCGTAATAGAAGCTGTGAAATGACAAACTGACAGAAAAAAAAATACTTTGATTTATTTTATTTAAATAAGAATTTCGACCCAAATATCTATTTATACTTATTATACAATCGTAATGGATCAGAGATATACAAATTAAGTAAAATTATTTTTTTAAGTATTTTTCTGTCTGTATTATTGTCTGTTCGACAATATTTCTATAAATAACAGTTTTATTGAATTAGCTGAAACTTTACTTTTGTATTTATATATTGTTTTTAAAATTATAATAATATTTGAGACCAGTCGTGGCGCATGGGCACAAAGTGTGACTGTAAAACCGACAGGTTGTGGGTTCGATCCCCACTCGAGGAAATGAAATATTTTTCATCTTCGCTCTAATGACGAGGCAAAACGCGCAGCTGAGTTCCGCCACTCAACACGCAATGGCTCCGGAACACAGCGTGAAGCTGATTTATTTATACTAAATATACTAAATAATAGATAAAGTCACATTAAATCACAATCTAATTTATTATGTGTTACCAAGAAATACAAATCATGGATCTACGCACATCGACAGCTTATTATCATAAAGAACGCGAATGTGGGATGCGAATTATTACAAGGCCTTCAAGGCTGCGTGCTGCACGATAGTCGCTGACCAACCTGTTGTATTAGATAGTTATTATGATATTTGTGTTAAATAATTAACCAGAAACTATGATATATTCATATAAAAGTAATAATTCATTTAGTAAAATACTGTATGACGTAATATTGGTTTTCAAACAAGCACTGCTATAAGAAATCACGAAACAAGCCAGTTAAAGTAAAAAAAAACTACAAAATAGTTGAATACAGTAGTGTAAAAAAAACCCTATACCTTTAGTAGATCAATTAACATTTCTGTTTTTCCGTAAAATAGCCTCACGTATGATATGAGCGATAGCAACGTTCTAATGACTACGTATGCGTCACACCGCGCGCCCCGCGATATAATGGCGTCTATTATCTTCCTACTTTAATTTCTACAGTGTTCCAACATTATTGTTGTTTGTCAAACGTAGCGCGAGCACTTTATATTGCGTTGTGGTTGCTTGCCTTCGAACTCCTATAGATAGATATATCTACATACGATACGTACTAAGTATATATCATTATTTGCTATATATATTATATTTATTGAGGCCAGGCGTGGTGCAGAGGCACAAAGTGTGATTGTAAATCCGACTGATTGTGGGATCAATGGTTCGATCCCCACTCCAGGAGATGATCCACACGAGGAGATATTAACTTAAATTTATATTTCCATTTTCGAGGCAAAACGCGGCGTTGATTTCTGCCATTCAACACGCGCAACACGAAAATGGGGAACCGAGAGTATTGATATTTCTGTTAGTTATAAGTTATAACTAAGGCGTTGACGTCAGTAGTGTCTAGCTACTCATAAAACCTACAATCGTCTGTTTTTCTACTTCTGTAGTTCATGTAAGATATAGATATAATGCTGAACATATGGAACGGGTGGAAGGGTGAGCTTCGTGAAACCATATCATAGAGACCGGACCTGTAAACAAGATTAATTTCTAAGGATTCTTTAATAAAAATAAAATAGATAATTGACGACTTGAGTTCGACAACAATGTGTGGTGCATGAACATGAGAAGGATTAAATGTGATCTGCACGTTTGCAGTTCTATTGTGTAACATATTACTATGTCCTACATGAGGCTTTTTCACGTATCAAATACTATATATTTTACATTTTTTTAAAGTATTATTCCACATTTAGTAAAGATAAATACTTTAAAAAAAACATAGATATTTCTTTTATTATAAAATTTTCCCGCTACGTTCAAGTTTGTATGATTTCTATGAAAAATCAAATACAATATTTTTTCTATTGTTAACGGTAACAATGTAATAAAGATATTACTATAGTGATTAGTTACAGGTTTGAACATTTTATTTCTACCATTTGCCGGTTATATTGAACGGGATTTGACATATTGTAACAACATTAACTAATAGGTACATATTGCAGATTTTGACATTCCTCCAATAAAACGTTATTCGCGACATATTATTCGTGAATAGTTCATACCAGATTGTATATGAATAATTTATTCATAGTTTTATTAGTTTTTTCAAATAACAAATAAAATCACTTATCGAAACGGAGAGTCTTAACACTACGTTCTCAGCTTACTATTTACGTGATACAACATAGAGCTATAAAAAATGTAAAAAACGAAACTGCCTGTCATTCAGTAGATCAATATTGTTATCTCATTACTTTTCTTTTGACATAATTCAATCGAAACTTAAGTAAAACAAAAAAATTTAGTTGTTAATCAATAAAATGGCGACTGAGACGATGTAATCCAATTAATGCTATTAATCATATAAACGCGGGCTTTACTTATTAGCGTTAAGCTTTATCTCTACTTAAGGAAATTAAGTCAATTAGGCTTTTAGCTAGTACATTAAAAATATAATATATGAAAAAGTAAATAATATATTTGGTTTTAATTGAGTTATAAAAATATAAAAGCAATATTATTTTCGTATAGTAGTAGTAGTATAGTACTTGTTTTTAAAGTATAAACAAAAAATGCGACTTGATTTTAATTATTTATCACATTCTATATCGATCGTGAGGCCAGTCGTACCGCAAGGGCACAAAGTGTAACTGTGAAATCGACTGGTTGTGGGTTCGTTCCCCACTCGAGTAAATAAAATATTTATTTATATTTTAATTTGAGATATTAGATGTAGAGGCAAAGCGCGGCGTTGAGTTCCGCCACTCAATATATATATTCACTTTTCTCGGTCTGCTAACGAGGCAAAGCGCGATAAGTTTCGCCACTCAACTCGCAATGTCTCCAGCATACGAAGGAAAGTGGGATGGAAACTGAAGTGTCAAGACGCTGGTACGGAAAAGTCTTAATACTCCCATAGGTTCCCTTGGCCTCCCTAAGGTTCCCTTGGCTTACCCTGTAGTATACAAATAGAAATATAGCCTAAATCTGTTAAATCTATATAGAGAAAGGATGTAGTTATAAATTTTGCATATAAAAAGACAGTTAAACAAGTAATAGCTTCCTCAAACGAGTGCTGGATACAACCTAATGGCTGAGGGCACATTGAATTACGATAGTGAGTGATAAATTCAAATGCATGTACAACATCTGGTTTTTAAACTGCAAGCATGCCCGTTTCGGTAAACATTATTTATTTCATATCGTATTAAACGGTATCTTGTTTTCCGCGTTGCCCTATTTGGAACATCCAATTTAGTATGAGCTGATAAGGTATTTTGACATTTGTTATTATTTTAAACGTAATTTTTATTTTTATGCATATTTCATTTTACGATGTAAAAATTAGTCATTGGGCTCTTGGTATCGAGAGCCTAAGTCGTCCTTCGTTTCGCCAGATGATAAAATTATATATTATAAATTAGCAGATTTCCTTACGTGATCTTATAAAATTGTAATTTTAAAGACAATATTCTTATAATAGAAAGTTAAAATTTCAGTCAATTCAATAAAACACTTTGTAGCAATATTGTTGCATGCAATATTTTATATTCACATATTATTTTTATTTATTAATCAATAACTCATCTTATCAATCGGTTAAGGCGTTTCAAAGTTTAGTGTGCACAAGCGCACAGACAAACCGATACACAGACAAAAAAATAATAATAAAAATATTGAGAAAGATTGAGTGATGAGTAACATTTTTTATTACATGTAAAGATATAAATATATGGCTAAAAAAATTTACATAATAATTTTATAAAATTATTATTTGAATAATCGATACAATTTTTTTAAATCGATTGATCGCCTATAGATTTATTTTCGCGTCACAAGTTCTAGTTTTTGTATAAAACGTGTATAAAGTAAACACGTCTAAAGCATTCAGGATGTGAAGCGTGTTCTACATTTTTTACGATGTTTATGTAAATATTTTACAAACATACCTATATGTTTCTTTAATTCAACGAAATGTTACTAAAATAAATTACTTTTCTATCAAATTGACAACTTCTGGTAAAGGTGTCTTTGATTCAGTAATTATCTTTTCGAGTATCTTTTGAATTATAACAGTAAAAAGCAATTGACGAGTAAAACAACATTTATAGAGATATTTTTTAAGCTATAAATATATTATGATAAGCTTAAGTTGAGGCCTGAATTAGATGATACTTTAAAAAAAATTGAGATAAATATTTCGCATTAATTACTCAAAATAAACGCGATTCCGACGGTTTTATATCGTTGTTATTATTTAAATATATATTATATATATAAACAAAAAAAATCAACTTCAAGCAAAGACAAGTATTACATTTTATTAAAATAAATAAAAAAATCATAATATAAATAATAATTATGAAATTATACACTGAATCATATAAATTTGTATCGTATTCGTGATAACAAGCTCGTTTATATATTTAGAAGTTAAAGGTCAACTTCGAGTTATTCAAGCTAGAACCAAAACGCACTTGACCGATTTCTTGTGAACATAGAGCGCGCTTAATAAATATGCACACACGAGGACACCTTCCGTAGGGGAACGAGAAATAATTTAAAAAAAAGATAGTTAATTATAGCATGACTTACATTTTAAAATATATAGTTTTTTTTTTCAATTTATATCCATAACAATAAATTCGTAATACATATCACATAAAAATTAGTAGAAAAGAGCTACAAAGAAAAATACTTGTACTAAAAATAAGAATGGCTAAGAAAATCTTACCCAATACAAAACCAATATCTCTAACGAATTAATTTCCCTTTTACATCACAACGTCTCAAAGACAATATAGCAAGATGGGTATTTCAACAACACTCACCATTTCCTTTTTCAAATAGACCAACTGGGAATCAAGATCCGTAGGGGGGTTGGCATCACGTGGTGCCGGGGCGGGTGGAGGTTCAGTAAGGTCTGGCTCGCAATCGGCAAAACCACTGAGACTCTTTGGCAACGGAGGCAGCCCTTGAAGCGACATCGTGCTGATCGCCCGAAACTGCTTACGTAATCTGAAATATATTTTTTTTCTTAGTTTCATTTTCAAAGATTTTCATAGATTTGTACAGTAGGATAAAGATTTGGAAATGTGGAAAAAAATACTAAAGGGTCTCAAAAAAGCCAATAAGTTTTACAATGTATAAACATAATGCAATAAATGTACAAAAAGCTTGAAAATTACACAAATACTTTGTTATATAGTAGGTTTAAAATCGATTGTTATTATTATTTTACTTATATTGTTATCAAGTTTTTAGTTAAATTACAGCTACGACACTGAAGTCTAGCTAAATAAAACCATTTATTAATTAAATAAAAAATAAATATTATTATATGTTTTTTTTTTAATAAAAAATAAATATTATTATATTTATTTTTTATAACATATGTCAATTTATCAGAACAGAAATATTTAATTTAGGTATATATAGAAATTTAGAGAAATATTTTTTATATATATATAAAAACAATTTCATATTAAATAATAGTTGTCAGGAAGAACATATAAATGCCGTCGCTGTTACGTGGTGCACAATAGCGATATAATTAGAGGTTTGTCTGGGCACTGCTGCATTTGACCTTTTATATGTACCAGAATCTACGTTTTAAAGTTGTATGTTTCGTCATCTAACACATGAAAGAAGAAAAGAAAAGTAAGTGGAAACATACATATAGTTTAAAAAATAATAGTTTCAGGCAGTATTTCGATTTTATAAAAGGCAAATTTAATTTAATAATCTTACACAGTTTCTTTATAACGTTGCAAAATTATACAAGTGATACTTAATTTTAATATTGTATCGTATGGTTTTTTTATACTATACCATTACAATTTCGATTATCATTTTCACGTTATAGCTTTGATCTAGATTTTATAAAATAATAGCTCTAAAATACGTATAGAAAGACTTGTATTGTATGTAAGTTCGTTCGGGTGGAATCTTGCAACTCAATTTTTAAACCGATATTTTCACCCGATCGAGCTGACATTTTATATACATATTTAGTTTGGATGACAATGCGTAGTAGTTGTTTGACGTCATTCTAAATCCAACATGGCGAAGCACCCAAGATGGCTGACTAAGTTTTTTAAGGCATTTCCTTTTATAATATAGGTGTCAAATAAAAGGGCTTGGAGAGAATTTAACATAAAAGTAAAAAAAACTTTAAATAAATAAATACAAGTATTAAAATTTCACGACAAGCTTTTATGTCATATAAATTGTGTAATGAGGTTATAAGTTGATAGTAAACGTTTTAAAGGAAAAGTTTATTTTATACTTTTTAGCTCATTTAAATAAAAGCTGCTTTTAACTTCTTTTTTTTTTTCAAAATATTTACATTACTACAAAACGCAAGTCGTGTCGCCAATTTGAGAACAGTGTAGCGCAGGGCCACACTCTGTAAAATTGACTGGTTGTGGGTTCGATCTGCACTCGTAAAACTAATTTAATTTATTTATTTAATTTCACTTTTTCATAGAACGAATTAATATACCATAATGTTTTGACTTAGAATTTTAAGCTTCAGTTATATTTTAGAAAATAGAGTAGACTTGTAACAAAGCAGTAAAGAGAATATAATAGAAACAATTGCGTATGCGTTAACAGAAATAATTGTTTCAAAATATAACATATATAACGTATTTTATATACAAAAGGCTTAAGGCAATGCAAAATATGCTGCATCTTTTGTATAAAGATACATATATCACATTTGGCGGAAGTCCAGGTGACTGCGGTTGATCTTATGTTAGCCTATTTTGATATTACTGGTTTATTTTTGAAAAATCTTTGAAATTTTAATATTGAGCAAAAAGTGTACTGATACAAATATAATATATATTTTTTATCATTCCTCATCTTCTCAGCTTCAAGAATCGTCAGCTTTGAAAATTTTATCTGTGCCACACCGGTCTGTCACCCACTAAGTGTTGTGTAGAGTGATAGAATAAAACGTTATATTTTGTTTACAAATCATACAAAGTGTATATTTACAAAAAGTATTTACATATTATGACTGAGTAGTGCGGTATGCCGTATGACATCATAGCCCAACGTGCAATATCTTAAAAAATTGTCCGCAAAAAAAAACTACACAATATTATAACAAATCCTCAGTGATGTTACTCTTTCTTCTTAAAAAAAGTCTTTTCGTCTACCAACACCAAATTGATATATCACATTATATACATATATCTCAATTTGGTCAATTTTTTTACTAAGATAAACAAGTTTTCGGTTTCGGCAATATTTTTTTGGATATTTATTATTTTTAACGTAAGAACTGTATATTTTTCATATGTTTTTAATGTAAATTCCTTTCACTCTAAGTACGGTTTAACATACCTGCATAATGCAATTTGCACGTCAATGCTGTATGGAAGGAGACACTACAAGTGTACGTTACCAGGCTCAACTCGATGACACCATTTCCTATTTTTTTCTATGTATTAACTTAATCTTATTATTTTTTCATTTTTAATATAAAAATTAAAAAATATCCTTAAACATATCGAGCTACACATTATGCCGTACTATATATATTTACCTTTGTATAGCTCAATTTCAATCAGGATTTGGTTGTTTTTTTTTTTATTTTTCTTTATTTTAAAAAAACTTTCAAATAATATTAACGATTATTAAGGACGGTGTCGTTAAGTATATTATTAAAGTGATAATGATCTATGACGTTTTCTATAAGTAAATATAATAAAAGAGACAAAGGTCAATTCTGTACATTGAATACAAACTATAAAAATACCACTTGTTGGGGTCTTTAAATAAAAGTGGCTTAGCTTACTAAGTATATAATTTTTGTCTGTCTGTGTGTTGATAGCTTTCAACGCAGCAACTAGAGAAATTTTGATAACAGCAATGCAGGTAAACTTAAAATATACTTAAGAAAACAAAAAACAAAAATGAGTGGTAAATGAAAATATACGGTGAGCGTCATAAGCACCACGTATACTGGCCGGCGGTAATTTCGTAATAATACATCAAATTGATATTATACTATATGCTATTTGTAATCTAGGGTAAGGCACTCAAAAATTTTATACGTTTATTTTTAGGTCGAGCTGTAAAAAACGATGTTATAAAATCTAAAAATCTAAATTTCAAATTGTAAGTAATAATTGTATCATCATGTAGACAGTACAGTACTTTGGTATCAACGAGTTAGTGTGATGATGGAGCCAGGACCTGAATATTCATAACACCGCGGCGGTTACTAGAAACCATTGAGTTTAGGCTCATACAATTTATAGCACACTCTATAGCATTCGTATCACTTGGTGTAGAAAAGAGTGATTTTTTTTTAACGATATATTTGTTTTTATTATTAATTAAGCTGCACGTACACAGAGTAAATGACGTAACTTGATTATTGACATTATAATTGTTTGAAAGCCGATAAACTTTCTATTACTTTTTTTCTATTACAACAATAATTGAATCGGTGAGATCGATGGATAAATAATTGTCGCTGATAACAAATAGTTCATATTACAAGTTAAATATGTATATATAACTAAAATACAACTAACAAGTCAATTTAAAATAAATATTTTGAATATAATTTTAGCTTCAATTTTATTTAAATTGGAAAATACAGGCCACGCGGTCATTATAAACCAGTTTGGCGTTTACGACGTAATTTGTGTAACAGAAAGTTTTTAACATAATAACACTATATTTAAGTATTTAGTTATTGTTTAAGATTACCTTTTTGATAACAAATATTAACCTATATATTGCAGCTTACACAGTAACGACAGTTCGATATTAAACGATAATTTCTTGAACTTTACAATTTTTATGATGCGATATTAATGTATAGTATCGTCAGCTTAAAGTAATCAAAATAAAAAAAATCTAATCCGTTTTTTATTATTATGAAACGTGAGTAAAAAAATACAAAACCAACCTTTATTTTATTTCATAAAGTAGAGAATACAAATTTTCAAAATTGTAAAAACCTTCTCATTTCATACGTATACTCATAGTTTTATAAATACGTTTTATATCTCTTCTAAGAATTAGTCTAATACACTGATAGCAGGTTTACACTACTCTTATAAGCCGACTATAATTATATTACTTGTAAATTGAACAATATACGTATTAGAGTAAGTAAAGACAAAGTTATTAATATAAAAATATATATATTTAATGTTTACCTAGATTTGAGATCGTCGTCTTGTATGTACGCATAAGACTGATCATCTTCTACATTCTCACTTGCCACTGACACCGCGTAATTATGCTCAGAATCTGAATCACACTGCATATCGTAAGCATCTTTTGCATCTGCCTCCAGGTCTTCGGGAACATTAGATTGGGACCTCATTGTTTGCAATTCGAATATTAACATTTCATGATTGTTCATGTCCTTCATCTTTTCAATGTCGGACGAGTCATTGCCGTTCGTGGAATCCTTCCCTTTATCTATAACGGCGTTGGCCTCGTCTTTGTTATTGTTTCTACTTGCGAGAATCTCCGAAATAAGCATTTCGGTTACTCGCGATGTTTTTCTGTCTAGTGAATTGTTATTTTTGTTTAATATCTCATCCTGTATTACATGCTCGGTATTATTTAATGAATTGGATAAGTTAGTGACTTCTTTTTGAGAAATGTTTTGCAGTCTATCGTCAATGTTGGAACTCTCCTCTATTGTAGCATAACAATCATCTGCACTAAAAATTTGAGTCTTAGCATCCACTGGCAAAGCGTATATGCTAATATCAGGTTCTTTTGTATGTTTATTGCCGTCTATACTTCTATGTAGAGGAGGTGGCACAGGTTTCATTGGCTTCAATCTGGGCTTTGGCGATAAAGGGGGTGGTGGGGCTTTACGTAAGGGTAAAGTTTTTTCAGCAAAGCTAGAAGACTTAGACACTTTACATTTAGAATCTTGATCTAACTTGTTAGAAGTAGAAAGTGACCGTACTAATATTTGCCTACATGTCTTAACGGCTTTAGCGTTCAATGATTCATTTGATTTATTAGATGTCGGAGAGTGAATCGAATTGCTATCACTCGAGCTACGCCTCGAGTTTTGACCACTCGATTTCTTTTCATCAGACGAAGAGCTACGATCACTAATAACGTCTTTAATGAATGACTTGACGCGCGCGAGCCCGTTTTGTCGTGGCGACACGGAAGGCTTGCTCGGTGTAGAGTTCCTGTCCAATGTTTTAGCCTTCGACGAGACACGATTAACTTCATTTTTAGTAAAAGTTCTTGTCTTAGACAGTGTGGCTTTCGAATCTGCTACAGCTTTCCTAGTCTTAGCGAGTGCTTCAGCCACCATGCTCTGACTCGGCCGCGGTGGCACGGGTGGAGGTCCCTTTATTTTAGTGGTCTTCATGTGGTGAGCGTTAGTCTGTACCATCAGCATGCTTAAACGAGGCGTCACTCCGACAATACTATAACACGAACACTATAGTATAATGAGCGCGGTTATATTAACATCACGTAAGTCACGCCACGCGCGTTTTCCAGAGCGCTCGGTAGACACGGCCGTCCCCGCCCGTGCTCCATTCAGACTGACTAAAGCAACACGACCACCGCGACGCGTTCACGTATGATCTATTACTTTAACATTTAACCGTGTTTAAACAAAATATAAAGTCGTTTTAATTTAATACCAGAACACAAAAAAAAAAACATATATATAATAATATATAATTTTTAAAATTTGAAATAATTAACGATTATTAATTAAGAATAATATTTCATAATTGTCAAAAACATATCTTTAAGACTAATATACAAGGGATTGTGTATGTTCAGCCTTATTGTCCGTGATGTTAGAACAATGAATTAAGCCATAGATGTACTATCTGTTATTGTTTACTATGAGAACGTACCACTACCGGTCCGGCGCACGCTACATTGCATGGCGGCCATTGTAGGATACTTTTGAAAGCACTTAGTGACCTATTGTTTTATTCTCATCTACATGCAACAGCTGCTTCATGTGAGTGGTGAAGGTGTGTGCAATCGTTTAAATATTTTACTTATAATATCTAAGGGAAGATCAGTGTAAACATGTTTTCATTTTGAAAAGAAACTTATTTTGTGCTCTTGTTTGCTTTTTTTTTTAAAAAAATCTTCTAAAATACTACTACTTTACCTTTTTTGAAATCAATAAAATTAATTATACTAATATTATAAATGTGTGAGGATTATGAGGATGTATGTTGGTTCCACTTTCTTGCAAATCTCTTTATCAGATTTAGATTAAACTTTACAGTAATATAGGTAATACATCAAAACACCACTTATGTAAAGATTTTGTATAATTTGACTATAATATAAAAATAAAATTAAGAGTGATACTGCGATTAGGTGGCTAGTATTTAATAGTTAATTAAAATGAAGAAAATTGTACCTACATATAGAAATAAATGACATTATTGATGTATGTTGAGGCCAGTCGTGTCGCAGCGGCACAAAGTGTGACTGTGTAAACGACTGGTTATGGGTTCGATCCCCACTCGAGGAAATGAACTATTCACTTAAATTCGTTAATATTTCCATTTCTGCGCTCTGGTATCGAGGCTAAACGCGGCGTTGAGTTCTGCCCCTCAACACGCAATACCTCTAGAAAACGGCAGAAAGTGGGGAACAGAGGGTCTTAACACCAGGATACAGCATGAAGCTGTTTTTTTTCCTGTATGTTAAAAAATTACATGTATGAACCAAGTGAGGCAGTCATGGTTCAGTGGCACAAGCATATGACAATAAACGCAATGGTTGTGGCTACGACTCCCACAATAAGCTCCAGTACTCAACACATGCTCCATGCAAAAAATCATAGTATTTTATGACTGTTAAGTTTGTTTACATCACCTCAGTTCTCACAGATATTTTTATTCTATGGAAAGATTTTTAGCTGCTTGAGAAAACTAATTTATTTATAAAATATATTTTGAAGAAAACATTAGTAGTATGTACAATATGATTAGAAAGGGATATGTTTGTACTGTGAAGGTGAAAGAGAACCTTCTCCTGGCAATGCCATGGTCCCAACATTCAAACTGTAAATGTACAGATGAGTTTGTACATTTCATATATGTTTTTGTTACTTAAAGATTACATATTGGTATAACTGAAAATATTCAGCACCTTCTATTACTCTTGCTATAAAAATGGATCTTGCTTTATAAAAGGATGGTGAAACACCAAGATTATCATGGAAGTAGCACCATCATGTGAGTCCAATATGGTGCTGATTCTAAAAATGCTTTTAAGTAAGTTTAATAAGAAGAGCCTTCTTTCACAAGCTCTATTCATGGACCATTGTTTATCGTAAAATTACTCTGTGGTTTTGCTACTGAAAAAGTATTGACTCCAAATATGATATACAGTTTTTTGTTACAGCTTTGCAAGTAGTATTGATCAGTACCTAGTAGGAGCACTCTACAACATGTGTCTTGCTACAGATATAGAAAGACATTTCAAAATATTTAACCCATTTCCTAAATAACTTTGGTCCCAGAAACATTTGGAACACATTAATAAATATCTTCATATTGTATCCAGCATATAGCAGCAGTTAAACAGGAAACAAGTGTTAAATCACTCCATTCCTCAAGTTTTAGCCTAAATTTTTTTGAGATGGAAAATGAAGATTAATGCTTGATAGTTACAGATGTATAATGATGGTACTCAATACACTCTGTCTTATTAGTGAAGAAAGGAATACATAAATATAGAACTATTGAAAATGCTGAAGATCAATCATAAATTAGAAGATTAGAACATAATAATTGTAAACAGAACTATCCTATAGTTATCCAATTCTTTTTTCTTTACATTAAACTGTATGCATTTTATATTAAAAATTCTTTTCTTGAACTCTCCTATTCCATCCAAATCACATTCCATTTAATTATGCTACAAAAACACTAATAGTTTTTGTATGCAATTGAAGTCTTGACTCAAACTTTAAGACATAACTTTTAAAGAAAATGTAAATGTTAAATTGAGAAAGTTCAAATTTCATGACAATTTGTAAATATTTTTTGATATGGAAACATTTAATATATAAAAAATATATTTGTAAATATCTCTTTTTAGTACTTACTGGTCGATATTGCACTCTCTGTTTTACTTGTTATTAAACTTCCAGTCTTGTCTGCACATAGGACACTGTTGCTGAGGCTGGGAATGTAACCACTTCACAATGCAGTGAATATGAAAGCAGTGAGAACACGCGCCCCAAACTAAAGGACAATCGTCACCAGGCAGCTTACAGTCAGGACAACAACTATCGAATGGCATACGACAAATGCCGCAGTTATCGTCGTTCGCTATCCAACGCCAAGTAGCTACACCCGTCCAACCTGAAATAAATTTATATATTTTTAAAATCATAAAACACGTAAGATTCCAACCAACTAAGAAAACTACGTTTCCGCCCAAAGATATTTTTTTTCAAATATACGAATATCTTCAAGACTCACTTTTAACTGTAACTTTCATGGCGTAAACACTTAGATGACATTATTTATAGATTAAACATAAATAAATATGTTACACAACTACGGATCAAAATTAATATTTTGCAGTTCCTTCTTACAAGTGTACAGAAATCATTAAAACAACAAGAAATAAGATATAAATCAACGGGAAATAAAATTTTGAAACAAGTGTAAAACAAATTACACACAGATAAATAATTTACAAACAATAAGCCACAGATGAAAGAATACTCTATGTCTAAACAGATAAAATAAAAATATAAAACCTAAAAAATTTAAACCTTGCATAAATACGGTACGTCACGTACACGCATGTACGTCTTAAGAGCGCGTGGAGGTATCAAGATGAAATTTATATCAAATACTTATATCTACTGTCCCTTGGGCATGTGAAAAAAAACCTCTAAATCAACGCAATCAAAAGACGCAGCCGTTTATGCCACAAATTTCCGCAATCTTTTTAAAGTCACAAAGGAATCAAAACCTTGCCGTGAACACAGAATCTTGGAATTTGGTACGAAGCAGTGTCGTATAGCCCAGATTAAGGAAACATTGCGAAAAATTAACACTTATATTTAGTTCATAGAAAAAAAACTACAAAGGTATATTTGTAGTACATTTCATACAAAGTAAGAGTATGGGCATATGCAAGCATAAATTTGTCAAATCTTATAAGGTTTATAGTGTACTTTTCGTTGACCTACCATCCTGAAGTTGGATACCAACCCGAATAGGACTATAAATAATTATGATATTTAATAGAATAATATTTTATAAAATTTTATGTAATTTTTTTTATCAAATTAATATATATTTTTAAACGACCGATAATTTTGCTTTTAAATTAACTAAGCTTATTTTAAATTAATAGGTAAATTAAATAAACGCAAAAATAATAGCTTCCTAACTAAACATAATTATCATAATATAGTAACTAAGCTGCAATTATTATTTTGTATAACTTACACTATATAGATAATAAATTTTAATGTCAACTTGTTATTTATTGAATGATCAAGATTTTGAGTTTGACTTACAGAATTTGAGGTATTTGATGTGTTGGAATATATTCTAGATTAAACTTTATTTTTATTTTATGTTTTTCATAAATAGCTAACGCATTGTATAATTTTAATTGAACAATGTCTAGCTTCGACACAAAATACGATGTAAGTTAACTAGCGACTTTTTAAGTTTATTTATTTATGTTTAAACATGAAAGAAATATTTTAATTCTGTATATAATCTTTTCAAAATTCGTAATACGATTCCTGCTACCTTTCTTTTGCTACTTATATTAAATTAAACATATATTTTAGATGTTCCCTGCGGGTGATGTTGGAGTTGTTGAAGGAGAAATGAATGTACCAGGGCGAGGTATCCCAACTGGCGACAGTATGGAATTTAACACTTTGGATGAACCGATAAAGGAAACATTTGTATGATTTTTGTTTACAATATATATAATTTTAATAAGCTTCTATCAACTTTTATAAAATTAATCACAGTAGTACAATTAATATTAATATGTTAAAAAAAAGTTACATTGTTTGATATTGTCTCACTATGTTTTTTCTTGTTTTAGCTACGGGACTTGAGAGCTGTTGGAAATAAATTTTATCATGTCTTAATTCCTAGAGAAAAAACTAGTTTATTGAAAGAATGTGAGTATCATCATTTTTTAGAGCCTGGTTTTTTTATTCATAGACATAGCCAATAACTGTTTATTACATTGTTATTACTTGGTTTGGGATGCCTGAGAAGTGAAATATTTTTTAGATTAAAATGTGGTAAAGAGATGTTTAAAAATATTTTAGGGGATCTATGGGGTCCTTTGCTATTGTGCACTTTTATGGCAACTGTACTTCAAGGATCAGAAAGAGCTGATAACACAAATGATGGTGGCCCAGAATTTGCTGAAGTTTTTGTATTGGTATGGATTGGAGCAGCTGTTGTCACTTTTAACTCAAAATTACTGGGAGGAAACATGTATGTAATCATTTATAGTTAGCTTTGAGTTTTATTAAATTTTAAGGCAATTTGTGTTTTGTGGAGTCATAGCCCCTCGGAGGAATCTCATCCCTGCTCCTAGTACAACAAAGAGTGTAGTTGAGTTGTGCCATTCAACATACAATATATTTAAATGTTGGATTAAATGTGGAATATTGAGTGTTTTCATACTTAGGTTTCACTCTGCCTAACTTATACAGAAAAAAAAAAGAAAGGTACTGAGTATTAAATTGCAGAACTCAGACTGCTCTTTGCCTACAATTGCAGAGAAATGAAAATAATTCATATATCATAAAAAAACTATGAGCTAAAAAAAGCAACATTATTCAAATATTGTTTATATTTTCAGATCATTCTTCCAATCGGTTTGTGTGCTAGGCTACTGCTTGTTCCCCATAGCTCTGGCCCTAGTTATCTGCAGAATGATATTGTTCACCACTCAGAATGCATTTTTATTCTTCCTTCGTCTAGTCATATCAATGTTTGGCTTTGCTTGGGCTACATTTGGTAAGATTTTTTTTCTTAGAGGCCATCCATAAATAAGTTATGTATGTTAAGGTGATACATTTTAATCCATACCGTATTATGTGTGACATAGTTACAAATAGATACCAATAACATAAACACTTACTACTACAAAATACCATTAAACATTTTCATTCTGGCACTTTTCATTCACATAAAACATACCAGAACAACACGCAATGTTTTGAAAATTGGATAGTGCAAGGAGAACGAAAAGTCTTAACACTAGGTTCTCTCTTCTTACACTGCTATTCAGGATACAGTGCAAAGCAAAAAAAAGTTAATGCATTTTTTTTTATTTCAGCTGCCACAAAGTTTCTTGGAGATAGTCAGCCAGAAGGTAAAAAAGGTCTTGCAGTATTCCCAATATGTTTGTTTTATTTCATACTTTCTTGGCTTGTTGTCTCGCACAGCAATGTTTAGGTTACACATTGTGATACAAACTTTTTAGATTTATATGTGAATATATTAATATTTAATATTATTAAGTATAGGACTATATTATTATTGCGCATTGAAACCGTCCGGCGCAGCGGCACAGGTTTGACTGTAAATGAGACGTTTGTGGACTGATTCCTGCTCGGCGGATGAATAATCTTGATTTTCTCGCTCGGGTAGCAAAATAAAGCGCAGGGTTGAGTTCCTCCACTAAAAACGCTATAAAAAAATATTTTAATATTGTTATACAGCGCGGGGGGAACAGAGTGTTTCAACATTAGGTTCACTCTGCATATCCCCCTATGTTCGAGATACTGCTGGTTGCTAAAAAAACCTATAAACGCTTCACTATTAAAGAATTTTTGTAAAATTTTTAATTTCATATTGTTTTTAATGTAAAAACCTTGTCTCTATGCCATTTCTTATATATACACTGTCAACTTTAATTGCCGTGATTTATTATCAGGTTGATCAAGGTAGAAAATATCATTGGTTCAATACAGAGGTGTCATAATTTACAATCAAATCACTTCATGTGCAAAGAAAATATTTTTTTTTCACTTTTTAAAATACGATCTGGATTTATATCCATTTAAAGAATAAAGAACATTTCATAAAACAGTTCAATAAAGAACATCTTTAGACAATTATGTCTTTCTCAAACAAAAATGTAATTTTTATGGTAGAATGAAATTTTTGATACATTATGGATAGTTTTTACTTTGCTTTTATATAAAGAAAAAAAAAAGTTTATTTCACTAATGCTTTATATATATCATACACATACTTAATGTAGATGTATATTAATATATAACTAAGAAAAAAGCTAATCAATAAAGTAAATTAATGAAGTTAAGAACTTTAAACGCCTGCACTGTAAATTCAGTTTATTTAATTATGACACTTCTTTTTAACTGATGGGATACTAAACAAATTGATGTTTATAATGTATATTAAATTCAAATACAAGATGTAATTGTCAATGTTTTTGACATTCCACTAGAAAATATGTTTTCATTATTTATATTATTATTTGTTAGTGTCAAACTTTTGTATATAAATTAGTTATAATCCTTAATAAAAAACCATTTTGTCCTTTTTAACATTTTTATTGAATACATTATAAAACATAAATGTATCTAAAATATGCATATTATGGTAATTCGAGTTATTCAGTACGACAAATAGACTATTCCGGAGTCAAGTTGCCAATATTAATGAGATAATGAAATGTATTAAAAGCTCAATATATTTTTTTTCTTACATGTTAAAAATATAAGGCTGAGTTACTAAGGGAAAAGAGCTGTCAGATATTAAATAATAGTATGCAGTTGCCTGCTACTAAAATTTAAGTTGTTGAAGTTATAAAAACTTCAACATTTCAAGTTATCTTATAAAATTTGTAAAGGCAAATAGGCAATTAATTAAATAAAATATGAAAATATTTTAAAATATTATATTCAGCAATAATTAAAAAAATATTATAAAATATTTTCATATTTTCCCTGTTCTGCAACACTGACAAAATTTTAACAAAAATGTACACTTCTCAAACTTACTGACTAATAAAAGTAACATTTAATTCATTTTGTGCAAAAAGTATCTTTGTGCAATATTTGTATTATAATACAACATTTTAATAAATTAAATTTTATATGCACTATCTTAAACTAATTGTTATCTTCATATAGAAAATGTATGGCTGCTTGGTTTCCTTCCATACAATTGATATTATCACAATAAATATAAAACAAATATGGAAATTCAAACATTTTGATTATCTTTTCAAGTTTATATGAGTATTGATGTACAAATAACATAATATGTATTTAACCCAGTATTTATTCAAATCAGAAGAAATTCTGAAAGTTTTAAATATAGCTAATAAAATTATAATATATTTGGTATATTTTTTTGTGTACAGCCTTAAATAAAATATCACTACACTCTATCACATCAATAATGCAAAACAACATTAAAACTACATTTACTACGTTTCATTATTAAATTAATAAAGTATTTAAAATACGACATTTTGTAAGGATTTATATATTGTTTAATGTCTCTATATGGTTGTATAAATTGAATCATATGGAAGCATATAACAACAACTTCCATTTTATTCTCTAATACTACACCTGTGTCATATCGTGTTCGTCATTCCTCGGTTCTATTCCAATAACTCTTCTTCGAAAATTACTAATAACTTCCAAAGCATATTTTATTTGATTTTTCAAATAACGATTTGAGCGGACTTTGGTTTATCTGCTTCTTTATAACTCCAATCTCTATATTTCACCATTAATATTTTTAGTACTTTAACATTATTTTTGAACGATGTGGCGGTCCAGCCGCACAAATTAAATTTTGTGGCCATTTGAAGAAAACGTAAAATTTAATGTACAAAAGAAATACTTTAATAATATAAATGGCTCACTTAATTCAATCAGTACCAAAATTTTATATATTAAATTTCATTAATATAGCATACATTACACCTACATCTTCTTGAATGCTTTAAATGACGTAGGTAAAATGGCTGTGGTAGAATAAACCAGTATTATTGCCCACTAATAGTGATTTACCAATTTTAGAATAACGTTCAGCAGCAGCAGTATAATTATTTGGATGGTTCTGTGACGTATTTACAATAAAATTAGAATGGGCAAATTAGCAACCCATAAAAAAAATCATAATGGAGGTTTTTGTCCATATAAGTTATTGAAATGTTACAAATATGTCAACCTTTATTTTATTCTTTCATATTATTTTTAAAAGGTTGGCCAGCAGTTGTTGCAATGATAATATTATACTAACACACGCAATACAAAAATGTTTTGTCGAAACAAAAGAAAATGAACTTACACCGCTTTCATAATAAGTGGGCAATAGTTGTATGGTTCACCCTATCAAGAAAGTTGAAATAATTTATATAGTATCTGGTGATTCTCTTATCTCTAGATACTATATTAATTATTTAGTGGTCATGTTTGAGACTATGATATTAAAATGGCCGTGATATGAAGAGAGTTGAATTAAAATTAACTTGAATCGGATCCGCTAGATGCCTTATCGGGGGTGCGTGGGGGTGTCCTGATAGGGGATCGCGTGGGCATTGGATATGACATATGCATTTGTATAGTATCTCGGGTGATCCTTTTATTGTAGGTAAGGGAGTTAGCACGAGGTTTGCGCCGTGAGAAATGTCGCTCCACCCACTTGAGCATAGCCAGCACAGAATCAGTGGAAGACAGCCGCCTCTCTGCTGATGTTTTTGTTATATTCGATGATGCTATGCGGAATGTTGCCGCCATACCCTTGAGGGCCTGTAATAAATATATAAATAATAATGTGAAACTGTCGTGCCGTAGCTGTAAAGTATATGGCTGTGCAAGCAAAGATTGTGGCGTCGATTCCCATTTAGGGTAATGAATTATTTTCTTTTATTTTGATGGACACATTTTAGATTGGTTTCCCTTTCCTGCTGACGCTTCTCTATGTATAATAACTCTGTGGACTCGTCAAACTTAATGTCTCGAAAATTTTCAACGGAATGTCTTAACAGCAAGTCCGCTCTGCCTATTCTAAAATAAAAAATTAAATTAGCTTCACGCTATATCCCGCACACAGCAGGGTAGGCAGAGGGAACCTAGTGTTAAGACACTCTGTTCCCCACTTTCTGCCGAATTTTGGAGGCATTGCGTGTTGAGTGGCAGAACTCAACGCCGCGCTTTTCCTCGACACCAGAGCGAAGAAATGGAAATATAAATTTAAGTAAATATTTCATCTCCTCGAGTGGGGATCGAACCCACAACCAGTCGGTTTTACAGTCACACTTTGTACCACTGCGCCACGACTGGCCTCTATCTGCCTATTCTGTTATCAAAATATACATAATTCAGTTGTAGAGTAAATAGAGAAGCTCAACGTTTTCACCAAATCAGCGTTGGCGATGCGCCAGACCAATTATGTGAAAATATGCTAAGGGAGCAGATTTTTAGATATTTTAGTAAAAGTATATGTATATTTTTTATCATAAAAGGAGTAAATATAATTTTAATAGTATAAAAAATATTGTTATTAATAATTATCCTTACCAACATAGCGTCTTCGTCAGTGACGTCGTCACCTGCGTAAATAATTTTGATACGCTCGCTCCAGTCCAAACCGAATGCCGTCCTTAAAATGTAGATGGATGCACGACCTATAACAATATAATATTTAATATTTTTTGTTCTATAAATATAGTGCGATATATATATTAATAAATGTATTTAAAAATACAGATTGAGTTACAACAACAAGTGGCACAATGTAACAGTATACCTACCATATGTAATTTATTATAAAAAAATATATAATGATAAAGATAAATTTATATATAATATTTTATACAAATAATTAAGAAAAAGTGATGAAATTAAATACTTATATTTTTAAACCCATAAATTATAATTCTCGCTGAAACTGGCACTATTGCAACTGGCAGTCTTTGGTAAATAAAATTTGAATAAAAAAAAAAAAAGATTTTGGCGGGGAGTGTGTGGCATCCCAATGTTTGCATTTTAAATTATATTATAATACTTATATTATAATTATAAATGTTATAAATATAAAATTAATTCTATATAAGGTAAATAGTAAATGTATAAATTTAAAATGCACGAGAATTAAACATACAATTATTGTTCGTGTCGTTTACTTTGCTGCGTCTTATCAAATTGCTGGTAAGTTTTAAATATGTTATTAATATAAAAAAATAATTAAATGCAGATATTTTTAAAAGTTGTGAAAATATCGAAATGTTATCTATATAAGATGCTTTAATAAAAAATCGTTATACAAAATCTCTTAACTTTATTTAAAAGAGCATATTAATGATATCTAAAACTTCTAAAACGTTTTTCATGTAAAAATATAAAATAAAGGGTTTTTAGTGAGGTACATGGCATGCTACATGTTTCAATTTAATAGAATTACTAGGTTTACAGTTCGTATGTTTATATGGTTAATATCATTCGCTTCGTGCGGGATCTAAACCTGTGACCCGAGCGATAATACGTTTACGTCAATGCATTATTGGTTGTCATGAGCCGAACTAACTGATACTGGTACTGATACATTCATATTTTTTAACCGACTTGACTGACTAGGTGAACCGATTTTGTTGTTTTTTTTTATTTGAAAGCTAGTGTGTAGTTGTGTAGTCTTATTTTTTTTAGTCCATTTCTGACAATCCTATCTATGAAAAAATCACATAAGTTTTAAATTTGACGCTTAACTCAATATCACGCCAAACGATTCCGATGATACTTTTTTTGAAACGATACACTATAAGGATAGTTTGGTGAAAGTTTGGTTAGGTTCAAATTAAAGGATCCAGATTTTAGAAAAAAATTTGGCCCTTGACAACAATACCTATACCAAAATGTTACTATGCATATTGTACACATATACACATATATATATATAATTACAATTATATATATATATATATATATATATATATATATATATATATATATAGTTAGGTAATGTATATATATATATATATATAATTACAATTATATCTAATTACATTTGAAGTTTTACACACAGGACAACTACTAACTTGAGAGTTGAAAAGCAGCCTTTTAAGGTGTACCCATCACTTAAAATCGTCAAATAAATTATTAAACGAACGAAAGAAATAAAAAAAACAATTTTACATAAAGTAATACGTACATTTTGTTGAACAAAAATAATTAAAGAAGATGTAATAATTTTGAAGTCCGTGTCAAGCTAATGCTACAACAACTTATTGTATATATTGAATTACTAAGCCTGTTCGTTTCATTCGGCACTGACTTTTTAACTTATAAAATATTTTTGTTCAACAAAATCAATGTACGTTTTACTTACTTACATTATGTAATATTATTGTTTTTACTTTTTAATTTGTGTAGGTTTGTTCTGATAGTAGCTATAGTAAGTTACCCTTGTTCCACTGAACGGGCGGGCGCGCCTCGATGGCGCAGTGCGCGGGCGCGGGCGTGAACCCCGCGGCGGCGATGAGGCGTCGCGCGGTGTCCTCCAGCGCCGCGCGCTTGGCGAGCGGCGTCTCCCGGAAGTGGAATGTTAGTAGCGCACCCTTGTTCTCTACCCACGCGCCGTCTCTGCACACCTGTTGTACGGTGAACCACACTTATTTTGTAGTTAGGTAATGTTTTATTACTAGTGCTTAAACAAAAGTTAAAGCTAATAAATTTAAGCTTAACGCTGTATCTTGCTAGCTAGAGTCATAAGTAACTTTCAATCTATTGTTAGGTTGCACTCCATTTACACGCACATAGAACGTATTTATCGTGACACAATCAACGTTTTTATCCTTGTATTTAGGATTTCTAAAAGTGGGTATTTCAGTCTATCTATCCAGTTTTTGCCTAAATTTATTTGCTTTTCGATTTCAAATTCCGAATATTCTAGACTGAATATTCTGGCTATGACAAAAGTAATTGAAAAATGATTATGACAATAACAAAAATATGTTATTATACCTGTTCTTGCAAAGACTTCAATAGTTCTACAACTTTATCTTGCAACTCCATGGGCATAGGATGGACAAATTTGCTTCCATCAGGGTGTAAAATTTCTAAGCCATGGTTACCGGCGTAAGTAATGCCTTCAATTCCAACCTGAAAATGAAATATTTAAATTAAACCAATAGTATAGAAGTAAGTGAGTAATAAGAATATATACTTGGTCTGGCCATTAATACTGTTACAATTAAAAATATACAAAATATTCCTTTTTTTATTTTGATTTGTCATTTTTATACGTTTGTTCACGTTCGTTGTACGTTTTTTATTCGCGTCAATTTATTGTAAATTATGTGGTGGAGCCAAAAATAATTCTTAAATCATACATACGCTTGGTATTAATTAAGTGATTGTTTACCGGGCAAGCAGAGGAGGTTTGATGGTACCTACCACGAAACTGACGGAGATGAAAATAACACCTAGAACCTTGTCGTGTATTATAAAAAATGACTTAGGACTTGCAGCCTGTAAGAAGAGCAAAAGCAGCAAGTCTATCAAGATACCATTCTTGAGAAGGTAGTAAAGCTCGTTACCAACACCACATTCAATAACTAAGAATGATCATTTTAACAAGAATCCAATTTTTGTTAGAAAGGAACGGTTCGTACTTCATCAGAGCTGAAGATTGGCCGACATCTAGTTCTAATCTTAATTTAATGGATTATGATTTATGGTCAGTTTTAGAAAGTAAATATTACTCTTAACACCATGATAATTTGGAGTCCCCGAAATTATCCATACGATTGATAGTAAAGAATTTTCCTTTAGAAAGAGTGTATGCTACTATTGATAACTGGCCTCAAGATTTAAGGAACTGTACTGCAGCCAATCGAGAGCATTTGAAATAAGTTTTATATATTTTTAATGATTTGATACTAAAGTTACGCTCGCGCAGTTTGTACGATTTTTCCCCGCGTTCGCGGAATCGTGCACTTGTTTCAACTTATTATTTGTTATTTATACTATTGACACGTCATAGCAGACGTTAGATGATAAAGTGAATGTCGATTGATAACGCTGAACCTTTTTTTTGGAAAAGACAAGGTAAACAAGCGTACGGGTCACGGGTAAGTGATAAATAGAAGGGCATACGGCCCCATGTAACACCAGGGAAGTTACAGGAACATTGCCGGGTCAGATAGACGAGCCTTTTAAAAGTTACGATTTCTCGAAACATTTCACGATTGCGTAGAACATGGATGGAAATTTCTACAAAACCGCACAGTAGCAAAGTGTCAGTTATCTAGATGGTGATGAAATCATGTAACAAATATGTATGGCTGAATGAATACCTACAATTAGGTTATTTCAATGTCCATGCACCCTAATTAGTTAGGAAAAATCTTTCTCCTTCTCTTACAGAAGACGGTTATAAATTCATTTGAGCGTGGAAGGAACACAAAACCAGTATGCAAGGTAAATACGAGTAAGCTGTAAACACAATGACGTTCGGTCCGGCCTCTAGAACTATTACGCAACACTCGACAAAGATATCAAGACCGGGTTAGAGCTGGATATTGACACGTAAAGTTTACTAAAATATTTTTATTCTACAAGATAACAACGGTCAAAGTGTAGAGATAATATTTATTATTGCAAACTGCCATGCCTTTATCTTCTAAGTATTCCTGCACTCCGATTTCCATGAATGAACTAAATTAATAAGATGTGACTCTGTAGATAAAACATACATTCAACATTAGAATAAAACATAGTAAAAACGGTCGAGTGCGAGTCGGTTTCACCCACCGAAGGCTTCGTACCAATTTCATGATTGTAGGTCCACAGGATCTATTTTTTTGGGTTTCTTCTTTTAGTTATTTGTATTGTAAGTTAAGGCGTGAGTTCTTATTGAATTTCATAATTATAGGTTCACGAGTACCCTCTAGGTTGCATATGCATAAATGTTCGTGTCTGTTGATTGAGTCGACTTAGAGGTTTTATTATTTTGTGCTTTCTAGAGACCGTAGACCTGAATATTTGATATTAATTTTGCCTTGATACTTCTACGTGATCTTAATCTTGGCAGGCGAACAGACATCCAGATATACAATAAATGATCCTATAAGCCGTTTTTTTTGCGGTACAGAACCCTAAGAAAATATTTTGTGTCATGATTTACTTATTTAGACGGATAGATTATAAAACATACACCTACTAAACACAATTTCCTCAAAAAAGTATGTAATATTATGCATTAAGTATGTGTCTCAAAGAAAATGATTTAATTAACATACATAAGAGTTCCACCATTTAACGATCAGTTAATTTGAATAGAAAGGGAACAAAGGACATCAAAATAAATAAAGTATGTTATAATATGATTGTACAAACATAAAAATACAAGACACTGCTCTTCTATTGGACATTATGATTATTGTTACGAGTGAAATTGGTTATGCCAAATCTTAATTACTGCGAAGCAAATATAAATAAGACTGCAGTACAAGATACATCGAATTGGAGCACGACCTTATGATCTGTAAGGAATAGTAATGAGTTTATCTGAGCATAATACGACATACTTTTAAGTATATGCAATATTTTTCAATGTAACAAGGTGGTTTATTTAAATTCGAATTTCTATTCTATTGTAGGTAATCTTTTATTGACGCGTTGTTACAAATTACTTTTTATAAAATACCTTTGAGAAAAAATTGTGATAAAACAATAATCTGTTTTAAAGTAAAGGTAACATAGCCGAGTGTTATTAATTCCATTTTTCTTGTTTTTACTACAGTTTGCCTATATCTTTTTTATAGCAAACATAACAACAATACATTATAAATTAAATGCAATACTTATGATGTAAATTTTTTGTATAAGTCGATATCCTTTATGTTGGGGAAAAAGTTACCAATACATAGTATCTACTTACAAATAATGTTTGAGGTTGAATCAACAACGATAAAGTATAAATAATTAAAGTTATAGATACGAGTTCATTGTTTTGCATACATTTGGCGTAATTACCATTTTTAGTTGTATGTACGTTATCTAGCCGACCCAGATGACTGTACGTTTGGGGGCATTTACATCATTAAATAGGGCGCATCAATTTCTTTGTTATATTAGACATATTGTTTATTAATAGAGACCTTATTATTAAGTAAGCTTTATTTGTTTTTGTTTTCATCGTTTTATTTGTTGCAACTGTCTATTGTGTTTGATCGGCCATTGAAATATTTTTACTAGGTTTTTAATCATTTCGTACACGTAGTCCTTAATTTTTTTTTGAATGGCACTCTCCCAAGAATTAACGAAGTGTACAAAGAAATGCCTTTACGAGGTTTACTAAAAAGTGTTTTAGTAATATGTCATTCAAGTTAATCTTTCATTAGTTCAGAAACAATAAATTCACGGTCATGAGACATCGGCCATCGGCCAATTGAGTTATTGAACTTACCATTTCCTTAACATTATTGACGTTCCGCCCTGAAACAATGGCGATGTAGACGTCGGGCATGTTGGACAAGCGTTGCAGCGTGTGTTTGGTCTCCAACGGCAGTGTCGCGAGGTCGGGGTGCGGGGCGATGGGCGCCAGCGTGCCGTCGTAGTCCAGTAGAAGGGCTAGTTTCTGTGCATAGCCTATGTACCTGTTACATATTGGAATTGGTTTTTAATTAGAATCGTTGTTATATCTATCATGTTGATATTTTTGTTAGCAACTGAGGAAATTTTGTGATAAGCTCCACTATATGATATGCTTTAAATTTTTAGTATAAATAGGCGATCAAAATATTAAACTAATAACATTCCACTAATACATTTCCAAATTCCATGTTGGTCTATAATGTGTACAATATTCATTTGTCTAATAACATCGTGCTTCTTCATATGCACAGTGTTTCTGCATTTTTCATTGTTTCGTAAATCATATACAAACTTACTTAGAAAGGTATTCATCGAAGTCATCGATAGTAACTGGCTGCATGGACGTAGCTCCAATATCATCCGCTTCCTCTTCCAGTGAGTCCATGGCCTTGAGAAAGGCCATCATCCAGCTGTCCACGTCATTTTGCTGTTCCCGATGGCGTAAGTGGTTCATACGTACTGTGCGCTCATCTTCTGGCATTATGAGCGCTCTGAAAGAGCGTTCAAACGTGTTACTTAATTTAAAATAATTAAGTATATAAAACTAACTTTTTCTTATAACTTTTAAAAATAAAATTCTTTAACCAGTATAGCAATAATTCGCATACATTTTTCCACCTAACTTGAACTTATATAAAGACTAATAATATAGAATTACTTTTGCTAATATGAAAATCTCACCTGTGTATAACTTCAGCTGCATCATCCAGTTCATAAGGATTGCATATAAGTGCCTCGTGCATCATCTCGCCGGCGCCAGCGAAGGGAGACACGATAAGGACGCCGGGGGGCTTATTAATTTGGCAAGCGACGAATTCCTTAGCCACAAGGTTCATGCCGTCGCGTAATGGTGTAACGAGCGCTACTGCTGCGTCACGGTAAAACGCAGCCAGCTCGTCTTGACCCACGCAACCGTAAATGTACCTTGAAGTGCAGGCATTAGGTAATTAGCATGCAGTGTTTAACTTAAATATGAATGCACATATTGTGTTAAGATTGTGCTATTGTATATTTTATCTTGTATTGTGTAGCAACTACTGGTACATCGAATAAAGAAAAAAATATATATAATAGAAATAAATAACTGAAACGTTAAAATTACGCAAATACTTATGCGATGCATTATATGCATAAAATTTGGTATAATGTAAATTATGTAAAGTCGTATTTCGTAGTATTACCTAATAGGCGACCAATTTGGTGTTGTAAATCGTCCGTTAATTCTTCCAACTAGTTGATCCATTTCTTCCTTTAAATCTTGATATTCCTTTACATCTGTTCTAGAGGGTACTGATATTTGTAATAGTATCACTTTCTCAATATGCTCAGGATGTTTCTCTAGTAGCCTTTCGAATGCTTTCAGACGGTGCACCAGACCTTTAGTATAATCTAATCTATCGACTCCGAGTATCACTTTTTGGCTTGTTGACATCACCGGCTTTGCGTTTTGAGCCAGTGTTACAAATCTATCGAAGGGAACTCCTATGGGTAACGGTCGGACACAAATAGTGCGACCACCCAATTCAACTAATAGATTCTTTCTGTCAACACGACACCCTAGATTTCTTTGGCAACAATCTATGAAGTTCAAGCAGTAGTCTGTTATATGGAAGCCGACCATGTCACAACCTGGGTAACAATAAGAATATTTTAAACTGATATATAAAAAGATTGTTATTATTATCTGATGTTGTTATATATTGAAAACTGTCGTTATTTTTATCTAAAATGAAAAGCACCTCACCTAAAATGCCTTGCAAAACCTCATCAGACCATGGGAAAAGTCTGAAAATATCCCATGGTGGAAACGGAATATGTAAGAAAAATGCTAGTTTGCATTTTAATTCATCTTCTTCGGCTTTCTGACGAATCCAATTTGCTGCTAACATGAGATGATAATCATGCACCCAAATAATTGGTGGGGAATTGCCATTTTTCTCTTTACTATCTTTTAGCAATTTTAGGGCACGAATAGTTTTTTCCGCAAATTCTTCGTTAATCTTGATGTAAGCTCGCCAATGGTTTGCGATGAAAGTGGCACGATCAGGCATAGAGTGGAACAACGGCCAGAATGTTCCATTACAGCAACCATTATAGTAGCTGTCAAATAATTTTGGTTCAGCGTGAATTGCTACAATCTGTAAATACAATTTACTATTACAATTAAAAATATCATTATTATATATGTTTTTTAAAATAAAGATAGAAACACATAATTAGTCTATTTCTAGGTTATTCAGGTATAGATTTTACATAACATTGTATCATACAATTTTTTATCTACAACTATTCTCTATCTGAGACCAGTCGTGGCGTAGGGGCACAAGGTGTGACTGTTAACGCAACTGCTTGTGGGTTGAATCTCCTCTAGAGGAAATGAAATATTTATTTAAATGTATATTTTCGTTTCTTCGCTCTGGCGCGAAAAGTGGGGCATGGAGTGTCTTAACACTAGGTGCCCACTGCCTACCCTTCTGTGCGGGGTACAGTGTGAAGCTGAAAAAAAAATCTCTTTTAACACAAGACTTAAAAATACAAAACATGTAAAACTTGTTGGGATTCTTTGCTTATTTGTAAATAAAAATAAACACTATATAATGTCATATGACAATCACTAGTAAGTGTTAGGAAAAATTACACAAATGCAACTCAAGGATTGTTTTATTCTATGATAACCATCATATCATTATGCTACAATGTCATTTTATGTTGTCCATGCGGTAACTGTTCACTACAAAAACATATTGGTATTATTCTAATACTATATACAGTGTTGCAATTATTATATAACGTATTTACGTATATACACCTAACTAGTATCTGAGATTGGTTAAGAATTGAGTTCGGTGATAATTTTTTTTCTCCATAAAGAGAAGAAGACACATTCGTATTATAGAATATTCATTTATAATTATGTTAACTTTATTAGGCGTTTTATATTAAGTACACTTTATTAAAAAAAAATCAAGAGCTACTTATTATTAAATTGAAATAATAAGATTTAATTTTTTTGCTGAAACCTTAACTGTGGTCTTTTAAACATACTTATCTGATAATAGTCTGTGTAATTATCACTTCTTACAGTTTTTCCGTATTGCTATATTGAGTTGCATTTACGTGGCGTGGAAAAATACAGCAGTACAAAACTTTTCAAAGTATTATAAAAATATAAGTTTTAATAGAAGTATAGATTAATTAGGTACAAATTTTGATTAAGTTAAGTAGGAATTTTAGTATTTAAAAGTTGAGGTCTCTGACCCCGCTAAATATGGGACAAGTGCGGCAGTAAACTATTTTAATAATTTTATTAATTTTTAAAATACATCAACAGCCTGTTCTCGTCTATGGCATGCCACTGTATAAAAAATGTACAAAAAAACTAAAAAAACGTGAGTGATTGACAGACGTTTAACAGTTGGGACTTATTTTTTAACAGATTAAATCTTTACAAAGAACTCTGTAAAATTAGTTTAATTTGTTAATTTTAATTATGTATTTGGCTTACTTATTTCAGTTTTATGCAGTCGGGTTTAGTTTATTTTCATAACTATTTAAATTTTCAATTGCCGATTTATAAGATCGACAGTTATATAAGGACTGCTATGATAATAAAATATAAATGAATAATTATTATATTCGGTCAATAGCTTTATAATATATACCTATAATGTAATAGTCCATTAGGAAATATTAGCTTAATGTCGTTATTTTCTATAGCCGTAGTAGTAAATATGTCATTTGTTTGATTAAATTTATTTATTAAATCTAATATCTATCGGTGTTTGGTTTAATCTAAAAAACAGGAAAACTTCCTACTACTACAACTAGCTTCACGCTTTATCTCTAGCGGGGTAATTAAAGAGAACGGAGCGCCAAACGCTACGGTCTCTACATGCCTCTTTCGTCTCGTCCACTGTCATCAACCTCTTCATACATGCTCTCCGGTGGGTCCTCATGCTTTTTACGTGATCTCCCTCCAGTTTTTGTGATACTATGTTTTCGAAGGTCATTTGAGGTCTACCCCTACTTCTCGTACCATCTCGTCAATGCATCTAAGGCTCTGTTAACCCTGTTACCGGCAGCAATACGCCTTTCCACATCCATCTCGTACCTTCCATCTCTACTGAACAAACTTTCCAAGTATATCACTTCATTCACTTGTTGTAAAGCAATGTACCTATGCGTTAAATTAACTAATTACCAAAAGGAATGTCGGGCGTTTCCTTTCGTTTCCTAGGTTATGATAGTAAACTACTATAAAAATAAAGAAAAATCCGAATCAGAAGACCCTACATCATCCATCATATAATATAATAATAATATTTATGAAATTTATATTTAGTTGTGTACGAATAAGAATAACTTAAATTGGTAATAACTGCATTAAATTAAACTCCCGCCTTGTAGTCGTCCTTTCATATAATAATGCAAATAATTTTCACAAACAAATAAAATAATAACATAATATTTAACAAGGACCAAACATAAAATAAATGAGTAAAGAGAAAAATTCAGGAAAACTACTTTGGATATATTGAGCACGCAGTACATTATTAATAATATTTAAGTTCATAATAATAATTAAAGTTTATATAATATATTCATAATTACAAGAAATGAAGAATTAAATTAATTAATACCAACATAAAATATGAACAAAAATATATTTTTCTTCGATTATCTGATACAGGTTAATAGTTGTAAGTTTATCTTAGATATATTTTCACAAACAATAATAAGTTATTATGTAAGTTTATGTAAATTGTAAACATGTAATTATTTGTATCGTATTGTCATGTCGCCCACGAGCGCGCAAGGTCAGACAACTATTCTAATAGCGTCAAGTACTCAGCGGAGTGAGCTTCTGTTCTATAATTTTACCAACGATTGTACCCTTTACTTAAATTATTTAGCAATTCTTTAGTAAAACAAAGTAACGTATAAATATAAGTTTTTACTATGATTATGTTTGCAATCATACATTATATGATTAGGATTTTAAGAAAAAAGATCTTATTGAAAAATTTACATTTACTATATTTTAATTATGTGTGTTGTTCCTTTAGTTTTGAATTCATTTATTACGTATATATTTAATATTTTAACATAAGTTGGTATTTCCATCGATGAATGCGCAAATATACCTAATTCAATTTAAGTTAGTTAAATGCCTACGTATTTTACATAAATTGTAATTCACAATTTTTTTCATAAGTAAATATTTTTTTAAGATTTTATAGTCTGATATCAATTCATAATCACTAACGAGAGCACAAATTAAGTTTGCAAATGCTTCTACGTTGTACTTTAAACTCTGTGCAACAATGACAATACTTAAACCTTCTTTTTCTCTTTTCTTTCTTTGAATTATTAGTTAGAAATATAAATTAATAATAATATGAATAAATCCTACAATAATTTAAAGCAAATTGCAAACATTTCCCAAGTAGAAATAATAAGGCAATTATTATCATATATAAATTTTCTTGTTATAGTTAGGTCAGCTTTTGTACATGCTGCGCATATAATCTGAACGTTTTGGTCTCAGTGGTACACCGCTATAATCACAAAATATACAAAACAATAACGTTGGTTTTTTTAAATTGAGGTCGTCGTGGCACAGGGGCACAAGCGTGCGACTGTAAACACGACGGTTGTGGGTTCGGTGCCTAATCGAAGGAATAAAATATTTAATAATATTTTCATTTCCTCGCTCTGGTTCAATTTCCGCCTCCACAACCAATTCCACAAAAATTCTGCAAAAACTTTGGGATAAAAGTATCTTAATATTAAAAGACGGTATTAACACTCGGTTCTCATATTCCGCCTGCCTATCTTGCTATGTTTGGGATACAGATTGAAGCTAAAAAACAATTAAATTAAATTATATTTTTTTGTTATTATGATCTTTTTTTTTGTTTAATAATAAAACAGCTTCAAAAGTTTTGATCTAAAGCGGTATTAATGCCATAATTATGATGAAGAATGCCATAAGCATGATGTTAACTACTACGTCGCTGGACTCGATCACCCTACATACAATTTTTAAAGTAAACGGAATAAATAAAGATGAAAATGAAAACAACCACCTTGCCTCATTAACATGTTCCATACATGTGTCAAATGTGAATAATAAACAAAATATAAGTTATTCACCTTATTAGATAACAGTCCAGCGGTAGGGGTCTTGTCGTTCGGATCTGGTTCAGGAATCTTCTCATTTGCATTGTCTAAATGAATGCCGGGCCAGCCTACCCAGATGCCGCTACCTCGAATTACCACTGGTGCCACAGCCGTAACAAGACCACCGGCGCTAAAATTAAAAGCTTTATTATACTAAAAAGGACTACATAAAATATATGAAATATTCACAGGCAATTCACACACTACTATCCAAACTCCCTGTTTGCTGAAAATATTCCTCAAACAGAAGTGGCATTCTATATTAACACATCACCGTTCTCAACGTTTAGTCTAATTCGTGAGATATTGTGTAATGAGTAACGAAACTCATCTCGTTAACAGAGCGAAAAAATTAAAATTATTTAATATTTCCATTCTCAAGTGGGAATCAAACCCATAACCGTCGCGTTTACAATCCACTAACGGCCTAAATATTTAACTAATTTACCATTGACTACTACCATAAGTAAATACTGTTATTCTTATGGTGATTTTATTCTTTTAGGTGAAAAATGTATTTCTACGTGTAATTATAATGAATGCGCAAACTTTAGTTTTAAGTTGAAATTTATCATTGCAACTAAAATTTTTTTTAATTGAAAATAGAAATTTATATTTTCAAGCTTTTGTTCGGTGTAGAAGTAGATATTTCTTAACGTTACTTTCTCCTGGCTGGCACTGGCAAACATAAAAAAAGTTAACAAATATAGAATCTCCTCCTTTTAAAAAAAAGAAGACGGTTAAAAATACTAACAGCAAAAACATAGCGGTCGCTTTTTCCTCCGTCTAATAATTTAAAATTTTATGACAAATGACCTTTATACATTAGAAATATTTAGTTTCTTTTACATATAAGTTGTTATTAAGTTAATAGAGACTATAATAATAATAACAAAAACGCCGAAAATAGAATAAAAAATATTTGTAAAACTGAAGAATTGACGATTACTATATGTGTTGTCTGTATTTGAATAAAAAATATATCGAAAGATATTGACAGACAGATAATAATGAAAATTCTCACGCAAATAGTACCTTGCCTATAGGTCTCTATAAATATATATATATATATATATATATATATATATATATATATATATATATATATATATATACATAATTATTATTTGCTGGGAAGTAGGTATACACTATCGCACTATCAATATTTGATAGTACGCTGGTCGTAATAATTAATGTGGTTTACCTAACGTATGTTATACAAATGATAGATATCTATAGGTGGTTATATAGATAGTTTAAAGAATATGTGTTTCCGTATTTTAATTATTCACATATCAATCAGCTTCACGCTGTATCTCGCAAACAGCACGATAGGTAGAGGGAACCTTGTGGTTAAGATCCGTTCCTTACTTTCCGACAATTCCGAAGACATTAGAACACGAGGCCGCGCTTTGCCTCGACACAAGAGCGAACAATGAGATGTGTGTCTTAACACTAAATTCCCTCTGCCTATCCTGCTGTGTATCCTCTGCCTATACAGCGTGAAACTGATTGATTGATTAAACTTTATTGGTTAGATATTAGTTGGACGTTTCGCTATTGGGACGTAAAACAAAAAGCAATTGGAGATCGATCGATTCAGACTCAAGATATAAATTGAAAATGTTATACGTTTAAAGTTAAAAAAATAATGTTATTTGATAAAATAATACTATGTTATAGTAGTACTTAATATTAATTATATACTATACAATACACATGATATATAAAGAACATTCGCATTCAACTATTAATATATCTATTATCGATATATTGCTAATTTTTATTTTAATGGCATTTGTATATTTAAAAATATATAAAAAGATATAAATACAATGTGAAAAAGTTCACATTTAGCCTTAGAAGATGGAAAATTATGGAAAACAGTAATTGCTTCAAGGGACCGGTGATGTTGATTATCCAGTCATTATCCAGCCAAGTTGAGTGTCGTATACTTACACGAGTTAATTCATTTCCAGATAATATATTTTTTACGTGATGTATTTTATTTATACTTTGAAAAGAGACGCTGTTGAGTTTCTTGCCGGCTCTTCTCAGCAGAACTGCCTTCCGAACCGGTGGTAGCGTTTTTTTGTTTATATATTTATTCGACGATTCAAAAGAGCTTATAAGGGTCTATTTGAATAAAGAATATTTGGAATTTGAATTAGACTTACGCGGCAGTCCAGTAAGTATTCATTGAATGCCAAAAAATAGTTTTGTAAAATGTTTATAATGAAGCTTTAATTTCATAAACTTTTTATTAATTGAGAAACGTATTGTATCGAAATATTTTTTTAAATTGAATTTTAACATTTTCTCATTTTATTTTAAATCTATTTTAATATTTATTTTATTCTAGCATACAATTCGTTTTTTTGTATGTAGGTTTGCCTAAAGGTTTATATATTATAGTATTGTAAGTATATATTTTTAATATTATACTGTAAAGTATTGCATATACACTTTAATATTACCAGTTCAACATTGAAGAGGCAATGGCGTAAAACGTGACTGATGTTTTTAACCACACTGTATCTAGTCAGTGTTTGTGAATATGTACTAAAACTCTATAATTTGAAATTCTATAGTGCTTTACTGTTTACACAACACTGGCTCAAATATTTGAATGTTGCCATACAATATCAATACCATTTAAATTAAATAAAAGAATCAGTTTTCTGTATTATATTAGAATATATAGTATACATATATAGTATATATAGATACATATATAGAATTTTGATACACAACTGAGATATCTATTTTTTTGACCATGTCACGACAAGTTACGATTCTTTTGAATCAGTTTCACGCTGTATCACGCATACATCAGGGCAGGCATAGGGGATCTAGTGTTAAGACACTCCGTTCCGAATTTTTAAGATATTGCATGTTGAGTGGCGGAACGTAACGCCGGGATTTTGATTTGGTGCCAGAGCGAAGAAATGAAAATTTTTATAACAATTAAGTCCCTCGAGTAAGGATCGCACCCACAACCGTCGCTTTACGTTCGCAAACCTAAGCCAGACTTAAGATTTTTTTGATTATTTATTAAAAAAATATACACACTGGATAACACATACTTGAATCTATTTTATACCAGTAATTAATAATTATCACATGTATCATGCATTTCATTCTTAGACTAAGCAGCTTATTAGTGATATAATGTTAATTGGTAGACATGTCTGACCTGTCGAGGCCAGTCGTGGCGGAGGGGTACTTGTGTGTGAATGTAAACCTGACTGGTTGTGGGTTCGATCATCACTTGATGAAATTAAATATTTAATATTTTCATATCTCGCTCATTTGTCAAGTCAAAGCGCGTCGTTGCGATTCGCTAGTCAACGCGCAATGCCTCCAGAATTCGGCAATATTTGGGGACCGGAGTGTCTTAACCCTCGATCTATCCTGCTGTGGGGTGGGGTGGATACAGCCTGTTATATATATATATATATATATATATATATATATATATATATATATATATAAAAAGAGAAGTCTTCTGAAAACGTAGGTAACGTTTGATAAAAATAACAATATAATTAAATGTAACCTAAGTGTAGTGCAGTCTAATTGACCACCGTAAATTTTATTACCATCAATTGTAATTTCACAAAGGTATATTACATAATACGTTATCAACTTTTCCCCTATTACTTGAGGACATTTCACTTAGAAAGATTTTCCAATCGGTGGTCTATATATGTGCATTTATATATATATATATATATATATATATATATATATATATATATATATATATATATATATATTAGACGAGTTGTGGCTGCCTTGAAGTGATCAATGCGCCGAAAATTCGGAAAACCTAATTTCAGGGCAGCCACAACACGCTGCCCATACTGTACTTACATTTAATTAATATTTCACACGTAAGCACCCGGCCATGTATCTACTACCTACTACTAACTAAATGAAATAAAAAAAAAATCTATCAAAAACAATATTATCCGCGAAATGAAAAATTATATTTAATTGATTGCTAGACGTCGACAAAATGTAGAGACGTTTGAAATCGCGGACAAAATGTTTTGAATATGTACTCTAAACTAATTGAAATATTTGTTTTTCAAATCTCAAAAACGTTGTTCATATTTTGTTGTTTTTTTTGTTAAATATGCTTTAACAAAAAAAAACTTTAAAAATTGTTTAATAACATTTATTATATTAGAACATTTTATTTGGACTATACAAGGTACATTCCTTAATCCCTTTCTTCTTCTTCTCATCTCTAGTAACTCTATCTAAATTACAAAAATTAGCTAAGAAATTAGAACATTATTTCGAATTAAATGGAACAAATCGAATAATCTTTCGGAATAAATGCATACAAAGGCGTGCCGTCACTTCAGCTACCGCTATTTTTAGGTTTTATTTTTAGGTAAATATTGACTTTTCATTTAATTCGTATTAACCTTGTGTTCGAAAGTATTGAAACTTCTGAGAAGATGAACGTATGTGTGAAAAATAATACTTTTTATTACAAACTTAAAAATATAGATTTAATTCTCACGTATCAGGCTTTAAATCTTGATCGTGCAATAATAGTTTGATAAAAAGTTCACGTAAAACATGGCACAGGCGTCCTGTTATAAAGTTATTGTAAATTTTTAACCCACTTAGGGTTAAAATTATAACATTTTTTGACATTGTCCAAGACATTCAAATTGATGATTGGATTGCCTTAATTTTGAATAATAATTATTTATTTTTTTACTAAAACTAACTATTTTATATATCAAAACATTTTTTTTGGAAAATATAAAAGTTCTACGTAGGCAGCTTTATATAATATATTGATTTTGTCCCGACCTTCGCTCCTGTTGAAATGTCCGAGTGAGCTTTACCAATGCGTCTAAGTACTTGTATACTATAGGTATACAGTATCAATAACTGTTTGTGGTACACGACGCACCTATTATATTTGGAAGCATTCAATAAGTAACGAGTTGCTGATATAAATATGCATATGTTATGTCAAGCAAAGATTTTTAAAATTTTCGTGTATCAGAAATTATATCAAATTAAGTAATAATATTCAATTAAGCATAGAGAGAGAGTGACTGGGGGAGAAAGAGAGAAATCTTCAAAATTTATTTATGGACCAACTTGTTTATTTATAAACAAATCATCATTATTTCTAAAATAATCTACATAAGTAATGTTTAATAATTTTTATAATATTAACTACACATCAAAACAACTGATATGCATATATAACATGTTCCTACAAATATTTCTTGGCTTCATAGTCGAGGTCTGTTTAATTAATATTTGTTTAACAATACGTTTATCAGATAAAATCTATGGAACACTAACTTTTCCATGACTTCTTCACTTTATTACTCAATACGAGTTTATGTTATTGCACTCTAATCCTTGATATGATAAAAGACACTAATTATGCTCGTCTATTTTATATTAGAACTAAATTGCCTCTTAATTTATTATTGATGAAATGATGACTAACAGCCATTGGCCGTACGTTATACGTAACGTGACCAGAGGTTCCGTTTTGAGTGGGACTGTCCAATTTTTCACGGTGTCCCCAAACATGCCAAGGTACGTACAAATGTCATGTTATTCAGAATGGCGTGTAAATTTGATCAGTCGAAACAAGTTTCTCCGCGATTGTCCGCAATACGCTATTTTTAAAAAACGGAGAGAAAGATTTAAAGTATTTATTTAAGTGTCAATTTTTCCATGAAAAAACAAAAGCACAATGTCCCGTTTTGAGCTGACCGAAGAATGGTCACGTTAGTTATAAGCTGGGTGTATTTAGCTGCACGGTCTTCGTGAAGTTTCCCGAAATATGTTTAGGGAAAAGCAGGGGATCCCGAAAGACGTGAAAGTACGGGCTTCAACTTTAGAGGAGGGCCAACTTCAAGGCGACCACGACTCGTCGACCGTATTATAGATGTAGGTGTGATTTAAAAATATTTCATTTAAAATTATCGTATTAAAGTTATTTTTATAATATAACTAAATCAAATCCATCAAGTAATATATAATTAAATGCTTAAATTAGTTATACGTTTTTATATATTATAAATGAATTAAAAAGGAACCGGTCTTTTTATGCAAACGTTAATTCACAGGATACACTCTACCATGCCATTCAAGATTGATTACAAACACTTTAGTCCGGCAAAAGTTATTTATAAAATAATAAAAGCCTTTTATATTATAAAAATATTTTATAACATGTTCTACAAATCTTACCTGGCCTTTCTTTCTAATTCACCGGTTTTCTCATTTCTTTTCAGTATAAAAGGTAGTCTGTTAGAAACCACAATCATGCTTCCTTTGCTGTTGCACGTCGCCCGACTGACAGTGACACTGACACTGTTTTGCGTTGCACTCATGTTGTTAATACCGTCCAGTTCGTGACCAATCGAATAAGAGTAGACGCGCGTGCGCGTAAAATGGAGGGATATTTAAATAAGTTAACACTTTTAAATGTATGTCATCGCAATCGATGTTTAATATGTTGTGATCAGAGCGGCATAAATGATTAACATCATCCGCGGAGCTCGAAAACGTACTGTATCTTTCGTGAGCGGCAGTTGCCTTTATAGATTTAGACGACGCACAGGGGTGAACTACTTACGTGTCTGAGTCGAAGGTCTGAGAAGCCGCCGTGGGGTTATCAAACACGACCCACCGAGGGTTGTCTCGATGTCTGAATACAATTTTTTTATGAGTTCAATTACTGTTCTATCATTATTGTGCTATGAGTGTGCTAATGTTTTTTTCTATCTCAATATTAGGTATATTTAAATTTAACTTTATATTAAAAAAAATGACATAAACCATATAAAAAATAGATCGTATAATATTCCTTAAAAAAATATATCCCTTTCCCTTCACGACGACAATAAATCCTAACTCGATAATTGTTTAAGTTATCATTTTGAAATTCAAGAAATTGGTGTTCCTGATTTATTGTTCGTACAAATATTACATTTTAAATTCCGTATAAGTATAGACACATACATGTGTACATATGTACATGACATTAATTATATACACTCGTGCTCAGCTTTTATAGATAAAACTAATAACAGAAAATTGCGTTCCTTTAATTGTTTTTGTGAATACGGGGACAGGGACAGAGGTTTTTAAAATCAGATATTTTTCTCGGGGTCCGCCGTGGCGCGCTGGCACAGGTGTGTGACTGTTACCGTAATGGTTGTGGGATCGATCCCGGCTCGAGGATATAAAATTTTATTTTAATTTATACTTTATTAAATAATTAAAAGAGTATCTGTATACCTTACAGTAATATGAATATGAATTTGTGATTTTGAAAATTTTAGTGTGAATGTCTGCTTTGAATTCAGTCGCTTCGCAAGTGGTTGACAAGACAAAACCTGAGCAGTGGCTTTTTTATTGGTATTATTAATATTTGTTGTTATTATTATTACAATTTTATGGTTAATAAAATTTTTGATAAGTTATGACAGTTCGTCGTGTGGAAGAATATCCAGCTATAAATCATCGAAACGAAAATCATAATTACATGTTCCTAAAGCAGCTGTTAGCGTGCAGACTGCAAGAGAGATCCGAAAGTATGAGACGTCCAAGCCTTTAGGCCTTAAAGAGAAAAAGTAAAATTCATGGCCCAAAAATCTAAGCGTTTACTGTGCTTTGATGGACTTGGAAAATGCCTTTGAAGGGTTGTAAGAAATAAATTATGTAAGACACTGACCCGTTACAATATGAGCAGACTCTTGCTACAGGCTGTAAAGTCTCTTCATATATCACTTAATGCTCATAGCTCAATGCGAGTTGCAGGCAAAATTATAGGTCACAAGTAGATGCTAGCTAAAAAAATTCATAGTTCTAGGTTAACCTACTTCTCTAACTAACTAAACTAACGGAACTATCGTACTAATTTTGATTCCCTTTATATTGTCGAAGTACGCGTTTTTTGCGACATAAACGGTCATTTTTTTTTAAAGTTTAAATGTAGAAATATGAATATATCAGGAAATCATGGGACCGTATATCTGATTGTATGGTTTGAATTTCAACTTGATATCTCCAAGCGTCCCTGAAATAAATGCTCTTGACAGATAGACATATAAACGTACAGACGGACAACAAAGTGTACTTATAAACCATTATAAGATAACCTTTTTTTCTTTAAAGGTACGGAACCCTAAAAGGGAGTGTTAAAATAATGATCTAAGCCTCAATGCGAATTTTTCCACACTGATATACTCACGTACTTTGGTACAGGGATAGGGTTTATTGCACATAAAGAGTAAACTATCAAATGTAGGAACATCAAAAATCTGAAGTAGAGCTCAGCCAAGCTATTATAGATATCGACATACTTTGCAAAATTTATTCAGCCTGGTGGTAAACATTAAGAGAATATTTATTTATGAGTAGACATTATTATTATATTATTTATTTATGAGTGGTCAGTAAAAAAAATATTTCTTCTTTAGCCTCTAAATATTAATATTAACCACCGCTTAAGAACATTGATCAATTCACTACCTGTACTTGACAATATTAAAAAAAATACTGGTGAATAATGCAAGCAGTCTCAGAATAACAATTATTTACTGTTTGTATATTACATATATACGATTCAAGCACATTTTTAACATCTTCCCATTGAGCTAGTCTTTATTTTCAGAGATTATTTTCCACAAATACCAGTAGAAAAAAAAATAAACTTACTTCTGAAAAAAAAATCATCAGTATTTTTTTACAACAGCCTTTGAAAGTAGTTAAAATAAAATTTAATTTAAAAATTTAAAGTAACAATTTTTTTTCATCTTCTTTCCAATTTTTTTTGTGGAATAACACTTTAAAAATGTTAAAAATATAGTTATTATTTTATATTAAAAAATATTTATATTTTTATTATTTTATTAATTTATCATTACGACATTAAAGATACAAATGTATATCCAGCAGATGGTGTTGGATGTAAAATAATTAACGATTGCTCAGCTTTGGCATAGTCCAACAATAGGTAAGCGCCAATACTCTTGGGGCTTACTTTTTTAGCCGAGGTGGTTAATTTTTTTTTAAATTTAGAACTTTCACGATTTTACCGAATAGAAATATTTGTGTAATAAATTTAATTAATTACAATAAATTATTCTAGCGGTTATAATAATTTTGGAGTGCGTACTTACAATCGGCCTCCTCTTCCTACGCTCATATCAATTGGCATACAAATATAAAAATTATGAAATGTTCTAGACATTCGATTTCCTCAGACCGTTAAAAGCCAAAGCTAAACTATATAAAATAATGAAAAATTAAAGCGGCTATACCTACTCGTATGCTTATTATAATATTACAACTAAGTAGTGGTACTAAAACTACAATCAATAAATGATTCGTTTGCTTTGCGTTTAATTCCAAACTGTAAAATCGTGTATATTTTATAGCATCATTAATATACTTTATTAGATTCACGCTGTATCCCGCACAGAGCAGAGTAGGTAGAGGGAAACTGGGAACCTAGTGTAACAACAACAACACTCCGTTCTCATTAAGACACTTCCGTTCTTCACATACCACTGAATTCAGGAGGCATTGCGTGTTTGAAGTGGTTGAACTCAACGCCGCGATTTGCTTCGTTGCCAGGGCGAGGAAATGAAAATATTAAATATTTCACTTCCTCGAGTGGGAATTGAAGCCACCAACCTGTCGCGCTTACACTCGTACGTTTGTGTCTCTGCGCCATGATTGGTCTCATTATTTAATAAGTTATAGCAAAGTTACAATCATACACAAAAAGTGTGATTTCACATTATAACCCCGTGGTCGTATTTAACAATATATATTTTGACTATAAATTTAACAAATATGTGAAATAGAAAAAATGAACATTTGCAACCCTTTTTCTACATAAATGTTCAGCGACACATTTCCTTAGTAATTTTTTAGAGTGGAACAGTATTACTTTTCCATGTATTTTGATTTATTTAAAGAAAATAGTCATGTGTTTTCTGCAATGAAAAGTGAGTGCAACATCTTTTTTTTTTATTTATTTCGTATACATTTTATTTAAGACGAAAACAAAAATATTAGTCCTGCAATAACTATTAACAATAACGTAACATTTATTACTATTACAGCTTAATATATTTATATAAAATTGCAGCCAATGGTCTTCATTGGCTGCAATTCAGTCCTTTAAACGTTGAGGCCGGTTATCAATAGCAGCATGTACTCTTTCTACGGAAAAGACTTCACTGCCAATCGTATGGATTGTTTTAGGGACTCTAAAGTATCCCGGCGTTAAGAGCAAGCTTTACTCTGTAAGTGACCAAAAATTATAATCCTAGTGTATCATAAGATCAGGACTAGATGGCGGCAGTCTTCAGTTCTTATAAAGTCCAGAACGTTTGTTTCTAACAAAGTTTGGGTGAATCGAACTTTAGGACCCGGCGCCGAGTCTTGCTGAAAGGACGTTCTCCCTCATGGCGTTAGTCTGCTCTCCTGCTTAATCTAATCCACTTTGCACGATCTGTAACATCCTGGGTGGTTAGAAAATTGGCTCTCATTTTCTGCATTACGACATCCAATCAGTGCTTACTTGGGGGTCCAGTTTGAGGTCTAGCTCCAGGTATAGACATAGCAAGGCACTTCAATCCGACAAAGTTCCTAGGCTGGCATGCAACCTGGTCATTCCATCTCAGGCAATGCTAAGAGACTATCTCGAATGAATGTGTTACGAATGCGGTCAGATCGCGTTAGGCCGCACATCTATCTAAGGATCCAAGGCTAGCTCAGGCTCCTATAAAAATAGTGCTTGAGTCCGGCCACCCATGCTATATATTCGATCTTCCACACATTTAGTTCTCACGCGTACTTTTCCAGAGGTTCACTTTACGTTCCAGCATCATTCGGTTCTCGTCAAGGAGTGCTATGACATCGACGTACATCTTCAGTCATGGAGGCTGATCCTAGATGTGGCCAAGCGGGGCCCTGGTGAACCCCTACTGTAATCTGGAAGGGTTTAGTGTGGTATTTCATCGTTTTTTGTTTGACGATTATATTGAAACTTACGAGTGATAGTTATTTCAGTTATAAAGATTACCTTTATCTCTTATAGCATGTAATTTGGATATATACTTTTCGAGAAAATGTAAAATTAAAATAAGTCGTTCTTTTTACGGCCGCAAGTTTTATCTCGAGTTCCGCGGGGGGCGCCCTTGCCGACTTCCGACATCCTCTTAAGCAGCCACGTAATGCTTGCACTTTCTCAAAATTATGAAAAATGATTAAATATATAAATTATATATTCAATCTGTTCGCGAATGCAGCATAATAAAACCTGCATTATATGTGGTATGCGGGCTATGACGGATCTGAGCCGCTAGTCTATACATACATATAAATGAAATTGGAAGGTTTGTCTGTCAATGTAACTGTGTTTTTTCAAATTCATATAGTTTTTTCATACGATAGGAGATAAAAGAAACTATTTTAAAAATTTATTTGTCTTCACGTTTATCTGGATTAATCTCTAGAGCATCTGACCTTATTGTTGTGGGGTTAACATTGAAAATTAGAGGGTATTGTGGAGCAGCACATAGGCTACGTTGTATCCGGAATTCTAGCGAGATAGAAATTTACGCGGGAAGAAAATTGCGTTTATCGCATGCGCTTACTTATTTCCTCATGTGAAATAACTAAATATAAGGCCTCCTACTATAGCTATATCGGAAAAAAATCACGAGCGCAGACTCGACAGTCGGGCTGTCCCATATTCTGAAATATATGCCGAACAACTGAAAATCGGTTTACGTACATGGGCGTGAAATGGATAGGTACTGAGGTCCTCTACCCATAGCCAGCCGTTGATCTGTCGACCACGTTAAGCCTGTATATAAGAAAATAAAATATGTGTGGCACTTTTATATGAAGGATTTTTAAAATATAAAATGCATTTTTGTATTAAATACTGATGAATTATTGAGAAAAAAATGTAGGTTGGTTAGTTTACTAAGCACCGTGACGGTCGGTATAAAATTTAATAAGAATAAATATAAAAAAATATTTAAAGATAGATATGAGACAAGTCGTGGCCAGGAGCCAGTAGTATGACTGTAAAATCGACTGGTTGTGGTTTTGATCCCTACTCGAGGAGATGAAGTATTTATTTAAATTTATATTTTACTTCTCCGCTCTGTTAACGAGGCAAAGCGCGGCGTTGAGTTTTGCTACTCAACACGCTAGGTCTCCAAAATTCGGCGGAAAGTGGGGAACGAAGTGTGTTTACTCTAGACTCCCTCTGCCCTGTTGCCTACCCTGTTGTTTGCGATTTATTTTTATTTATTTTTAAAGATAAATATATGACACATATCTTATAAACATCTAAAAACCATTTTTTGTCTTTGCTGATACAAACAGTTATTTTATAGGTACTCTATTGCCATGTAGAGTATGGTAGTCATCTTATAGTGCTGCATTTTGCATATTTTCTTCAAGTAAATCAATCTTGCTGGTTCAAATTGCTTTCTGTAAGTGATTTGGTTGGAACTGAGACTTGTAGCATTTCATCAAGACTATTGTTTGAAAAAAATGAGAGATATTGAAAGTATATAGAGAACTTGGCTTGCATTTTGTCGTCGTTGCTAGTGTCAAGATCCCTTGGTTAACATTTATGTAAAAGCTTTGGGATCCAATTGATCCGATTCTGGACAGTATTCTTACTGGAGTTCTCTAGATAGTAAAGAGAAATTTTAAAAAGATTTTTCGACTTAATCATACCAAATAGCTGTGTCAGCGTGGCATTCTCTAGATATATGATATTTATTGGTACACATATATATTCATTTGATTAAACTGGACTCTATAGGGCTAGTAGGCTCTTGACTACTTGATGTGTTATAGCTGAAATTACCAATGTTTTTATTAACCAAAGCAAATTTATCATCAAATGTTTCATGAGTAGCCATGGAAATAGTTCGCCAACAACCACCATAGTCTGTGGTCTAACATTGCATTATTCACCTAGTTCCATATAGTACACACTTTCACCATCTGAAGAAATATCTTCTAGAAGAAAATCTAGCACGTCATATTCATTTAGCATACTCAAAAAGACATTCAGCATTCTGAAAGAGTAACATATAATTACAATACGAAACACACTTATCTTAATTAAAGAATTTCAAAGTGTCTTAGTGAATTTGTGAGGTAAATAAATGACAATGCACAAATTTTTCCAATATTTATAAAAATTAACTGCCGTATTTGATTTCCAAAAGTTCTGCATAATTATTCTACATTTTACTTATACATTCATAAAAGTGTAGTATATTATCAATAGATATAGTGGAAATATATTTAAGATGTCCTCGAATAAGTGGTTAGTAAGCTACCCAACCTGAAAGAGTTAAAAAATATTGTTTGACAAAATTGCTACAATCAATAAATGAATTGGCTGAAACTTTACTTTCTAATATTCGTATGTAGATATTGTTTTTAAAATTATATTATTATTAGAAAACGCAAGTAATGCAGATTAGTAAATTAATAATTATGTAGTTCAAACGGGCGAAGCCGTGAGCGGGTTGCTAGTGTTATATACAACATGTAATTTTTAATTTTATGTGGCATCCTTCCATGTGCAAATGTTTATATCTGATTGATGTGGCTTAATTCGGTCTATTTAATACCAATACGTTGCTTGGATTTTACAAAAATTGCTAAAATTTCTAAAAAACAAACTTAATTATACCTACTGGAAATACATATTAAATAAAAAAATATTAATCACTTCAATCTTAAAAAGAGTTAAATTCCAATTTGTAAATGTACCATCAATGTACCTTATACACATAATACATAATAATATAATATTTAATATATACTACGTTATGTAATTACCCGATAACTAATTATTCTAATTATGCATTTTGCGAGTCTCCTGTAATGTTCCATGGCGCGCCGGGAGCATGTGTGCATAGCGTGCCGTGTGCATGTTGCGCACGCGCCGTGCACGTGGTCTACTCACGTACCTTACGTGACGTAACTAACTACTTCGTATGAATGAATAAGCTATTAGTACGGTTATTCGATGAAAAGTGTATGTTCAATAGTAGAAAAGCTAAAAATTACTGTTATATGATTCGAGAACATTTTTAGGGTTCCGTACTTCGAATGGAAAAAGCCCTACACCCCACCGATTTGCTGCATTTTGTAGGCAATTCGCGGCGGAATTAAAGCGTAAAGGGTAATATCCCGTGGGCCCACTGTTATGAAATTTGGCACGAACTGAGAACTACAAACAAATAAAGGAAAAATTCCGAAAAATGAAAGTTTATAGGTATTTCATAGAAAAAAAATATTACAAACTTGTATTTACAGTTCATTTCATACAAAATAAGTACCTGTAAACTTAAGTTGGTAGACTTTTATAAGTTTTACTTCCCGTTGACTTATAATCCCAAAATAGGTACAGAAGCCTCGGTGGGCGAGGCCGACTCGTACTTAACCTGTTTAAAGTTTTAACGAAAAATTTCAAATATCTACTAAACCACTGAAAATCGCTGAACATACATAATATAAGGTATGGATAAAAAAATGAAAATGAAAATAATAATCCTACGTCTAAACTGTTGAGGAATCTGATTAAATTTTTGGGGTTCCGTACTTATTAAGGAAAAAAGAAATCTTTATAAGATCACTTTGTGTCTGTCCAGAGCCTTTATCTTAGGGACGTTTGGGGATATGAAATTCAAATTTAAACCTAAACTAAACTAAAAATTAAACTAAACTTCATAACTAACTAACTTAACTAAAAATGAAAGTTTATAGGTATTTCATAGACAAATCTCTAAACTTTTAACTTAAACTCAGATCTACGGTCCCTTGATTTGCTGAAAAAATTGACTTTCTACATTTATTTAAAAACCAGATATGTTCATTTACATTGCAAATAACGCGTATTTTGCCACTGTAAAAGAAATCAAAATGAATAGGGTACTTCCGGCTGACTTTAAATTATAAAATTTGGCAGCTAGCATTTACAGGTAGTAAATCATAAAAAATTATAGCCTTCAAAGAGAGCAAAATTTGGTTTTAAAGCCGCTAGTTCAAGTAAGGTATCGGATGAAAGGGCTCTGGTTAAGGTAAGCCTGAATTTCAGGAAACCATAGCCATAAGCTATGAATATAATTTTTCCTAACGGGATGTCGCTGTATCTTGATTACTCTTAAACGATTTGCGACATTATCTATATTTTTAATTACATTCTACGCTCACAGCATCTTTTTATTTCGCTAACTATAGCCATAAGTTTTATATCGGCATATTAAAAATGGAATGGAACCTTGTAAAATCTCCTTAATTTTGAGAGCCCTTACAATATTCCAATTAAATAGATAATGTTAATACATACAATAAATAAGTAACGTACAAGCGAAAATGAATGAGTGACAACGTGACTGCGATAAAGCAATGGTAGATTGCTATATGTGATCATCGCGTTGTATTATTTTTTAAATTTACAAATTTATGAATTTAAAAATAGAAAATATTTTGTGGCTTTGAAATTAAGTTATTGCAAATATTGAAGGCCAGTCGCAAGGCGCGGAGTCACTAGTGTGTGAATGAAAACGCGACAGGTCGTGGGCTTGATTCCCACTCGATGAAATGAAATATTTAATATTTCTTTGCTCTTGTTCGAGGCAAAGCGCGGCGTCGAATTCCGTCACTCAACACGCAATGCCTCCAGGATTCGATCGAAAATGGGGAACGGAACGGAGTGTTTCAACGCAAGGTTCTCAAGTTCCCCCTGCCGATCCTACTATGTGCGGGATACATGAATAAAAAAAATAGAAATATCGACTGAAATCTCTAATTTCATTTTGAATTTTAATCATTTATTATTTTTTTAAATATTGTGGATACATTTATTTCGAAATCACAGATATATATAGAATATATAGGTTCAAAGTAAATATTTAAGTATTGTAAGTAAAAATAAGCGGTAAAGGCCACTTTAGATAAAAGAAACGCTTATAATTTGGGACTTAGAGGGTTTACAATCATTAAATAGATACAGTGAATAATTAAGATATTTAAGTTATTAAAGTTGTATGGAAGCTTTCTTTTGTAATTAGAAAATATATAATGGAGAAAATATAGGTTAAATATACCTAATCAATGCGATGTGGCAGATATTACACTGTTTTCAATAATTAATTTAATTGTTCTGACGTAAAATGTTTAATCAAAGTGTCAACAGATAAGAGGTCAATGAGACATGTCGGCGTCGTATTTTATTCTAATAGAGCTTCACAAATAATACATTTATATAATCAATTATGTCTTCCTAAATCAATATGCCTCATCATATTATATTTTTTATAGATTTATATACTTGCTCAGTATACAAGAGGAGACCTTTGTTAATCTGTAATGTATTCGATGCACGAAATACCACCAATCAAAGGTGCTTTTACCTGCTCTAGGAAGAAAGGAAAATATATAAGTGATCTGGTTAACAATAAAGAATCACATTTCTGCTCCGAAGAACTATCTTGCTAAATCTAAATGCAGTTTACAGCAATAAAGTCTCTTTTTTCCCCCTGGGATAGGAGAGATCAGAATGAAATAAAAATCGGGCTAATATCAAAAATGGGATTTTGGTAGTTTACATTGATCTCTGATAGAGGATTCCGACACCGACATCACATCCTCATAACAATCGCCAAAATTTAAATCCTGATTAAAATTAAGCCCGGCTAATGGTTTACGACTACATTCTTTACTGTCCTTTCATTCTAAAATATTTACTTAAATTTATATTTCCATTTCTTCGCCCTGGTGTCGAGGCAAAGCGCGGCGTTGAGTTCTGCCAATCAACACGCAATGCCTCCAGAATTCGGCAGAAAGTGGGGAACAGAGTGTATTAACACTAGGTTCTCTCTGTCTACCCTGCTGTGTGTGGGATACAGCGTGAAGCTGATTTAAGACAACAATCTATTTGTGATTTTTTATTTATATTTCTGTAGCTGTAATGCGACTGAAAAAAATAATAATTTTACTTTACTTAGCTTTACGCTTTATCCTTAGGGGTAGTCAGGGAGAACGGAACGCCGAACAATACGATCTCTACTTGTCCACTGTCATCATCAACTTCTTAACACATGCCCTCTGGGAGGTCCTAATGTTTTTACGTAATCTTCTTTCAGTATCTTTGATACTGTATTATCGAAGATCAAACTTTGAAATTTAAAATTTAATTAATAAAAACCAATAGATTGGTGTATTGGTGTTGCCAAAGCAACGTGTACACCACTTTATAAATATAAAAGTGAAAAAATGGTCAAATTTATGGTAGTGTATGTAATGTTTATTTTTTTCATTAAATGTACTTTATAAGACATACAGACTTTAAGTGTGCCAAATGCGCGGACGAGAAGAATGAACTTCTTCGTTTTATTTTTACACAATGAACAAATAAATACATACAAAAAAAAGTGAAAAAGCGGCCTTATCAATCAAAAAAATCTCTTCCAGGCAACCTAATCAGAAGAATCAATTTAAATAAATATTATAATCTTAAAATTATGATCGATGATCGATCAATTCTTATTGAATTCATCAATGATTATTAGATCAGCATTTATATAGAAGCTTTTCTTTAATCCTTATACTACATATACGAACGTGCGTACTATTGAATGATCTGATCCATATAGTACAGTTGACTTTTCTATATAGTGTATTGTAGCTTAGAAATAGGCCATGCAAATCATTTATCATTAACATTTACAGGAAAACCGTAACCCGCACTATCTATAATCCGCGGTTTAACTAACACTGTTAGTCAAGAGAGTGTTATTAGTTACATGGTTGTTTGAATACGTTAAATTAAAATTTGACCAAAATCTTCTTTATGTTTTTTTTTATTGAAAAAAAAAACTATAAAATCAACTGGTTGTGGGTTCGATCCCCACTATAATAAACAAATACAGCTTATAAAAAAGATAAAATAAATATAACTTTGTAATGTTTTTTTTATGAAATAGTTATATTTATTTTTCGACATTTGCTCTTTATTTTAATTGTAAGATCCTACTTTCTGCCAACTTTTGGATTACGCGGCGAATTTTATATTTGATATTATTTTCAGCTTAGTACTTCCACGTGATCTCGAGATATATAGAGACGGACAACAAAGTGATCCTGTAAGGGTTCTACTTTTACGTTTTGAGTTATGGTAAATGAATTTTAGATTGAGTGTTTCTTTATATTGTGTAGTTCTAAGTGCCGCCTAAAACTCGTTACAACGTAAATAATAAATAATATAGTACTGGCAGTAATGAAATATTGATAAATAATATAATCAGGCGTATTTGAACATTTTCAAATATCTAAAATTATGCGGGTAAATTTTGTTAAAATTTTGTTGAAAAGTGAAATAAAAACTGGATTAACTAAAAGTAAAATTGGATTAACGCAAGTTGGTACGTGTCCCCATACAAAAATGGGTATTTGTTCTTTAGCAGCATTTTTTAAAATATCAATCTTAATAATTTTCTTTTTAATAATTTAATAAATTATTAAATGTCTGATAGATTAACAGGTACATTTTTTATTATTATTTTCTTTACTCAATCTGCTTCTAATTCATGAATGTTTTTGCAAGTTGTAGGAAGTCCGAAGAAAACTGCAAAAGATAAACTGGTTAAGTGTGAGTCGGACTCGCGCACCGAAACTTCCGGACATATGACTGGACATACTCATTTTGTATGCAAGGAACTTTTCTATGAAATACCTACTTTTTTTACTTTTTGTCATTTTTCTTTTATCTGTGATAGAAAAGAAGAAGCCACGTTGTACGTTACTTTGTACCAAATTTTGAGATCCTGAGTTTACGGATAGTTGGTTTTGATTTCCTTGCGAATATCTAAAGTAAGCGTCGTAAACGGCTTTGTCTTAAGAGGCTTAGAAGCTAATTTTCATTCACAGCTTGAAGGGACAGTAGACCTGCGTATTTGAAATAAATTGTAGTTTGATACATCCACACGTTTATGAGAAAAAGAACCTTGACAGACGGAGGGACAGTAGCGACAAAATATATAGAGCACAAGAACGGCGCGAGGACATCGTTCGACTTGCGTTCGAGTGAGTACCAGATATTGATTGAATATGCTAATATTGCCTAGCGCTAAAATTCTGCAATGAAGCAACCGGCGTGCATCAGGAAAAGTTGTACTACCAGCTCCTCTCCTCTCCTCACCAACATCACAATCAGATGTTTCGAAATTATTTTAACGTCATACAAATAATTCTTACTTATTATAATATATTTTATATATGATAATGTAATTTTAAAACGACAAAATTCAAAGCCAAGTGTATAACAATATTGAATCATTAATACATTTTATGCACAGGTGTGAGCAACGTGTGATAACCTCATTCCTGTGTAATTTTTATGTAGAGCCCGTAGCGTTTGGCGCTCTGTTCTCTCTGACTACCCCGCTAGGGATAAAGCGTAAAGCTAGTAGTAGTAGTAGTAGTAGTCATTTTAACAAAACGGGATGAACGTCAATTGTATATTTGATCTTCGTTTGGATTTTTCATGAAAGTTATAATCATCTTTGTTTTTCGCCCTTTGAAAGAGTGTCGCATATATAAGAAATGACAATGGTTTGATTACTAAACTGACCATTCGTAAATGGAAAAAGAAGCTATTGAAATTATTAGTTAAGTAGTTTTAATAGAAAAATGCTGGCAAGCTTAACGCGCCAATCATATATGAACTTGCTAATATATGCTAGGTGATCAAGCTGACAACAGAGACATCAGAATCACACGTCGGTGTAGATCATATTTCATATCTATAATATTCGTACAGCAAACTTTAATATGCACTGATATTTTGGCAAAGGCAATATCACGTCAAAGTCAAACAATCGTGATTTAATCACCGACACGTCTAATTATTAACAATCAAACCTCATATTTTGGTTATTTTAATTTCTTGTTTTTTTATTTTTTTATATCTTTTTTTATCATAAGAAAGTCACCAGATTACAAATTATAGTGAAGGACGATACGAATTGTCCTTCACTGCAGTAAAAAGACATTGTTTATCTACAAATAATAACAATAATTTACTTGTCTTAATAAATACAAATATTTAAATAGATGTATTAAAGTAACAATTTTTTTCCAGAAAGGATTTAATGCCATTCGATTTATGATAAAGTTTGCAGCAAAATATTTTTAGATAGGAAGTATTGTTTGTTTGTTTATACGTTTTCCTAATAAATATATAATTTTTCTAATGGCCTAAGACCCCATTGCTTAAATCTGTAGGGATCTATTTTTCTAATGAAACTTTTATTTAAGGATGATACATGATAGCACAATAGATTACAATAGGGTTGCCTAAAAAATCCTGCCGCAATCACCTTTTATTAAAATTTTTCGTAACTCGTTTTTGGAGAAAATTGCACTCATGTTTTCTTATGTGAATCCCACATCATTTGAAAGGAAATAGCATATGGAATTTGGAAATAATGGTTGTTAGCTCTCAGTCTGCCGCAAGCCCAGGGTTACCTTATTTAAACAGGTCACTCATGAGATTTTTTAATGAATTATATATTACAAATTAAAGCTTATTTTTCTCCCAACATAATAATACGTGGTTGCCTAGAAAATAACTGCTTCAAGCAAAGGATAGACGATAAATCCATGATATTGAGTCTTTGCTAAATTTGTTTTCTAAATACTAAGACTCATTAAAATTATCATTCTAAAATAACTAAATTATCTAATTTATATTATATTAATAAATGTTAAGATATCTATATTATATATAATATTCGCAGTAATTGTCACTCTTCATTATATTAAGGAAAAATGAAGTAATTAGGTATTAATTACTTCATTTTTCCTTAATATAATGAAGAGTGACAATTACTGCGAATATTTTTTATTAATTAAGAAAGTATGGAAAATTACATTTCAATAAACACTCTCTCTCTCTCTCTTCGTCCTCTGCTGGTTTGCTTGGACAACGGTTTTTTTTTATCTGTATATAATCGTTGTTATATTTTAATACGGCAGCCTAAAACTGGCAACCATTTTTCCAATTCCTTTTGCGATTTCCTTTCAAAAAATGTCGGAATCACATAAAAAACATGCAGTGTGAGTGCACTTATTTTCTTTTCTCCAAATACGAATTATGAAAAAATTAAATCAAAAGGTGATTGCGGCAGGATTCTTCTAGACAATGGGGTCATTGTAAGCTATTCTACTATCAAATATAAGTTTCATTAGAAAAACAGATCCGCACAGATTTAGGCAATGGGATCTCGACCTATAAGTGTGGAAAAATAACTTTAAAAGTGATAAAAAATGGATTTTTATTTGTTGTAATTATTGTGTATGAATTGTTAAATATTTTATTACTAGCGTTATATAATATTTACATGTCAATTATGACTAAAAATATGGCAAGCACAGCTTTAAGGAATTTTTATCATGAAATTATTTCTTTTATAATTGTGATTCACGTAAAGTGAAAAACTGATTACAAATGACAAACTAAAAACTGTGTGTTGCCTTTCGTTCGATTTTAATATTAAAATGCCTGCCATATCAATAATATCGCAATATTTTTTAAAGAACTATATGTACATAAGAGTTAATTTCGTTTGGCAGTGTGCAAAGACCTCTATCTATATTTAGGTTAGAGAATTTAATTCATAAGGACGTGCACTCGTGTGTTTACAATCATTTTATAAATGAACCGCAGCCGCAGTGGTTTATCCTACAGTGTCGGAATTGTAATAGCGGAATGTTGAAAAGTGGCGAGCTCTTATTGACCATCAGACTATGGTTTTACGGTTTGGCTACTCTACATTTAATACTTCTTGCCATCATAATATTACCGATAGATATGTCAAAAGACGGGGACCCCAGAGTCAGTATGTATATACGAGTGCGGTGGAAATTAATCACATGTTGGTTTAATGTAAGTAATATATAATATCTTATTTTCTGATATTAATTACGAGTATAATATTTATTCACTTTTAAATACTAAAAGAATTGAAACATATAAATCGACATATTCAATCTATCATTCTATAACTTTCGCATGTAATGTCTTCAATCAAATTTAAGCTCTAGTTTTATTTAAAATAAAGTACAATATTCATTACATATGATCATATTACATGATTAAATAGGGCAATTATACTTTACTGAATATATCTGATAACACAAAAACATTAGCAGCTTGTGAAGAAACATACACAAAAAAAATAATTAAAACGAACACACACACAGTGGCTTCTAGAAAAAAGCACTTTAAATGGCTAAAAATTGGGCCTTGCCATACAAAAAGGGTGTGAAACGACCATCTCGATCACTTGACCACCTCTATTTGCGATTTGCCGATCATCTTAGCACGACATAGGGGAACTATGTCGTTAACAAATACGCTTTACAAATACAAAGTTTAATAATATATGATAAATGCAAAGTATTTTTTTAAATGTATATATTTTTTTATTTAGTGTGCTTGGACATAATACTGTCATTCATTTATTTGAGGTCATTGGAGAATTTTTAAATTCTCACCACATAAAATAATTCTACTCTCGTGCTGTTTTCCCTAGAAAAAAAAAACACTGTAAAAACAGTATTTTTATATTTTTTTGTTTTAGTATCAATCAATATCAAAATATTCAAATAAAAAATCAGTATTATTCTATTTCAGGATCAATGAATCAATTGTAAATTGGTAATTATTTTTCCTTTTACTTTATTACAGCTCATTATGCTGGCTTATTTTCCGATTTGTTTTTATTGTGATTGGAAAGAAAAACATGGCAAATGGACAGACAGTGGTGTGATGAGGCTTAGGAAAGTCAGGGATAATATAATGACAAGCATTTTATTTCCAGTCACTTTGGTAAGTATTAGAAATGTATATTAATACGTATTCATTCTAAAACAAAAAAAAATACATTGTTATTTTTCTTCACAGTTCTACGCTGTATGCTGTACTAATAATATATATTTTTTTTAAAATAATATTATACTAAACAATATTAAACATAATATAAATATTATATTTTATTTAGTATATATTTTTTGAGTACTGTTTATAATATGAAAAACCATGTAGGAGAGTATAAAAACATGAAATAAATTAAAACAACGATATAAAAAAAATGTAGACTATATTTGATCTTGAAATCTGGCACTCCTGAAGCCCTGATTATATATCGCTCAATAACGATACTTTACACGAGTTTCCTTCCAATAAGGGCCGTTGCCTGCAAGCAACTGCTCCCGATTGACACGATTTCATTGCTTTCATAATCTTTTTCTTCTACATCTATCTACCCTCTTTTACACGAGTTTTGCTAACAATATTTAATTAATTTTTATTTCTTAATTTTTGTAATACAATGTGTACGATTGACTTGAAGCTTAACACGCTGTAGGTACATTATGACCAGCAAATCGTTGCCGCTCTGAAGTTAACTGAAGACGGCTGCGCAAATTTGATTTTTAGGATTTTTTTTACTTTTAAATGTTTTCGTCCCGTTTGAATAGTGCGCAAAAGTCCTTAAAACCTAACTTCAAGGCTGCCACGACTTGTTGACCGTACTGTAATAAGAATTAGAGTTACGAAGGCGGAGAACTGAGTGTCCTGTTGCTACATTCTGGTTCACAATGGGAGTAGCATACCAAGGCTCATACAGTGCACGCAAATGAAGTGGTGAGCCGCCACTAGTTGATATATAATAAAACAAAATCTCGGCAACATGACGTACTGACTGACTAGCATCAGTAATTTATTCCATTTTTGACTCATAATTAGTATGCGATATGTGTATGTTGGATAGTACACCGTCTCTTTTTGTTTATGTGGTCATGGCCTTTAGTTACGTATCGTTTAAATGAATTTCCAAATAGATAACACAATGACAGTTTTGGTAAACAAAGCTAACATCTGTGTCTTTTATTTATATGATATTATTAACCTGTATTGTTTGGAAAATATCACTAATAATTATAACTCATTAATTTCAGTATAGCGACGTGACTTTCTGGATACTGTGGATAAAAGATCCGGCGCTAATAGCACCAGTGGCCATATTTACTTACTTACCACCTTTTGCGCAGCATTCTTTGCATACAGTATCGGCATTGGTGGTGCTAGCCGACCTTTTACTACTGCCGCGAAGACGTCCGCAGAACATGTGGCCAGGCATACGGTTGATGTTGGCGTTCAGTGCTCTATATGCATTTGTGTAAGCAAAGTTTTACTCTAAATTATTTCTTCAACCTGCATGTATTTTTAGGTTCCCGTACCTCGAAAATTTACATTGTTTCATAATGTCTTGTCTGTATGTCTATCCGTCCTTTAAAATCATTTATCTCAAGTTCGCGTGAAGGTATCAAGCTGAAATGAATAACAAATAGGTCTACGGTCTTTTGGGGCACAGAAAAAAATAAACTTCTAAGTCAACGCGATCAAAAGATACGAGCGTCTATACATCGTTTCTGCTGTATTTTGCTTGAAATTCGCCTCGTTATCAAAATCTATATGATACTTCGTGAACAACCTGTACGGAAATTTGGCAAACAATTGAAAACTAAAAACTATAAACAAAACAAATAGTCTAAAATATGTATATTTATAGATGTGCCATAGGAAAAAATCATCACATTTACATTTGTAGTTCATCTCATACAAAAGGTCCGAACATCCGCAAATTTAATAATAACGATCAAACTGAAATCAACTGGCACTTGTTCGATTTTAGTGCATATTTAATGTTCACATGGATGAGCTATGTCGGATTGATTTTTAGCTTGTAGCGACAACGTAAATTTAATTTGTCTGAATTTCTCCTAATCAGTTACTTAGGCGGTGTTGCTTTACTTATAAAAACGCGACTGACTTTAAAAAATCGTTATGTCAATGTATGAAATAACGATTTTTTAAAAAAATAAATACCCATATCTCTTTAATAGTTTCAGAGGTATGTATAAAATACATTTCTGAAACTATTAATGCGATTCTAATGAAACATACCGTTCCCTAAGTTGAAGTATACCTAATTTAAATTAAAGATTTCTCAGATTAAAACTAAGAATCATATCGATACGACTTTTAGTTTTAGAGAAATTCGTAGACAAACATACACTAAGCAAATTAAGCACACCTCCTTGAAAGCCTAAATGGATCATCATACATAAATATTATTCCATTCCAACAATTTTCTATACTTACATATCTAACTGATAACCTCTTTTTTTGAAGTTGGTTAAAATGTGTATCACGAACAGTAAGCTATTGCGCAAAAAGGCTATCAATGTCAAACAAAATATTACAAACGTGCGAGCAATATTGATAGTTTTAGAAGATTTTTAAGGACACAGGTTTTAAAGTTCGAATTTTAAAAATAACAAATATAATAATGAGTCTCTAGATACTAGTATCTTAATTAAATTCTAGAATTTAATTTATAATAAATAATCGTTTATTTATATTTAATAATCTTAATAAGTCATTATTAACAGTAATTACCTTCACGTTTTAACCCAGAAACATAATAGTAGCATACATCATAATAATATAACAAACGTAATCAGTTCTGTTTTCTACTGCAGCTGATTGAGGTTAAAGATGAAAATAACAAATGTGATCTGTAAATAAATCTTTTTCTTATTATGTTTAGCAATCGTGAAAAGTACCAAAATATCATCCTAATAATTAGGTATAGGTTGATAGTAGGTCTTTAAGAAAACTTTATTGGGAATAATTTATACTAACAAAAACTAAGCATGGCTACCTTATTTAAATAAAGTTTATATTATAAAATTTTAAATTGAGAAGGATAGGAAGAGGATACATTATTTTCTAATTTTATCTTATCACTACGAATACTTAGTGCTTGCCTATTTATTAAATGTTTTATAAATATTTTTTGTAAGTTTTTCTAATTATCATAATATACTGATAACGATAATTAGATATAAAAATCTATTATCTAAGCTTGTTCCACAATAGAGTTTATACCAGTGGAACGCAAAGCCACTGTGGTAGAAGACATGACCACTTCGTGCGTCCTTTGCTATTCGACCACAATGCTTTTCATCATTCTATTAATTTCCTATTGCATTCGGAATCAGCCTCTTCAACTCATCGTCCTTGCCACCGCTATCTTAGAAACAGTCAACAGTCATATTAATATGACGCGTTATCGCAACAATAACGCTTGCTAATTATGACAATATCAATTACGCCTAAAGAATGTTTATTGCTATAATATGATCTTGGTTCGTTATTTTTAAAAGAATTTCATTTAATACTTAAACTAGTGGATGCACGAAACAAATATATCATGTTTATTAATAATTATCTTGTACTATCCCTATTTTCCTGCCGAAAATCTATGCGTATCGAATTGGTGATCGATTAGTATCAGTGGTGCAGCTAGGGTATTTGCTGCCTGGTGCAGCTTAGGACTTTATGCCCTTTAAAATAATTTCAGATTTCAAAACACAGTAGAGTAGTATATAATTTTTTATTGCTTCAAAACTATAATAACAATATATAACTTATAACATTAGATTAATGTAAAATATATAGCAAAAATTTAAAAACGGACATTACGCGCTTTTTGACTAGCAAGTCGTTAATCACATTTTCAAATCAATAGTATCGACTAGTTCATGTTCGATTGACATGATTGTATTTTCGAGCAAGTTTGTTTTTAATTTTCATTCTCTCATTTTTCTTGTACATTTGAAAAAAACTTGAAGAACTGATTGTAGACTCTGATGCTCCTTTCCTTTTGATGCCCGGTGCGACTGCACCGCTCGCACCTTCCCAACTACGCCACTGATTAGTATGCATATAGATAGAGACAAAGACATTTCGAGACCTTTGTCAATGTCAATCATAATATCTATTACGTTTAATATTTAAATCCCTGATATTTTTTATTATCTTGTGCTATCAACTATATCATATATGTAGTTTTTATTTTTACTTTTTCATTATTTTCAGGTTACTACTAAGCAGCGCCCAAGGAGAAGCTGTGTACAGGTTTCTGGAAGTATACAATTCTTTTGAAGTCATTCTGTTTGTTGTTTTCTCAATGGCTCAATTGTTTTTGTATAACGCTGTACAGTGGCACATAATTGATTTCAGATGGGGACGTAATGATTCGGTGAACCATGCTAGTGACAGTTTAGAAAGCCATAAAATTAAATAACGTTTTATCGATGTTGAGAGGCTATTTGGTCTAAACGCCATTTTGTGAATTTTACACCAGAGCCGTTTCAAGTCTCAGTTTTTTAGGATAAAAAAAGAAATAAAAAAAACTATTCGAACGACGATTTTATTAGTTAGTTTGAAAGTGAATATTTTTTATTTAATATTAATTATATTTCTACCAAAGAATTTATTCGTCCAAATTTTAATGTCTTTTTCCATATTTTTATGTGGTGGCTATATGAGATATCATTTTGTGATAAATACAAAAACATAAGATGTTAAAAGAATATTTTAAGTAATAATATACCGAGTAGTTTTATTTAAAATATACGAACTCTTAATTATACTTTTTTAGAAAACGAAAACTTGAAAGAAACCGGATCCAAAACCGCGCTTCTAGGAAACATTCCAAGCGCTCTAATCACTAAGCCGTACGTTCTCTTTACTCTGCCACGACGTACTCACTGTACTTCGAAATACTATTATCTTTTTGCAAATTATTTTTATGTATAATAATTTTTATAAATTGTCTCTAAAAATAACCAAAGATAATTACATAAAATAAATTACACAGAATTACTGTATGGCATGAGAGAATGCTTTTTATTAAATATTTTCAATGCTTCATAAAAAAAATACGTTTTCTAAAAAGGTATTCTTTTTGTGTGTCATTGATATGTAGGCGAAACAGCGTAGGGACAGTACGCAGACTTGGGGACGCCAGCGTTAGGTAAACCAGAAGAACTATATTGTCGGTCGATAATCAATCGGTGATCCTCTATATAAACCAAGAGCTGGGTATTGATGATGTTCTCCACAACTTTTTGGAGTAGAAATAATCTTGTAGTTAGATGGATCGGACCCATCGCCTTTCTTCGGGATTGGGTGGATCAGAGCGCTCTTCCATGAGTCTGGGATTACGCCTACTGAGTAAGAGTGCCGAAACAAATGCGTTAGTACCAGTGTCAGCCCAGAAGCACAAGAACGGAGCACTAAGGGAGAGATGCCATCTTTCCCGCTCGAGTTGTGGATGTCCGAAGAGAACAGAGCTCGCCTAACAGCTGTTGAACTTAACCTCAGGCATTGAGCTCTGGCACCGCGGAATGGTCGGCGGCATTGTTCCTTAGTCATCAAAAATCGGGTTCGAGGCAAAGAGAGTGCCCAGGAGATTGGCTTTCTCTTTTGTTTTGTTGACCGACATGTCATTTCCTGTGCGTAATGGCGGAATCGAAGGCTGGCTAAAGTTGCCAAGTGCCGCCTTTGAGAATGCTCAGAACTGATGTGTTCTGGACGGGTAGTTCTCATGCTTCCTTATTTTCTCGATATGCTCGTTGCTCTGGCAATTTGTCGCTTAAAGAACGTAAAGGCACGGTTATACTTCGATTTTGAGATTTTCACTTCCGGATCCTTAGTTACCAGTGCCTTGGGTTTGTGCCCCATATTTAATATGCCTTGCGTTTGCTAGAGGCAGCAAGCTTGCAAGACAAAAGGTTAAACAACTTTGAACTTTGCCGCCAATACCTACGACTCGATTTCGGAATGAGGAGTATATGGCGGTTTCGCTTTGATAGGTTTATGTGTGCGTGCGTCGTTCTTGACAAATGGCGTTTTATTTTACAACCATAATTTATTATTTAGTTTGTTTGAAAAAAAAACACTTTGATTCTTGGGAATGTTTTTTATTTTCTTTGCTGTTAGGCTTTTATAGAGTAGTTAAACATGTGGTTATATTTAAAGTGGTGATGACAAAAACACGCTATATAAGAATCAATAATTTAGTTAAGCATACTAAGTTTAGTTGCCTTTATTTTCATGTAACTAAAGTATTGTAAATTTTGGATTTTTTTCATGTAATGCATATAGCCAGATATCGTTTTAAAGTCAGTAACAGTAATTAAATTGACGTTTATTCGATTCGGTTTTTCTCCAATTATAATCGAATAAATTATTAGTTACTATGATTAAAATCAATTAATTTGAATGTAAGGTATAGAGATAATAAAATAAAGAAAACCAATAATATAGTTTTTATTTCCATTATATACAAAATTTTAAAAAACCTTGTTCCATTTCAAAATACCTACTTACACGCTATTAATAAACGCTAGTTTTTTTGTTACTTATAAATAATAGTAAGTAACCTTTAAAATTTTTTGTAATTATTTTTAATTACTAAACAAATATTTCTAGAGTACTTCTCTAAACAGCAAATAATTGAAATGCTTAATAACTATAAGCAAGATATTATTGTTTACGTTTCATCACTAATATGTTGTTCTTGTTATATAAATGTCTATTTTCATTTCGATCACAGCCTCTTTGTAATCACAATTTCAAAACTATGGAATATCCAAATACTTACATTATGTATATTTTTTTCACATCTTTCTAAAGTAAGAACATAATACATACAAAAATTATAAGAGGTGACTTTCGTCTGGGTGACTATAAATTCTTAGTTACTGTCACGTCACCACACATTAAATTTATTTATAAATGGCACATGATGACAGTGCTGCCACGTCACAAGTTACCAGTGCGCGCTACCTCTAATAATCATTTTACTACTCTCTAATACGTCATTTTTAACTAATTTGTCAATAATGCTTGAGCAATTTTTTATTGTCTTTTGGAATTTTGTCATTCATTATAAATATACAATATTTATGACTTAAACATAAGTTTCCAAAAAGCTATTTTAATTAACTCTGTGTATCTATAGTTCTTTAAAGAAATGCAGGACGTTTCGGTTTACGGTAAGTAATAAGTAACATCTATACCTTTATTTTTCAGTTAAAACAAAAAATATAAAATTGTTTATGCTTAAAAATCTTTGAAACATTTTTTAACATTGCACTTAGTATATATTTTATGCACCTAAGAAGAAGCTTACACTTGTACAAAGGCTGCACTAAAATGTGACAAACTGATGGACTATTATAAAATTAACTAAAAATCTAAAGGAATTCATATTTAATATGTCTTTATGTATTTTATAATAAAATTTAATACACAATTAACTATTTGTATTAAACGTAATGATAATGTATCATACTGGCAAGTATTTTAAAACACTACATATTTAAATAAAAGTTAAAACTTATCTAAACCATGTTACAAATTACAATAGATGCCAAATACTATGTGGCCGATAAATATCAAGTAGGTAAATACTGGACAAATTTTCCACTATGACGTAAAATTTGTAAATAAAGATCATATTTGCTTTTATAGCAAAATTGTATGATTAATTATTCAATCAAATAATTTCTACGGAACGCGCCAAATTGTAATTTTTGTTGAATTTCATTTTCTGGTACAGTTAAATGGAAAATGGCCATAACGAGTAACTTTTACAAATAATTTGATTCAAATAATTAGATAAAAAGTAAGGGTTATCTATATTTATAAATTTAACTCAATTAACAACTAACTCCGTTCTTTCTCACCTATTTATATATTAAAAATATAATTGTACAAAATAAATATTAAAGACTTAAATGATAACTAAAATATAAATTTGAACCCATAATGTATAGTCTACTAAAAATAATAGCAAGAATAACGGCTTCATGACTATATCTTCTTCATTATCTTTACTCTATCTTCTCAATTGCTAAAACGTGGAACTCCATATTAACTTCATACAAAAAATGCATCTTTGAACATATCAAGCCAAGTTACTGGCGTTGATAGTACTCATACTTCGATTATCGTACAGCGCGTAGCTTCCATTTCAGCAGTAAGAAAGCAGCTGTACGCAAGAGGAGTAATGTGACAGTCAACGCGAGTATGTCCCACCAGAAATTATTTGGGGACATTGCGATCTCTTTAAGGAACGTTCTTGGATACCTGTGAATAATACGAAAAATTGTAATTAATTTGATGCCGTCGTGGTGCAGCGGCACAAGGGTGTGACTGTAACGCGACGATAGTTGTTCGTTCCCACTCGAGGGAATGAATTATTATTTCTTAAGTTTTATTTTTTCGCTCTAGCACCAAGGCAAAAGCTCAGCGTTGAGTTCCGCCATTTAAGTATGTTAACACTAGGTTCCCTCTGCCTGTGCTGTATGTGGGATAAAGCGTGAAATTGATTGAGTTTGTTTTTTAATTAATTTCCCTTGTTTTTTTTTTTCAACAATATATTTGAATTATCAATATATCTGTTAGTCCACAAATTATTATATTGTGAATAATGTGTCTAACGGAGTTCAAGATAGTTTAAAGACCGGTAATAAACATGCACCAATATGTACATAATAAGAAGAAAAAAAAGTAACTTACTTATAGTGACAATATTTGGCTTCATTGCAATCCAGAGTGGGTCGTTCCAGACCATATATAGCTCCGATGTATCCTTCTAAGCCGTATCTCAAGTAGGATACATATGAGCCCCAGTGAAGATAATATGGTAAGTCACGGAGCGTAACACCAAAACCGGCGAACATCATCATCGGTACGGATAAAGTTGGTCCAAGAAAAGTGCCGTTCTGTTTAAAAACACCAATATATTATAAAATTAGGCATATTTGATATGAAAACATTACTTAAATTATTTTTAATATGTTTTTTTTAACTTTACGCTGTATACTACACATGGCAATGTAGGAACCTCGGAACATGGAGCTAAGACACTCTCATTTCTATTAATACACTTCCGTTGTCAACTTTCTGTCGAATTTTGGCATGCGTGTTGAATGACGGAACTCAACGCCGCGGTTTATCTCATTATCAGAGCTAGGAAATTAAAATATTACATATTTCATTTCCTCCAGTAAAAATCGAACCAAAATTATTTTTGATGCGTTTAATTTCTTTATAACCAATCCAACCATCCAAACCAATCTAAATATTTTAAACCTGAATTTTTCAAAGTAAAGACTGTAAAATTACGGAACGGGCTACGGTGGCTCATCTGGCATCATCATCGTCGACATCTTGTCAACATATAACCACCACTTTAAAGAGTATTACCTATCGGTATACTATACCGATAAGTAATACGATTACGAATTACCGATAGGTAATACTCTTGTCGACGATGATGATGCCAGATGAGCCACCGTAGCCCGTTCCGTAATTTTACAGTCTTTACTTTGAAAAATTCATTGTAGCACTTGGTGCGACATAATGGAACTTCCAATAGGTTGTCAAATTTTGAAAGACTTAGAGTGAAGGAAATTAAATCTTTGTTTGAGATATGAAAAAGTTTAAGGCAGATACAGGATAGAGTCGAAGTCTAAACTAAACTAAACTAACTTCACGCTCCATCCCTAGCGGGGTAGTCAGAGAACGCCAAACTCTTCATACATGCCCCACGGGGGGTCCTCATGCTTTTTACGAGACCTCCCTCCAGTATCCTTGATACTGTGTTTTCGAAGGTCAACCGAGGTTTCCCCTACCTCTCTTACCGCTTACTTTTCCATCATAAATCTTCATCATCATAAATCTTTTTTGCCATTCTTTCATTTCTCATTCGTTCGACGTGCCCAAACCAGCAAAGCGCGTTCTTCTTCATTCTCTCCGTGACATCCTCGCTAGTACCTGCCATTCTATGTACCTCTTCATTGCGGATTCGATCAGCTAAGCTGACTTCGCATATCCTACGAAGACATCGCATCTCCATAGCATTCCTCTTTCTTTCATTCTTCTTCTGTAATACCCACGTTTCGCTGCCGTATAACAGAGTCGGTACCAAAACTGCATTGTGTACAGCCAAACGCGCAGCTGTGCTGACGTTTCGCCGTCTCATCAAAGCAGCTAAGGCTCCGTAAACCTTGTTACCGACAGCAGCCTTTCTACATCCATCTCGAATCTTCTATCTCTACTGAACATACTTCCCAAGTATACCACTTCATTCACTTGTTCTAATATCTCACCATTTACACTGATCTTACATTCCATCCTTACTTCATCTCTTTCAAAAACCTGAACCTGATTATTTGGAGACGTTCTAGTTTGTTTAGTTATTGCTGTGACCAATCTAGGTAACAGAAATGTGCATAATCCAGTTTGGAGTCAATAAATGTTTCCATCTTTTTAGCCTCCCACTAGCAAATGCCTTGTGGCATAAAAACGCTATTTGAGGAACCAGATTTTTCACACAGGTATTAAATTCCATCTTGCAATTATCAAGCATCACGGAAGGATGTAGGGAGCAGTCAAATTTGGAGAGTTGCTTTGCGTTACCAAGGTCGCATATCTGCGACTTGCTAGGATTTATCGACAAGCCATATGATTTGCTTCAGATGTTAATAGTGCTTAAGTTAAAATTGACATGTCATATTGCATTAGCAATATCATCAACCGCCGTAGTCGTATAAACCTGCTAGTCGTCAACGTTAAGATGAACGGACATGGCCAGCAGTTAGACTTTATAAAGATGGAAAAAAGTAACGGAGATTATTACCCTTAGATACTTCGGCACTGTGTCGATAGTATGAGGACTGTTTGTCCTTACTAAAAAAGTTGTTGATGTACAATTCTCTCGAGTACTTAGGACAAAAAGGAGTAACAGAAATAAGTCTACAGTAAGTGAAAGATTTACGATAGGCAATTTTAGGTATAGCGATAATATTAGCAAATCTCCAAGGGCTAAGGAGGGAATTTGTAGAATCAGAATTGTATAAAATATGACAACGACTATGTATAGGAAGTACATCATTCAATGCCATCAATATCATTTTACGGCTCACTACATCGGCGTCCGACTTTATGGCAAGTACATGTCGTCTAATTGGTCGTGATTGATTGGTTTTGGTATTTTTCCTTTATTTCTTTACGCCATTTCTGACAATGGATAGAAACGCAATACTTACAACGACGTTAAACACAGCGCCGATCATCAACCCGAAGCTCTGAGCTACAAGTACGGTGTACACGGAAATGGCGAAAAACATCCCGAATCGTGCAATGTCCAGTGGCTGGGAGGACATCGTGTACACTATCACGCTGAATATTGCGCATGATACTATCTAAAAACATATGATTACTTTTGTAACTTTTTAACATTTGGGAAATATTTTGACTTATAGAGACTAGTCGTGGCGCAGGGGCACAAAGCGTGACTGTTAATCAACTGGCTGTGGGTTCGATCACCACTCGAGGAAGTGAAATATTTATTTACATTTAATTGACTGGTATTTTATTTATTAATGGTTCTTTTATTTTTTAAGGAAATGAATATAATTTATTATATTCATTTCCATAATAAATAAAACAACCAAGTGGGGATCGAACCTATAATCGCCGCATTTACAGTCACATTATGCTACACTTACGCTGTGCCGAGTTGTATAATTTGATTATTTCTACTACTATTATTTATTTTTAATTCGCTTTACGCTGTATCCCACACACAGCGTGGTAGATATTTTTTTATGTTTAATTAATTCATTTTAGTACGTATATAGAATAATCTAATGATCCGATGAATATTAATTAATCGACTTCATTTAACTTTAAAATGTATTAAATGTCTAACACGTATAGCAACTACTGCCTTAGAAATAAATTAAAATAACCATATCCACTTACTGATATAGGTAGATCTACAATTGTTATTGAGATGTAATAGGAGCCAAGTGAATACCATCTGTTAAAATGTTCTTTTAATAAGATTGACATCTCCGAAGGGACTGGAACGAAATATGATGCATATTAAACGTATTATATGGCCTGAGTTGTTGATCGTTAATATCAATTGAAATTGCTATCGTTTTTATTTAGTTAATAGGAAATATTGACTTTCGCTGTTTGTAAATTCAGTTACAAAAGCGATGCATTATAACATATACTATATACGTTAGTACTACTTATACTAAAACTATATAGCTGAGAAATTTATTTGATCGAACATGCTAATCTCAGGAACTGCTGGTTTGTATAAAAAATTGTTTTTGTGTTGGATAATTCATTTATTGAAAAAAGCTATAGGCTATTTTACTCTACTACGGCTACTACTTACTACTGCTTTACGATACAAGTTACTAGATCTAGGAAATTAAATAGAGAGCCATAGAAATAAGAAGGAAAGTGGGGAACCGAAGTGTCTAATGGGAACGGAGCGTCTTACTCTTATCATTAGGTTCCCAGACACCTTCTGCCTAACCTGATATTCATGTAATATAGTAAAAAAAATCATCTGGTCTAATATTAAAACGAAGAAAACAATAATCTGTTACAACTTACAAGTTAATATGGTCAACATCATCGGCGACATCATGTGGTGCATCAATATGGCAAATAATAAATTATAGTTTTCCAAGACTCTAGATCCCTCGTTGCCCGCGTTGATGAAGAGCGCTCCTAACATCACTCCCACTACTACATTCACAGCAAGACGAAGGTGTGTCATTGTCTGGAAACAGGTAATGGTCAAATAACAATAAAATTCACTATAAATCATATAAACGTAAAATCGTTTTTATATATTTATGCCACCGCGGCTACCAGATTTGGTGTTTTTTTAAGTACATATTGGGAACCGTAATTTAATACTTAACGTGGACTTAAAACTGACATTTTCGTAAATTAAAATTCGTCATTTTATAAACTTTACATAGCCTTACTTGCACTTTAAAACTGCTGAATATGTAGCTGCGGTGGTTTATCAAGATTTTGATATTTCATTTTATAGACTCAGAACCAAAAGACGGCGTCATGTTCTAACAAAACGCTGTCTAACTACCCTCATTTCCTAGATACTGCTCTGATCATTTCTCCATGGTATACTAAGCATGTTACTTTCCTTTGAGACTTATTTATTATTTAATTGTAATATTTACTGTATTATTTATGATGTCGTTTAATAGTAATAATATAAAATATTTTTTTAAATAATAATTCATAATTAAGTTTGTTAAAATATGCAAATATAACTGCGGTTGAGAATATTTGTTCTTTACGCGTTTTTTTTATTCAGTACATGCAAATCTAATAAAACTTTTGAATGAAAAACAAAATTTAAAGTTCAACTTACAGGGTCACGTTTAGCTTTTAGAAAGCCACGTCTTATAAGTACAGATCTTTGGTTAGACTGCGACGTTTCTTCGGCTCCCGGCCCCGAATCTTGCTCTTTCATCACACTTAGCGGATACTGCTTTCTCAAAGCCTCCATAGAGAGTATGCTTTCAGTATTTTCAAACCACGTGAGCGCTTTGCCGTTTTCCGCTTTATTGGTAAGAACGTTTATTTTGTCATCACCATATTCGCCACAGGCTAATTCTATGACTGAAATAAAAAAAAATATTTAAGTATCTCGCTATATAATATAAGTAATGAAATAAGTAATCAAAATAAAAAAAAATTAGAAACTCGCTTGTAAGAGGTATCTTTTATGCGATATTATCCCATGTCATTCAGGAAGCTATATACCTATATTTGCAATATAGGTTTTAGAGCTGACGATGATGCCAGTTATGGCGGTCCGTTCAAATCAACATTGGCGGGAAATTAAAAAGGATTAATCTATCATGATAAAGGAAATATTTTATTTTTATCTTGATTCTTGACACATCAGTGGTCACTCGAAGTACGAGTAACAGTAGATAAAATAAATATACAACATTAATAATAAAACTATTATTTAATTTATCATTTTTGTAGTGTTATTCCTTACTTGAGAAAAAAAACAAATTTTTTTTTAGAAAACATAAATCCTGATACGCTCAAATATATTTTATAGATGTATTAAAAAAATATAATTAGTAGTATATTTTTCAACACTTACTGTAATCTGCAGGATTGTGGTAGATGGGACAAGGTACACCGGCTTCATCAAGATATGGAACGAGATTTCTCGTCGTGCCCTGATATAAACATTTTCCGGCGGCCAATACATATACGTGGTCGAAGAGAGCGAACAGGGACGCGGACGGCTGGTGCACAGTACATACTATTGTGCGTCCTTGGTGCGCGAGACTTCTGCAAAGCTCTACAACTTGGGTACACGATGAACTGTCCAATCCTCTGAAAGTTAAAGGAAAAATAACTTCCACTAACCGCAATTAAGCCAAAATTTGTATATAAAATATAAAATCAATACTTTAACAAATTTCTGTTTTTCTTATCGATAAGCTAAAAGCCAAAGAGGTGCTCCTGTGACTCTAAATTACTAATAATAATTATTATATTATATACTTCATTCAGTTGTTTATATTCCTGCTAAGTAACTAATAAACGAGGCGTCATGGCGCACCACCACAACGTTAGGTTTAAGCGCCACGGTTGTGGGTTCGATTCTCACTTAATATTAAGAAATAAATTGAAGTCTTCTTACGTAGTAGGTTCGTCCAGGAACATGACTAGAGGATTGTTGATAAGTTCCAACGCGATAGATAGACGTTTGCGTTGCCCACCGGACAGCTGCGCCCCGCGGGTGTTCATGTGCTCGTACAAGCCCAAGTTGGTTAAGATGTCTTCTATCTATAAACAAACAATCTTTTATTAGGTACTTTCATAATTAGGAAAATTTTTAATATTAAAAAACCCCCGACCAAATATCACTACCTCATGTTGGCAAAGTGCTTATAGCTCTTAAACTACTAATCCGATTTTCATAAAATATAGCTAAAAATCGCTGCGATGGACAACAAATCAAATCGGTTATACGATTGATACGTAAAATTTACAACACCCCTCTTTTTGCGTATGGGGTCAAGCAATGACATTCGTCGTGTCGAAATTCAAAATTAAATTACAACACACATTTCTCATATTTTACGATTTTAAACTTAATTATTCAAAAGTTATAAAGTGATTTGTATTAAAAGAAAGCTTTACCTATTTTGCTAAAGAGCTAAGACCAAGACAGAAATAAAACAATACAAAATATCTTCCGCCGCTAACTGTTTTACCAGAGGGAAATCACAATTCATTTCCACGCGTGGGCATCGAACCCACAACCTTCACGTTTATAGTCAGGTGCTATCCTATTGCGATGGTCTTATGGAAGAACGTATTAAAAGTAAAAGTTATAGAAGCCACTTTTTGAAAGCATTGCTCGGTTTTCCTTGAAATTAATTAATTTTTCAATGTGAGTCATATATTTAAATATTTCAAAAATAATAAGTTACTTTACATTTGACATATGTAGCACACAACACACGTTTACGTATACATATTTATTTAAAGTGACATAATTATATGATAATGTGCTTTTACCAAACAATTTTGAATATACATTTAACAATATTTATACAAAGTTTGAAAAACACAAATATTTTTTTAACAATGCCGCTTATTAAAATTAAATTAACTTAAAATCCTTGGCCTATAACTTTTATTGTATATTGAAAGTAAAAATATTAAATATTTTCAAAATGTTATGTAATATTACTAGTATATAATAGTCTCATACATATTTCTAATTTTATAATATCCTATTCTTCGAAAGCCGTCGTGGCCCAGGGGCACAAGGGTGTAACTGTAACGCGACGGTTGTGGTTTCGATCCTCACTCGAAGTAATGAAATATTTATTTAAATTTCTATTTCTTCGTTCTAGTGTCAAGGCAAAGAGTGGCGTTGAGTTCCGCCACTCAACACGCAATGCCTCCAAAAGTCGGCGGAAAGTGGAGAACGGAGTGTCTTAACACTAGGTTCCCTCTGCCTACCCTGCTGTGTGCGGGATGCAGCGTGAAGTTAGTGGACTAATGAAACAATCCCAATGGTCAAAGTTGGACTTTCTGGACTCCAAAGTAAACGATGGCTGCAGGTCGTGATGCAGGATAAAAGAGTAATTAACGAAGGCTTAGATCGTGCTATATGGAGTAGAGCGAGCTGAAAGGTGGAACCTGACAACAAAGGTCGAGACTAACGTGAAACCGAATAAGGATCTTATTAATACTACTGACTATAGAGTTATAGACAAGAGAACAAAAAAATATATATCTAACTTTGGACTTATTAAACTTTTCGCCAAACACGTTCCTACTTACAAGTATGTTGAGGTGTCAAATTAATATTCTAGTTAATTTATTACTTACCAATACCGTTCATTATAGTGTACCAAAAAAAATACTTATAATGTGTTATTTTAAGTATCAATCCAGTTCACGTAAACAAAATATATCTTACCACTTCTCCTTTCTCGTATTTATCCATTTTAGTGGGCAACTTCAGATCAGCAGCGATCGCCATGTTCTCACCAACTGTGAGTAATCCTTGCAGTCTATCATCTTGCTGGATATAACACGACATTTTCTTAAATCTTTCTGAAATGTTAATAATTCAATTATAATTTGTATAAAGTATTATAGGTATTAACTTAGATCCTATTGTTCAATGTGTATTCCGGCTATCGTTTGTATTATATCAAATAATTTCTTGGGTAGAGTTAGACCCTAGTGGCATAGGGGCACGAGCGTACGACTGTAAATGTAACGTCGGTTCGTTGCCTACTCGGTATTAGAATATTTATATAATAATATAAAATAAAATATTTTGTATTTTGTCGTTCTGGTAACGAAGCAAAGAGCTGCGTTGAATTCCGCCTTAAGGATTCAGTGGAAAGTGTTATTAAAACGCTTTGGTGATGGTGATGGTGACTTCACACTAGGTTCCCAAGTTCCTTGTTGTATTATTTCTGTGATAGATAGATAATGGGCGAAAAATATAGAAAAAGAGGAACTGACAACTACACTAAGAGAAGAAAATAGGTATTCAAAAACCATTATAATTTTTATTTATATTATGTATAAAAATGTGAATTTGTGATACTTACTCATATTTCTACCTCTTCCGTTAATGAATATGGCACCTCCAACTCCCGTAATTCTATATCCAGACAGTACATCCAATAATGTCGATTTTCCTGCGCCTGAAGGTCCCATGATAGCAATAAGTTGGTTAGGCCGTAATCTTCCGTTAACTCCATGTAGAATTTGTTTGGTTCCTGCAAAATAAAATACATTCACTTAATAATTGAAAAACAAATGATAATTTTCTTAGTAATAAACATTTCCACGCTATAATACGCATGAGTTTGTTTCAGGGATCCGATCTCCGTAACTATAACTGAAAACACTATAGCATCTTACTGCATATCAAGATTTAGAATGTTATCTGTATCATCCCTAGTCTATTTATAAGATATTCTATAAACGGTGGATTTGGTATAATATTAGAAACCTAAATACTGAGGCCACCATAGCCACAGCGGCGGTAGTGGGTTTAGTTCCCATTTCGGGGAAAGATTTGTTTTCGTTTCCTCGCTGTGGTAACACGACAAAACTATAACAGCGGTAAGTTACGCTACTCAACACGCAGTGCCTCGAAAATTGGATGGTCCGTATACTCCTGTACATTGAGTGAGTTCCATTGAGTCTGCCTATAATGCTATATACAGGATACAGCATTAAACTACCAAATATTTTATAAATCACACATTTATTACCAAAGAACTAAGTCAAATTGACATTATTAATTATATTGTTTATATAGAACTGGTATGTTTATTAAATAACATCAAGTTTTTTTCCATATACAAGGGTAGATATAGAGCTCAATGTCAAGACACTTTCTGTCCGAATTTAAGACATTGTTGAGTGTTAAGTTACGGAACTCCACGCCAGAATTATCTTGCGAGAACAAAGAAATAGAAACAATTGATTTCTAGAACTTCCGAGAGGATCGAACCCACAACCAGCCTTGTACATTCGGACGCGGTCGTCTGCTTCACGATGGCACTTGAATTGTAAACATTTAAATTTTTATTCTAATACCATCAATATATACATAATAAATATTGTATTACTGAACTACGGTACTGTGTTACGGACAAGAATTACATATGTAAATTACGGAAATCAATAAGATGAAACGAGGCTAGTCGTATCGTATGTGACTATAAACGCGACAGGTTATGGGTTCAATTCCCACTCGAGGAGAATAAATATTTTCGTTTCTTCCGTCTGGTTGAGCAAAGCAAAGCGCGGCGTTGAGTTCCACCCAACACACAATGCCTCCAGAATTTGGAAATGCAGAACGGAGTGTCTTAACTTTAGTTTCCATCCGCCAAACCTGATACGTGCTGAATACAGTATGAAGCAGAATAAAAAAGAAATAAAACAAATTAGTAACCTAATCGTTTTCGTAATTGTTCTCTCATCTATCACTGGTCACGTGTTTGAAATAAAATTGTAAATGTTGTTGGACATTCTCCGCTATTGTGTTAAATAAGTAGTAAATATTGATACTGGACAACGATAATATAGACAATTAAACGACAAGAGCAAGTATCTAAGCGTGACTCATTCTTATTTGTTTTTATATCAATAAGGTATGTATATATATATATATATATAGATTCGTATAGTATAATATAATTAGAACAGGGTCGAAATTAAATTTACAAGGAATGGTTGAATTGTTTTTATTTTAAATTCTAATTAGCATTGAAAATTTACATTAAGATTTTGTATAGTAAATAATAATAGATCTCTACTTTTTTAGATTCTCATGAGTTAATTTTATTTCTCCGCTCTGATAGCAAGATAGAGTACGGTGTTAAGTTCCATCACTCATCCTAATTTCTCGCTTGTTGAGCGGTGCGTAGGGTACAGAGTGTTTTAACACTAGGTTCCCTCTGTCTACTCTGCTATATGCTGGATACAACGTAAGGCTGTGTAAAACAAATATATCCAACATCGAATAGGCCATACTATTATTATTTTATAGTCTATTGAATAAGTATATATGTATAGATGCATATATTGTGTACACAGATATATTGAAACCTTATCGTTTTACTTGCCATAACAAAGTATCGACTTACTACGCGTTTATTCTACAGAGAAACGGGCAATTCATTCAATTATTAATCTACATCTTTTATTAAAAGACATGAAGAAAGATTTTACTTAGTAGGTTCTTATATTGAAGACGAAGCCTTTTAACGGAGTATAATGAAAATTTTATTTTTATTTTTATTCTTTTCATATTAAAATAATGACTAATTTTTAATGCAAATCTATTAACCTTCGTAGTAAATTATTATAAAACACATGTGTTCAAGGTTAAAAGAGTAAAAATCGGTAATAAAAATAATAAATTGAATATAAACCAACAAAAATAATACATCTATAATACAACAGTCGAGTCTTTATAGAAAAAAACATTCTTTAAAATATTTTAGTACAAGCCATCGATGTGAACAATTTCTTGTGACACAAAAAAACGAAGGAACCAAATGTGACCCCTAACAGCCTAACGGCACACGTTACTTAGATACGTGATGTGCGATGCCAGGACCTGGAAAGAAACAAGAAACTGGCCTAACTTAAGTAATCCTATCACAGCTGTTTAACCGTAACCCGGAGTACCTGGAGGATTATTAAAAGAAATTATTGTTTACTACCTACATTACTGTTTTAAACCTTCTACGTACGACGGGTTGTAAATGAAAGTACATAAGGCAAGAATCATGAACTCAACGCAACGGTGACTAACATTTAAAAAAAAATAAAGTTAGGTCGTCGTGACGCAGAGGCATTATAACGCGCAATTGTGGGTTCGATCCCTGTTCACGGAAATGAATTATTACTTCTTATTTTTTTAATTTCTTCGCTCCGGCACCAAGACAAAAAGCCCGGCGTTGAGTTACGCCACTCAACACGAAATGCCTCTACAAATACTCGGCGGAAATTGGGGAACGGAGTGTCTTACTTAACACTAGGTTCCCTCTGCCTAGTCTGCTGTATGCGGGAAGTATACTGTATGTTGCTCATTACTTTGTTTACAAATATTATAACCAATTTTAGATTTATTATCGTTATAAAGTCATAATAATTCAATTTTTATATGGTTAAATTTAATAGGTAAAATAGAAATAATTAATAGTTTATATGACACATTACACAATTTAAGTGTCATAGGTAACTATGACCGCAACTGCGTCTGTGACCGTGTCTCCATCGATAAATGATGTTTTGATGTCAGTCACATCAAAACATCTTATCACAAATATATAAATTCAAGCCACTTTTTTTCGACATAACATTTTACGGTTTGCGGTTATGCCAACTTTGTTAAATTAGCGCGTTCAACCATTCAAATTATTCAACTTTATAATAATCAGTAACTACTTAAGAAACACATTTAAAATGTAACCAACTGCTAAATATAATTGTCCTTGCCTAATTTTTAGGGTTCCTTCTTTGTAAGGAAAAAAGAAATATAAGATCACTCTGTTGTCCGTTTGTCTGTCTGTCTGTCAATACTCTTTATCTCAGGAACGAACGAACTTAGATACCGAGTTGAAATTCAAACCACATACCGCGTATTTCGACAGTATAAAAGGGAATCAAAATTAATAGAGTACTGCCAGGTGACTTTGAATTATGAAATTTGGCAGCCAGCATCTACAGGTTACCACCTAGTTCAGGATAAGCTCTGAAAACTATACAATTGTAGCTATGTCCTAAATAATAATAGCCTTATAAGGGCGCATAATTTTGTATTAAAGCCGATAGTTCTAGTAAGGTAGCAAATGAAAGGGCTCTGGCTAAGCTAAGCCTGAATTTTAGAAAAAGGTCGACCGATTTTCGTACGCAACCCTTAGCGGGCGAGTCTGACTCGCTCTTGTCTGGTTTTTGTATTTAAAATTTCAATGTAAAACATTCGAGGCCGTCGAGCGCTTGGGTCTTGCGGCTTAAGAAACAGGTCAAGTGCGAGTAGATCTCTCTGACCGAGTGTCCCTAAAAAGTGCCGAAAAACTGGCCCACAAGAGAACTCAGATACCAAAGGAAAAGACCAGGATTAGCACAGTGCAAAAATAAATACATAAAAACAGATAAAACAAGAGTATAAAATATAAGAAATACTAAATATTAAAAATTATAAATATTCATAAACCTACACGTATTCATAAGCCTTCATAAAGTAAAAATTACGTTTTTGCATATAATATATTTGCTTCATAATAATGTAACATCACGTTTAGGTAAAAAAAACAAACTTTGTTTCGTGTGTTTCGTGAACATTAAAGTTAAAAGTAAATAATGTGTGGTCAAAAATATCTTCCGAGTGTTTGAAAAAAATATTTAAAATTACATTTTGAGAATTACGAATAATTGAGTGTCTTTAAAAACGTTACACAAAAGAAACACAAAATATTTTCAATTCCAGGGGAATGTGGAGAAGAGAGTGTCTTTACACTTCTCTCTACCGCTTCCGGTTTTCGATATAATGAGTATAATAAAAAAAATGGACTCGTCCACCGAAGATTCCGTATCAATTTCAGGATTGTAGGTCAACGGGAAGTACAACGTACAGTTTAGGCATAGAAGTGGACAAACTTAAGTTTGCCTATACGGTTTTTTTTCTGTATTATATATATTTTTTCATTCTACGGATTTTTCTTCATTTATATTGTAAGTTTCATACAAAATGCAAACAAAAATGATGTATAAAAAGCTCGTATCTTTTGATTGCGTTGACTTAGAAGTTTAATTTCTTTCGTGCTTTAAGGGACACGATCTTGAGATAAATTGACTTGGCAAAAATACAGACGGACTAACAACAAAGTGATGTTATAACGAATCCGTTTTTTGTTGAAGTATGAACCCTAAAAATGAACTAATCTAAAACATAGAACTGTAGGTAGTTATTACCTATTTATAAACGAGGTGGAAAGGATTGCGTCTTCCGTGCTACAATACGATAACCTTTTAACATTTAATACTAATAATCTAATCAGCGTCTTAAATTCATTGTTAGATAACATGGAAGTATTTGCTGTTTTATTTTGAACTTTTTTTTAAATAAACACAAATATTTAATGAAATTCGAATAAAAAACCAAGCAACCTAATGCCTGTTGCATTAGTTGCTTGGTTTTTTTTCGGATTTGAGGTTAATGCTGTTGGCCCTAATGGTTTTTATAGCGACACTGGGTAGGATGGAATTCCTAATAATTCGCAAGGTCTATGTGGATGCCTGAGAAGATGTCGACGGCGGCAAGGGCGTCCCCTGCGAGACTGGAACCTCGGCTTGTGGCCGTCGATCGGACTAGATTACTTGTTTTACAAGAATTGCCAATTGGACAGAAAAGTATTCTATTCAATAAGAAATTATTGAATTGAATACTTTTAAATCTACGTAATTAAAATTTATATTCATAAAACCTACTTTTAATTCTAGTTGACAGAGAGACAGTTAACTAAGATTGAAAATTATTCAAACTTAAGTATTCTAAATTTGTTATTAAGTTATTATGAGTTGTTATATATTTCTTTTAAACTCTAAATAACTTTTTTCAATGATATAATCTCATCCCGCATACTGCAGAGTAGGGAACCTAGGGTTAAGATAATCTGTTCCCCACTTTCCGCCAATTTTTTTCCGCATGGCGAGTTAAGTGGCGGAACTCAACAGCGTGTTTTGCCTCGAGTCCAGAACAAAGACATGAAAATATAATAAATGTAAATAAATATTTCATCGCCTCGAGCGGGGATCGAACACACAACCAGTCGCATTTACAGTCACACTTTGTACCCCTGCGCATATGCCAAATGTATGTGTAGATATCCACACGTACCATGCCACGGCCGGAACTCTAGTTAGATACTTAATAAATATAAACAACAGTTTGTCTTAATTAGACTAACTGCAGTTAATTATTAATAATATAAGGATATTTTTAATAATATATAACACCTTCAATATCGATACAGTTTGCCATAGAGTAAAAATAAATAAATAAAATTAAAATAAATTATCTTCACGCTGTATCCCGCACACAGCAGGGTAGGCAGAGGGAACCTAGTGTTAAGACACTCCGTTCTCCACTTTCTGCCAAATTTTGGAGGCATTGCGTGTTGAGTGGCAGAACTCAACGCCGCGCTTTTTGGCTGTAAAATTAAATAATAGATAAATCCTACCGCATAAACCTTACATAGATAGCTATATGTCAAACGTTCGTAGTTTGTTGAGTTAATAGTGAACTTTGAACGCAGATATCGAACATTTCATAGGTAAATTTGTAATCACATAGTTTTGACCCACATACACGTCACTCCCACGCCAGTAGCGATAGTGTTAAATTGCGCAAAACATATTGTGCAACTATTTTTGTATACATTACTAATTATTTTTCTTTATATATACATTTTTGGATAAATTTACCTACATCAAGATGTATTGCTGTTTTTATTATTTTACATTATTATGCTCCTATTAGGTGTAAATAACATTGAGAATTAAAATGCCAAGTTCTCGATGTTTTTATAATAAAAACGTTTAATTTTTTTTGTAAAAAATCGTTGTATATACTTATTAGAAGTATTGCCCATCGCTAGTTACAATTTTCTGGCAGAAATCCCTTACGATAAAAGCATATGTTTTGAGGCTATACGTGCTAAAGTCATTTTTCTATGCCTTCATATGAACAGAACTGCTGATTAGCCAGACCGTAGTCCATGTGCCATCGAACGGAGCAAATAATAATCGGACGACACAATAACTGGGGAATATATCGGGTGAGGTTTGTAGCTTTTAAAGGTTTGGGCAACTTGAAGCCAAGCGCTTCGTAAAGAATCCCATGTCTCTAGGCGTATTGTGGCCATTTTTCAGCTATTTGTAATTGATACCACTCCCCAGTGAGGGTTTGTTCGATTTCAACAGCTCATAACGAACAACACAAACCTGGCCCCACCAAATACACGGCAAAACCTTCGCAGCCAAGAACGTTCAGCCGATCCGACTTAAAAGTGTCAGAACCAATCATGGCACGTTGTTTAACTTGCTACTTATCAAAGCTTTCTTTGAATAAATTAAGAAAAATAAAAAAATCAATTATTTGGCACAAATTCGGACATTATCAAAACTAAAAGACTATGACGCCATAATAAAATCACTAATGTGAAGTTAAATAAACTAATTTACCATATATCGCAGTTTGAAGATGTTTTAGATATGTCAAAATCGACTAGTGGTGACTGCTGGAGCTGTCTATTGACAAACAGCGAGAACTTAGTTGACTCATCCAATTAACGCTCTTGGTTGAAACTAAGTATGTATCTTTATATTTTTTATATTTTGTTTTGGTTTTTAGAAATATGGTTTTCACGAAAAAAAAATGTACAAAAGCCGTTTCGTTCTATCATTTAAATGTCTTATTTTCCTCTTTCGAAATAAAAATAAATAGATGAATAGGAATCATGGCACTAGAAGTGGCAAGTTCGCTTTAGGTAATTTAATATAACAGCCACCTTGATACACTATCTGGTACGCGACCAATGTGACCAGCCTGCCTTCACAGCCCGCTATAGACCGCATTTACTTTTAGTATGGATTTGTTTGGAACTCCTTTAGAGACGTAATGAGAAATAATCATGTATTTCCATTCACCCATATTCAATTGAATGATGAACCACATTAATAACGTTCACTTGTAAATATACTATTTTATGTTGCCGCAATTAGTCTTTACCTTTAGTTTCCTTTTGTATCTACAGAAATTTCCTAAATTAGGCTAAAACCCGAGTTTTATATTTAGTTTATTAAATTTGGCAGTGTTTGTTCAAATATAATAAATTAAATAAAGCTTTTATTATAAGGCCTTTATATAATGAGGACAGTCGTGGCGCAGTGGCACAAGCGTATGCCTGTAAACGCGACAGGTTTGGTGGGGTTGATTCTCTCTTCACGAAATGAAATATTAGATATTTGCATTTCCTCGTTTTAGTGTTGAGGCAAAGCGCGGCGTTGAGTTCCAATACTCAACACGCAATGCCAATTGAGGAACGGAGTATTGACATTAGGTTCCCTTTGCCTACCCTGCTGTGCGCAGGATACAGCGTGAAAAATAAACACTTTATTATAAATATAGCCCCTCGTAATACAATAGTGATAATAATTAATAATTAATTAATTAATTATAAGTTAAATAAAATCTAACTCAGTCGTAATTAACGTCTTGAAAAAATTGTATTAATATTTTTAAATGACTAGGAGACCAGTAAGTATGGAGAGCTAATTACGTTGATACCGCTTATAATATATAATAGAAGTCAATACCTATTAATAAGTTACGCAACTGTAACGATACGACGTTTAAGTCACAAAGAATAATAACATTAAACACTGAATAACCTTTGAATGTATATTTCTTTTGCTGTAGAAATGTATTTTTTAATCTAAATTTATGTAAATCTTATGTGTTCTATCTATTGTTTTTAAGAAGTCGTTCGATGTTTTTAGGTTTACGCTGTATCCCGCATACAGTAAGGTAAGCAGAGGGAATCAAGGAACCTAATGTTAAAACACTGTGTTGCCATTGGAAACTTCCGTTCCCCAATCTCCGCCGAATTATTGATGACATTGCTTGTTGATTGGCAGCACTCAACGCCGCACTACGCCGTTAAAAGTAAATGATTACAAAATTCTATAAAAAAAATATATTAATTGACCAAATACATAAATTATATATTACAGTAATATAAAATCAAAGTAGGTATCATTGACCTCTAGAGCTAAAGCGAACTAGAACAGCGTTTATAAAACTCGCGTGCTTATTTATTTTGCATGCATATATATATATATATATATATATATATATATATATATATATATATATACATATATACATATATACATATATATATATAAATAAATAAAAAAAAATCAGCTTCACGCTGTATCCCGCACACGACTGGCCTCAAATATATATATATGTTGTATGTTTTAATATAGCCCTGACCAGACTTCCTGAAGCTAAATCTAAAAAGAACCGTTAAGAGCGGGTCGAACTCGCCCTCGAGGCTTCCGTACTAATATCTGGATGGTAGGTCAAAGAGAAGTACAATTTATAAAAGTTGGCAAACTTAAATTTGCAGGCATACGCACCCACTGTGTATGAAATGGACAACAAATGTAAATTTGTAATATTTTTTTTATCGAAACACCTTGTTGGTAATTTATTAACTTTTACTTTCGATATTTTTCCTTCATTCGTATAAATGCTCGTATATTTAATTTGTGTTGACATATAAGCTTTATTTTTCTGTGCTTTAAGGAACCATAGACCTAAATATATAATATTATTTTAAACTTGATACCTCTCCGCGGCTTACAGATAAATCTTGACAGACGGACAGACGGACAATAAAGTGATCCTATAAGAGTTCTGTTTTTACCTTTTGAGGGATACCTTTTACTATTAGGATATCTCTTTCCTTACACCCGCCCAATTTTTAAGACATTGCGATAAGTGAATACGACATTTCTTTTTATTTATTTTGCGATACAGTGTGTATGTCATGGAATATTTAATGCAATTTTTCACCCAGATCAGAGGAAAGAAGTGGCAGTAGAAATAAATTGTATAATATAATACAAGTTACCTACCTATGTATGTATTATTGGTGGTACAATTACCTAACGATAGTTATACTATATAGGAGAAAAATAGTTCTGTAATATGAATTCAACGGAAATGTTGAAACGCATATGTTGTAATTTTATGTTTAGTTCAGTAAATATTATGTTTGTCATTTTAAATATCAAACATGAATAATTATTTCTTTAATATCAATGTATACTTGTAATAACATTTTATAAATTAATTATAAGTTAGATTAATTAAAAACTTTTTTTTTTATTAACTATACCTCCGATATAGAAGAGGGAACCTAATCTAAAGGCACTCCGTTCCTCATTTTCCGCCCAAATTTAAATTCCACCACGGTCTCGTTCATAGTGAAGACAAATATTTAGACATTAGTAATTTGTATTTAAAATTGTAAAAGAAACAACAGTATAATATTTACTGCTAAAAAGAGAAAAAAAAACTGTTCAGAAACTTAATTAAGAATATTTTATACATAAATAGTATTTTAAGCTTTACTGGGTGCCTTTTAACTTCGCTTACGTGGACTTTATGGCCCTTGCTACTACTGTTACTGCCTTATTTTAAGTATCCGTTGTAACAGCAAGAAGGAGAAGAGAGCAGAAGACATTTCATTATTTCTTATAGTGTAGCTGGACTGTTATGGTTAATCATCAGATGTTCCAAGTCTTCAATATATATGTCAATGGAATCTTCGGTCAGTCACATTGGAATGAGTCACATTCCATTGTTCGCGAGGTTGTTATTCGATCTGAACTAAGTAGGTTTGTAGGTAAAATAACTTTTTTTAAGAAAACTTTTTTGCTAATGATTATTATTTGCTTTGTCTGACTCCAGCACTTATTAGATATAAATCAATATTTGTATTTCAACACAAAGAAAATAAATAAACAAAGCTACTTTGGAATTACCGTATTAGTACATATGAAAATTGGATAAATAGTCAAAAATTTGCATAAAATGTTCTATGAAAAAAAAAAAACTATGTCGACAAATTTCCTTGTTTTATTTGGACGATGTGACAAGCATATAAATACTAACAATAAGTTATCGAACTGCGAAAAGAACTGAGAACAACATAGTAGGAAATTCGGTTTAATATTTACTTCCCCATACGCTATTTTTACGTCAATGCTTTGTGTATAGTACGGTCGGCGAGTCATGGCACCCATGGTTGCGCCGAGTTGGTTTTAGGTTTATGCTTTTGATTATTTTGATCCCTAGTGAACATCTGCGCATGCAAAAGTTTAGAAAACCTATTTTGCCACAATTACTTGACCGTATTAGTTAGTTGTCACTATGAGGTGCTATTTCAAGGTAACTAATATAATATGAAAACCGACTGGTTGTGGGTTCGATCCCCACTTGAGGAGATGAAATATTTACTTAAATTTCTATTTTCATTTCTTCGCTCTGGTGTCGAGGCAAAGCGCGGCGTTGAGTTCTGCCACTCAACACGCAATGATTCCAAAATTCGGCAGAAAGTGGGGAACAGAGTGTCTTAACACTAGGTTCCCTCTGCCTGCCCTGCTGTGTGTGGGATATAGCGTGAAGCTATAATATAATATGTAGGTATATTTTTTATTTATATTGACGTAATTGAACTTTGATATTGTATATCGACAATCAACAAAAATATGTCAATAATACTTTTTCCTTATATTTCAATAGCTACTTAAATCATTTTAATAATGCAATAAATCAAATTTTGTCACTTTTTGTGTTTTATGAGTGATAATAAGAAATACTTTAACAACACCTTATAAGGCTTATTGTTTATGTTTACATCCAGTTTCTTGATCTTCTACTGCTAATAATGTGACTACACATTGCGAATGCCGAGGTTAAAATCCCCTTGATTTTAACCCTGCCATGGAATAATAATATTTAAAAAAAATACAAATAATCACAAAAAATAGGTACAAACATAAAAAACCAACTCAATAAAAACGTAAAAAAAGGCTGGTAGTTTTATAATACACAACCAGACCCGATTTCTTCTTATTGGTTTTTTATACGCTCAGTTTCTTCTTCTTTTTTGTTAATTCGAGTAATATACATGTTTTGCACACACACTTATATGCCAATATATTTCGGTACGGCCTATATTCATATCAGCTGCTTACGTCACACGTTCACTGACATCGTGATAAGAGAGAAGTGTATTATGACCAAACACAACACGTGTCTTTGTCTTCTACGGGCAAGGACCTACTGCATAACTACTTGTCCAGTACTGATTCAATAAGTAAACTAATATAAATCCTTTATTTTAGAATCCCTTATATGATAAAGTGATATAATAAAAAATATTAAAATAATAGATCATTAAAAGCAGCGTAAATGTACTAAAGAATTGATTCTATGACTTGCTGAAGTCTTTTAGCTTCGTCAAACAGTTTTCTATGGTGTGCTGAAACTTGAAATGGAACGAATAAGGCATGTGATACCAGTTGTACTTGTTAACATATAATTACGATTACGAAATTTATAGCAAGTTCTGACGATATATTTTAAACCCGTTATCTCTGCAGAATATTGGTACTTTTAAAAAAATCTTTTAGCTTTTTTCCATCATTGCTTTTTTTTGGTATTTTGTCGCGATTTGTCAATACTCCGATTTGTCTTTAGGGGCGTCGGAGTTTTTTCTTTTATCAGACTTTCTATGTTATCTCAAAGGCAGTATTGCTGCAGTCACTGTTATCAGTTAACCAATATATTTAGATTAAGAAGGATATAATTTTATTATCGTTATTAGGATGATCGCAAGAAACCATTATCTCTATTATCTTTCAAAAAAATATTATTTGGAACAGTATTATTTTCCATGTTATAGACCCTTTGGTATTTTAATTGCAACTTATAAAACAAAGAAACAAATAAATGCGCTATTTAAAATTAAATCAGTATTTATGAAACATAAAAAATGAGGATTTTACCACCTCGTGCCTTTTTTCTTCGTCTTCTCGACAGCGACAACAGTGAACTCCAATAAAAAAAACGAGAATGTTAAAAATGACTACTTTAATATTTATGAGATGATGGGAGAGACCCAAAGTGCGACGGCCTCAATAATATTAAAAATATGTTGATATTCAATTTGTATGAATAGATATTGCAGGTCAATTCTAGTTATTCTTATTGCTGATAATGTACGTTGCACAGTTCTACTAGCGTACGCGTAGTCTAAATTGATCAAAGTAATTATTAATTAATCAGCTTCACGCTGTATCCCGCACACAGCAGGGTAGGCAGAGGGAACCTAGTGTTAAGACACTCCGTTCCCCACTTTCTGCCGAATTCTGGAGGCATTGTGTGTTGAGAGCAGCAAAACTCAACGCCGCGCTTAGCCTCTACACAAGAGCGAATAAATGGAATATATAAATTTAAGTAAATATTTCATCTCCTCGAGTGGGGATCGAACCCACAACCAGTCGGTTTTACAGTCACACTTGGTGCCACTGCGCAACGACTGGCCTCAAAACATCAAATTAACTGTTCAAGAGATAAACGTTCAAAGTATCTATAACTTGTATCGACATGCAGTTTAAAATAAAATATTTTATACCTATATGTATACATTTTCATTTTTGTTATTTTGTCAATGATTGCATATGCACTCAAGTTTGTCAACTTTTATGAGTTGTACTTTTTAATTCACCTACAATCTTGAAATTGGTACGGGAGCCTGGGAGGGCTAATCCGACTCGCAATTAACCTTTTTTTTACGACGATACGACGAAAATAAAATTACAAGTGTTGCATGTATTGCAAAAGTTTAAAAACATATTTTAATAACGTTCAAACAATGGCCAGATACTTTATAATTGAAATTGTAAGGATAATTAATATCTTGGGATTTCTTATTTTTGCGCACTTTGTTTCATTGTTATCGATTAACGTTGCGGAGCTGAAGTCATCGTTTATAGTTTAAATGGTGACACGAATGTTGCTATATCTCAACTTTTATTATATCATGATATTAAAATTAAAAAGAATTACATTGGGAGTAAAAATGAATGTGAGCTAAAAATAAATACAACAGTAAAAAAAATGAGTGCCTATTATATATAAAATATCTTTTAGCGGTATAAATATTTATAATATCAGAACAGAATTGTATTGGAACCGTGCAAAGGTATGGCGGGTATATAGTAAAAGATCACAGCCCAAGATCCTATCGCCCAAGATCCCATGGCTACTTTACTTTAACAAAGCTAAAATTTTGAGGACTATTAAACAATAGTCCTCAATATTTATATATTAAACTTAATATGTAGTTAAGACAGAATGCGTACTCACTAACTTAAAAGTGGAGCTCTTTCAGAGGTAGCGTCTACTTTAAAGGTGGGTGAACGTGTAAACTTAAGATGAACGCTCGCATTTACATATTTTTTGAAAAATAATATAAAAAATCTACATTTCGTTACCAGACCTTTTATTCTATAATTTTTCAATTCCCGTTACGTTCCACAACTTTAAAAATGTTAAAAAATAATTATATTATATCCATATTAATATAATAAAGCGGAAGAGTTTGCTTGTTTTAGACGCTAAGATCTCTGGATCTACTGGTCCAATGTTATTTCAGCATTTTAATGTATAAGTTGTATAACTAATCTGCTGGCAAATGCACCATTATGAAGGAGTTACAGGTAGCATGCGGGCGAAGCCGCGAGCGGTCCGATACTCTTTTATAATTACTAATGACGCTTTCGGACATTATTCAGAATGGACAGAATTTATTTTCTTCATCATATCACTCTTGTAAGCCACGCCTCGATCATCCTTAATTCGATATATAATGAACTTTGATCGTCATTGAAGTTATCATCGATTTTTAAATGTCGCTAATTGCACAAGGCCTTGGCATAACATTGGCTGATACAGGGTTTTTATCTTTAATACTTTAAATAAAAGCATAGTTTCAACTATTTTACAAGAGCCTAATAGCGATGTTCCCAAAAATGAAAGTGGGTTTTTTTTTAAACAAAATAAACAATAACTTTATCGTTGTAAAATAAAACACCTTTGTTACGAATGCGCATACTAATCTATCAAAGCGACAACATCACACACGCCTTATTCACGAAATCGACCTAATAAACTTCACCGCCAATACTTACGGTATTGCCTATGGTTACTACATTCAACTTCTACCTGGCGGTACTGGAGGTGAAGTTGCACTTTGTTTAGAAAATAGGTTATTGCGGAAAATAAAACAAGTTATCCCTATCTTTATCTAGTATGGTTTTTGAAAATGAAAAGTGGCAGATCGTCAACATTTAATAGTATTTTTGTATTATTGGTATCTGCGTCATATTCGTAACTGCGTCACACGTAATAAAAATCATGAAATGAAATCATAAAAAAATATTGATTATTTTTTTTTTTAGGAATAAGTTATAAATATGTTGCCCTATATGTTTCTCCTGTAAAAGGTGTGCAGTCACTTCCCCTAATGTATATTACGATTATATCGATGAATGTAATAGGTACAATCACTTTCCGCGTAATCAAAATGAATGGTGGGAGATAGTGATAAGGTCATGTCCGGGATCCTAACATATTTGCAAAACATTTTCTAATAAATATCATAACTACAAATAATATCATATATATATTATATTGCTTCTATAATTGATATTGATAATAATATTTCTTTGAAGCACACTGCAAAACGTCTTCCTTTGTGTGTATTGCAGTAAATAGAGATGCTATTATTAGATTTATTTATCTATGTATTTTTTTGTTCTTATTATTTATTCTATTTGACATTTGGATATGTTTTATACCTTCGGAAACTTGTTTGGAAAATTAATGGAAAACTAACTTCATTGGGCGGTAAATGTAATTTCTGTATTTATTAGATACAGTCATAACATTTTAGTATTATAGATTTTTGAACCTTTCCAATCCTCATTTAATGTTAACGTTTTTTCTATAAAATCTTGAGATGTACGTAAAAGTTTAGTGAACTTTTCAAAGAACATATCTTTCCAACTTAAGAAAACAAAATAAAATAAAATAATTCAAGTTAACAGTTATACAACAATTGGAATTAGATGATGGCGTTCCCGATATCCCTTTTTTATATTTACACAGTATTCCTCAAAAGTATAAACTAAGTTGGTATAAATATATTTTTTATTGCAGCGAAAACATTATAATATAATGTACAAGGTTAAAATTTACGTTTTTTTCGATTAAATTTTTTGGTGCCAAATTAATTTGAATAATTGCGAAGGTGTATATCGTATTTCTACATTTACTTAAATAAAGATAAGGTCGTTTATATCGCAAATAACGCGTAATTCGACACTATTAAGGGAATCAAAATTCATAGGGTACTTCCGGTTGACCTAGAATTATGAAATTTGGCAGCTAATTTCACATTTTGAACCTGTAGATGACAGGTTCAAAATGTGAAATCTATGCATTTGTTGTTAATGTATAAAAAATAATAGCCTGAAAAGGGGGGCAAAATTTGGCCGCTACTTCAAGTAAAGTATCAGATGAAAGGGCTCTGGCTAAGCCTAGCTTAATTTAAAAAGGAACTCTAGGTGGGCGAGCGCTTGTCCAGTTTTTGAAATTGAGTCCACGATGAAAGGTCAAACTGTAAATAAATAAACGTCATCTGTATGTAATTCGTGACTTCACGTATCGTAGTGTTTTAGATACTTTTTCTATGGAACAAGACTTGTATTTGAAACCTATTGTCTTTTGTTTTATTAAAAAAAATATATATAGCCGTTGGATTTGTAAAAGCAGAAAGAACTAACATATAGGTTTTGCTTAAGCATAATGATAGATTTCTAATCCACTAATCCACTTTCCTGTCTCTCATCAATAACTGCCATATTTTTCTTTTAGAAATCATCATTTTTATAAATTAAATTATAATGTCCTTTAATAGTCCTCTATAATTGGTTACAATTACTTCTTTTTCACGGTCAATTTTTGTCGTAGGTTTTTCATGAAACGTGACATTGAGGAATAAAGAAATCCTTAAATCGATCATATCATTAAATTCTTAATAATTGAATAATTACGATTATAGATTAGATTTTAAATATTTGGTGGTCTAAAATCGACAGCTGTATTTTGCATTCGAGTATTTATAAAAGTTGTGTTTTGTTATTTTTTTTTATAGTAACAAATGTTCATTGTATCTACGTATCATTGCTTCATACTAGATGCTAGTTTGTGATTCGGCCGTATAAACTCTAGAACCTTTCGTAGCAATAATAATTTAGAATGTCAAGTACAAGAATATCTGAAACTATTATTTTGGATCCGGTTACATGGAGCTCACATGACGTTCCTGAAGTACCTACGTATTATAAGTAAGTAGATAAATATGTAATCTGCACAAATCATATATATGTATGTATGTATGTCATGTATGTATTATATACTTATTTATTTTACAATCTATAGATAGGAGGTCAGTGCGACTGAAACGGGTACAGGTTGCGGATTCAATTCCCATTCGAAAATATTAAATATTTGATATTTTCATTTCCCCCGTTTGGTAACGCGGCGTTGAATTCCGCCACTCAACTCACCTCAATAATTTGGCGGCAAATGGGGAACGGAAGTTTCTTAATTGGAACGGAGAGTCTTAACATTACATTCCCTCTGGCTGCCTGTTATGTCCGGGATACAGGGGGAACCTTAAAAAACTACACAGTATTAAATTTCTTTAAGTGTATTATGGTTAATTTTACCTATCCCCTTACGTATGGAAATAAATAACAAATAATAATAATGGAAATTTATATATATTTTTATATTTTTTATTTCATTCGCAATGGAAATTTTTTGATCATTGATTTGTACATAGTAAATATTATAAATTGTTGAATATACTACTACCACGTACTCCTCTAACGATATTGTTTTGTTATTTTATGTGCATAGCGATATTATAGATAATCTACAGTCTAAAGTTCGAGGAGCCAGATACAGTAGGTAAATGTAATTATGAACACCACATTTAATTGTCAGGAAACATGGTGAGGTAATTTCAGCAATATTAATTATTGACCACTGCTACGTTATCACAGACAGCAAATGAAACTTCTTCGTCTCATCCATCTTTCTTTGCTCTTCCTTTATAATACACAAAACACAAACCAGCTTCACGCTGTATCCCGCGAACAGCAGGGTAGGTGGAGGGAACCTAGTGTTAAGACACTCTGTTCCCCACGCTCTTCCGATTCGACGCCAGGGCGAAGAAATAAAAATATACATTTAGATAAATATTTAATTTTCTCGAGTGGGGATAGAATCTGTGACCAGCCACGTTTACAGTCACACTATGTGATTAAATTTACTATTGTGTATTTTTTTATTTGTGGAAAAAACAAGGCAAACGAGCCTACAGATAAAATTTTAATAATCACCGTCGCTCGCGACTAACACCACCGTGTAACACCAGAGGAGCTACAGTTGCGATGATATGTATTAACAAAAAATTAAAAAAATAGGCCAGTCGTGGTGCAGAGGTACAAATCCCAGTGTGACTGTAGACGCGACTGGTTGTGGGTTCTATACCTACTCGATGAAATGAAATATTTATATATGGGCAATTTATTTTGTCTGTTTTTTTGGCTCACACTTTTATATTATAGAGGGGCAATGGAAAATATTGTCATTACCCTAGGTGGATCTCAAACTTACACCAACGTTTTTATTGTTAGACACTGTACGACTTTACGGCTTCACGATGACCTCGACAAGGAATAATATTCTGCATTCTTGTATAATTTCGACATCATGATGTGATATAGGTACATTTTTTACAAACAAACGAGGTTCGCGAGGTTATCGCAGAAAAATAAACAAAAAAATATATTATAAAAAAGTAGTCGTTGCCTCCGACGTAGTTGCTTGATGTTTGTATTTGTTAACAAATCAATAACCTTAACATCGTGTAACAGTTAAGTAACTGAACTAGGCTTTGACTTTGACCGCAAAAAATCGAATGAAGTTGTTTACAACCTCATATAAAATAAAATCTTGTAAAATTTTGTTTAATTTTTTTTTATCAGCTTCACGCTGTATCCCGCATATAGCAGGGTAGGCAGAGGGAACCTAGTGTTAAGATACTCCGTTCCTCATTTTTTGCTGAATGATAGAGGCATTGCGTGCGGCACTTAACGCCGCGCTTTGCCTCGACAACAGAGCGAAGAAATGTAAATATCAATTTAAATAAATATTTCATTTCCTAGAGTCGAGATCGAACCCATTATTAGTCGCGCATTGTGCCTCTGCGCCCACGACAGGCCTCATCTATAATTAATATTGAAATTTAGTAAATATATTTAATATTTGTCCGACATTGGCTAAAAGATGGCCATTTTTTCATTTCTTAAACAATTTTTTAACTTTATTATGAAACTATTCGAAGTTAGTTTGTCTTTGCCCAAATAACAAATATGTATAATTGAATCCTTTAAACTGGATTTCTCCATTTATCGAAAAAATCTGTTTGTTATTGACAAAAAATGCATTAGTGGACTTTATATCCATATTTTAGTTTCACTCGTCTTCCAAGGCCGCAAAAAGCTGAAATTTGAGATGTAGTTTCCTATTCTAGAACCCTGGTAACCTAATATATGGACACTAAGATTCCCATTTAGTCACTACCGTTCGCCACTTTCGTGGGTATTGACGGCAGAACTCTAGCTCGCGTTTTGCGAATGAAAATATTTAAATATTTTATTCCTCTGAGTGGGAATCGTATCCACAACCGTCGCCACGACAACGTCCTAAAAATACCTCTCACAATTCCTCTGCCTTTAATAAAATAAATAAAATAAAAAAATAAAAAGTAGATATTAAAAGTCAATCATTAAAGTTAATATTTAACTTGAAAGGGGGCAAATATTAGTCCTTGTACGCGAGGGGGAGAGTAGCGGAAACGTTGCACCAATTGAGTTGATTGAACTCAGATGTCGTGACGTGTGGTTCATTTGAATTTTGAACATAATCCTGTCAATATACCTGCATAGACTATAAATAATCGATATTCATTATATTTTAATTCGATGTTCTACATACATAATATTAATTAAAATAGTGAAAAAAAAAATGGGTCAATCGTTTATGTGTCGCGTATTCATTACTAAGCTATTAAATAGATACAACTCTCTATTTTAAAATGTAAAAAGAAGTTTCCATCGAATATTCACAAAATTAAATATTTATTTAATTTTTTTATTTTTAATTCTTCGTCAAGTCCACTCAACATTCACTGTTTCAGATTTCGGCAGAAAGTGGAGAACGGAGTGTCTTAACACTAGTTTCCTTTTGCCTACTCTGCTATGTGCGGAATACAACGTGAAGCTAAAAAAAATATGCATCCAAAATTGATATGCTCTTAAACGAATAACGTTATAAAATATATTTAAAAAGTATAATATACTAGTGACGCAGGCGGGTTCATTTTAATCAGTTTAGTAGATTTTGCATTAAAGTGGAACAAATATCACAAACTTTCACATTTATAATATTAGTAGGAAGTAGTGAGTAGGATATTTTTATAAATTGATATGGAGGTTAAATAAACAAGCTATTTCTTGCGATTTGCTATAAAATAACTTTAGCTAGAGACCGTCTACTTTTAAAATTAACTTACAATCACATACAAATAAATGTTATAACAATAATACGCCGTTTTTCTTTTGGCACTTGGTGAACATCACAGAATAAAAAAGCATTAGCAAAAAATGCATGCAAATAATAAATAAATAATATAATTTTCAACTTCATAAAGGTAACTAGTTTACCTCCAAACGCTATTAGACGATTTTGTTTTTTTTGTTCTTAGAAGAACTCGTATATCGTTTCATCTTTAACCCACGTATGTATACCGCATATAACAGGGAAGGCAGAGGGAACCTGCTACGGTCCCTCAGTCCTTAACCAAATCTCACTATTAAGAACTCAAACGACGAACTAAAACGGTGCATAATTGCTCGTATCTTCGATTGCGGTTGCGGTGACTTATTTTTCTGTGCTTTAAGGGGCCGTACACCTGAATATTTGATAATTTCAGCTTGATATCTCCATGTGATCTCGAGATAAATAATCTAAACCACTGCTTTCCAACTAGTGGTGGCAGTAGCCTAAATATGATCCGCGAGCGATTTAAATTTTATGACTGGAGATGGTGAGGCGAAGTTTCTGTATGATTATCAGTAAATTTTTATTATACCTACATGCATAGTGGTCCCTGCTACCAAGAATGATATAAAAGAGGTTCTTGATCAAGAAAAAGTTGGGAACCCCTGATCTATACGGACGACAGAGGTATCTTTTAAAAGTTCTGTATTTTTTCCCTTTTGAGTCAGGGAACCATAAAAAAATATTTGCTTCTTCTAGGTAATGGATAACAACATTTTTGTAACTTAATCGTATTGAAAATGGTTGTCGAAATTCATATCTGCGATAATGTTTAAGATATTATGAAAATATCGATATGGTTGTTAGATACAGAAAGCGGAGTACGAATGTAAATATCGATAGTGATTGTGATTAAATACATTATCATAATTAATAATCACACGGGGAATATAATAAGATTATGAAACTGTAACCTTGGTTGTTATCTATGTAGTTCTTCTACTTTTTTTTATATATATATTATTAATTATACACGTAAATACTTTGTCAATAGACTTCAGTAGTTTATATTAGTATTATAACTTAGAGGCCAGTAGAGGCCAGTCGTGGCGCAGGGGTACAGAGTGTGACTGTAGTGGGTTCGTTCTCCACTCGGGGGATGAAATATTTATTTAAATTTAAATTTCCATTTCTTCTCTCTGGTGTCGAGGCAAAGCGCGGCGTTCAAATGCCAGTCTGGCTTGCCTCGGTACCAAAACGAGGAAACTAAAATATTAAATATAACATTCCCCCAAGTCAGGATGTAATCTGGATGGTTGTACCATCTCATAAATAATTTAACGATAAATATTCGTTCGTTTCTATGAAATGCCCAAAAAAATATTATAAATTACTTGAATATAGCAAAATTATGTTACTAATTATATATAAGCTTTAAACCCGGTTTCCAGTAATGGGAGAAAGAAGGGGGTTTCCACGGTCCAATGGACGGTCCAGGGACTAGGACGTTGAACTCGCAAGAGCTATCTGCATTCTTATGTTAAGTATGGAGTTACAGTACCACCAATAAATATTCGGGCGGTAGGACTCTTTGTTGGTAGATATGTAAACATATTCAATTTTAAAAAATCCACCTATTCTGCCTAAGCATTATCCGCTAATTTCTTTTTCGTGGTGGAAACCGAGCTTAATACTTGGTTTACATACAAGTTTTTTTTTTTAATTTAATAAAAATAAATATAATAAAAAAATATCTCAATTTAATATAATAAAAAAATATATATTTTCTATATAACTTAGTATACTAACGACTACCGGTATAATAATTAGTCGTAGATATGTGCATTTATCTTAATAACATATAATATGATTCGTGTTTCTCCTCACCAAATCTAGGTCAACAAGTCAATACTTAAAGCTTTCTTAGGTTCAGTCGACAAGTATGTTATAATAATAATATTATTTTTGTTATGGAAAAGAACAAGGCAAACGAGGGTACGGGTCACCTGATGGTACGCGATCACCGCCGCCCACGACCCCGTGTAACACCAGAGGAGCAGGTGCGCTGGCGGCCTTTAAGGTGGAGAAAGACGCGCTTTTTGAAGGTACCCAAGTCGTTATGTTTTAAACTCTTTCGCAGGTTATTATATGTTTTAAACTCTTTTTTTATCTTCTTTCTGTATTCCACATATAAGGGCGTTGTGTGTTGAGTGGCGGAACTTAACGCCGCGCTTTGCTTCGTTGTCTTAGGGCGCGGAAATGAAAATATTAAATACTTAATTTCCTCGAGTGGGAATCGAATCCTGTCGAAAGCTTGTCGCGGTCATAATTGCGATTAATCGCTTTGAAGAATTTCACTTTAAATAATTCAAATATGATTGTAGATTGTAGATTAATTAAAATATATTATATGGCAACTAAAGAAACGCAAATTGTTATATGTATATTTATATATAAAAAAAACAGCTTCACGCTGTATCCCGCACACAGCAGGATAAGCAGAGGGAATCTAATGTTACGACACTCCGTTCCAAACTTTCCGCCGATCTTTTGCCTCGACACATATGAAGAAATTTATATGTATATAGATTTCTTCATATGAGAAAACAAAGCGCTGGCGTAGCTTTGTTCACGATACTTTAAGGTAATGATCGTTATTGAACTACAAAAATAAATAAATATTCCGTAAACTGACTTTAAATATATTCTAGTAAAAAAGACTAGCCTTGACTACTGGCCTTAACCAGGGCTAAAAGTAAAAAAATAGTATAAATGATAAAATATTTATTAAATAGTCGTCCTGTATAAAAATCAGCCTCACGCTGTATCCCGCCGTCGTTGCGCAGTGGCACAAGCATGTGATTGTAAATGCGACGTTTATGGGTTCGTTTCCCATAAGGGAATTGAATTATTGCTTTAATATTTAATATTTTTTTTCGCTTTGGTAACAAGCAAAAGCGCGGTGTTGAGTTCCAACACTCAACAAGCAATGCCTCAATAATTCGGCGAAAATTATGTTACGGAGTGTCTTAACACTAGATTCCCAGCTTCCCTTTGCATACTATACAGCAATATGCGGGATACAAAGTGAATCTTTAAAAAAAAAACTTAGTACTGTGATTGTTTATATACATTCGTAGGTATGTATGTTTGCATATATCGTAAATCCGAAGTAAGTTGCTTTTTGAACCTTATAACTGTCCTTAACTTCAGATAACCAGTTCTCGTCGCATCGCAAGCAAAAAGTTGTTCAGGTGATTCACGTCAAGTAAACCATAATATGTTACGCAAACGTAGCAATTACTAAATATTAATGTTTTGAATTTTATATGCTATACTACATAGAGGCCAGTCGTGGCGCAGGAGCACAAAACATGATATAGGTACTTAAATGTATATTTTCATTTCTTCGTGCAGGTGTCAAGACAACGCGCGGTGTTGTGTTTTACCACTCGATACGCAATGCTTTCAGATTTCTGCGGAACGTGGGGAAAGCAGTGTCGTAACACTAGGCTCACTCTGCCTATCCTACTTTGTGCGGGGTACAGTGGGTACCTAATTTGATTTTATTTTACTGCAAATTTGCTTAGAAGTATTGTCATAAAAAAATAGGTATATAAAAAGTTGTAAATAATAATAAATAGGAGCCAGTTATTAATTGATATATTTATTTTTTATGTGAAGGTTTTAGAAGGTCGAGAAGTTAGTACATATGCACCTATACGATAACATTGGCATGTCAACAGAAACGATTGTAAGAAGATTCCAAATACAATATCAAATAGCACCAGATTAGACGTAATCCATTTTATAATTTAAAAATTATATGAAATTCATATATTAAACTAATAGGTGTATACGGTCAGCTATATTTACACATGAGTAGAGAGCTTTCTAAAAGCCATCTCGGTTAAGAAATCCGCTAATAAAAAATAATAATATAATATAATATGTAGCTCTAAATAATATTTATTAATAATACCACTTAGCTTTGTAATAATATCATTATTATCTCGTTAAGAGTTAACCAGGAACTGTATATATGTATTTTTGTTTAATGACGCGTTTTAGATCTGATCGTTTAACACTGTTTATACAACAAATGAACGTTGTGATTATTAACCCTTAACCTACGAACAATAACAATAGCAGAAGCAATTACAAATCTCTATTTCAACAAATAATTCCTTTTGTGTCCCTGACTTCTTGTTTATTTTATTCATTTATTGATAACTATAAACTTACAAATATTTATTATATTACAGTAATAGCTATTCAAATATTATTATCCAAAATACCCAGTTGTTAATACAATAAAGCGTTAAACAATTTATATTGTAAATTGACACTACCTTTATTTATCCCCAGTGACACGGTGCACGTGATATTTGTAAATTGGATGTCAACAGGTTCCTTAATCGGCACTTTGGCCAGACCTCTTGCCTGGCTTTGGGACGGACCAGGTGTGATGACCGCTTCAGCATTTCCCGTTTCATCAGTCTTGTACTCCACACTACCCTTTTCCACAATTTCAGCCCCCGCGAGCATCATAGTATCAAAATATGATCACATATAATATATAATATAAAGGACGCGCGTGCGCTGTACACGACGACGCGCGATAGAATGCGCCGACGCCTGGCGTCTATCAAAAGTCTTTTGTCTTCTAAATAATTATATGTACAGTTCCTCGCTAATTTGTAAATGTTCAACATAAAGTCTGTTGTGTGATACAATGCACTTAGCCCATCTACATCATCGAACAAAGCGAAATCTCTTGCGTTTCTCCTTTGTCATACGTATTTTAAATATAATACATAATTGTAACAAAAACAAAAGATCGTCACAAACGTACAAAGCCATATAATATTTTCTTGTATATACAATTGTCATTTTATATGAAACATGTTATTTGTTATTAATAATATGATATTATTTTATTCTTCCTCAATTCCGTTCATTCCATGCTCTTAATTCCTGTAATATTAATTACGTTAATAAGTTTAATTTTATCTATTTTAAATAATAAGTAATTTTAAGTGTTCTATATAATTTTATATGTTTATCTTATTATTCTTTTGTTTATTATGAATTGATATTATGAATGTACAGCGCCATCTCGAGGTACGAGCAATCTGAAGGTAGTGCTAAAACAATTTTATTAAAGTATTTAGAATTTTAACTAGATGGCTCTATATGTAGATTATTTTATTTACACGTACATACGCCGGTCGTGGCGCAGTGGCACGAAGTGTGACTGTAAAACCGACTGGTTGTGGGCTCGATCCCCACTCGAAGAGATGAAATATTTACTTAAATTTATATTTCCATTTCTTCGCTCTGGTGTCGAGGCTAAGCTTTTCTACACCGGACTTTGCATCCACATAATTTTCATTCCCGTCTGATGTGTTGACTGCTTTAATAAATCGTTAATATATTTAATCGTTCCGTTATATCATCAAGGACAGCGTTAGATCCACGCATCCACACATAAATATGCTGCTGTCAGTAAGGACAATAGGTGTAGTTCGGTTGTCAAAAAACAGTATAAACCGGTTTAAGCAACGGCTCCTCAGAGTCCTCACGTTTCAGGGAACTCAAATAAATTTCATAAATACTCATCTAAAAATATAAGTTACGATAATGTTATCATAATTCTTATAAAATTTACATAAATCCTGCTTTACTTATATAAAAAAATTGCGCGAAGATACACAATACAGACAACTGACGCACACCTTTGACCCCAGTATCGGTGCCAATTGAAAATTTTCATGGTCAAAGCAAGGATGAATAATTATGTTAATTACAAAAAATATTTATGTTAGTTTTGTTTCATTTGAATTTCAAGCTAGATGCGTTTATTTAAAATATACAGATATAGACATTTATGAAAGGATTTCTATAGTCATGTCTATATATATGTCTATATACCAAAACACAAAAAAAATAGAGGCAGTAAGGTTAGTTCCTTAATTGGGGGTGTTAATCTTATTTAAGGAATAATTATTTTAAACACTGCTTTTATCGTGATGGATATCATAATCAGTATTAAGTGTTACCTCCTCTTGCTGTTAAAACTGCCTGCATCTATCTGATATCGATATTTTTTTGGGTCCCTTGCGTCAGCTGGTGCTTGATTTTTTTGGTTGATTTAGAGGTACCGTTAGTAATCGCGAAAAATCATGGACTTGGACACTCGTAATGGTTTAGCCACTTCATTGTAAGTGTGACCATTTCCAATTGAAGTAAAAGCTTTAACACCTGAACAATGCTGAAACTTTTGAAATTAAGCGGTTTTCACTCAATAATGCCAAAAAGAAACAAACATAATACTAAAATTGCTAAAAAAAATTTGTACACTCTGTATTCGATAAATTCACAGATAGCAAAAAAAAACGAACAAAAACAGAAATGTTGTAAGTGAAATTCTATTCAAATTCTTCTTTTTTCAAATTATATAAACTAGTATCATAGATGAGCAGTACGAGTTAAAAAAACATTAAATAATATATAATTATATTATTTTTTATTTTTTTAACTACTGTTTTTTGGCGTGCCTCTAAATATGTCCTTGAGTACACGGCGGAAAGGGGGTAACGGAGTGTCTTAACACTAAGTTCCCTCGGCCTTCTCTGCTGTGTGCGGGATGCAGCCTGAAGTGGATGTGTATTTTACAGAATGCTGTTTGAGAAATATATATATCTATAAATATTATAAAATAGAAACGCTTTTTTTCTCTGTCTGGCCTTTCTAAGCGATCTTCCTCTAAACCACGCAACGGATTTTGATGCGGTTTTCACCATTTGGTAGAGTATTTCTCAGAGAAGGTTTGTGTATGATTTATTATATATATATTTTAATGTAATTTGACATAAATATGATATATGTGCATAAAGTCCTACCTGTTGAGAAACTTTCACGCATGCGCTGCTTTAATGGTAAGTCTTACATGAAAACAATGTACTAGAGTATTATTCCTCTTAATAAGATCTACAAAAAAGTCAGCGACAGCATATTTGTATCTTCTAAGGATAACATACAGTGAGCATATTTCTGTGTAAAAATAATAATTTGAATATATTTTTTATTGTGAGGGATGTTTGTCCATAATGATATCAATCCTTATCCTTTTAAATACTTTATTAAATTTCTACGTTAAACGAAGATAAAATTTGCTTTTTACACTAATTGGAAATTACGAATAGTTTTAGAGAAAAACGCATTTAATTGTTGACACATCACGCCCGCTATAAACCGCAGATTTGGCTCATGTTTCGTTTATCCCTTACTCATAAAGCATATAAATAAGTATATTAGTTACGTTGGCCATTTAATGGAGATGAAAACTGTCTTTTATTGTTTTTCATTTTAATAAATACTTTAGAAGTTGTTAAAATATCAAAATATCCTTGCTGCGAAACGGCTCACGACACGCCATGCGTCCGCGCCACGCGACGCGTCCGCCGCGCCCGTCTCCCCGCCTGTCTCTGTATCGAAGTAGATTTAGATGCGATTGTACGTATTGGATAATTAGAGTTTAATGTATTATTTCAGCGCGATATATTTAGTTTCATCTTTTTTGATTAATAGAATAGTAGGTAGTCTTTCGTGTAAGTTTTTTAGGAAGAGAATAGTAGGTAGTCTTTTGTTTATCATTTCTTTCGTTTTAGTATCCTGTTGTTTAAATTGTTTACTCTCCTTCTTTTTATTATTTTTTTACCTTTTAAAGCATTTCCTTTTTTAATTTAATTACGCCACGAAAAAGTCGTTCATAGGTCGTAGAACAAGAAATGCAAATAACAATCGTTTAAATCTTACTAATAAAAGCGTAGAGGAGACGGAAATTAGACGGCAATTTAAATATATTTTCTTATTGTAAGGGATGTGTCCATAATGATATTATAATCCTTATCCTTTTAAATTAAGTTATTTATTAATTTTCTACGTTAATCAAAGATAAACTTTGCTCTTTACAATATTTCGAAATTACAAATAGTTTTAGAGAAAAGTTATATCATCCCTTACTCTCAGTATATAAATAAGTATATTAGTTACGAGGCCAGTCGTGGCGCAGTGGCACAAAGTGTGACTGTAAAACCGACTGGTTGTGGGTTCGATCCCCACTCGAGGAGATGAAATATTTACTTAAATTTATGTTTTCATTTCTTCGCCCTGGTGTCGAGGCAAAGCGCGGCGTTGAGTTCTGCCACTCAACACGCAATGCCTCGAAAAATTCGGCAGAAATTGGGGAACGGAGTGTCTTGACACTGGGTTCCCTCTGCCTACCCTGCTGTGTGCGGGATACAGCGTGAAGCTAATTTATTTATTTAGGTACCTTTCTGCCATTTAATATAGATCAAAATGTTGTTTACTGTTTTCATTTCATTTCAGTAAGTACTTTAGAAGATTTGTAACACAGATTTAAAATTACAATTACGGTACTAAAAAAATCTTGCTGTGTAACGGCTCGCCGCCCACCACCCGTCCCCCCGCGCCTCGCAACCTTTTGCTTATAACAATGGATCCGCCGCACCCGCCTGTCTTCTTTCCCCCGGGCATGCAAGGAAGGCCTGCTCATCATATTGCCCAAGGCTGGGAAGACCCAGCAGCCTGAAGGATACCGATCTATAACCCTCCTTAGCGCGGTCGCCAAGCTATTCGAGAAGATATTCCTCTCACTTCTCCACGAAGCGAGCAGCTTTGCAAGCGGGTATACCACTCTGGTTATACTACGCCGCAACAGCGATCAACCGAAAGAAGAGTGCAATAGTAGTCTTCTTCGACGTAGCACGCATTCGACCGCGTCTGGCACCCGGGCCTACTTCATTAAGTGCTCAGAGCCGGAACTCCCCAGCACGTCACGCATGTCTTTGCCTCCCTGCCTGCCTGCCTGCCTGCCTGTCAGACATAAGACTATTTCCTAGGGACTTTCTATCCTCCTCCAAATCCGACTCATGAGCCTTGCATTGAACCTTGGTCGTTTAAGATGGGTCTACTTCAGGAAACCGAGGGTCTCTCCTGACTGAGTTGACCGCCTAGATGGCATTTGATAATCCTTCCAATTCCATACTGTGTCAAGGCCCAGATGTCGTTCGGAGCTACTACGGAGATGGACGAGAGAATGCTTCAACTCTGCGCCAGGCTCTATAGCAAAGTTAATTTAGAAACGATTGTACGTATTTTGGAGCTATCCAATAATTATAATGTATTTCAACGCGACATAGTTGGTTACATCTTTCGTTTATGTATTTTTGGGTAAGAGTATATATATATGGTATCTAAGTGTGCTGTTGTTTATAATTTCTTTCGTTAAAGTTTTCTGTAGTTTGTGTCATTTTTTTAAGTGTGTTTTTTTAAACATTTGGAACACCCGTATTGGAACTACGAAAATGCGGGTTGCATTAAGGTTTAAATAATTTTCACATTGGTAACCTTAAGTGTTTTGCAAACATAGGTACATTACATGAATAATTCAGTAACTAAAGCGGGCGAAGCCGCGAGCGGGTCGCTAGTATATATATATATATATATATCTATCTGTTTTATTGAATTAGCTGAACCTTTTCTTCAATATATTTAGGTATAGATATAGTTTTTAAAATTATATCATTATTACAAAACGAAAGTAATGCAGATTAGTATATTAATAACTATGTAGTCCAAGCGGAAGAAGCCGCGAGCGGGTCTCTAGCTCTATTATGCCATGTCATCACATGTGGATGAACCTAGATTGCATTTGTATCCTTGACCATGGTGATGCAATGGAAATGCAATCTGGGTAATATAATAATAAATTATAATATTAATAATTATAACATTCGTGTAATAATAAATTTATGCAATTTCAAATGAAATCGTCATATTTATTATTTATCCTAGTCCCACTAAATAGACACGACGTATACATGTAAGGTACTATATAAATATGTTATCATACATTTAATTGACCTCGAATATTGTAGGTTAACTTGCATATTATTTCCTAATCAACATATATTACATTATTTTAGACGATATTTAACATCTGTGTTTAGATTTCACTTATTTTTCTATATTTGTGAGCTTATTGGCTGAGGAATAGGTCCCAACTATACATCCTAATCAACTATTGAGCTCGTTTTTTTTTTAGTAATAATATTTTAGTATTATTATATAATCTGTTTTTCTTGTTTTCTTGTAATATTTTTAATATCTCATTCACAGTCTACCAACTGTAGTCCATTACCGCCACTAGGTATACTCTGTACTGTACTAAAATATTTAAATAACGAAAGCATCCCTGTTATAAGGTATAAAAGTATTATATATTAAGTATCAGGTGTTTTTGTTTAAGAAACACCTTAAAATAAAAAAAAACATGAAGCAATTTTTAATTATTTTTTTTATATCTATTGAAAAAGACCTTACTTGACACAGTTCGAGGTTTTTGTTTGTTTTTATTTCCATTTTGATAATATGGTATCTGGTTACGACCGCAAGGTTATGAACAAACGATTGACGGCCCATAGAAACAAAATTACATATGTACAGATTACTAACGGCAGGGTTAGATAAAATGTTTTAAATATATATATATCTTTTTTAAATAAAATCAGCTTTACGGGATAGCTCCCGCACGTGAAATCATTGTAATATATTTGTTGGTTCGAGAAAAAATATATGGACTTTGAACCACTGTGTCCTTAGGTGAGTACACAGTGGGTCTACCCTGAAGGCACGGTGGATCAGGAGACTATTGCAGCACAGTAAGATAGATAAATTCCAATATTATTAATATTTCTTATCAAATTAGGTCACACATAATATATAGTAATAGTTTAATGTCAAAACAAAAACAAATTATTGGAGACCGACCGAATATTCGGTTTCGGTTTCAGCCAGTTTTGGCCAAAAGTCGTAGGTAGGTTCAGTTGTGGTTTCGGTTTCTGCAAAAATACGGCCGAACCTTCGACCAAACCGAAACTAAGTACTTGTTAAAAAGTCACTTTACAAATCCTAATTAGAAAAATTAAATTATTTATGAAAAATGTATGTAAATCTAGCGTTTTCAAGGTTTTCATAGTATTTACGTTACAAAAATACTTTGAATTTGATTCGTTAATAGTTATAAAACCAAAATATATTTTTTTATAAGATTCGGAGATGATATGGATAAAAGCGTGGTTAGTTCTAGTCTTTTTTTGAACAAACGTTATTTCACATATTAATTAACCGTTATAATTATTATATTAACCGTTATAAAATGTTATTTCAAGCTAAATTTGGTTCTCCATATAATATCTTTCAAGGAATAATTAAAATATCACTTATTTGGTATCGAATGAAAGAGAACAAAACGTTTTTAAATTATTTGGTATTTTTTTTAAGTAAAATTTATAGAAGTTATATTGTGGAACAGTTATTTTTGGGCACGGTAGCTTAAGTCTATTTCATAAAAGACTAAAATTAGTCTTTGGCAAATGCCAAGTCCTAGAAAATTGACAGATTTGACATATTGGCAATTGGCATTGATTTGATTGATTTGATAAAAAATTTGCTATTTCACTGAAAATAGTTACATAAAGGCACCAATATACATTGAAAAAAAAAAAAATTTTATATTATCTTCTATTCCTTAAAAATAAACCTGTAAAATAAATCTCGACAATGATAAAACCATATGCAATATAGGCTGAACATAGTTAGTAATGACGACCACCTATATCGATTGTTTCAGTTAGTCTTTAATTATACTGTATTATTAAAATGTGTCGGTTTCGGCCGAATCTGACAGCAAAGCCGAAATTCGGTTCGGTTTCGGTTTCGATTTCAGCTAAAACTCTTGTTTCGTTCGGACACTAGCCTTTTCCCGCTTTATTTCTAGAAGTGCTTTGCGTGCATTTTAGGCATGTCTTCTCTGATGTGGTTACCAATTTTTCTGCATAACGGCCGTTTCTTCCACATTCTGTAAAATTAAAATACACGTCGTTATAGTAATAATTAGAGATGCCATATGAGTGGGCACAATGATAAGACTTCCTGCGTACACTTCAGAGATGACCCACTGTATACTAATCACATCATTTTTTTAAACACAATAACACACACACGCCTCATTCCGAAATCAAGTCGTAATTTAGTCGTATTGGCGATTAAGTTCAAAATTGTTTAACCTTTTTAAGTTTCTACATGTTGACTAGCGGCACTAAGGTCGTATTTATAAATGTCACTCAATTCTGAGATCGATCTTGAGATGCCGTTTTCATATTTACAAATACGAGCCTTAATGCTGCCCTTTACTCTCCTGAACGGGAAAAATCAAAATATTTTTCATCGAACCTACAGCTGTCGCTGTTACAGTCATTCGCAGTAACAAATATTAATATCTAGTAATAAATTTGTCGTTAAAACTTTGCATACACTGTAATGGTAAAAAGATAAAATAAAAAAGATTGCAAAAGATATACGTTTAAATATAAAAATAAAATACAATGATCTATGTTTGTAAAAATAAACAATTGCAATTTGCAATAGTTTTCAATTTTACAGCAGACAGATTCAGATGTTTTGGTTATAGATTTACAGCTAAATTGACAGTGATATTATATCTACTAATAATTCAATCTTCTTTTAACTATAAAATAATAATCCAATTCGTCAACAAGTCAGTAAACTAAACGACTCGGTCAGTAAGGCACCTGCGTTCGCGAAGCACTGTTGTCCATACTTAGTGCTGCTAGAAATATATCAAATTAAAATTCGAAAAAAAGAGAAACATACATCATATATATTTTTTTAAATAATATTAATAATAATATAAATATAAAAATAATATTATTTTTAAAAAAAAAAAGTGAATCATGTCTAGTGCAGTAGCGTTACATCGAGATATGGGAAAAAAATTGAAGAGCAATGGGGATTTTAGAAGTGTTCAAGTAAATATGCCAACAGCGTCTGTGCATGTGGATATTGAATTTAAGAATGTCTGCTTGGAAGTATCCACGGGATTACTTAAAAAAGGTAACCTTTTTAAAATTCAAGCGTACTGCGTCAAATAAACGAGAATGATCATTAAAATAATATTAAAAATTTAATTAGTTGCCATAATTAACCGTATTTTTTTTCGATCGTGCCGTGTAAAGTATCAAAAAATATTATTAGTTCAATTAAGATATAATTTTTCTTAAAAAAATTGACAAGTTTACTTATGTAGTCATAGAAATGTATCGAATTATAATATAAGATAACAATAGTATGTATTTACGAGCAATATCTTATCAATGCTTATTCTAAATTATTATATTAATATATTTATAGTATATATAATTAATAATATAAAAAATATATCAATTATTAATAAGTACACAATTATGTACAGATCAGAAAAGAAAACAAGTGTAAATGCCATTTAAAATAAAAGCAACGAAAGATGAGCAATACTTAACACTAAATTAACAACTAAATTATTACAAAGCATTAAATAATGCTTTTTTAAATATTGTAGAAAAAAATGCACTTTTTATCGAAATTAGTAATTTTTTTTACTAGATTTTTTTTAGTTTCACGTTGTACATAGCAAGGTAGGAAGGGGGAACTTACTGTAAAGACCGCCGAATTCTCGAGGCATTATGTGTTGAGTGGCGAAATTCAAAGACGCGTTTTGCCTCGTTACCAGAGCAAAGAAATAAGAACATTACATATTTTATCCTCCGAGTTTGAAAAAATATATAACGATATAGCAACCCCAGAGATGAAATTAAACCCACATTATTGAAATATATATATTTTTCTTAATAGTTCTGAATTGCTAATCTAAATAATGACTATCTTTTCATTCCGGTAATTAACAAGACTAAGTACGTATACATATATACATATCTCTTCATAGAGAATATTTTGATGGTAATGATAATTATGGTTATCATGTGCTTGTAGGAATATCGTATATGACCGTTTTATACAATCTACATCTTCCTACAATACCATAGTGTACTTTTCTTAACTGTAAAAGGTTTTTTTAGTTAGTTTTAGTTTTTTTTAGTTTTTTAGTTAGTTAATATTTTACTTTAGCTTCACGCTGTGTTTCATGTTTAGCAGGGTAGGGACTTTCCGCCGATTCCTCGAGGCGCTATTCTCGATTTCTTCTCGCGTGGCGAAATCCTATCGCGCTTTGCCTCTTCACGAGAGTGAGGAATATAAAATATTAATATTTTTTTTTCAGAATTGAATATATAACCCTCGTTTTTACAGTCGCACGTGTGTGCACCTGCACCATAACAACCTTGTTACCCTTGATTAATCATTTAAGCAATAAAAAGTATTTCATATATACAGGATATTTCATATATTATATTAAAAAGTATTCCATATAGCATATATACGGAATGATATAAGTTGTAAAAGATAAACAACCTTTAATTAATCAACTAAATAATAAATAATTTTCTTATCGTGAATCAGTAGCTGACAGTGACACGCGTACCTACACATGATGAGCCCATAAATAGGTACACTCTCTTTGTTAAATACGGCGTTAGGTCCCGCGGTTTCGCTTAGCACGCAATATCTTTAAAGAGGGCGAAAAATAATTGCACTTTACGCATTTTGCACGGATTGACCTTGCCCAATTGCCGATTACATGGTATATCCTAGTATGATTAATGAGGTATGAGGCCAGTTGTGGTGACTGTAAAATCAACTGGTTGTGATGGGTTCCGCCACTCAACACTGCTTCCAGAACTCGGCGAAAAGTGGGGAACGGAGTGTCTTAATACTAGGTTCCCTCTGCCTACCCCGATGTGTGCGAGATATAGTGTGAAGCTGATTTAATTTTATTAATGAGGTATGAATAGCTTAGTAGTTGCATAATATTTTTTTTATAATTAGCAAAAATTTACTCACAGTTAAGACTATTAAGATTTTAAAATGTACTTGGGCTTTCAAAAATAAGTACTTTAAAAAAATCTTGAATTTTATTACTTTACTTTGAAGTGATTAAAATTATTAGATATTTAATAAAAAATAAAAGATTATTCTAAGTTAGTGCATATATAGTAGTATAGTTTTAAAGTGGGTTTTTGTTGAATTATTTACTTTTATAATCTTTTACTTTTAATTTAAAATTACTGTTTTTTGTTCTTAGAAAGATTACTTTAAAAATAGACGTTATAATCATCAACCTGTTCTTGTCCACTGCTGAATATAAGCCTCAATATATTCAAATAGATATATAAAATTTACAATTACTCACTATTTTCAAGAGAAACAGAGATCCAAGTTAGCTATTAAGTATACTTCCTTTTTGAAGTCTAACAGACTTAAAAAGAAAACTTTCAATTATTGATATTAGTTTTAAAATTTTAAGTGTAATAGCTTCATCGTAATATACAATTGTTATTTAGTTCATTTATATTCTTTACATAATATGAGTTAAAATGCTAAGATTAAAGTACTAAACACGTGATGCTCGAAAAATTCGGCGAGAAGTGGTGAACGAAGTGTCTTAGCACTAGGTTCCCTTCCCCTGCTATATACAGGATACGTCGTGAAACAACAAACACAGGTTACAAGTTGAGAAATTAAGTCTACAATCATCAGCATACCCGAATAATTTTATAGTATACACATAATTCCCCTAACTCCTAAGATTTAAGGAGTTTTGTCTTCTATCATCATCGTTACCTCAATGATGTCATCACATGATTACAAGAAGCAAATATGTATATGACTACTAGGGACACGCCCGCGGCTTCGCCCGCTTGAACTACACGATTATTTATTAAATACACTAAATTACTTTCGTGTTGTAACATTTTATGTTTCGACAGATTCAAGGATGAAATAAATGGCCTTGGTAAGGATTAATTCCCGATAGTGATATGATAGCTTTTTTGTGAAATTTTAACAGACTTCTGTAATATGACGTTAATTCGACTGATTTTTTTCCTCTGTTACCTCAGAACTTTTCTCAGACAGGATCAACCGATATTATTTTGACGATTCCCTTTTTACTTGAAAGCTGGTGCTTTACGTGTGGTCCCATTCTAATTTGGTTCATATCTGACAATGTTATCCATGACAAAATCACATAAAATAAATTTAATATTAATAAATAGGTAAAAATAAATAAATAATAATTATTGATAGTAATCAATTAAAAAGCTTAAGAAATAGCATGTAAATAAATGAGTATATAAGTTTGAATCTGAATACTTCTATTTACAATAAAATAATTATAATTTTTTTTTTTGACGATTTTTAAAATTTTCGTCTTCATAGATTTGTGGGAGAGTAATAGATAGAGAAAGAGTGAAAGAGTGAGAATTTCTTAAATGACTTTAAAAGGGTCTTACAATTATTAAAGACATTATCTTAACATGTATATCTATATTATAATAAATCAGTAAAAAATTACGTCTGTGTTTCAAATATATTTGCAAAACCAAAGTAGGGAGTTAAAATAAATGATAGAATACAAATTTATGGTTTTTAATTTTTTTTCTATCTGTTTATACACGCACATCTTCTGAACTACTGGACTAATTTGAATGATTCTTTTTTGTTGTATACTGTACAACAAAAACTACTCTATAGTGGCGTAAAAAAACCGAATGTCAAAATATATAGGTATTGAATTTGTAGATATTTTACTGTTGTTGTTAGTTGTCCTGCGCCAAAAATTTGAATTTGTTAAATTAAATTGCATAATCATGATATTGGCTTGGAACTCTCGGTCGGTGAGTCCGACTCGCATTTAACCGGATTTATTTTAAATACATGTACATAGCTATTCGATACCTAAACACAAGCAAACTACTTATTTTAAAATGTTGTCTGTTTTTCCATTTGTACGGGCTAATCTCTGGAACAGCTGGACCAATTTTTATGGCACTTTCAATATGCGATAGAAAAGGTTAGGTATGAGCAGCATGTATATTCCGGAATTCTCGTGGGATTTACATAGGAAAAATCTTATTTACCATACCGCCATATACCTACCTATATAGATATGACATAACTTAACATTTTTCTATAAAATACGGTATTTGTGAGAGCATACTTAAATAAAATTTAAAAAGTCTTCAAGTATGTTTTATTGAGTGTAATAAGAATAACAGTATATATACTGTATTAAAGTAACCAAGCTATTTTCCCAAAATATACATAAATAATATTAAAAGAAGCAGTCGAAGCCGCGCGGAACCACTAGTTCACAATAAAATGATATATTATCATAAAATATTTGGTCTATTTTTTTTTTACAATACTTGAATATTATAAAATAAGGACATAAAAAAATCTCATTAAATTATAACGTATATAACGTTACACGAAATAAACTATTAAATTTATAATGACTGTTACGCAATTTTATTTTGTGACTCCGTTCCGTCGTTGTTTGAATAATTTACCAGTTTCATAGTTACGTACAAATAAATAATTTTAAATATATGTTTCATATTTACATTGGTTAGATTAATTTGCTCTAAAATTTATTTTACTTTTTAACTAAACATATAATATATTTTTTTTTTAATTAAATCAGCTTTACGCTGTACTCCCTCACTTCACAGGGCAAGCTGAGTATTGAGTGTTAAGAAACTACTTTTCACATTTCCCGACAAATTTTTCGTGGCATGGCGTGTTGAGTGGCGGAAGTTAACGCGGGGTTTTGCCAGACTTTGCCTTTACCAGAGAGAAGAAATGAAAATATTAACAATGCATTTCCTCGAGTGAGGATCGAACCCACAACTGTCGCTTAGAGTCATACCTTGCGCCTATTTTAGTGATTATTCTTCAAAAAAAATTGACTGACTGTATACATATATAGCGATAATAGTTCTTAAATTGATGAACCTTATTTTATTCTTATGATTATATTATTCAGCAACAACAGTTTTTAGTAATTTTTAGTAAAATAATTAGTTCAGTCGTACTTTTCTATCTTAATTTACTTTTTATTTCTTCATTCATTATTTGCACATTACATTTTTGTGATTAAACTGATATAAGTATAAAACTTTGTATTTAGTTACATAACTAGACAATAAAAATTCATAAAAACTTGTAAACATTGCTCTAAAATTTAATTTAGAATCTTTTCTATATATAATTATTGTAAAAACATGCGAGTGAAAGAATTGTATAATTCACGGTGTTGAGTTCCGCCATTCAACAAGCAATGTCCCGATAGTTCAGCATTAGTAACATAAGCTTATAATTTTTTATAAGTTATACTTCCCTATGACCTACAATTATGTTGAATTGATATGGAATTCTATGGAAGAGTCCGACTCGCACTTGGCCGGGTTTATAAATATATTAGTACGGTATATCAATATACATGAACTCATAAGTCAGATCGTTCGAACTCATTAAGAAGATCTTATACATGAACTCACTTGCCAAATGAATAAAAATAGATGTTGCTATTTTTATTGATTTTAATGCCACTGATATACTTGTAATTACTAAACAGAAGGTAGGTATCTAAGCTGATTGATAAAAATAACGTTTATATGTTACTTTTTCTTTAAGTCATTTATATAAAAATAAATTGGTAAACTTGAAAAAATGTTGCATTTTTTATATTTTGTTTGCATATTTCTTGTTTTTGTTAAAAAAAAATTAAAATACACAATAAATTCTTGGTTAAACCTGATCTGGTTTATGCCTTTTTAGCCGAATGCTAATAAAATAAAAAGGTAGACAAATACGTGTGTTTACCCAAAATTAAAACAAGCATCTCATTCTAAACTCATTAAGAGTTGTAGATGCTACACGAGTACAATGTTAATATATTATTGGAAATTTACGTAAAATGGAAAATTGGGCGTTAATTAAGTAGAATTTGCATTTCGATGCACCGGTTTATTTTAATATGCAAAGTTACATTATTATATGACTTAAAATTAGCTGGCGTTCCAGTCCGTCGTCATATATTTCATACTAGCTTTTATTTGCGTCTTCCCAGGGTTGCCAGATGGTGGAAAAGTCAGGGATTTTCCCCAGGAGATGTGCGGTTTTCTACCCTCTCGGAGTTTGTAAATAATACTAATTACATTCAATCAACATTTAATATTTAAGCCTTAAAGAGATATTACAAAAATTGGAATGACAGACTTGCCAAATTAAATCGTGTCCTTTGCTAGACTTGTGCGGTACTCTGCCATCTAATTAAGACATGAATTAAGTATTTAACATAAGCGTGTCTACTACAAAATATTAAAATAGTCACGACATAGATATAATACTATTTCACGAGGTTTTATCAAAATGGAATTGAAGAATTTAAATCTAACCTTTGAAAATTTGAGGCGACTATAACTTTAGTTTGAGATTGGTGCTCTTCTAGATTTTAAGAAAAATACACACAAAAGCGTAACAGATTATGTTACAAGAGAGTATGGGATTGATGTAGAATGTATTGAAATAACGTATTCCTATTTTTTATTTTTGTAAATGTTTTTTTTAGAAACCTATCCCGTTGGGTCATATATCTTGGTTTTACGAGAGTATGCTTTTTAAGTGGCGAAACTTAACGCCGGGTTTTATCCCTACCTCGCCAGAGCGAAGAAATAAAAATATTAATAAATAATAATTAATTTCCCCCGAATGGCGTTGCGTTACAGACACAGCATTGTGGGGCACAAGGGGCCACGGCAGCCTCAGAGTTTTACATAACTATGATTTTTTTTATTCCATTTACTTATATAATTAAGGTCACTTTCAAGATTACCAAATTTAAGATCCTAAGATAACTGTATATTTTTTTACATAACTAAGGCTAAAAACTAAAACATAATAGTAAAAAAAAAACTAAAAACCCCGCTTTTGTGAAAAATATTATCAAAGGTGATTTTTTTGTAAAAAACGTAAAAAACAAAGGATACTTTTTAAGTGATCCACTAATAATATACAACCGTTTCACAAAATCATATTTTTTTTTAATTATTATTTATTTTTTACTATTTTTTCATACTTATTTTAGTCATCGGTTCTTGATAAGTACGCAAAATTATAATACAAATTAATCCGACGCGTCGAAGTCGATAAAAATCGCGTTCAAAGATTTCGTTACAAACATACACACAACTGAAGCTAATATAAAAGCGTGTAAAAAAGTTCGTCAAGTAGCCGAATCCCTCTGATTTTACTTGAAATTTTGGAAAGATAAAAAAAAAAATGTTTCTTGAAACTGTTATAGTATCACGACTTTAACTTTTATTTGTATTAATGTATTACATATCTATTGTTTAGCTTATGATATAGGCATTTCTTATATACAAAAAAAAAATAATAATAATAAATTAGCTTCACGCTATATTCCGCACACAGCAGGGTAGGCAGAGGGAACCTAGTGTTAAGACACTCCGTTCGCCACTTTCTTCCGAATTTTGGAGGCATTGCGTGTTGAGTGGCAGAACTCAACGCCGCGCTTTGCCTCGACACCAGAGCGAAGAAATGAAAATATAAATTTAAGTAAATATTTTCATCTCTTCGAGTGGGGATCGAACCCACAACCAGTCGGTTTTACAGTCACACTTTGTACCACTGAGCCACGACTGGCCTTATATACTAAGATGTTTTAATAAATGTTTCATGTTTTAAAAGCAAAGTCTTAATAATCTTAATTGTTGAATGTGAGTAAGATGTTTAGATGTGATTATGAAAATAACTATACCTACTGGTAATCCATTAATTATTATTATTTATTCGCATGCAATCGGTGTAAAATTGCTTGGAAATTATTATGAATTTATTTATATTTATGGCTTCTTCACAACAAATTTACCTTATTTTTTTATCAGCTTCACGATGTATCCCGCACGCAGCATGGTAGGTAGAGGGAACCTAGTGTTAAGACCCTTCGTTCCCCACTTTCCGCCGGGTTCTGGAGACGTTGTTTGTTGAGTGGCAGCACTCAAGGCTGCGCTCTGCCTCAACACCACAGCGAAAAAACGAAAATATAAATGTAAATAAAAAAAATATTTCCTCGAGTGGGGATTGAACCCACAACCACTCGGTTTAACAGTCGCACTTTGTGCCGCTGCGCCACGACTGGCCTTGTAATATTTACCTACATATAATATAATGTAAGAATATTATATATAGGTAAAAGGTATATTATATGGATATATGTTTTTATAATTGCACGTTTACTTTGACGTAATTAATTAATTATAAATATGCACATGAGGCAAATCGTGGCGCAGGGGCACAAGCGTCTGACTAGAAACGCGACAGGCTGTGGGTTTGATTCCCACTCGACGATATGCAATATTTAATATTTTCATTAATTCGCTCTGGTGTCGAGGCAGAGCGTGGCGTTCAGTTCCGCCACTCAACACGCAATGCGTCCAGAATTCATTTGAAAGTAGGGAGCGTCGTGCCTTAACACTGAACTCCCTCTGTCTATCCTTCTACATGCGGTATACAGCGTGAAGCTGGACATATTTATATTTATGACTTGTTATTCATAAAAAAAAATTTATATAAAACGTGTATTAAGGTAATTAGTCGAATTATATTTCTGTTTCAACGCGATACCCTTAATGGGAAAACTGGAGTATAAAATACAGGCCAACAAATTTTCCGTGTCTTAGAAGAAACGATGAAATTGTATGGAAAAATAAATAAATCAGCTTCACGCTGTATCCCGCACACTGCAATGTAGGCAGAGGAAACCTAGTGTTAAGACACTCCGTTCCCCACTTTCTGCCGAATTCTAGAGACATTGCGTGTTGAGTGGCAGAACTCAACGCCGCGCTTAGCCTTGACACCAGAGCGAAGAAATAGAAATATAAATTTAAGTAAATATTTCATCTCCTCGAGTGGGGATCGAACCCACAACCAGTCGGTTTTACAGTCACACATCGTGCAGCTGCGCTACGAATGACCTCGAGAAATTGTATGGAGATACAATATAAAAGCAAAAAAAAGATAATAAACTTAATTGCACTGTATATCTAATTAATTAAATACTCAATACATTGTAGCAAAAGTAACATAAAATAGAAAAATACTTAGCCATAATTATGATCAATTATCTATATCAGATGCAAGAGCAAGGTCAGCGCTTATCAAGACTTGTCCTAGTTAGCATTGTACTGTTGTTTACCTATCGTTATTAATATATTATTAATATTTAATATATTCCTACGCAGACCCTTTATACTTTTGCATCAGAAATTTTGCATCTTACCTTACCTTACTTTGAGAAAGTATAAATAATTTAAATGTTAATTTCCCTAAGTAGGAATTGAACGACGAACCATTTATCCTTTCAGTCCGAATGTATATGTTGATTTTTTAAAAGTTTTTTTTTTTTAACTAATTTTGATTAATCCGGTTAAAATAGTTTCATTTAAAAAGTTCTTTTTGTTTTTTAAACGACATCCCAAAAGGAAATTTTACCTCAGAACTTTTGACTGGGTTAGCAGATAATAATAATTATTATTATTTTAATTGGCTCCATTTCTGGTAACCTGGAGAAAATTGCAAAAGTATTAAATTTACATTAAACATGTGAACGATAAATGAACGAAGAACTCAATATTCCGCCAACCAATTTCGATTAGTCTTTTTTCATTGGAAATGGTGCATACACTTCAAGGGTAGTTTAATGAAAGTTTGATTAGGTTCTAATTCATAATCAGGTTCCGATCCGGTTGAAATTAAAGAAGTCGGCTTTTTTTTAAATATTATTATGTAAATTTTTTAAAAGATAAATAATTATTAGCCAGTCGTGGCGCAGCGGCACAAAGTGTGACTGTAAATCGACTGGTTGTGGGTTCGATCACCACTCGAGGAGATGAAATATTTACTTAAATTTATATTTCCATTCCTTCGCTCTGGTGTCGAGGCTAAGCGCGGCGTTGAGTTCTGCCACTCAACACGCAATGCCTCCAGAATTCGGCAGAAAGTGGGGAACGGAGTGTCTAAAAAAAAACACTAGGTTCCCTCTGCCTACCCTGCTGTGTGAAGCTGATTTATTTATTTTTATTTATTAATTATTAGCAATTATTCCTCTAGTCTCATAAAATAAAATATTATAAAACCTAACAAACCTGCCACACATGACACATTCTACGATCCTGGTCCTATATATATACTGCGCAGTTACAGTGAGTTACATCGAAGACATTATTATTAATTAACGTAGCTTCTGATTTTAACGTTTTATATTACATTCGCTTAAAAAATACTCTTGATTACAACACGCAGATTAAGGTGACTTAAAAAATGACAAAGATTTTTAAGCCCGATTACAAAATTCTTAAAAAGAAAAAATAAAATAAATCTAGTAATTCATCAGGATTAATAGAACCCATTTTGATTTTGCAGGGCTCCTTGTGAATTTTTTAATTGTAAATTAGTTGAGTAAAGTCATGCTTTCTCTTTTAATAACTTTTTTTTTATTTTACCCTTTTTTTGTAATTAGGATTAGAGAACGGAAAATATCACAAACTTATTATTTCCTTGAGGGAGCTAATACCGCATGTGGATTTGAACCCGCTCTTACAGGCCACTATCAGTAGGCTATTTCTGCTACTAACTCACGTAATAAGAGCAGACGGCAATGAACATACTATAGAAAACCTGTTATACTTGTAATTAGCATAAACGGTTGTTAAAACCGCTGTTGATCTTCGAAAACACACTATCAAAGATACTGAAGGCAGAACAACTTTAAATTGTTAAACATGTGGTAAATTATTATTTTAAATGGAAAAGCCATGAGGCCAGTCGTGGCGCAGGTCCACAAACGTGAGACTGTAAACGCTATAGGTTGTGGGTTCGATCCCCACTCGAGGAGATAGAAGTATTTACTTAAATGTATATTTCCATTTCTTCGCTCTGGTATTGAGGTAAAGCGCGGCGATGAGTTCTGCCACTCAACACGCAATGCCTTCAGTTCGGCGGAAAGTAGGGAACGGAGTGTTTTAAGACTAAGTTCCCCCTGTTAACCTGCTGTGTGATGATGATGATGAGATACAGAATGAAGCTGATTAAATATAGACCAAAGGGGCAAAAGCGTGGGCGGCGTACCAGTGTAGTTTCTATTGTTTATATTATAATCACGGACAATATAAAAATATTACAATATTAAAAGATCTCAAAAGTTCGGAGATGGCAATCCCAGTACAATAAATCTCTGATATCTTCTAAAGCAAATGGCATTTTGGTCTACATAAAGAGCGATTAAAAAGTTTGATTAGTAAACTTAATTTTTTTTGTTATTTGTAAAACATAAAAAGAGTAAGAGTAGGTTATCTTCAGGAAATGTAGCCTATAGAAATATTAAAAAAAAAAATCGAATTGATAGGTGCTGAGATTAGCGCTTTAACCAAACCATAATAAGCTACAAGCTTTTAACTGCGGCTTTGCTTCCGTTGTCAAACGAAAATCAAATTCAAATCTAAAAAATCCCCTATCTCGATATAGAGCACAAAAACTTTTTTAAAAAATGATTATTTTATATTATTCATAAGTATAAACAACTAAAAATAAGAACAATCCAATTTTTCCCGTTCCCGTAGAAATTTTGAGAAATCATCTAACCTGGCTACATGCATTGTCTGACAGTTATAAGTAAAAAATAATATCAATAAATATAGATTGTTATTATTACTTCTATTTTTATTTTTATTTGGCCTTATTATTCCACAATTTTTTGCCCTTATATAGTTTATAAAATAATTTCTACATGGTTTTTAAATGTTGTTAAACTTGAACAAGAGAATTGCTTCAGTTTGTGACCGAGTATGTGTTACTTAACAGTAATTAAGTTAACTGGCCTCAATAAGATCAGCTTAAATCTAATTTCAAGATCAACAACTATCGAAATTTCTTTGTTTTTTTTTTTTATTATATTTTAATGTGAACGCTCCATTGCATATTCAGTACAAAGTTAAAATAAATTACTAAGTTAAAATATAAAAATTTGAAGACTTTTACCTTAATATAAAAAATCCTTACTTGTTGTAAGTATCAGCCATTCAATAAAAATATCTAAGATTTATGTGGGCATGACAGTAAAAAAATATAATAAATTACATTATAAAAAATTAAAAAACATATAAGAGTGGAAAGCTCCTTATTAATAATCAGCATCTCCTCTCTCATAAATAGGTAGTTTTTATCTTACAATAAGAAAAGGATTCGCATCAAATCAAATAAAATCAAAAATACATTCTTTGTTTAATAAGCTTGTAATTACCTACAGGAAACTACCTATATATAATGTTATAGGCAGTTCAGAAGAAAACCGTCAAGAAGACTCGTCTTAAGACTCTTTTTATGGTGTTAAGGCTAACTGAGACTTACACCGTAATGTTATAGCCTATAGCACTTAAACAAAAAAAGTTAATCATACCAGTAGATCCAGACATCTTAGGGTGTAGGCAAATAAACAAACATACAAAGAAACAAGAAACTTTTCCGCTTTGTTATATAAGTATAGAAGTACAGATAAGGCATAAATCATAGTCAAAGCAACCGATTACAACCGGTAATGAGTGGTAATAAGAATCATACATAGATTTCGGTACCCATCTATATGACTGTTCTGGAGAAATTTATTACGAAGAATTCTTTTTATTATATTGTATTTTACACCTCCATTTTTTATATTATACGCCTCCCCTCGAACAGCGACTATTCCTAGCGTTTCAGCGACTCTACCTAGTCTGGGTAGAGTCGCTGAAACGTTATCATATCCTACTCTTATCTAGTAAGGTCAACATCTGAATTCCGGGGATTCGGTTAAACTTAATATCTGTATTTCCTTATTTTTCATTTTTAAATATATGATATATAGATATTGTGGCGGCACTTAATAAGATAACATATCCGGGATTTTTTAACTGATAAATACTACTGGTTAAAGTTTTACTGGTTAAAATGTATTTTATTTTTAATAAAGATATCATCATTGGTATTGAAGTTTGCGTCTCGTTCTCGTTGACTTGCCTGCTCATCAATTAATGCTCAGCAATAAGTTGCTGAAAGTATTAAACAGGGAATTTTGGATTTGTCTTGAAAGATTGGGTTGACTATATACAAGGATACAACGCAGTAAGAATTGTTGTCGTTATTTCGGAATTTACACATTATTTAATAGCACTAATCACGTCGTTTTCTATTGTTCTCTTATATTTATATTACTGTATTGTTCCGGGTTCAAATGAATTGTACGAAAAGGTGAGACTACTTCTTTGATACGACTATGTTAGTACTAGATTTTTTTTGTAGGTTAAATAATTCTGCTTTTTCATCAAAACTAAAATTATTTACAATTGTCGTTACACAAAGTCTTATTTCTCCTAGGACAATTAGTAATCACGGAATGAAAGCTGACGGTTAAGCATTTATTACGGTTAACAAAAGTTAATCGGAGACGTTAACTGTTAGACTGATGAGAATATTATTACTATAAGCTGTAATAATATTCTCATAAAAATCACAATTACGTGATATAAAAAGTATATTCTAGCATTTGGAGTTATTTGATTTTTTTATTTTATTTAAAAAAAATTAATCATTATTTGCCAATACTAAGCTAAGCCAATGAAATCGTCGAAATCATCATGAAAATTATACATGAAAAGCGGTATCGCGTCTTGCTTATAGTATTGAAATTAAATAGTTTTCTCAAGAAGTAGCGTGAAGATTGTTCATACAGGGAACCTCTAAATATAAATTTGATACCTCACCGGGGCTTATGAAAGGCAGATTGTCACCTGTATTGATTTTAAATAGGTGCATCGCGAATTTGTACGTGTGGTAGTTATCGTTGTGTCTGTAAGTTGAGTATTTAAATTTGTTCAACTTCTAAAGTTTGATAAAAATCCTGAATTTTTGTAGCATCGAGGGTAATAATAATACTACACAGAGTACAAGGGTGTGACTGTAAAACGACGGTTGTGGGTTCTATCTCCACTCAAGGGAATGAATTATTATTAATTAAAATTTACATTTCTTATATCTGGCACCAAGGGAAACAAGCTTTACGTGGAGGTCCGCCACTCAGCACGCAAAGCCTCGAAAAATTCGACGGAAAGAGGGGAACGGAGTTTCTTAGTACTAGGTTCCCTCTACTTACCCTGCATTATGCAGGATACATTGATGGACTTTCAAAGACCTCAGTTTGATGGTACGAATATATGATGTATGTATATATATGATATTCATTCATATTTGTACATACATCATTATAGATAGTATTGTTAGCCATAAAATTCCCCTCTAGTCTTAAAATTATTTGGTGTAGGTGAATTTACTCCAATTATAGAATTGGATGCTGGTGCTAATATGGTCTAATACTGCCTTATAATAATAAGCTGTGGATTTTCTGTGTCCCTTCGTGGATGTCATTTAAACACATTGCCTTGCTTCGGTGTTGCAAATATTTCCTGAGTCCTTCCTTACATATAGAGAACAGGTTAATTCTTTGTTAGAAACCGCATTCCAAACGAGTTTCTTACCTTTGGATGTAACTAACTTTGATTATATAACTTCTTAACACGACTTTTAAATCTGAAATATTAAATATAAAATAATATTACTTAAGATAATACCGCTTCTAAATTTCCATTATAAATAAATAAATCATAATATAACGTATGTATGATATAATTGAAATAGAAAATAATTTGAAACTATCACTTGTACCTAATTGTTATACAAAAATCTTAGTAAAAACCTTAGTATGAGTCCATCTTAGGTGTTTTTCTTATTGACAACTTGACTTTTCGGTGTATAATAACTTATGATATAACTAGCGACCCACTCGCGGCTTCTCCTGCGAAATCATGAAAATATTAGTGTTTACTTTTAATGATTTAAGACTGTTAATATGAAAATTATAGTACATTCGGTTACGTAATCGTAACTTACAAAAAAAAAATATTGTTTTGGCAATAAAAAAGTATAACTTATGTTGATACTTGACTTTGTACCTATTTAATATAAATATGTAATTTTTTTTTGCTCACGCCGTTTTTATGCTTTTCAAGCGTGTATTTGTAAAAGACTGCGCCATTAGAACTCTGCACGGAACTTTTGCGTATTTATAGAAAATTTCTTAGACATATTATTAATGTTTAATAAAAAGAAATTAAAACATGGACTAGGTATTTAGATCTGCATTTTACGTACCGCTTACCTATATCATTAGCAATTAAAAATTAAAACATATTTTTATTTATTGTTACAGTCAGAAAACCAATTTTAAAAAATGCTTCCGGTCTCTTTAAATCTGGTCAACTTACTGCCATAATGGGACCGTCTGGTGCTGGCAAAACGTCACTCCTGAATGCACTAACTGGATTCTCGTAAGTTGGTTTTATCATGAGGCTCATTTAAGCTAATATTGTACTACACAATGGATCTTTTTTCGTTTCTTCTTCTTCGTGTCAATGCTTGGCAATTCAGATCATATTTTGCCAATATTTACCACGTTGACTGCGGTATCTCTTGCCTTAGTCAAGACGTCATATGATCAGGTAAATGGACATTTGGGGCAGGAGGGTAAGTGTGCCATGGTTTGTGGGTTGGCGCCACAGTCCCAGGTTGTTTCATCCTTTAGCGCGTACCCCCTTTTTTCGCTTTCAACGATTAAGTAAGTCCTAAAAATATAAGTAATGTATTTTTTTATTAACTATCAATATATATATATATATCAATTATCACTAATTTTGCAGCCTAGGAAACCAACCTCAACCAAATCATTCTGATGTTGATTTTGTTTGTTTTATTGTTAAAATGTCGATTGATAAATCCTATGCAGTATTAAAATTCAATGCATTAATATATTTTTTATAATTATATTATTTGTAATTAATATATTTTATGTCCGTTATTTTGAACGATCTCATTTTTCTGTTTGTGTGCTTATCTATAAGACGAGCGGAATATATTCCGATTCAAAATAAATTAATTATTCCGGTTTTGTTTTTATAGTGATACGTTTATTACCTTTCATTAAATATTTTAGGTACATTGCAACTTATTTTTATTTAGTAGAATAAAAAACTTAATTAATGCCATAATTTAATTTAATTATTCCATTGAATTATTATTTATCAGGGTAAAAGGAGTACAAGGCAAACTAAGAGCGGGACATATAATTTGCGAGTTAGATAAGAATGACGTACCTTTGGAAACTTTAGAGGCATATAGGAAAAGATCCTGCTATATATTACAAGATGACAGACTCAATCCTCTATTTACAGTTAGAGAGCTTATGCAATTCGCTACAGATCTAAAGCTTGGCAACTCTCTACCGCCAGATATAAAAATGTCAGTTGTAAGTATTCTATTTTAATATTATTATAAGGTGACACTAAAAGCTTCATAATAAAAGAACATAATAAAAGAAATGAACTACATTTTTTTATCAGCGTCACGCTGTATCCCGCACACAGCAGGGCTGGCTGAGGGAACCTAGTGTTAAGATACTCCGTTCCCCACTTCCTGCTGAATTCTGGAGGCATTGCGTGTTGAGTGGCAGAAGTCAACGCCGCGCTTAGCCTCGACACCAGAGCGAAGAAATGGAAATATAAATTTAAGTAAATATTTCATCTCCTCGAGTGGGGATGGAACCCACAATCAGTCGGTTTTACAGTCACACTTCGTGCCACTGCGCCACGACTGGCCTCTGAATGAACTACATAATATATTATAAGGCTGATCAGCAGTTTGTTTGGTTGACCATTGAACGCTAACTCAATAACAAACTAAAATAGATAAATAGAATTAAAAAATAAATATTTTAAAAAGACAACTTAAAGGTTGCTCTACTAGTATAGTCCCTGATCACCATAAATAAGCTGGTTAAGGTTGAAATATTTAATTAAATTTAAATTTCCATTTCTTCGCTCTGGTGTCGAGGCAAGGGCGGCGTTGAGTTCTGCCACTCAACACGGAATACCTCTGGAATTCGGCAGAAAGTGAGGAACGGAGTGTCTTTAGCTCTAGGTTCTGCCTACCCGGTTGTGCGCGGCATACAGCGTGAAGCTGAAAAAAAGATTATATTAAAATCTTATTCATACTTTACTATACACATTATACTCCAATAATAAATAGTTTGCAATTATAGATATATAAGTAAACTCCAGCGAAAAAAATCTATCAACTACTATCCAGCGTTTATTTTAAAACACAATATCACTAGTTCCACTGTAATTAATGTATAATTTGCTTAACTTTCATACAGACTGCATTATTTAGCTCTCGAATTACGTTTTTTTTTCTGTAACCTTTGTTATATTTGCGTCATTATATTTATTACAACACATTTTTGTACGACCTATCATTGCATAGGCGTGATGCGAATTTATGCTCATCTTCTTTATCTTCACGCTGTATCCCGCACATTGCAGAGTAGACAGAAAGTCTTTAAGAACGTAGTGTTAAGACACGCCGTCCCCAGTTCCAGACCATCCCCCATTACCGTTCCCCATTTTTACTTATGCTTTTTAACAAGAATGATCTAAATGATTCATAAACTTTGTATTTGCATATTTATTTTTGTATACTAAAAAAATTGTAGCAATAAATGCACTCAACGCTTTTTGCCATGTTAATGTTTTTTTTTGTCTTACAAACAACTTAACATTTTGCGAGTTCAATGTACTTTATTTTTTTCTTTTTTATTCTCGCTTTGTCCAGGTTCCTAATAAACTTCATTATTAAAATAAATGTTATGTAGGTTCTTATTTTTATTAAATTTTTTGCTTGACGCCGTTTCCCTCGCATAGCAGGGTAGCCAGAGGTATCATGTGGTCCTAGTGTTTGTACACTCCGTTCCCAATAATACACTTCCGTTCCCCACTTACAAATTAATTCTTGAAGCATTGCATGTTAAGCGGTGAGAGCCCACGCCGCGCTTTGCCTCGTTACTAGAGCGAGAAATGGATATATAATTAAATGTCATTCCCTCGAAGGGAAATCGAATCCAGAAACGTCCCTTTAACAGTCGCACGCTTATGACACCTCATTAGGGTACGCCCCAAGAGTGCGCGGCTTGGAAATAATACGATATAAATCAAATAATAACGCTTTGATTGCAAACTGTTTATTTCAATGACCAACTAATGAACTTTTATACAATATATTAAAACAATCCCTACAACAAGTACAAGTTCCCTGCTCGCACTCTTGCTGCGCGCACTCTTGCGGAATGGTTTTGTTCTAAATCACCACGGCATACTCATGCCATCAGCCATGCCACCAGCAATGACATCTTTAACGTAATAGAAATAAAAAAAATGAGGCCATTGCTTACATGCATACACTACATTTGGTTAAAATTGTCAAAATATATTAGCAAAACACCAAAATATCGAAAATCTTACCTTTTCCCTTGAAAATACAATATTTTGAGAAATTTCTATGGCAGCATTTTTTCCGGTAGCTCATAAAATGTACTTTAATGCGATTCTTTATCGTACCCTATGTTGTTTTACATATTATTATTGTTTTACAGATGAATAATATATTAAGCACATTAGGATTGCTGGGCGCTGAAAATACAAGATGTTGTAATTTGTCTGGTGGACAGAGGAAACGATTGTCGATCGCCGTGGAGCTTGTTGATAACCCACCAGTCCTGTTCTTGGATGAGCCTACCACGTTGGTAATTTTTATAAAAATCAGCTTCACGCTGTATCCCGCACATATCAGGGTAGGCAGAGGAAATCTAGTGTTAATCACTTGATGTGAAACCCCAAGGTCTCGAAGGGAACTGAGAAGACTAGGTTATGTGGCCACTCTATAAATTTACCGCTACCTAAGTGTTAATAATATGGTTTTAAAAAAAAACACTTGGTATTATTATGGGCTATTATTACATACATTACTTCACTAATATCGTTCTGACGCTTACGCCACGCAAAATAAATTGAAACTTAGAAGACAATTAGAAAACAATAATGTAATAATCTATATATAATCATGATATTTGAAGGAACAATGTAATATACAGAATGGAAGAGGCAGCGCTCCTTTTACGAAAGCAGCATATAGGGTAAAATATTTCAATCCCATACGTAAATAATGATCAAGATGCCTTAACAGTTTAGACGTAGGATTTTTTTCCATTTCACGATGTTTATCCATAGCTGTATTCCGTGTGACGCGATGACGCAAAGATCCCAATAACGTAAACACTTACTACCACAAAAATACTACTAAAGGTTACACATCTTTGAAATTTATCGCCAATACCTACGACTCGTATTCGGAATGAGTGCGGTGGTGTTCCTTTGATAAGTTTATGTGTGCGTACGTCGTCCTTTCAATTTCTCCTCAAATGGCGTTTTATTTTAAAACGACAATTTTATTACATATTTTGTTTGAAAAAAATACTTTTTCAATTTTGGGAAAAAAAATAAATCATTCTATTTATTTAGGCTTTTATGGAGTAGTTAAAACTATGGTTTCATTTAAAGTGGTGCTAACACTTCCACCCTGTATATTGGTTTCCTCTTTCGTTTGATGTGGACAGATAACGGCATAATATTTCTTTTTATATACACAGAAAAAAACATAATACCTATATTGTTAATAAGAATCGCTTTACCGTCAAGTTTTTTATTTAATATACGTTATGTACATTTAATATACGTTTCATCAGTAATTGATGCAATTTTACGCTTCTTATAAAAACAACATGATGTCGGTAATACCTAATGACTTTTATGTTTTGCAAGTTAAGACTCTATATCCTATGAAGTTTGTAAAGCCAGTGATGACGCTAATTATGCATAGTATTTTAGATAACGTATAACAAAAAAAGGCGTGTTTTTCTATTCAGCGTAATTACATGCTATTCAGCTAATATTAGTTACTAGTACATAGACCAGCTTCCCGCTGCATTCCGCATATATCAGAGTAGACAGAGGGAACCTAGTGTTAAGATCCGTTCCCGTTTCTAGTATATTAGCGATGTTTAATTGTAAATTAAAATCTTAAATGGGTATGGTACAACATAAATCGCCTACAAAACATTGTGTTTAATAAATAATACGGAAATACACCACATACAAAATAGTGTTTGTGAGTGGGTTAGATTCCCACTCGAGGCAATGAATTATTTATTTATATTTATATTTCCAATTCTTCATTAATGTTCCGCGACCCAACACATGATACCTCCAGAACTCGGCGTATAGTGGGAAACGGAGTATCTTAACACCAGTTGACCCTGCTGTTAAAAGTTGCGATTTAGTAAAGAGAAACTTTTTAAACATATTTAAAAAAAAATATTGCGGCGCATTGATATAAGAGAATAGATAGAAGATACTAATATTGAGCTCACTTACCCACTGCGTTTAGTTACCCCTGTTTAGTTTATGTATAATTCGTCTGTACGGGTGTTCATCGACTCTTTCTAAATTGCTGGACAGATTTGAATCGATTTTTGAAATAGTTATAAAAATATAGATGTGTAGTATAATAAACCTACTAAACAACATGCAATCATGTTTTTATTTTATTGTGGCACTGGATAAAACAACCTCTGCTGATAATATTTTATTATTTTATATAGAATTCTATACATTTACTTATTTTTTCAGGGGTCTGGATAGTTTAACATCCGCGCAATGCATTACAATGTTGAAAGGATTAGCCCGTGCCGGTAGAACAATAATATGTACAATACATCAACCTCCGGCATCTATATACACGTTATTTGATCAAGTATGTAACCTTTTATTAAAATCATTATTTAAAGAAAACTAATATACCTAGTTTTGACGTATTTTTTATGGGATGCCCTTTGTCTTGACATTATGCTTAAAAGTAATCATCATCATTTATTGCATTCTAGCATTTTAATTTTTTTAGCAGGGTTATGTGAGGCCGTCTAGGCCTAGGGGTTCAAAATGTGACTGTAACACGATGGATGGTGATGGGTTCGATCCCCATTCGAGGCGAGGAATTATTATTTATTGGCACCAAGACAAAAGCTCGGCGCTTAGTTAACCTTCTCAACATGCCTAAAAATTTAGGGAAAGTTGGAAACGGAGTGTGCAGCATACAGCGTGGAGCTGTTATGATTAGTGCATTAGTGCAACTTGCATTTTAACATCATACGATATCTCAAATTTTTCAAAAATGTCAAAATGTTTTAGGTATACATTTTAGCAGAAGGTATGTGCATATACAACGGACCCAGTGGGGAGACAGTACCTTATTTAGCCTCTTTGGACTTCCATTGTCCCAAATATCACAATCCTGCAGACTATGGTGAGTGGAGTGAATGATTTCTATTACAAATTCTTAATTAAAAATATTTCATGAATATTATAAAATATTTTTGCGAAATTATTTTAAAAAATCGCAAAATAAATTAATGTAGATATTAAACAGCTAATATATCAATCTTCTATCTATTAACAGCATAAATGTATTCAATTAGTAATAAAAAATATATATTGCATAAAAACTAGTATTGATTGAGTAAAAAAAATCTTATAAAAACAAGATAACTATTAATTTTTTATTGAATTTTATTTACTTTATAAAAGTATTTTTATTTACAGTCTTGGAAATAGCTAACGGTGAATATGGAAATTTCAATGAGTTTTTAAATTCTAAAATACGCAGCCATCACTACTTCGAGAACAAGGCTCCAATACAAAATATAGAAGAACCTCCATTATTACCCTGTGGTAAAATGAATATCGCTGTAAACAAGCCTCATGAAATGTATAAATTTAGTGTTCTTTTTAAGAGATGTGTTATGCAGCAATATAGAGATTGGGTAAGTTAAATTTAAAATAATGCATACTTGTATTATTAAATACAAATATTTTTTCGAACAATCAGTACCTCCAGACGCATTAATCTCAAAATTTACTCATTACACATATTTTCTTATGTTATTAAGAAAAGAAAAATCAATATCTTTGTAGTCAGTATTTTAAATCAACATTTTAAGTATTTAAATGTTAATAATTGCGTATATTAGAAACGTGTATGAAAGTAATATTCAAATAGTGAATGACAATTGCTTATTATTTTCTATAAAATAAAGTAAGTAGAAAATATATAGAAAGTTATTATAAAATCTGGTTTTGAGAGAGTAATAAATAAAACAAATTTCTAGCCCCAAACTATGCTGTATATAAATAGACATGAAACATCAGTGGTATAATAAATTATTTTTAACAAAAAAAAATCGACTTCAAACAACGAATTAAAAAGTAAAAAATAAGTTTTATTGTATTGTTTTGAAATCGGTACCAAGTAAAACAAACAGTCTTAGCAATTTCATATTGTAGTAACGTTGTAGTAGCTGCGATCGTTTATTATACATTCGCACGTTACCAATACGGAATGACACTTTTCTATAATTACTAGCAATTTTTAGTAATTATCTTCATTAGAACTTAAGGTTATATTTTATATACGTAATTATACTACTCACCTACATACATATGATACAAATTAGCAATCAGTTTAAATATGTTTTTCATTCTGGCAACACAAGCAATATTTTAAAGGAAATAGAAAATAGAGCAATTCTATTTTCATAATTGATAGTGAAAATTGAGGCTCATACTGAGGACTCTCGACCTCGACAAGGCCGAACGTCTTGTCATACAAAAGAACGTAATAATATACAATTTTTTTATTTTCCAAATAGGCCTCAAATTAACATATAGCCAAGGGCCCCGACGTGTCCAAAGACAATATTAATTAATTACCTAATTAAAAATACTCGTTTGAATTTTATTTTTCAATCACAAAACAAAACAGGTTGGGATCACGTGTGCCCATTAGGCGTAACGTTAGCTCGTTTAAGTGCACTTCGTTCGATGTACATTGTAGTGTGGGACAATGTACATCATAGAGAACAAAGTTTATATTTCTAGACCTAGTATCCTACTTCCTGTAAGAAACAATTTGCTTTATAAATCTATATAATATAAACTTGTAACTAGTGTTTATACGAATAGTAGCTGTATTTATCTAAACATGTGATAATGTCTTATGATTACTATTTTAATTGATTCTCATTAATTATAATCATTTTATGACATTCCTAAACGGGTAGAGCGTTTATGAATATTTTATTCATTAAGTATTTACATATGTATCATAGCAATCTCAATATTTTGTTATTGAAGTCCTCCGAAACGTATTCTAAGAATATCAGAGCGAAGAAATGGAAATATAAATTTAAGTAAATATTTCATCTCCTCGAGTGGGTATCGAACCCACAACCAGTCGGTTTTACAGTCACACATCGTGCCGCTGTGCCACGACTGGCCTCATTTTATATATCTTATTAATACAATTATTTTATTAAACGACTGGACCATTCTTGATGAAATTTTGGGTGTATATTATATTTTGGGTGTATTTATGCCAGGAAAGTAGAAGTCTTTGTATACAGTACAGACCAATGATATATTACATACCAATTAAAGATCAGGTAGGCCCTAATAAACCAGTTAAACTATAACAAATATGAACATGGCCTCTTATCGCTGGTTTTACCCTAATGAGCATGTTTTATTAATATAAAAAATATATATATTCGAATATAATATGTAAGATGGAAGTTAAACAACCCCGCTAAGCTTTACAAATAAAGATTACCGCCTTACCAAAAATTTTCTGATGAATATTTTTTGAAGTGATATAAGAACCGAGGGTCAGAACTTCAGGAATATATATATATATATATATATATATATATATATATATATATATATATATATATATATAGATATATATATATATAAATATATATATAATGTAGAGCTCAACAAGATCACCTGATCATAAATACAGACGTAGCACCTTCGCAAAGTTCTGAATATTCAAATACCTGATGAGACTTTTCGTTGAGATGTAATAACCATTTGACATATTTAATATGGAGCTCTGATAGACTAATTAAACTATAAAAAACTTCGGCCAAGGTTTAGTCAGTCTGTAGCAATTTCAGGTTTGTAGATGAAGAGGAAGTAAGGACGAACAAAAACGAACTTAGAAATGTTGACAAATAAAATTTGTCATTTCATGGCTTTTATAATTCTACGTCAACGGGAAGTATCCTAAATTGGATTAAGCTGCGAACGTCATATATAAATCTTTTGTTGCTATTCTCTTAGAAGTTTTATTTATTTCTTTGCCTTGTCAAAAGTGCAGACACAGTCAGACGGACAAAAAGTGATTCTATTGGGAATCCGTTGTTTATTTCTTTTGGGTCATGGAACAGTAAAAGACCTTCAGCTTGATAAGCATTTCCTGTCAGACATAAATCCGGGGTCAGGAACAGATAACGTGAAATTATACCAGCCTTACATAAAAGCGGAATAAAAAAAATATAGATGTAACACTTTACCAAAAGTTGTTAGGACTTTTTAAAAGCGAATAAAAAATAATAATATAGCGCCTCAGCAGAGGGTGACCAGGCTGATAAGCGTTTTTTATTAACATATAAAATAAAAAATCGAGTATTAGGAGCACACACTGGCGTGAATATATAAAATTATAACATATAATATGTCTCCTGCTTAAAAATTGTTTGTTTCGATGAATTTTTTTAACATAAAAAAAACTGCGGGCCCTTGACATCAAATTCATTGGATGTAATGTGAAGCTCTATGCTACCTAAAACCTACATTAATGATGCCGTCGTGGCGTAAGTCGAGGAAAAGAATTATTATTACACCAATTTCAAGAATTATTTCGACACTTAGGAAAGAAAAATACTTACTTAGAAAACATACACAAATTTGAACGAAGCGGGACTCGAATCCGCGGCTCCTGGAAACCGATTAGGTGCTCTGACTACTGAGCGATACGTCCTGGTCGCTTTCCACTTTATTTCGCCTCCAGAATTCGGCAGAAAGTGGAGAACGGAGTGTTTTAACTATAGGTTCCCTTTGCCTACCCTGCTGTGTCTGGGATACAGCGTAAAGCTGAATTTTTATTTTAGCAATTATGATTATTATATTTAATGATTTGTTTTAAACATATATAAAGTTCAAGTGAGTGACCAGTATAAGATAGGTATGTCTAATATAATTAGGTATAAATATACGTAATATTACAACAACCTTTGCTTAGTAAAATATATTGTCGTTTCATTTCCGTCCATTACATACATAATGATGACAAATGATATCATGTTGTTTTCAACAAAAAATCAAGGTATCATTTATAAAATTATATGGTATTTTAAGCTGATTGTAAGTACTGCTACAAATGTACCTACTTTGTAAATTTATGACTTCGTCCCTTTAAACATAGCGCTCTTGGACGATAAGTGAAACATTAAAAAATATAAGTCTTTTTATTACATTTCAATATATTTTCTCAATGAATTAACTGATAGATAAAAATAATCCTGCAGCGTATAAAAATATGTCATATTTATATCGGGTTAGTCGAGAGAACGGAACGTCAAACGCTAAGATCTCTGCATACCTCTTTCGTCTCGTCCACTGTCATCGACCTCTTCATACATGCCCTTCGGGGGCATGCTTTTACGTGACCTTCCTCTAGCATCTTTGGAACTCTCTACCTCTCTTACTTTACTTATAAATCTTTTTTGCCATTCTTGCGTCACTCATTCTTTCAACGTGCCTCAACCAGCTAAGCACGTGTTCATTCTCACCGTGACAAGTTCGCTAGTACTTGTATATCTCTTCATTTCGGATTCGATCAGCTAAGCTGAGTTTGCACATCCTACGAAGAAATCGCATCTCTATAACATTCTTTTTTTTCATTCTTCTTCTGTAATACCCATGTTTCGCTGCCATATAACAGCGACGGTGCCAATACTACATTGTGTACAGTCAAACGCGCAGCTGTACTGAAGTTTCGCCGTCTCATCAATGCAGCTAAGGTACCGATAACTCTGTTTACTGTTTGCCTTTCTGCATCGTTCTTGTATCCGCGATCTCTACTAAACGTACTTATCAAATATACCATTTCATTCACTTGTTCTAATTTTTTACACTAATCTTGCATTTCGTCTTTTCTTAATTTCTTATAAATACCAGAACATTTGTCTTACTCACATTCAGGCTTAGACCATTATTTTTAAACTCTTCTTTCAGAGAGGTCACATTCTGATGATGCAATCAACACTGCATCATCTGCGTACAGCAGGCAATTTACACACAAGTCACCCACTCCCATATCACTTTGTTTCACTCCTTGGAGACGGTATATAGGAGAGTGAGAGTGAATAAATTAATTATATGATTTTTCTTCACAGCTTGAGCCAATAAAAGTATTATTAAATTTTCCTAATTTTTATTTTACTTTGTAATTTATCGGTGTCAATAGCATTTAAGTTAAATAGACGCCATCTTAGAGTAGTTGTAAAGGATCTAACTAGCTTCAATTGTGTACTCGATCTCCAGTCAGAGAGGTATAATTAAATTATTTACATTTTCCTTGTATGGCTAGATTTTAAGATAATTGATTGGAAACATGCTCAATGCATATTTATTCTATAAGAACTTAAACAAAAATATCCTCATATAAAAATACTCATACGTCATATTTTTTATTGATAAGACTTCTTTTCATAAGGGTTTTTTCTAAGGTATTTTTGGGTGTATTGTAAGGGATTCGCAAATTTATAAACTATTTTTAATTAATGTAGGTATTTTTTATAGTAAGGGTGGTGTCTTAGAGCTCTATTTTAGATGTTAAGGGTCCCCATTTTTTTATAAAAAAAATATTTATTAATATTTTTTATTTATTAATAGCTGATATAGGAGAGCTCTATGTTTAGTGTTGCTGTTTCTCGATTTTGAAATGATTAGATTAAATGATTTATCTCTTTTTACAACAAAATCTGTATTTAAAACAAATACAAATTAGCAGTATAAAAATGCAACAAAATGTTGACAAATGTCAATGACTAGGTTTTGAAATTTAATCTATACCATCAGGATGTAATGAACTTTGCTCGATGCCATATTCAGCTAATACATATGATTCATAAAGTAAACATGAGTCTCTATGAATCAATGGGAAATATCTTACATTTAATATAATATTAATAGTTTAAAACGTGTCTGCTGTATTTACACTACATTATAAACACGTAGAAGCAAAATTACCCTAAACTTTTAAAATTACATTTATTAAGTTCTCTTTTAAATTTTAAATAAATCTCTATCTCTTTCGTAAATGAACTTCCAAAAATAGCTACACCAAACATAATACTTCTAAGCCTTCCAATAAGAGAGCTCAAGAAATAGCATGTAAATAAAAGAGTGTATGTTTGAAGTAGAATACTGGTATTAAAAAAAATTATACATATATATATATATATATATATATATTTAAGTATTTATTTTAATTATCACTTTTATTTATGACTCTTTCTCTATTATATTACTCACTAGTAATATAATAGATACGTCGGGACCTATAAGTAATTCTTCAATCAATAAAATCTTTACCAGGAACCCAGCATATTTAAAGAGGTCCCAACTGTTAATCCTAATAAACTATTGGGTGTTTTTGTTGTTATAAATATTTTTTTATTTTGCTATGTTAGTTGAATTTTCAATCCTGCAGGATTCTGGTATTTGTGGGGTTGAAAAATCATAATCCCGCATCCTTCATTCAAATACTGATATGATAACGTCTGCGGGAATGGAAGCTTTTCTTCAAATATGGTATAATATATTATATGATATTTTGTTTCAGACTGTAACTCACCTAAGAATAATATTACACATAGCAGTCGGGGTCTTAATAGGCCTGTTCCACGATCACTCTGGCAACGATGGGTCAAAGTCTTTCGGCAATGTCGGTTACCTGCTTATATCCTGTACGTACCTGTGCTACACGTCCCTGATGCCCGGAGTACTTAAGTGTAAGCGACGTTCTTTCTTCGTTCATTCTTTTGTTTTTAGATTTAAACAATAAAAATTCATATATATGGTTAAATGCATTTTGTCTTTTGTGGAAATAACAAAAATGATATAACATTTTTCCAATTTATATGTTTATAAATAACATAATGATATATCCGGCATTGTTACATTTAGATAAAAAAGAAAAACAAATGTTATTTCATTGTTTCAAATAATGATAATCACTTAAGGAATTTTGACCTATGACTTTGAAATATTCATAAGGAAAATACGTAGACATTCATAATATATTACTTTTACTACGTCAATGGTGGAGGTAAATTATGGCCGTTGTAAAACAACCTCTATTATGACAACATGGCAGGATTATCAAGTTTTATGACGAAACGTGTTCGGCACTGCGTAGTTCAAGCATATTTCCTATTTATATATAGGAAAATTTGAAAAAAAAAAGTAAGTTAATTCGAAAAAAAAAACCATTTCCTATAAAAAAATGTTTTAAACTTTGAAGTTAAATTATACATAAGAACGTAGCATAATAATATTTACAAACATATTCGTTTGCATAATATATGTATCTACTGTACGTAAAAAAAATTAAAACTGAGTATAGTAAGTACCTTTTAGTAGCTTTTAGCTTTTTATGTAGTAACTTTACCCTTAATGTAGAAAATTCTTTCTGGGAAGGATTTTTTAGACTTACATACGAGTTATTAGTGTTCATCCAAACGAAGACCATCAAGAGCGCCCTACACGACAGCATATCAAACGCTGTCGTCGCATTAACAAGACATTGGCAATGGGCGAATAGTGCATATGAGGTATCCGTGACTGATATAGTGGAACACAACATAAAAATGGCTATTTCCTTTAGAGATAATAAGGAAATATTTATACTAAGAAATCTAATGCAACTGCAACATAATTAACGTGGTCGACGACCACCATCCGTCAGCCCCAATATTGGCAAGAAGGAAAGCAGTAGTTTTATCAAACATAGGAAATTACCTATGGGAGGACTCTAGTCTAAGCCTTCAAATACTGTAATATATATTAACATTGACGAGTAAAAACTTTTGACTCACGAATGTAAGCTATACCTTAACTTAGCTTCACGCTTTATCCCTAGCGGGATAGTCGGAGAGAACGGAGCGCCAAACTCTACGGTCTCTACGTACCCCTTTCGCCTCATCAACTTGACTTGTTCATACATGCCCTCTGGAGGGTCCACATAATTTTTAAGTGACCTTTCTCCAGTATCTTTGATACTGTGTTTTCGAAGGTCAATTGAGGTCTTCTCTTACCGCTCACTTTACCATATCATACCATCCAACTATACCATCATAAATCATTTTTGCCATTCTTTCATCACTAATTCTTTCAACGTTCTTCTTCATTCTCACCGTAACATCCTCGCTCATCGTGACATCCTCGATCAGCTAAACTGACTTCGCATATCCTACAAAGAGATTGCATTCTCTCTGACTCCCCATTAGAAGTGAAATGAAGCTAAGATTGCATCTCCACAGCATGTTCTTTCTTTCATTCTTCTTCTGTAATATGTACGTTTCGCTGCCGTATAACATCGTCGGTAAGCTACACTTACATGTATAAAATCAATTTACTGTAAAATCTATTGATTTTCACTTCATACAAAGTAATAGCTCATTTAAGAAAAACATAGCGACAAAAAAGAAACACAATTGAAGCCGGTGGCGTAAAACCACTCACAAATAAAAAGAAACATAAAAAATACGTTGCGTTATCCTTGTATTATGACTTATGAGATTCTGTAACGATAACAGAGTTGCTGTTCCAATTATAATAATTATATAACTAGTTTTTTTTTTATAAATACAATAACTTCAAACACAAAACCTCAATATATTATGTATAAGATTTTAGAAGTTTTTAGTCTTTACTCTTGTTACTTGCATACATTTCCGGTGTCTTGTGAGATAAGTGTAGAGAAATAACCTACCGTTGAAGGGATTGTTAAGAATGAGAAATATTTTTTTTTACTGTACTGTTTCGACATTTATTAAAGCGTTCGTGACAACTGCATCTTTTCCAGTTACTATACCTGTTTTGGGCAATAAATTAATAAAATTGTAGGTGAAAAAAATTGTGGTGGTGAAAAAGTGGGACTATAAAATTCACTGGTCGTGGGTTCGATCCCCATTCGAGGAAAATAAATATTTATTTACTTATTAACAAGGCAAAGCGTGGCGTTAAGCATCGCTGTATCGCCGCTAAGTATGCAATGGCTCGAGTTGCTCAAAATGGGAAACGGAGTGTCCTTACACTAGGTTCCCTCTGCCTGCTATATGTGGGATACAGCGTAAAGCTAAAAGCAAACAAACATTCAGTAAGTAATAGTCTAATATAACATGTCTAATAACATATAAATATTGGTAATGTAATTATATCAAATTCATGTCTTTTGTATCTATTGTATAAGGTCGGGGCAAAAGTATTTTCGTATTGTTCATACAAAGTATAATATTTTTTTAAGTATATGTTTTATAATGTATTTGTGCCATTTTGATCGATGACTCGATGCTATCTTATGGACAGTACCATAATCTCATTCCTGTAGATTTTTTTTTAATAAAAAAAATAGCTTTATGCTTTCTAAAGTTCTGCAATGACCGAAACAGGTGGAAATCCGATGGAGCAAGATCATGGCTATACGGAAGATGCATCACCACAACTCACAATTTTTGCTGCGTGACTATAGATGACTGCGGTCTGGCGTTGTCATGATGGAACACTATGCCCTTCCTTTTCACCAGTTCCGGCCAGTTTTTCTCAATAGCTTTTTTTAACCTCATCAGTTGTTCATAGTATAGGTCAGAAAGAAAAGAGATAGCTTATAGAGGATCATTCTTTTCCAATCCCACCATACACATAGCATCATGTGGCTAGTCCATGCTTCGACCATGATCTTTTTCGCACATTCTTATCGTAAGTCACCCATTTTTCATCAGCCGTAATCAACTGTTTAAAGAAATGGTTCGGAATTGTTACGTTTCAACAAAGAATCGCAAATGGAAACATGTTACATTTTTCACACACACACACATTTTATAGGTTTCTCTCAGTGATGTTATGTGGTACCCAAATGTCAAGTTTTTTCTTGTACCCAGACTCTCGTAAATGACGTAAAACTGTTTTATGATCAATATCCATTTCAAAAACTGTTTTATGATCAAAATTTATCATAGAATCAAGGATTCTACTCCTCTGAAGCCAGTCGTGGCATAAGCGCGACTGATTGTAGGTTCAACTCCCACTCGAGGAAACTCAACATTTAATACTTTTATTTCCTTGGTCTAGTTACGTTAACTTACTGAACATTTAAGTTAAAATTTACAATTTTGTTTAGTTAATAAGATTTTTCTAATATTTCATGACGATAATAAATGTTATTTATGTATTCTTCAACGTCTGTCACGTGTCCCATAAAAAAATGTGAGTTTTTATGAGCTAACGTAAACTTAAACCTTATTATGATTTTGACTTTTAGTTCCTGACGAGTTACCAATATTAAAAAAAGAAAACTTTAACAACTGGTACAAACTAAAGACATATTACGCCGCCATTCTGGTAACGAGCATACCTTTACAGGTAATTATTAGTACAGTACGGTTAACAAGTCCTGGCCGCCATGCACTTAGCTATAGACTTCGTTTCATTCCATTTCATTTTAGATTTATTTTTAAGTGTGAATATTTTCTTTCCGAGTGAACTGTTACTAGCGCAAAAGTTCCGAAAATCTTGTGGCTAAGACTTGTTGGCCGTACTGTAAAATAATGTTTTTTTTTTTATCCCAATTTTAATCGTTGTTTTTTTAACCGACATTTTTTCGCTTCACACTATATATCGCTCATAAAAGAGTATACAGAGGTAACCTAGTATTAATATATTCCGATGTCTACTTTTTGGAGGCAGATTTTTTTAAGGAATTGGACGTTGAATGTCGGAGCTCAACGCAGTGCTTTGCCTCATTACCAGAGCGATAAAATGAAAATATTAAATATTTGATTCTTGTTCTCGTGCACAACGACGCCACATTAACTTACTACATTAAAGTCAATAACCTCAAGTCTTAAGTCACAAATACATATTTTTTCAAACGATGCATGTATATTTATGTTATTTTTATTAATCAATAATGAAAGATTACAAATAAATATAATAAATATATCATTCTACACGTTCACGTTCAAGTTTGTTTACAACTTTGAATTTCAAATAAATAAAAATATATTTATTTCGCAGATTTCGTTCAGCCTTGTGTACACTGCACCTTCGTACGTCATATCTGGACAACCGATAGAGCTATCAAGATTCTTAATGTTTGCTTTGGTGCTGATTAACATCACTCTCATCGCTGAAGCCTTTGGAAACATTATCGGGACATGCACTGATTCTATTGTAAGTTTTTAAAATCAATTAAACTCCAGAGGCCATTCGTGGCGCATGGCATAGGTGTGTGATTGTAAACGCGACTGCTTGTGGATTCTATCGCCACTTGAGAAAATTAAATATTTAATATTTTCACTTCCTCGCTCTAGCAACGAGATAAAGCGCGGCGTTGATTTCCGCCACTCAACTTGCAATTTCTTTTTTGCAATTTCTTTCTTTGTCCGCATTTCGGAGAAAAGTGGAGAATAAAAATGTCTTAACACTTGGTTCCCTCTGCCTTTCCTGCTGTGTGCGGGATATATTATCCATAGAGACAATAATTACAAAAACACGAAACCGAACTGGTCGGTTTCCAGGAGGAGGACGAGGAAGACCCGCGAGTCCCGCTACGTTAAATTTTTATATATACATCTTCTAAATAAATATTTTTCTTTCCTAATTGTGTTATTCCACAAGTTTAAAAAATGTTAAAAATAATTATAAATATTATTTTTAGAACGGCACCTTCCTTGGCGCTATCACAACCTGCTTCATGTTAGTTTTTGCGGGATTCCTAGCACTGCCAGCGCATATGCCAACCTTCATGCGTTACATATCGTACACTTCATTCTTCAAGCAATCATTTGAAGCGCTGTCCTTATCATTGTATGGCTTCAATCGAGCACCGCTCAAGTGTCCGAAGCAATACTGCCATTTGAAGTAAGTTATGAGGAAGATTCCATTTTTTTTTAGCGTTTTACGGCTAATATAGCGTATCCCGCATAACAATTTTACAAAATACTTTTTATGGTATGGTTTTCAATCATAAATAATTGTATACAGAAAAAAAAACTAAATTATAAAACTTTTGATAAACCTTAGAAACGCCTCTTATCATTTTATATTATTTACATTATAAAGTATTGTACAAGTATCATTATTTTACATTATTTATATTTTAGGTATATATATAAAAGTGTTATATAATTTCAGATACCCAAAGGAGATTTTGCATCAGCTCGACGTACCCGCAGACAATTACTGGTTGGACATTGGTATACTTTTTGCAGAGCTTGTGATACTAAGATGCATAGTCTTCTTCACACTGCGGCGGAAAGTCAACAAATCAGAGTAAAAATCTTATATAAAACAAATAACTACTTTAATACGCGGTAATGAATGGCAGTGATTATTATTAATTATTGAATAAAAAATGTTTTAAATACATTATTATTGTTATATTTCTATTTAAGAGCAAATGGATTAATTGAAAGTTGCGAATTAAAAATGTATTTATATTTGGATGTATTTTATAACAATTTCTCCATCAGTATACAAGAGAAGATAAGTCGCACCTTTAGAATTATAGTGACGTAATCAAAAAAACCATGATTTTGAGTTTTTGGCAGAAATTGACCTTGACCCCTTTTGAAAGCGGGGAACCCAAGTGTCTTAATTCCAAGTTTTCTCTGCCTGCCCTGATGTGTACAGAGCGTCGATTTAGGTCGTCGTTTTAGGTCAGTTTCTTACAAAAACTGAAAATCATGGATTTTTGATTAGGTCACTATAATTCTAAAGGTGCGAAATATGTAGAATAGAGAGACCCACGTGTTTCATCTCAATATCGTGACACATTGTACATTGTTATCTATTGATCTAAATCAGTTTTCTCCCGCTGTATACCGCACCCAGCAGCTGCTACGACACTCCGACAATCCATTTCCAACTTTCCTCCGAATTCGAAGGCATTGCGTAATGAGTGGCGGAACTCAACGCCGCTGCACTGGCTTCCTGAATTTCCTTCATTGATCTATTGATAACAATATACAATGTACAGTTATTAATAAGCAAATAGTTCGAGTATACAAATATTTATTTTAAGATTATTAGTTATTAGATACTTGTCGTAAGAAAAATTGTCTGTTAGGAGAGAACATGTTTAATTCACATTAAAAAATGTTTTCGTCTTAACCGCTATTGAATATTAATAAAAATGCGTTAAAATTAGACTTGCAACGAATGTTTGGGCATTCGATATTCAAACTTCTTGGCTGACATTGTCATATTCGGCCAAGTACCTATAAAATAGGTACTTTATTAACATTTTGTTTCATGAAAAGTCAATATCTGTCAAAACTATTTATCTCGAGATCGCATGGAGATATCAAGCTGAAATTAATATTCCCTACTTGGAGCACGAAAATACTACTTCGTCGTCATTTCGTTTCTCAGAAACCACTTAACTGATTTAAATGCAGTTTTCACAAATTGTATTTTGATAATATTCCCTTAACATCTAATTTAAAAAAATATTTCAATATTTATGTATTCAACACGATAGTACATAGGTAATACGTTTGTATATAACTATGACCAAATATTTTCGTTGCAATCATAAACGTTATAGACCATTAAATTTAAAAAGTAGTTGTAATTACTCGTTAATTGGGACAAAATGCCTGTATGTCTCAATTACCTATGAATTGTCGTGAATTATTGGAAATATATTTTCACATACAATCGGTTTCTCTTGACTTGTTTTAATACGAAAATGGCATTTGTTGACACTGTGATAGCTTTTTTGTGAGGGCACACTATTTTTGTAATTAATAATTTATTAATCAGACCCTGTTGTTCTATAAATAAAGATATAATTATGTTTAAGAATATAATAAGATAGCTTAGGTGTATGGGTGATATTGGGTGACTTTAGTTAAACGAAATATGTACATAGTAAAAACATGTGAAATACATATATGTAATTTGTTTTGATAAAGTAAGTATCTACTTACTTTATCACTCAACACGCAATGCCTCCAAAATTCGGCAGAAAGTGGGGATCAGTGTCTTAACACTAGGTTCCCTCTGCCTACCCTGCTGTGTGCGGGATATAGCGTGAAGCTAATTTAATTTATTTTTTTATATATGTTTATATCAGTTGGATTGATTGTACTTGTTGCTTAAATTTTATGAAAAATAAATGTGGTAGGTAAAAGTAACAATTTATATAAATAAATATAGTGCAGTATTTTTTTGTTTGTACTTAGATACATAATTAAAGTTTCAAAAATGTATTTATATTTAAGTTAAAGGACGTTAGATCTTTTACTATGGGCCAATTACGCACGGTGAAATAATAATAATTTAGATGTAAAGATAACAACGGCATAAGTCGCATATCTTCACAATGTGGGACTACCATGAAAAAAATATTCTAGGTCATATTGAAACCTAATAGAAAAGATTTCTTACTTTTTTGTGTAAAACAAATTAAAGATTAGAATTTAATGATATTTGGAAACATATTTGTATGACAGCTACAGTGGTTTCATCTAAAAATAGCAATTTCAACTTAATTTATCTGGTTAATTCATTTCAGAAAGCATTTGGGTAAAGTTTTTGGGTAATATTTTAATTCATTTTAAGGAATAAAAAATATCTCGTTTTTTCCATGGATCTGAATTTTAAAATAGGTACAGAAAATCGATCTCATAGTATTTTGGTTTATATTCTTGGCTTTTCAAAAAACTGGTAAAAACGCCCGTTATCATTTAAAATGAAATATGTATTACTTTTTAATTATTAAATAATTTAATTAAGAATGGTTTTTATTTCACACACAAAATATATTTTTACTCACAGCATATATTCAGTTCAGTTCTTTATTTATGGCGCTTCGAGCGTGCCAGAGGCATATATATTCTATATGAATTTGAAGATAGCTCTAGCAACACTTCAAGAGTCATACGTCAAATAAATTTGAAAGTAAAAATCTAACTTTATGTACAACAGTTTATACAAACATAACCCCTAATAAGAGTTAACTACGATTATATTCAAAAGAATATAACGAATAGGCAATATTTGTAATTTAAAAATATATATTTCAATAAAAATAAATATTTACATCTTGTGCACTTATATAATTTAATTTAAAATAAAAAGGTGAAAAAATGTAAGTGTAAAATATTACAATATTTTTTTGATTAATAATACTTTAAAGTATAGTAGTAAAATATTAATTAATTTGTTAAATTAATATTTTTTATTTATTATTAAGATAAACCTCTATTTTAAATATTATTTTAGGCTAAAATTATTTTTCATCTTATTTGTAACGCTTCAAAGTGTTTTAAGTGATGTATCATATTATGAGTTATTGGGAGTATCTAAACAAGCATCTACACAAGAAATAAAGCAAGCATACAAAAAATTGGCAGTGAAACTACATCCAGATAAGAATCCAGTAAGTGTTACATATAACACTGACAAATACATTAAATTTTTTATTATATCCCTCACATTTTATTACATATGTAAAACCATAAAAATTGATAAATAAGTAAAACCATAAAAATAATATTTCTTTAATTGTGTCATAAGTTTTTAATAAACACTTAGGAAACAACTAAAGAAATATTATTTTTTTGGTTTTACTTATTTATCCATATTTAATAAATAATTTGATTTTCCAGATTATCCATAGTTTACTTTATAACATAATAGAATAATATAAATTAAATTTCTAATTTGAATTTCACAAAATTCACATATTGTCTCTACGAATCAGCATGTGTTTGAAGTTTTGAGTGGGTAGTGAGTGGGTGAATATTAAGGTCAATAGAATTGCTACATATAGTCCTACTTTTAAGTTTGATAAAAACAGCATTAGAGATTGATGATTATACTTAAAATAATTGTAGGTTCTGTTCTCACTTTGATAAGAGTTTATATGTAATATATTTTTATTTATCGGATCTGAGAAGACATTAAATTCCTGTATTAATAAGTTAGCACTATGATGCCCACAATATGTAAAAGTTGCATCAGTGCATACATTTTTTGAATGCAGATTGATGAAATTTAAAATGACTTAATAATTATTAACATTTTACAGAATGCTAATGAGCAAAAAAGATTTCTAGAAATAACTGAGGCATATGAGACATTAAAAGACCCACAAAAAAGACATCAATATGATTTATATGGATCTCAACAATCTTACACTAAGAAATATGACTACCATTCTCAAGCTGAGTACAATAATTTGTATTACAATGGTCTATACCATGACGATCCATTTGTAGAAACATTATCTGGAAAAAGCTTTTGTAAGTATTTTCTGGTAGTGATGTACGAGTATATACTGTTGTATATCATATCACAGACTTCCCCTTATTATTTATATGGGAAATGAAAATTGTGATGAGAAATGTCTTTATATGAAAATTAAGAACTGTCCTATTAACATATTTTTTTAATATAGTTAAAAAAAATAGCCTACACTAATAATCCCTAATATCAATATAATTATGCTAACCATTTATATTGAGTTTGTTGTGATACTGTGGTATAGCACCTAAGTAAGGGATGGAACCCACAACCATTGCATTTATAATGTGTTGGTATCTTATATTTTGTTATATTTTTAAATTGATATAAAGATAAAACCTAAAATAACCTGTTCAAAATAAATATATACTGAATGGTCATGTGTTAATATACCTTTTGTATTTCAGATACATATCTAGACAATGGTTTATATTTTATAAACTTTTACTCTCCCTTTTGTCCGCCATGTCAAAATTTGGCAGACAAGTGGAAAAGACTCGCTGAAATTTACAAAGGAATTGTAAGTTGTATACAGCAGTAAAGCCTGCGATAGGCAGACCTTATTTAATAAATCCTAAAATAATATAAAATAAGAAAGGTCTTGCGGCCACAGGCTCTTGGACCAATAAATATGAATTATAATTTCAAATATTTTCTGTTAAATTCAACTTTTTTATTTTAAATATATTTCAGATAAAAGTGGGTGCAGTTAATTGTAAATATTATAATTCATTTTGCTTTAATACAATGAGGATTGGCAGCTATCCCACACTTTTGTTTTATCCTAATGTAAGTATGCTTTTTATAACCTAGACAAGCATATGGGAGGATTTTAAGCATCATGGTTGTGGGTTGAATACCCACCTGATACAGTATTTGTTTATTTTACTTTTTGTTCCTTTATTGGGCGAGTTCCATTCCACACAAAAAACAGTCTAAATATTAGATTATTTTTGCTTACTTTTCTACATGTGGGATACAGCGTGAAGCTGAACAGCTAAAAAAAACTTTAAAATATGAATAAAATTTGAATGTAGTGAAATGTGTTTGTTGGGTACATTCCACTTGGACGGTTTCTATAAAGTGTAGATTTAAATATCGCTGCTAAGTTTATGTTTGCTTTATAAATTTTTATGTTTCTTTGAAAAGTACTTTTCTTTCTTAAGTATGTAATAACACTTAAAAAATATTATAAATATAAAATTAAAATATTGTTTCAGGGAAAACAAGGAAACTACCTTTACTACAGAGGTGCTCATACATTTGAAGCGTTAGAAGATTTTGTAATAAAAAATATAAGAAATAGGGTGGATGTGCCTACTATTGCACATATTAGGAATATTGATAAACCTATGGTTTATATATTAGATGATAGTTTGGATGAAAATATGCTAGTGCGAATAGCTTATCATCTTGTAAGTAAAACCTTTAGAAATATTTAACCTATACTACCATTAAGTAGAAATATTTATTTAGTATTAATATAATAAATAAGGTCATTTAAATATAATTTATTTACATTGAAATTACCTTATTTATTAAGTTAAAAATTTAAATAATATAAAATATGATTTTGCTCATTAAAATTATCATATATATGTTATATAAAAATGTTTAGGTATTTCATACATAGGTTAGTAGGCGGTAGATATACTATAAACGCGGATATTCGAAATTCTGGAATTTAAATTAGCCTATATGTTGCTCCACAACCCCGTCCAATCTAGTCCTATAAAAAAAATATTAGCGGACAAACAGACAGGCAAAAGGTTTATAGAAAGAAAGCATAGGATTTAATATTTATTTTATATTTCAATATATTAATTGCACACAATAAAAAAGGTAATATTTTGAATTCAATTGCTTATTTTTTTCAAAATAACCTCTAATTTTAATACTTGTAAGTATTTATAAATACATATTTTATATACATTGTATTTATAATTCAATAATATACATAATATAATATTATTACATAATAATATACATATATCATTCTCCAACCAAATTTCTGTACAGTTTAATGGTTTTATTTAGAAAAACAAACATGCCATTTGATGCAAATTAACAATTTTCAAACAACATGTAAAACATTATTACATTTTTTAATATTTTTTTTCCAGAAAGGACTAGCATCAGTGGCAATGGCTGCACACATTCATCCTAGATTAACTAATAATCTAGATACTGTAATTGTTTTCAAATATAAAAATATTAATAAGGAAATACATAGTACTGACGAAAAGAGTATTCTAAGTGAAATTGTTGATATGCTGCCTAAGATAGAAAATATAGGATTAGAAAGGCTACAGGTAACTTCTATATATTAAATGGTAAAATATTTTTTTTAGCTTCACGCAGTATCTCGTGCAAAGACGGTGAAAACAGAGGACATCTGGGAAACTAGGTTACCTAAGACACTTCTACTCAATCAAAAAAGCTGAAGAGCTCAACGTCACACTATCTCGTCACCAAAACGAGAAAATGACATTATAATATTTTTCATTCCTCCAAATGGGAATCATGCCCACAACAGTTGCGTCTATAGTCGAACATGGCAGGGTAGGTGGAGGGAACCTGGGAATCATGACTTAAAGCATTCAACGGTGTGTCTTTAAGATAAGGTCCCTACTTTTCGCCGAATTCTTGTGGCATTGCGTGTTGAGTGGCGTACCTTTGCCTCGTTACCAAAGTGGGGAAATAAATAAATATAATAATTAAATTTCATTTCCGAATGGGAATCAAGTCTACAACTGTCGAGTTTTCAGTCGTTCGCTGTTCGACCTCAATAACATATAATTTTTCTATTACAGAAAATAAGAAATGACTTACGTGCTGGCAAAGATAAACCTTGGGTTATTTATTTCACCAAAGGGGATGATGATAAGCTACTCTTGCAACAAATGAAAGTTAATTTGCCAGATATGAACGTTGGTAAGTTTACTTATTTAAATTTGTTTTAATTAAGTAGTTCCTGAAAGTAACGTAAAGTAAACAAACGCATTTACTAACCGTTTTTTATATGTTTTGTGTTCTATCACATTTTTAAATCCCAATTTTTCTCAATATTTTTCATGTACAGACACCAATCAGTTGTGATTTTTTACACTTTCCGCCGAATTCTGGAGATATTTCGTGTTGAGTGGTGGAACTCAACGCCGCGCTTTGCCTTGTTCGTTACTAGAGCGAGGAGTTGAAAGTAATGAATATTTTAAACCTCTAGTGGGAATCAAATCCACAACATGTTGCGTTTGCAGTCGCACGTTTGTGTCCCTGCGCTACGAATGTATGATCTCATACGCTTGTTACAATGTATTATTATGAAATTCAGGTGAAATAAATTGCGAAGACTTGTCGGAATTATGTCACTCGTTGCAAGTGGAAGAAGTGCCGGTGTGGGCGGTACTTAAAGTGGGCGGGGCTTATCAAAGGTTCTACGCCACGCCCACTCGCAGCGCACTTCAGGACGCCGCAAGAGCTAAACCATTGCATACTCTGTCTGTGACTGACTTTAAGAGAATCTATGAAGGAGGCGAGTTTTATTTATGAATTATTTATAATTTGCAGCTCAATTCTCAGTGGCGAATGTTTACATACGCTGTCTGTGACTAGACTTACAGCTTGTTAACTACAAATTTTGTTTTTTTTTCCTCAGCCTCACATTGTATCCAGTATATAGCAGGGTAGACAGGGAAATTAATGTTAAGACACTCCATACCCCCCCTTTTGAGCATTCCGAATTCTTGAGCATTGCACCTTCCGTTCTGTTCTATCTAACGACCCCGCTAGGAAAATTTATTACTTTTTAACCCTTTCTTTTTAATATATTAAGTATTTTATTTTGTTTCTAAATACGTTTCCAGATATGAATGCGTGGGTTCTTATCGTAGTTCCCTATCAAGTTATATGGGATCACTATGAAGAGCCCTTTACTCAGGCGTGCTTGGAGCTGGTCGGCGTCGATATTAATGTAAGAATATGTTTCACTAGTTTTTGCTTGTATTAAATAAGTTTGTACAATTATACTTAAAGCTAGTCGTGGCGCCGAGGCACAAAGTGTCAATGTAGACGTGACTGGTTGTGGGTTCGATCCCCACTCAAGGAAATGAAATATTTACCTAAAATGTATATATCCATTTCTTCGCTCTCGTCTCGACGGCAAAGCGCGTTGTTGAGTTCCGCCACTCAATACTCAATGCCACTGAAATTCGGCAGAAAGTGGAAAATGTGGTGTCTTAACACTAGGTTTCCTATGCATATCCTGCTGTGTATATCTTGTAACTAAAACGAAGAATTGAAAATAATTAACTTCACCGAATGGGAATGCAACTCCTTACAATCCGTTCAGTTCTGTTTACAATACGCCCTGTGCCGCAGTGCCTCGACACGTGACGTCTCGAAAATCGGATGGTCGAAAAATGGAATGGACTGTCTTAACACTAGTTCCCCTTTGCCTTCACTGCTATAGGCGTCACACAGTGTAAAGCTAAAATAAATAATTTGATTTCCAGTTCGGTATAATGTCGTGTACATTAAACACCGATTCCCATTGTCGTCTCGTCGCACACAATGAACCGACCATATTATTCCAAAACGGTACAGACCGACATACATACAGCGGTGACGCTGACAAAGATCAAATAGTGGAATTTGTACAGCTGATCAAAGAAAGTGCTGGTAAGTGTGTGTTCAAATTTTTATATAATAGAGGTCAGCCGTGGTGGAGGGGTAGCAAGGTGCGACTGTACTGACAAAACAGGGTGTGAGTTCGATTCCTACTTGAGGAAATGAAAGGTTAACATTTCCATTTCTTTGCTTTGGAATTTTTCACAAATTTGAAGAGTTATTCCATACTCAGGAATGAAAAATACTTTTTAGAAAAGATATAAAAATTTTAACGTAGCAGGACTTGAACCTGAGCCTTGCTCTGATGTCCAGGCAAAGCGCGGCGTTTAATTCCGCTCAATACGCAATTTTTTTTGCCCTAATTAGCTAAAAATGCTAATAATTTGGTTGCGTTTTAATGCTTCTCTGAAGCTTTTTCGTGACTTTCATCGTTTTTGTGGTTTATTGCTGTTCTAAAAGTTCGTGTAAAGTGATGTGGGAGGGTTCGACGACCCATTCTTTTTTTTTTATTTTTAAGTAGTGCCTGGTATGCCTTCTATTTTTTGTCTTATATTGTAACACTAGAGGGCGGAACAGAAACATTAAGTTAAGCCCCTGTCCGCAGACGTGGAGCTGTCGGCCGCGCAGGCGCTGGCGGCGCTGGCGGCGCCGCGCGCGCGCGCGTGGCTGGTGGCGTACCTACCGGCCGCCTGCGCGCGCGCGTGCGCCCGCCTGCGGCACGAGTGGCGCGTGGTGGCGCGCCGGGTGGGTGTCTATTGTTCTTATTGTTTATACACGCCAACACTCACTCTTACAGTAAGGGAGCTATAGGGGTCGCGACCCTTAACGTTAAAAGTTAATTTTTCGATATCTATTAAAGATATATTTTTTATATTTAAACTGAACGTGGCTATACATAAATTTATTATATATATAATATGTTTTTTTCGAAATTATTGTAATTATAAAACGTACAAACGTAGTACAAACTATTTATTACAAGCCAGTGCACCTCTCCCGTGTTTATCTAGTTGGACTCTTTGATTTCGTTAATTATGAACAATGTTCAGGAAGTTTAACTTTAACGCGACCACGATACAACGGTTGTACTGTAATTTATAATTGTTAAACTAACCAAATTAACTAAAAAACTTACTATTTTTATATACTATTCTTTATTTGTCTCACAATCACAAAAAAAACACTTAACAGGTAATTTATTATTCTTAGCTTCGTCCATTGGATTTTATTCGAGTTGGTGCACTAGATTGTGCTAAACATGAGGGCGGTTTTTGCAACAACGTGAGAGCGCCAACGGCTCGCTTTTATCCCGTGGCTTCGGGACATCATTATACGTGAGTCAAATTCTTTTTTGATATCTTGAAGAAATATTAACACACTCCGATCCTGCCCATTTTTCATACATTGTATATTGTATGGAGGAAATGAAAGTAACTGATTCTCCATTTCGCTTCTACGTTTCAAAATAAAGCAGCCTACATTTTATCAACTACATTATTATGAGGCCGTCGTGGCACAGGGGCATAAGCGTGTGAAAGTAAACGCGACAAGTTGCGGATTCGATTCCCACTTGGGGAATATAATATAATTTTTATGTAATGTATTTATATCAGAAAAGAAGATATTTTTTTATGGAAAAAATTGCCTGGAAAAGATAATAAACAAATATGTTTTCATTTCCTCGATCCGACAGTCAACGCGCAGCTCCTCTAGAGGTCGGCGAAAAGTTTGGATTGGAGTGTCTTGATAAGGAATGGGTTGCCTTAACACTACGTTTCCAGGTTCCTTCTGCTTATTCGGCTATATGCAAGATACAATATAAAGCTAAAATGATGATGAAAATATGAACTTACTATTAAAATAACGGAATATATAAAATTTTATCAAATATATTAATATTTCTGTCTAGTTATCTACATGAATGTATCTATAAAATCATAATTTTCAGAGTGAGCTTACAGAATTTAAATGAAGCACCATATATATTGGAATGGGCATTGGAACATATAGATGATTCAATATTAAAATTAAATTGGCAAAGTTTCACCAAAACTGTTATAGCTGATGAGTTAAATCCTAGCAGGTAATTAAACAAAAATACTTTTTTCATCTGTCTAAGATGATAACAATAATTTCACAATACAATTTTTAAATATTTTGACTTCAAAGGTAGTCGAAAGAATTAATTATTTAATATTTTCGTTTCTACGCTCTGGTAGCAAGACAATGCGCAGCGTTAAACTCTGCCCATTAACAAACAATATCTCGAAGATTCAGAGGAAATAAGAGCTTCCCTGTACTTATCCTGCTATAAGCGCGATAGGGTGAAGCTTATTAATGTTCAAATGAAAAAATTTCACTAAAAAAAATAAAAAAGCTTTTGATTGATATTTAATACATATGGTATTTTCTTAGGAATAAAAAGCCTTGGCTCGTCTATTTTCATTCGCCAAGATGTTACCGGTGCTATGAAATGTTTCCAGATTTCGCTATAGTAGCTATTGTAAGTATACTTATTCTTATTAAAACAATAAAACTTCGACCCGCTTAACACTGGGGTCCCTCTGCCTAACCAGCTATAAGCGGGATACGGCATGATGCTAAAAAACGATGATAACAGTGTTTTGTTTTTATTCAATATACTAATTATTATTATAATGTAGTATTAACACTAACAAAGATCTGAACCGAATAAAAAATAAAAATAAAAAAAACTTATACCTTTTTCAGAAATTAGGCAGGCACATACAATTTGGCAAAGTGAATTGTATAACAGAAAGGAGTCTCTGTCAACACGAACACATAAATAGCTATCCTTCTATCAAACTATATCTCAATAGAAATAAACAAAATACTGTCAGTAGAGTTGTTCCTTTCCAGACGAAACATTATTTGGAACTAATAAGAGATATAAAACCTCATCTCAGAGGTTATAATGAAGATTTGTTTTCAGATGTTGATAGTATTGATGTAAAAAGTCATATCAATTTTAGAGATGAATTATAATTTTTTTATTAAAAGCTTTAGTTTCGCTTACAATGGGTATGTTCTGATGTGAACTGCGAGTACTGTATGGTGTGACGTTAAATTAGTTAACTACAAGGACATTCCTTTATAGTTAGCTATAAAGTTAGCTGTTTTCAGATAATAAAAATTAGTTTTTTTTTAACTGCCGGTATAATTAAATGACTATATTTATTAATCATTATTATTATGTATAGTGGAAACTTCATTTTCTGAACGCGATCATAGCACTTGAGCACCGAGAGAGCACCTTACCTCGGTGACACTAGTGTTCACAGTACAAAAATGGTGACGATTTATTACGTCATATATTTTCCTAGGATACTACGCCTGTATACTGATAGTCTTTAGCAGCAAAGCAGCATTGCTCGCAGTGTGCATCGGAACATACACTATGTATACAGAGGGTGAAAGTGTCAGCACCATTTTAAATGAAACCAGTTTTAACTACTCTATAAAAGCCTAATACAATTAAAAAAATGTTTTACCCAAAAATGACAAAGTGATTTTTACAAACAAAATAAATAATAAAAGTATTATTGTAATATAAAACGCCATTTGTCAAGAACGACGCACGCACACATAAACCTATCAAAGGGAAACTGCCGCAAACGCCTCATTCCGAAATCGAGTCTTAGGTGTATAGGCGGCAAAGTTCAAAGTTGATTAACCCTTAGTAGTATTTTTGTAGTAGAATGTGTTTACGTATTGGTATCTTTGCATAATAATAATTGCGTCACATGTAATATAGGTATGGATAAACATCGTAAATGAAAAAAAGTCCTACATCTAAGCTGTTGAGGTATCTTAATTAATTTCTGTAGATTTGGGTTTAAAATATTTTACCCTAAATGCTGTTCTCGTAAAATGAACGCTGACACTTCCATCTTGTATATGTATGTAAATTTGTTCGAGTGGAATCTTGGTACTCAAATTCAAAATGAGATATTTTCTCGTAACTTTGTATACATTTTTGGCTTGGTTGACGCATGGTAATATGAAGTCATTCTAAAACAATATGGCGGACTAAGTTTTTTTCATGCGTTTTGTGATATGGGTGTCAAATGAAAAGGTTTGCTAAGAATAACTAAGAAATAATAGTTCAAAAAAATATTTTACAAAAACCAGCTTTTATTTAAATTTGTTATTATAAACATTTAGTGAAATAAGTACTCATATTTATTTAATTTCTAAAGTTATTTAGGTACTTGCTACTTGTTTATCTGCGCAATTAAAATTCGCGACACAAGCATGTTTTTTAAAAAATATATATGTAAACAAGCTTATGTCATGACTTTGTGAGAGAGGAACGTTAGAACATTTTATGTATTACACTAATATTATAATTTTGTAAAGCAGAAAATTTTGTTTGGTTGAACGAGATAATCTCAGAACTATGCGAGCGAAGCCGAAGCTAATAGATAGTGTTCTTAGCCCTCTTGTCAGAGCGAGTTGTTTTCTGTTTATTACGCCTGGTTATAAGACAAGGCGCAGCATTGAGTTCCGCCACTTAACATCTCTCAATAATGTGGTGTATGGGGAACGAGGCGTCTTAATGTTTGGTTTTTTGTCTATCCTGAAAAATACATAAAAACACTAGCAAAAACTAATGCCAATTTTTTTTTTACTAAATTTTTTTTGCAAAATTTTGAAAACTGTTTTATTTATGGCAAACTCACAATCTAAGTGTTTATTTTTGTTGATCGTACATCACATTTTCATGTTAGAACCATAGTAAAAGCCATGATAATTAAATTAGTCTTAATTTTTCATATATAAAATACATTATTATGTGCGAAACATACATATGACACATATATATGTTTCTCAAAAAATTATATAATATTTAATACTTTCATATAAGTTGACTCACCATTCCTATATTGATTTAATAACAATTGTATTATTTAATAGATCTTAATAAAAAAAACTATTATTTATAAGTAAATGAAATTAGTCTTTTAAATTTTAAAATATATTTTTTATTTAATATTGCACAACCAGTACATGATATATCTGCCTGTGCTTTTTAAACTATTTTGCATTTATTATATAAAAGTAAAAACCATGTGATAAATTAAGTCAATATTTTTATATCATAAAATATACAATTCGCGAGGCATAACCCGAGTTTTGCATTTATGTGAGTGATTATAGAAGTAGGGACTGAGAAAAAATCTTAAGATTTTAATAAAATTTAATCTTAATGTGCTTATTTTCTTACAAATCAATTTTAAACAATCCGACGTTTAGGACTTTATATCAGTTCTCCTACGCGAGACACTGCATCATAATTATTTTTATACTCGTCAAGAATATTAAAGCATTGTGTCCATATTTTTTTTCTTTTTTTAATGCTTGGTCTCACATATTTCTATTATTTTGCAATAGTAATGTCACTATATCGTTCATTTTTAATAAATCGACACCAAACTAAAATATTAAGAATTAAATGTGACGCTGCTATCGGTATAAAAGGGGTAGGCCATTATCAAAGTACAGTATAAAAAAGTGGAGGGAAGTGACGTCACATACACTATGTATGAACTCTTATACAAATACAAAGCTCAGAGTAGCCCTCGCAGACTTTTTGTACATATATTACTCATGAGATTAGGAGCCATCCATAAATGTCACATGTCACTGGTGGAGGGGTACGATGGCGAAGTGTGACAAGGTGTCATGATTTTAAGTGACATGACTATATATAATATAAAAAGAACTTAGTAACTGCATTTTTAATTCAACAATTTCTAGTTGTAAAATATATAGTGTCAGACTAAGAAGAGGATGGTTCTAACAAATGACAATAAAATTGTGTGATGCTATTTATGAATGGCCCCTTGTTAATATATTACTTTTACTATGTTGTTTTATGTAGATATTTTCTAGAATCTCCATATTACTTTCAATATGTAAACCTTATTTGTAAAGTAATTTATTAATTTTGCTATACTATATTATACATGTCTTATTATAACGTTTTGATTTTACAAATAAATATTTAAACTTAAATTCGTTTTTTATTTATGAAATAATATGAAATAAAAAGATCAATTGTTTTAAGTTATATATTTATATAATATTATAATGTATTGATGACTTTAGTTAACAATAGGGCCTTGACAAAATCACTTTGTCATTGGTAGATATGGTTAATTTATAACAGGCATCTTCACATATAGCATCTGAAAAAAAATATGAAAACATAAAAACAATAAGAATATAGTAAAAAATATGGTTGTGGGTTCTATCTATTACCACTTCCTGGTCTCACAAGACAATGTATGGCATTGAGTTCCACCACTCCACATCCAATGTCTCAAAATAAAGGGAAGAATGAAGTTATTTGATATCAAGTTTTCTCTGTTATACATAGTACAAGTTTTCTCTGTTATACATGAAGATAAAAAATGAAAAGAAAATAACTTACATCTTTATTTCTATTCAATTGAGCATCAACTACATCTTGATCAATACTACAAGGCAAGAAGAAATCTACACACTCAAAGAGACCCTTTGAATCTAAAACTAATCTGTCTTCTCCTATTTCTAGGTTTAGATCTTTAAGTTCAACCTGCAAATGTGAATAAAATCATTAAAATCTGTAGAAACATAAAAATTGCTTGTTGTGGAACTTAAACCCGAGAATATTGGCTTTGACTTGACTTCTATTTTTTATATAATATTTAATTAATTTTTATTTTATGTAAAATAAATAAATACATACAGATGCAGGTACCATAAATTCTGCTAATAAATATTCTATTTCCCCAGTAGGTGGCTCCCGTCTTAGTCTATAAATGAATTCCTTCTTAGGTACAGGTACTTGTGGATTATTAGGGGTTGGTTTTTGTATTTCCTCTATTAAAGGCCTAGTATTTTCTTCACATTTTTTCACATCTCTAATTTGAATTCTATGAGATTGCAATGTACCAATTGATTTTCTATTTTTGAGTATTGTAAACCTCTGCATATCTAACTCAAACTGATATTTATCTTGTAAACCTTCAAAAACGACTGTTAGGAAAAATGTTTGAAAGAGATCATCTTTTTCTATTTTAGAAAAAAAATCTGGGTTTATTGCAACATCATAAACTGTTGCTGGCAAACCAGATTTATCCTGCTCTGTCCTTCCTTCACCAATACTCATAGGAACTCTATAGCTGGATGGATCTTCAGAATTTAATATTTGCATCAATTCTTCGTTGCTGATATCTCTGGGACACGGGATTGCTTCAGTAAGGCAAACATTAACAAAAACCTTCTTATTATCTGACTTAGTAAATGTCTTTACACAAAATCCTAAAAATAACAATTAATATGTAGGTAATATACAAATTTTACGGATTTATTCTTAAAGTAAGGAAAATGCTTAACCTGGTCTAGGCTTTACAACTTGCGAAGGAACTGTGTCGGCTAATAATTTATTAATTTCTTCTTCTACGGGATTTTCCTGCAAATATAAAAAATATGTTGTTTTTATTTCTTGTTTAAATGTATTGTAAATTGTGTTAATAAGAAAATAAATCTTTTTACAGAAGTACATTAATACCTTAACAATTCTCATATTTTTCTCCAAAATTGTAGGATCAATTTCAAGTGTTACTGATTTTTTCTTCATATTTGGTAATGTAAATAATTTGTTTCTATGGAAACTAATTCAGTCTATATTACAATACAAATCGTTACCCCAGTACACGCTACAAGGCCCATAAAAGTTGAATAGATATATAATAATAAATATAAACAATCTCCTTTCTGGTTTCTGTTCCTACAAATGATGTGATGAACTGTCAAATGATAATATGACATTTCTGTTCCTATATTAGCAGTGTATCAATTAGTAATCTGTGCCTTATAAGTGCGGTTTTTTTTTAAGATTAGGAAAATCATAGAATAAGTATCTGTGAAACTATTTTTATACCGATAAAAAGAGTTTTTACGGTACGCTTACATGTCCACAACGCCAATCATTAGGAAACGGTAGAATGCCATTTACACGCTAGCGAGTGCGTTAGTATACTTCTGCTCCTGATGGTACATTTTTTTACTACTTCGCTTATGATCCTCACATATAAGCATAACAGACTTGGATGTCAAAATTATTTCTGATTTTGCGTTAGGCTAGACGTATTTTTATATTATAAAAAAACAAAGGCTAAAATTTCGGCAGAAGATTTAAAAAAACACCCCGCTTACTCGCACGCACGCACGCTTGAGCTGGTGGACGCTTGCCAAGTCACAGCAAGCGAGTAAGCTATCTAGCTAGCTAAATTTTAATATGAGTTCTGTTATTCAGTAAATATTAATTACCAGTTTCTAATTAAATATTAGAATAATAATAAAAGTTATTAATAGTTTTATTAAAATTATAATGGTAATATGCTAAATAAAAAATATATATTTTCTTATGAATCATGTTAATTTTTAACATTATATTAGCATTTAAACTAAATTGATTAAGTTCTACTTTTATTACATTTTAAGATAAATAAAATAGATATGTTACAAATAAAACAATATGGTTTACAAACACAACCAATATTTATTTTTTAAGCAAACATTTAGATATTTTTTGTTATATTTAATCTTTTGTATTAAAATTTTAACATAATATGAATACTTTCGGAATGATTAGCAAATGTCATAGTCGTTTCGTCAGCCGTCAGGCGTCAACCGTCGTGTCCGTCATGAGAACTAGGTCGAAATAGTAGTCAATGTCTAATTTTTGTACTATTTCAGTCTTTCTTGATTTAAATATTCTTATTCGTATTGCAACATTTTATAAACGAAATTTAAATATGTATTTTATTTCATAAATGTAACTATAAAGTCAGCGTTGGAATAAGTGATCGAAGGTATAGTACAGACAATAATTGTAAAAGTTTGCCATATTTTGTCTTTTAAATTGTAATTTAACCGTTCTTCCGTTGATATTAACTAGCTTTTGTAAAGAGGAAAAAGCATTCAAGAGGCTAATATATATAATAAGGCGAAAAGTCTAGGCATATCTTGAGTAAGACAAAAATAAATCATTAACTTGTCAGCTGTAGTCGAGTGAATGTAATACGTATGCATAACACTAATCACAAGAAAAGAACAACATAACATATAATATAACCTTTCTTAAATTTTTTCAATTGCTCATATTAAATGTATTCTATAATATAATAATCATTGAAGTGAAAGTTTCTATTAAAATGAATAATGTTGTGTAAATTAGAGTAAATGTGTCATATATTTATTAGAAGTCACAAAAATTTTATTAAAAATAACAAAATTTAATTCCTATATCATACAATAAAGTAGCTTATCATCATAAAATTATCTTAACTTCTCTGTTGTATCTGAATATATTATCTGATTAATCCCCAAATAATATAGTATTAAATTATTATATACAGTTTTTTAAATATAGGCATAAACATATGGCAGACAAAAAATAAGATGGCTGATAAGCACACTTTGAATTATGATGTGAGGGAGCTGAAATTAGGATCAAGCTTCACAAACAATAAATCATCACAATACCATACAATTAAATGTAAGTATAAACTTAAAAAAATACTGGCTGGCTTTTATCTAACTGTAAATGCAACAATGCAATTGTTGGTTTGATTCCTACTCTGGAAATGAATCAATTTGATTTGTTCTGGTAAAAACAAAGTTGTGATATTTAACTCTGTCACTTAACACAAAATTAAGGGACAGATTGGGCAAAAGAGTGTCTCAACATAATTTTTTTTCTACTTTACATGTTGTATGCAGGATACAGTGTACAAGTAAAAATAATAGAAGTAAAAGTATTCTTATATTTTAATTTACCAATTTTTTTTTTCAACTATTTCTTTATAATACTTTATATCAATTAGAATAAAAACCAAATATAAATAAAATATTAAATAGTTCTAATTAATCTAGCAACATTTTTCAAGTTACTACAACTTAATTTTTAAAAATCATATTAGAATGTTTTCAATGTTATTGTTTTAAAAGAAGTGGAATGTTGGATCTTATAAATCTATGTTGGAATTCTTATATGCTTACTACAAATTATTTTGTAACTGCAATTTTGTTTTTTTTTATTACCTGTAGTATACAGGAAATGAGAGTAAAATATATGGACACCAATTTTTTTAAGATTCACATGTTATTGAATATGTAAACTTTGAAGTTACAAGAGCTAAACAATAATATAAGAGATAAACAATATATAATACAAAAAATTCTCTTTAATTCATATCAAAAAAATATGTGTGTTGCTATTTTGGATAAAAATAATACAATGACATTAAAAACAATTCATTAGGAGTCAGCGCAGCTTTCCCATGCTTGTGCAACTAAAACCTTTAAGTATATTAATTTCTTATAACATAGGGTTCATTGTATTATTCAAGCACTGCGCATATCAAGTAACCTAAAATAACTGTATGTGAAACAGTGGCTTCACACTGTACCCGCATTCAGCAGGGTAGGCAGAGTGAACCAAGTGTTTAAGACACTCTGTTTTTCCGCCGAATTCTGGAGGCATCAACCTGTCTCGTTTACAGTCACATGCTTGTGTCCCTGCACCATAACTGGCCTCAAGCCTTAAAAAATTTGGATATTAATATAGTATTTTTTTATTTAATTTAAGATATATTTAAAAATACATTTTTGGCTTAAGGGTACTTTAATAGTACAGATAGTATTTATTTGATGAAAAATGCTTTATTTCATACAATAGATTATAATTTTAAATGTTGTCTTAATCAAGTTACATCTTCAATCATAGCATTTAGTCAGTTACGTGTCGTAACTGCGCCGTGTTAATGTTTAATATCAATCACATTGACATAATTACATCTCAGTCTATATGTAAGCATATGTACCTGCACTTTAGTCCAAAAGGATAAAAAAAAACTTAAGGAAAATGTTACAATTAGATGTTTAATGCATTCTTCTGTGTGACAGACAAACAACTCAATCAATAATACAGTACATAGAACGATGAAGTTACGCATGTAGCTTTCTTGGAAAGATTAGATTTAAGATGTCTTGAAATTTTTGTAATAAGATTTTAAGTTTTGTAGGCCGCACAAACGAAATTGCTGCCTACATTAAAAACAATATTAGTTGTCTGTAAAGCCAGTTTACGGACGATGTTTTTACGTGAAAATATCATACATAAGAAAACAGTGATGAAAAACAAGTAATAATTAATGGATAGATACGTCACAAGCTGAATTCGTAGGCTGATCGTGCCTCTCTATCGTTTGTCGTCCTCGCTTACACACCCGCCTCAGGCGAACGTGACAATTAGACATTCTTTTACGGGCGTGCAGCTGGCGTTCATTGATCGACGTACGTTCTTGACGTATAACAGTCAAAATATAATTTATCTAATAGGATTTTAAAAAACTCGTCTATTATAAAATTATTGCTTTTTATGTGGTAGACTACTATTTCATGACAATAATATTCTGAAATTTTTATCGTTAAGAAAAAAAATATACAGTGTGTTTTTGTCAGTATCACTTTAAATAAAACCAGTTTTTTTAAAAAAAAAGTGTTTTTTAAACAAAATAAATCGCAGACATAACCTTTTTTTAACCTTTAGTAGTATTTTTCTAGTAGTAGGTGTTTACGTTATTGGTATTTATTCGTAACTGCGTCACACGAAATACAGGTATGGATAAACATCGTGAAATGAAAAAAAAATCCTACGTCTAAACTATTGAGGTGTCTTAAATAATTTCTTTATGTATGGATTCAAAATATTTTGCCCAATGCTGTTCATATTAAAGGAGCGCTGACGCTTCCACACTGTACATACAGAGACTGTTTTATCTGTCAAATTAATATATACCTTGGTGTCAGTGCGAAGAAATGAAAATTAAAAAAAAAAAATAATTCACCTCGTGACAGTCAAACTCTTGTTCCCCTGAGCTACGACTGCCTCGACTATAAATAGTAATAGTACATAGTTGAATATAAATAGAAATGGTAGTTAATTTACCGAAAATATTCCTAAGAGATTTTAATAATATAAGTAAATATCTTTACAACACTTATTTGACTCCAAATAATATCACGCATATGATTAATAATCATAAGTAGTTAATATTTATTATAAATAAATAAAAATTAAAATTAACCTTGTAGTTTTATATACACAGTCAAAATAAAAATTATTAACTTACAATTTGCGTAAGTTTACTATATAATCTTAGATTTTTTTGTCATCTTAACGATGTCTTTCATAAACAGCAGAATAAGCAAAAAAACTTATTTTTCTAGCCGGAGCGGAATAATTTATTATCATTATTGGGAATCGAAGTCGAAACCATCGTGTCTTACAAGTCAAGTTTCATGCCATACAGCACCATGAGTTAATTTTTTGAATAACAATAACAAAATTATAAAATACATTAGTTAGGTGCGATTAATTTTAATTTATGATAAAAGGAACATTTTATAAAATCGAATCGAATCTTAAATTATGTTATGTTTTTCAGATGATTTTAAACCAGCGTCGGTGGATGTTAACAAAATGGCGACGGTTGATGTTGGGACTAATAATCAAGTGACCGTTACAGTGCCGCATTTAGGTAGATATATCTTTTAATTATTCTAAATATTAATATGTGAAGCGAAGACGTTGTACCTATTTTTACGAAAATTGTGATTCGGAGGAGTATCTTATTTTAGTTTATTTAGAGTAGTTTTAATAGAATAACACTACCATATATATGACACTCAATATTTTGTTTAAAATGATTAAATTACATATACGTTGGTATGGCCAAGCAATATTGTACGTGTGAATTAGTTCTTTAGTTTAATCAAATAACCTAAAAAGAACCATTTTTGACTGTGCGACGAAATATACTAGTGATATAGGTAGTTAATTTTATATCTCACTAAAATATTAAAAACACAAGTCGGACTCGCGCAAAAAGGTCCCGTGCCATTTATTATTTATTAAAACGGCCATAAAATCACATTTGTTATGTGGACCCTTAAATAGTTACTTTGTTTTGATTCATAATTAGTGAAAATTTCAACTAACTATCACGGATCGTGTGATATAGCCTGGTGACAGACAGACCAGAAAATTTTCTCAAATTTTCAGTTACCCGTTCATTCAGGGTTCCGTTTTACCCTACGGAACCTTAAAATCTATATCTACATTAAAATATTCTTTATTACAATAGGATTCATATTATAATTGCGTTTACTTTGAATGAATTCATATTGTTCCAAGTAAGTGCAACTTAGAGATTATTCTATTTATTTACTATGAATACAATATTTTTAAAAACTATTACGGTGCGTGGAGAACGGAGTGTCTATAACACTAGTTTTCCTGTCTACACTGCTATATGCGGGACACATTGTTAAAGCAAAAAAAAACAAGATTTTTTCTTGTATCTATTTTATTATTCTTATACTATGTATCTTTCCATCTTTAGATGGAGCAGGAGTACCCCAAACAGTATTTAAAGGAAGCCAACGACCTTATACAAAAGAATGTGTCCTAATTATAGATAGAGTTACAGGAGAAATAACACTGGAAAAACTTTCTAGTAATATACAAGTAAAGAAAACAAGGTACGTTTTATTTAATATTTTTTTATTATTAATTAATACATTGTGTTAACCTTATGTTTAAATGTATAATAATTTAAACATAAGGTTAACGCAATGTATTAAATTATATAAAGGTAAGAATAATATTGACTTCTGTTGGACTTACATAAACTCTAAATAATACATGTAATAGTTCTTCTCTCTAATGATACCTCTCTTCTTCTATAATCGTATTATAGTTTTTAATTTTTCACCATCTTGGTGAGGAGATGTTCGTTGTGCCTCTGCGACACGGCAGTCTCAACTCATTCATAACATTAATGTTATTTTAAATATTTTTTATACGAAATATATCGTATTAGACACACATTCTATTGTTTATTCAATTGGTACAACAATGACAATACTTGCACTTTTGTTTCTAAAAAAAAGTTACATTTGAATGTATCCACATCGTCTCACTCCGAATATGGTGCTCCACTCCAGTAGTGTGCGATTCCTCCCGCTCGCCATGCAACTCTGGAATGGCCTACCCGCAGCAATGTTTCCACTGTAGCTCCTCCTGAGGAGCCCGAGGGTCGTTGACGGCGGTGGTCACTTATTATCGGGTGACCCGCACAATCGTTTTTCCTTGACTTTTCCATTTAAAAAAATACAGATAACAGACAACAGGTGTTAGCGGACATTGATATATATATTTCTTATTTATAAGTTATTTTTCTTTGTTTTCATAATTCACTAATATGAAGTATTTATTGGTATTTAAATATGTTTTTTTAGGCAAGAAACGAACCAAAAGCCCAGACCATTGACGCCTGTTACAACGGACTTTACGAATACAACACAGCGGTCAACGTCGCGTACAAGAGTTGCGACTAACAAACGTACTAACAATACAGGTGAAATAGCTCTTACTTCATGTCGTATATAACAGGGGCATTGTGTGTAAAGTAGCGGTAATCAACGCTGCACTATGTTTTACGAGAGCGGGCATAAAGAGTTAATTTTAGATATACAGTGTTTTTGTCATTACCACTTTAAAGGAAACCACAGTTTTAATTACTCTATAAATACCTATTTACAAAAAAAGCAAAAGATTTTTCCAAAAATGTAAAAATGATTTTTACAAACAAAATAATTAATAAAAATATCGTTGTAAAATAAACCGCCATTTATCAAGAATGACGCACACAGACAAACCTATTATAGCGATAACGCCGCACACGCCTCATTCACGAAATCGAGTAGTAAGGTAATAACGGCGATGTTGTGTAAAATAGAACAGGATATATCCCTTTCTGGTAAGTTTGGTAACTGCGTCACACAAAATACAGGTATGGATAAACATTGTGAAATGAAAAAAAAATCCTACGTCTAAACTGTTGAGGTATATTGATTAATTTCTTTAGGTATGAATTAGAAATATTTAACCCTACATGCTGCTCCAAAAGGAGCGCTGACGCGTCCACCTGTATAATGTTTACATTTCCCGAGGTGGGCATCGAGTCCATGACGTCGCGTCACGGATGGAAAACTAAAGTATTTTTTTCCTGATATTTTAGATATGTTATTTTATATATTGTTATTAATAGGTCCAAGCGGTGTACAAGTGAATACACAAAATCGGTTCAACAATAATGCACCAAAATCACAGAATATGGTCAGATCTCCTACTAGAGTAAAAACGTCGCCACCACAAGCGCCGTAAGTATTAAGTTATTGTTTTTTAGCTTCACGCTATATCCTGCATATAGCAGGGTAGGCAGAGGGAACATGGGACACTAGTGTCAAAACACTCCATTTCCCAATAAGACACTCCATTCTTTGCCCCCGAATTCTTCTAACTTTACCTCGTTACCATTAATTTGTATATATCTGTACCCCACACATAGCAGAATAGGCAAAGGGACACCGGGAACCTAATGTAATGACACTTCGTTCCAAATTGTGGTTGATATTTTTTTAAGTGTAACTTGTATCGTATTACAACACCACGATGTACAAATTGAGCCATCAAACTCGAATAATTAATACTATGAGACGTCAATGAAACTAGCAAATTAATGAAATTTGATTTGTAATTGATTTACACACATTAATATTCATTAAAAAATATGTGTAAATCAATTACAAATCTAATTTCTCATAAATCATGTATTTTTTCATTGCGTGTACTTCTTGCATAAAATTGTATCTACTTTTTTTTATTATTTTTGCATTGCGCAGTGAGTGGCAGAACTCAACGCCGCGCTTTGCCTCGTTACCAGTGCGAGGTAATGAAAATATAAAAAAAAATTGATTCAGACCCACAACCGTCGCGTTTACAGTCGCAAGCATGGCACGGCACGATGGCTCTATTTCTACTAATTAATTAAGTTATTAATTTATTCGGCAAATCATTATTAAATAGAAAAAAATACAATAGCTCATTTAAAAAAGCCTATACATTTGCGACAATGAAGAACGTAACTTTCATATATATATATTATATTATTGTATTGATTGGATGGGATATATTATTGTATATACATTAAGTTTGTACCCTTTTTTACGAAAACTGTACGGAAGGAGAAGTATGAATTTTGGCACAGCTTTACTTTACTTAGAGAAATAATGGAGAATGCTAATATATTTTTTAAATAATGCACAAAAGATACATAAAATAAGTATATTAAACACTACTATGCATTTGACAATATATATATTACACTTTTGTATTTATAAACATTGCTATTTCACCACATATTTTTATACTCATCAATTGGTTTTCTAGTTTTAATAGTGACGTAGTTGTTTGCTTAGTTCATATGTAATCTTAAGCAATGGTAATAATGTATTATTTTTTCTATTTACAGATGGTCCGGAGGCGGCAACAGTACTCTAGCGTCCCTCCCTATGATTGGCTTTGACGAAGCACCTCCCCGCTCTCCCCCAGCTCCACCACCCTATTCCCATAACAACCAAAATAACCATAATACCCATAATACTCATAATACCCATAATACCCATAATGCCCATAATGCCCATAATGCCCATAATGCCCATAATACCCAAAATACCCAAAATATCCATAATACCCATAATTCTCACCCTCCACAAAGACACGCCCCTCCTGTACCTACTCCTCAATCTTCCCTTCCACCTGTGGCTGTAAGTATATAATTTTTATATAGTGTTTCGCTTGTTATTTTTATTCTTTTAAGATATTACGGTATGAGTTCCGCGCAATGCCTGAATGTAAAAAAGGGCAACGGAGTGACGCTAGGTTCTATTTGTATATTCTATGCTATGGGTGGAACATATATCACGAAAAAAAATTTAAGAAATTTTATTAAGCGTTTTACGTACAAAAGAATGTCAATGACAATTAGAAAAAGTTGCATCAGCATATATACAAATAGGTAACTCGACACAAAAGGATCTGTTTTTATTTTTTTCTTATCTTCAAAAATGACAGAGATATTAAACATTAAAGTACGGTTTCCGCGTGACGTGACGTGACGTCATGCATGCATGCGTCTTTGCAATAGGCGCTTGCGAATACCTTCATACTTTGGCTCGTTTAGCTCTCGCTGTTTCTAAAATATCGTATAGTCCACCACGCCAGTCGTGGCGCAGGGATACAGGCGTGTGATCGTAACCGAGACGGGTTGTGGGTCGGTGCTGGGTCGATCCCAACTTGAAAAAATAAAATATTTATATTTAATATTTAAATTTTTCTTCACTAAACATGAAATGCCTTCAAAATTTGGTGGAAAGTAGGCAATGGAGTGTCTTAAAACTATGCTCCCTCTCCGTACTCTATGTGGAGCTTAAAGATATATATTTCGCCTTCTCTATATAATAAACTTTCCCGTGCTGATCTGTAATAAATTAACGTTTTATTATTATGAGATTGAAGATACGCAATATTTTAAAAACATATATTTTACATCAATACAACTCAAAATAAAAAGCATGATTCAGTTTATTTCCTATAAAGAATAATCTTATTGTATAGAGCTATTGACTGGCATAAGTTTTATTTTTAATTTACTTTTAATAGGTATGTTAAAAGTAAATTAAAAATAAAATTTATAAAATAAATTAAGAAATTGTTTGCTGCCCCTGCTTATAAAAAACTGTATTAGTTTTTAAAATTTTTGGAAATTTATGTTAAACTTTATTAAAATAAATTTTGAAAATATTTGTCTCTTTTATCGTTAAAATTTTTCGACAAAAAATAGTTGCCTTTTAATAAAACTTGGTTAAAATACTAACATAAATGAGTAGCGTGACGTGAGTGACGTTTACTTATTTCGCTAGATATATTCCTATATAATCACCGTTCTCAGACAAATATTCACGGACCCTAAAATAATATCAACTTTTTGATAGGCCATCGAACTGTCCGTTTACAAAACTCTCCTCCATTGCTATGTTAATTTAATAAGAATAATGCGAAAAGAAATTACAAACAAACACAAACATCAACAAAAGCTTTAAATACAAAATGAAAAGCACTTAATAGTTATATTGTAAAATACATTTCCAGCAAGCGCCGCGCCAGGAGGACAGCTCGTCCAGCTCGTCCAGCGACAGCGACAGCGACGACAGCGGCAGCGACAGCGACGACAGCGCGCCGCCCGCGCCGCCCGCGCCGCACAACGGTGCGGTCTTTTATGCATTCTTTTTTCTATATAAATTACAACTGTGCCAAATTTCATACTCGTACGTCTGTTTCGTAAAAAGAAGTACTAGCTTCACTTTCACACATAGTCAAGAATTAAGTTAACTCTGTACATTTTCATTAGACTATGGCCGTATATATAAAAAAATGTTACCATTATAAACTTTAACGGGCTCTCCTGTAAAGTTGCCGATTTTCACACCCGACAATGTTAACAGGGACAAGCGAAAAGTGAAAGCTTGTTCAACTTACTACGCAAAAAACACGACCGTTCTCCACATTTCGTTCCGTTGCCTCGTTACTAGAGTCCACAACGCCACAGCGCCACGATATAATCAATATATTGAAATAATGTTTGTTTTTAAGGTGTGTCAAACGCAGCACTTTCGGCCGACGTGCTCAACGACGATCTGTGCCTGTCCGAGTCCGGCAGCGACTCCGACTGACCCCCGCACACACAAACAGACACAAAACCACACAAACACACACACATACACAAATACACAAATACATATACAATTCCTAGCGAACGATCACTTGGCAAGTGTTCTACCTCTTTCTGTTTTTCATCAAATAGCCTTATTGTGTGATAATAGCTTAATAAAAATTAGTGTGATGGATACATTCTAGAACTACAAAATAATGTGTAGTTTTTAACTATTAATGCACGTGCACGATTTTGACTCTTGCCGTGTACGTATCATTTTTTTTTATAAACTTAGGCATTCTCGTGTTTTTAAAGTGCGAGAGTAGCCCCACCGTCGCCGTTTGTGAAATGCTTTTTACTGTTTACAAAATATCTAAAGGAAACAAATAAATAAATGAATAAATAAAATAGTCCTTTTTACAGAAAGTTTCATTGAGTTCCGTCCAGATTTCCAGTTAATCGGGGGGACAAAAAAAAAACATCCACACTTGTATAACTCACTATCTTACTATCTTAAAGTTGTTCTTGTTTATGAATTATACTCAATATTACTTGATAGTTGATGCTCATATGAATTTTATGGCCGGGATTAGAGTTAGTTTAAAAGTTAACGGTAGGTTAACAGAGTATATTTTTAACATCTCTAGTGTTATTTCACACTAAGATTAAGATTTTGTTTTTTTAGAAAACGTATGGAAATTTTAAAGTTCCGGGATTCAATCCCGCGCTTCTTGGAATCCAAGCGCTCTGGCCACTTAGGTATACGCGTTAAGAATGTGTATTATAAGAACTTGTATAGCTTAGTGGTCAGTTTCCAGGAGCCTAAAATTAGGAGCTGAAATTTTTATACGTTCCCTAAAAATGACATGGATATAATGTATATATGAATATAAGGCGAAATAAAAAAAATATTGTTTATGAATCTGCGACGTGCGGTGACTGCTAACTTACAAATGTTAACGAAAAATTACTTAAATTAGTCTAAGTGTGTATCATAAACATAGTGCCTCAACAGAATATAGAAAAAAAATGAGATATATTTTTATTTTATGCCAATTTTTAAATTAATGTTAAGGTAGGTATAGTTATCGGCGGCGAGCGATTTATACATTTAGATAATAAAGGTACGCAATAAATTATTATATACAAAAATAAATCTATTTGTTTTATTTATATTTATAGAATTTTATTGAACATTTTTTATTTTTATTTCGTTGTCGGACGGAAGGTCGAGAATAGTATGTTTGGCACAATATTTGATTTTTTTTTATTAGCTTCACACTATGTCCTGCACATAGCACGGTAGGCAGAGGGAACCTGGGAACCTATTGTTAAGACACTGTGTTTCCATTAAGACAGTTTGGAGGTATTGGGTTAACTGGTGGAACTCGACGGTGCAAAGTTTAAAATTAAAAAATAGTATTAATACAGGGTATTATATGTTCCGGAAGTGGTTTGAATATAAGAATAATAAAACGAGCAAGCACACATTCCAATAATTATTTTGTACTCTTCTTCTATCAACAAAACAATTAGTATATATTTTAAATAACGTTCAATTAAACTACTTTTTACATGTAAAATTTGTATAATATAAAATTAAAGTTTTCACTAATGTGTATAAATAAATTGATAATAACATACTCTTTCAATGTTTTAAAATTAAAAGTTATACAACTGAAAATATAATGATGAATTTAAAAGGTGCATAAATATAAAAAACTGCTTTATTTGATTTTTGACCTAAAATTATATAGAAATATTTAATAATGACATATTTAAAGTTCTTTATGTAATCATAAAATGTCAAATTCTTGATTTTCGATGTTTTTATGATCTATCTCGTATAAGTCCTTCCTTAACTTTCGCACCGAGTTCAGGGTGAATGGTTGAAAATATTTTTGTGGCTCTCTCTTGAATAAATTTTGCTGCCAACTTCAAACTATTAACAATATTTTCAATTAACCTATCTCGTTGGTCATCCGTCAAATCATTTACATAAAACTCTGTCATTTGATCAAAATTATTCGGTTCATTCTCTTTTATATGTATTAACGGTTGGCTCCCATCGTCCATATAAGGCACGGGACCATTGAAAGAGTTTGGATAGTAGTTGGGAATATTTATCATATTATCGTAAAGGTAGGGCCTGCCATCCCTATCGTAAGTGAATATGTCGTTCAAAGGACAATTCACCTTGACCCTGTTATAGTTAGCTCCTAGGCGATAATAGAGAGCGTCGCGGTAGGACAAACGTCGTGCTTCGAAAATATTGTCCGGCGCTCCGAGAATACCTTCTATCAAGTTACTTGGATGCAAAGCCAACTGCTCTATATCGGCGAAATAATTTAAATAGTTTCTATTTAACACTATTTTACCTATTTTAGCAAGTGGGTATTCATGTAAAGGAAGAATTCTAGTTACGTCGAATATGCGATCAGCACCGGCTTCCTCCACTTGTGCCGGTGTCACGATCTGTGCAGCAAATGTCCAACAAGGAAAAATACCTTTAGCAATAGAGTTATATAACTGTCTCGTGCCATGATCAGGATCATTTGCGGAGATTTTGCTTGCTTCTTCAGCTGTTAAATTTTTTACACCAGCTTCTGGTATTAAATGAAATCTAACAAAAAAAATATCACCTTTGCTGTTTTCTACTTGAAACGTGTGAATGCTGTACCCGGGCATATGAATATAGCCATCTGGTATTCCTAAATCACTTAATAGACGTAAGAATAAATTAAAACTTTCCGGCTGTAAAGTTAAATAATCCCAAAATGTGGTTTTGTCAAAAAGATGAGTGGCTGGATTCCTTTTCTGGGAATGGATAAAAGGTGTAAAGAGGCGTGCATCTTTTGTCACGAATACCGGATGGTTAAGACCTACCATATCAAAATTTCCATGTTCAGAGTAAAATTTAACTGCGAAACCACGAACGTCACGAGAGACGTCACTGGCCCCTCGTTCAGTAATAATAGATGAAAATCTTACTGCTATTGGAGTTCTTTTTCCAATTTTGCTAAATATACTTGCTTTGCAAATATTGGTTATATCGTTGGTTACTTCAAAGTATCCGAAAGCTCCAGTCCCTTTGGCATGAACGACACGTTCTGGAAGTCGTTCTCTGGATAAATGTGTCAAGGTGTCCATGAGATACTCATTAAAAATAAGTCTTGTGTTTAGTGTACTAGATGTTTCAGATACGGGGATTGGTTTCCCTGCGCTACTCGTCATAATACCAATAGGACTCTGAAAAAAAAATATATTGATGTTAAAATAAAATATATTTATATTTAGTACCATAGTGTTTGGTCATCTATATTTCATCGTTTCGTCATCTCTGGCTACTCCGCTCGAGATGAAACGTGAAGCTAAGAAAAATAACTTGAATAAAATTACCACTAAGTAAGTGCACTTTTTCATACCTTCAGTGTTTTGAAATCATCTACATTTTAATATTAAATAAACCGACAATTTAAAAAGCAAATCTATAGTTTATATTCTACTATTATAATATTATATTTATGTAGCTATTTAGCAAAGAAGAAGGTGGCATTGTGGTCCCCGCAGTTTGTTATTAAAAATCACGCTATCCAGTGAAACAGCGGCAGCGCATTTCCGTGTTTTACGAAGCAGTTTAAAATTGCTTTCGTCAAAACTGTTTAATCTGCTGCAATTATTTCAATAATTTTGTGAATGTCAAGTCATAACTGCAAAGAGTTCGACGTTGTGTTTAATCATTTGTAAGGTTTTAAATACTTAATATATATATACCTAAGTGAAATCGTGTCAAAACCAAAAACAAAAGATATCCGTGTGACAAAAATCTCCCAGCATACAAAAAACTGTGAAACATTTGCAACAGAATGTTTGGGGATGCTAAACGTTGACAAATTCACAATACCATTCAGAATCTCCCTCAAACATTTCCCTCAACATGCTTGGATATTCTTAAAATCGCTTGGTGTAGGTAAAATACTGACCGTCAACAGATTTCAACCAATCTATCAACATTTTAACATTCTCAATCTCGAGATAATTCTTCTCGTGTTAGCTTCACGCTGTATTCCGCACACAGCAGGTTAGGCAGAGGGAACCTAGTGTTCAGATACTCCGATCCCCACTTTCTGCCGATTCTGGAGGCATTGCGTGTTGAGTGGCTTGAGAACTCAACGCCTCGCGAAGAAGTGGAAATATAAATTTAGGTAAATACTTCATCTCTCCGAGTGGGGATCGAATCCACAACCAGTCAGTTTTAAAGTCACAGTTTGTACCACCGCGCCACGACTGGCCTCAATAACAAATATAACAGCAGTGCTTACCCATATTATCTTCTTTGTCTGTCTTTCATTCACAATGGAAGAACGCTTATGTTATTCCATTGCCTAAAACCTTAAACCCTACCACTGTCATTGAATATCGTCCTATATCCGTTCTACCAGTCCTATCCAAAGTCCTTAAAACCATCAAATAATCTACTATGTCCTTATTTATCTGGATTCCGTCCCTTCCACAGCAAAGTTAATGCATTGCTGAACATTACGGAGGACATTCGTTGTGCCATGAAACACCAAGCTTATTGCAATGATGCTACTGGATTTCAGCAATGCTTTTAGCTCTGTTGATTTTGTTATACTTCTTGCTACTTCTCGTGCACTTAACATTCCTTCTACAGTTACAAGCTCGTTTCACTTATATCTCTTCGGTTGCCAACAATTTGTGAAATCAACGATAAAACATTGACTTCGCTTTATATCACGGCTGGTGTTCCTCAAGGTGGCGTCTTCTCCACTTTTGTTATCTATTTTTATTAACAATATTTCAAAAAGTAACTTCTTCTCCTTACCTATTGTATGTGGATGATTTGTAATCATATTGACATGAATATTTATACGAATAACCTGAGATTCTACTCTCTCTCGGAAGTAAAATCAACTATATCAAATATCATATATAATCAAATATATCAAGCCAACTCAACTCAGCGCCTAAAATTTTCACTCTGGAATTCAAGATCCATATTACGACAAATTGAAGAATTTGGGTCTAACAATTGAGTGCAACATGACTTGATTAACCATATTAATGAACTGAGTAAACGCATACATTTCTATTGTCATTCTCTTATCATTATCATTACATTAATGAGTGGGGTAAGTAAAAAATTTTTACATCTGTTGCGTTGTTACGTCGTTACGTCGACTACGTAATATTTTATCCATTTCTACTAAGGTTGCACTGGCACAATCACATCTACTACCAATTCTTGATTATGCTGTTTGTTGTTATCTACTTAAAAGAGGAACTTTTGAATAAGCTTGAGCGTCTCCAAAATATTTGCGTAAGGTTAATATTTGGACTTCGCAAGTATGACCACGTATCCGAATTTCGTAGAAAACTCAAGTGGCTTCCAATTCGACGTCGCCGGAATACTCATATTCTTTGTCTTTTGCATAATGTTCTCGTTTTTCCGCTTTCCTCTTCATATCTTAAAAAAACGATTTAAGTTTTTATGTGAATCACATGATTTGCCACTATATAAGTCTACTTTAAATCTTAAAATTCCTTGCCATTCTTCTTCCTTCTCTATCTAATCCTGGAAGTGAAATTCCTTACCCATCGTACGTAAAACAAGATATGACTATACAAGCACTTAATATAAGTAGGCTCCAGTTGTATTTTCTGTATTTATTTATTGTTCTTCTGAGAAAAAAACGTTAAAATATATATATATATATATATATATATATATATATATATATATATATATATATATATATATATATATATATATATATATATATATGTATCTATGTTTTTATATGTACGTGTATGAAAATATAGATATCAGCTCTGTACACCCCTTCCATTTTCAGACAATATATTTTCTCCTCTATCTAAAGGTTGCCTGGAAGAGATCGCACTCTTAGCGATGTGGCCGCTTACTGTACTGTTTTAAATATTAATACATGTACGTGTCTGTCTTTCTATTGTACAATAAATAGTTTTTTATTTATTTATCATTTAAGTCATCTTTGAACATAACGTCTTCTGTCAACACACTATCTATCATTAATATAACTTTATCTCGTTCATGTTATATTTATTTGTATATATAAGTATTTGTATGTATATGTATACATATATATAGAAACAGTTATATATAGAAAACGTATAAAAATTTGAACGTAGCGGGACTCGAATCCACGCTTCCTGGAAACCGACCAGGCGCTCTGAGGACTTTGTGACACAATTTATTAAGACAGTCTTGGAGAAGAGTGGATTCAGCGTCAAATCTGTAAATTATGGACTCACACTGACTGTACAGCCGAAACAAGTCTGTGGTTTTTGTCGTTAAGTTCAATATATTTAACTAGCGGGCGCGCGCAGCTTCGCCCGCTTATTTGTACCCTTAGGGTGAATTCTAAAAAAACCACGAAAAACACGTTTTCAACAAAATATTTTTAAGGGTCCGAATTTCAAATTTCTTATTTAATCGGTGCCGATTTAATTTTTTTTCATCTAAACTTTCAACCCCAATTTCGTTCCTTTAGGGTTAATATTTTTCAAAATTCCTTCATAGTGGATGTCCAGATTATAAAATAAACATCTGTCCTAATTTCACGTTCCTACGCACAGCGGTTACGGCTGTGCGTGCGTCTTACCTCAATCAGTCAGGTACATGTCCTTTTATATATATAGATTTGGCTAAAGGGGGCCATATAACTCTGACTTGATCTTAAATTGTTATATTTCCGTTTATTATATACATATTCGTCGTCGTCATATATATTGGACCTCAAAAACAAAACGGGGGGCTAAATTACCACCTTCCCCCTATATATTAGTAGTTTCCTTTCCTAAGTGTGGAATAACACTTTAAAAATGTTTAAAAACCCCTATATATTATTGACTTTAAAATACATACCCCATGATTTTTTTTAAATATCTCCAGTTGCTCGTCAGCTGGATCGCTACACACGACACTTGCTGTTATAATCGTTAATATTAACTTCTGCATTTTTATTACACTTGAAATCGTCCGCTTTAAACGCGCTTCACTTTCCCATTGAATCGAATGTAATAAAAACACAAAGTAATTTGGTATTATGTTGTTTTTATCAGCTTTGTCGCTAAAATGATACATATGTAATTCATTTGTACCAGTAAAGTACTTGTTAGTCTTAATAATTTACCATCGATATACTTTTATTTTATTATCATAATATAATTTATTAAAATAATTATAAAATATACTATATATAGTGAGGAACTTGTAACTGAGACGTGAAATGGTGGATTTAAAAATTCGTTTTATAAAATAATATACCATAACCTTTGTGTCACGTGCATGCAAAAATTTTAATGTTAAGCATAACAACTTAGACTTATTCAATGTAAAATTCAATAATTTCAAGGACTATTTGAAGAAACTTTTAAGAATTGTTTTTTTTATTTTTGTGCTTGGTTAGGTGTCGATATTTTTAGCAGTAAGTTATTTGTATCTTTTGTCCCGAATGTAGGTTTTCCACTTTTTGTTTTTTTTTGTTTTTGTATGTGCATAAATTGTTGTTCTTTAGACTTATGAGTAAGTAGTTTGTGGAAACTTGATTGGTATTTGTACCATTATTTGTGTGTTATTAGAATATATTCAATGTACTTTATTTTTCCCTTAAAAATAAATAAAATAAAATCGGTAGGTAATAAAATGGTAATTAAGGTAAAAAATCTAATGCACTGGGTGTGCATTTTTTTCTTTACTCAATGCCCTAGATTGGGGGCTCCCAACCTTTTCTTGATCAAGGACCGCTTTTATATCGTGTTTGGTAGCAGGGACCACTATGTAGGTATAATAAAAAATAACTGTGATAGTTAAACAGTAATTTTAACTAAAACTCAATAGGAACTTACATTAAAAAATATATACATGAAATATATTACGAGAAACATCTGTAATTCCCCGCAAAGGCGTTGTGGCGCAGTGTTACAATCGTGTGACTGTATACGCGACAGTTGTGGGTTCGATTCGCAATGGGATTTTTTTTATATGTTCGCTCTGGTAACAAGGCCAAGCACCGTTATTTGACCATTCGGCAAAAGGTAATTTTGTATTTTTTTGAGTTTAATTTAAAAACTTCTTCGACCGTTTGATTAAATATGGTTTCACGAGTGTTTCTCTGTGTGAGGTTTTTTAGATTGTGCTATTAATTTAGAAATTTCAAACAACGTGCTAACTACTCGCTGTATGCTCCCATACCAGAACGTTGAGTGACAGTGACAGTGAAGAAATGGAAATATAAATTTAAGTAAATATTTCATCTCCTCGAGTGGGGATCGAATCTATTATCAGTCGGTTTTACAATCACACATAGTGTCCCTGTGCCACGTCTGGCAAAAATTTCATTTAATGACAAACGAAACATTTATCAACACAAAAAAAATACTTATGTACTAATTTCGAATTTAAAATCAACTTTGCGATTTGTCAAAATACCATACCATAAAATAAAAAATTATAAAATAAGGTAAAATAAAAATATGCGTATGTTTTTGTGTGTGTGTGAGTTTGTGCGTGTGCGAGTGGCTGTGTGTGGACGCTTATATATGTATATGAGATTTAAGTCTCGTATTGTTAGGATACGGATAAGATTTTGTGTGTCATCATAATTTAATGTTAAAAGCCAATTGTTTAATCGATTTTACAGTTCCCTAGTCGTCGTAATCATTGTTATTTGTTATGAAATCGAAATGCTCCCAATAGATTGAACTTAACTGCACTTTAGCTGCACTGTATCACTAGCGGGGTAGTCCGTGGGAACGGAGCGCCAAACGCTACTATTATTTATATTTTTTCATATTTATAGATATGTAAAATATATTCAATTTAATACAATAAATATGTATGTATAAAATTTTCCAATTTCTATAGATATAGAATAATAAAATCATAACTGATCGGTGTTTGTACATGGATGACATATACAGAGTGGAAGCGCTAGCGCTCCTTTTACGGGAACAGCATATCGAGTAAAATATTTTAAACCCCTTAAGACCCCTTTTAACCCTAAAGAAATTATTCAAGGTACTTCAACAGTTTAGACGTAGGATTTTTTTTCATTTCACGATGTTTATCCATACCTGTATTTCGTGTGACGCAGTTACGCATAGATACCAATAACGTAAACACATACTACTACAAAAATACTACTAAAAGTTAAACAACCTTGAACTTTACCGTCAATACCTACGACTCGATTTATGCCTGCGTGCGTCGTTCTTGACAATTTTTTTTTATTTTTTTTTATTTTGTCAGAAGTAGTAAATATTGTTTTTTCCATTTAATTCTATATTTTTCTGATGTTATAGTAACAGGATGTGCTACATTATTTTTAGTAAATAATATTACATTATTATTTAAGATGAGTACTTATTGAAAGTATCATGATCGCAACGATCTTTCGTTTTAAAGTAATTAACTTAAGTAATTTTTCTATATACTTATAGTATACGTTGTCAAATTGATTAACCTTTTCTAAATTTTCAAAATAAATGCCTCCGTTATCTATTATACTAATACTGAAATAATCACTACTTATCACTTATATTAATAACGTTTTGAAATAAATGCGTGCTTCAGGTTATTATATTTTTTACTTTGTGATCGTGACATTAGTAAGCTATCACCGTATCGGTTAGGACATTTTTTATATGCACCTTTCTTATCTGCTTCGTTCCTTTAATATATTGTATCTTCTACTTAAATTTTTACATCTTTATATTTTTTATTTTGTATTTGGTTATTATATTCTTTTGAATGTATTAAAATATCCATATACGTATAATAGTATAAGTATTTTTGGTATACGTATTATATATAAAAAGTTAGAAGTTTAAAGTTAGAACTTTGATCTGTTAACATAATTTCAGGAATACCAAATCTATACAAGAAATTTGAGGCCAGTCGTGGCGCAGTGGCACGAAGTGTGACTGTAAAACCGACTGGTTGTGGGTTCGATCCCCACTCGAGGAGATGAAATATTTACTTAAATTTATATTTCCGTTTCTTCGCTCTGGTGTCGAGGCATAGCGCGGCGTTGAGTTCTGCCACTCAACACGCAATGCCTTTGGCGTTTGAACTTTCCCAGGAAAAGCGTCATTTATTAAATCAGTATCTCTAAATATATATCCTATCATACTTTGTGGCATTTAAATCGTAAGTTGCAATAAAATAAATAAATATATTAAAATTCAACATAAAGGAATAAACTATCTAAATTCAAAGAAATTATTCATGTACAATCAATAAATTTGTAGCTAGGAGGGTTTTTCAAAAGGTGCCCCACCTTTTCTATCCAACCTTTTCTATCCAACTCCAACTATCCTGATTTTACTCTATGCAAAAAAACAAAAACAAAATAATATCTGTTCAATTTAATTAATTTCAATATTTTATTAAGTAACTGTCAAAAAATTCACAGAAAAAGAAGGAGCATACAAGGCTGAAATTTGGCATGTTATAGACCATGGGGAGTATCAATAAGCACTGATAGAAAACTTTCCGGAACTTTCCGGGAATAGCACCCTAATTAAACACCCTCGCAGTTTACTGTAGCAGCACTGCGAGGGAGTTGTGGCACTTCGATTCATAAAATATACTTATATATTATACTTTGTAGAAAACATATAAATAATTGATCGTAGCGCTGCGTTAAATTTTTTATGCTTTCGAAAAAGTTTATTTCTTCAATAAGAGTTGAATAACACTTTAAAAATAAAAAAAATATCTATATTATTTAATACACGTCTAAATTGTTTTGCATCATTTAAATATGATCCCCTCGCTCGCAGCAGCGAGCAAAAGTGTGTGGTGTAAACGCGACGGTTGTGGGTTCGATTCCCAGTCGGGAGAATGAAATTTTTGATATCTTCATTTCCTCGCTCTGGTAAAGAGAGCTAAGAGCAAAGAGAGAATTCTGCGGAAAGCGAGGAGGTTGTGTCTCTTATCACTAGGTTCCTACTATTTGCGGAATACTGGAATCATCATCATCCAATAAATCATATTTTTATATTTAATCACAAACTATAACGAACATATTAATATGGTAATTCGCAAGCGAGGTATTTTGATTCAAAGTACGAAGCATGTTACTACTCTGCACTTAGGTACATAAATTTACAATGTCACGACGCGATGACGTGTAAATAATCATTAACCTTATTTAAACATTAAATATGCAGCAAGGAAAATACAACATTGTGGTCTTGGGGTATTAAAGTATTACTTTTAAACATTTTAAAAGTGTTATTCCACATTTAGGAAAGAAAAATATTTATTTAGAAAACGTATAAAAAAATTAACGAAGCGGGACTCGAACCCGCTCCTCCTGGAAACCGACCAAGCGCTCTGACCACTAAGCCACACGTTCTCATCAAGCTACGTTGAAAATTTCATACTTTAATTATTAAAGTATTAATTCTATTATATATTTATGAAAAACCTACTATCGTCAGTAGTCTAGGTGCAATATATGAAAAAATATTTATATACTATCGGCCAGCCCGCGGCTTTGACCGCTTGAATTACATGATTATTCATTTAAGAAATAGAAATATTATATTATATAATTATTATATTATTTATATATTTATAAAGAGGCCAGTCGTAGCACAGCGGCACGAAGTGTGACTGTAAAACCGACTGGTTGTGGGTTCGATCCCCACTCGAGGAGATGAAATAATTACTTAAATTTATATTTCTATTTCTTCGCTCTGTGTGTGTCGAGGCTAAGCGCGGCGTTAAGTTCTGCTACTCAACACGCAATGCCTTCAGTATTCGGCAGAAAGTGGGGAACGGTGTGTCTAAAGCACTCCGTTCCCTCTTCCTACCCTGCTGTGTGCGGGATATAGCGTGAAGCAGATTTATTTATTTATTTTATTTATAAAATGCTTGTTTATTACAAGCATTTTATAAATAATCGAAATCGCCTCAATCGAAACCGGTCTTAAATCGAAAATCTATTTTTTTTCCGCTCTCGTACCAAACCCTTAAATTTGTGGTTAAACTAAATTGGATATTTTCAGTTTATTGGTTTATATTTTTGTACAAACTCTTGACTAAATTAATTTAATACTCCGTAAAGAAATTTAATTATTCCGTCAACTGTAAGGTGATAAGACAACATAAGTTTCCACTCTATATTCATAAGATAATCTCTATCTCTATATATAAGACAGTAAAAATATTTTGTCTGTACATTTAGTAATTTTGACTGAAATGGATAGAGGGACACTTAAAAAGAATAATAGAAAGCAAAAATATTTTTTTTGAATTTCTTGTCTGTCTGTCTATCTGTCGATAGTTTTTTGTCCGCATTTTCTCTAAAAGTACTGTTCCGATTTACTTGAAAATTGCCAATTGCTTTGTTTTAACTTGATGTTTTATAGTTTACTTCATCAAAATTGGTTCATTAAAAAAAAATTATCGTCATTTAAATGAACTCAAGGCATTAGTTTGCCTGCGAATGTTATATAGCAATCACGCTGGTAAGATTCTTGGCTAAAGAATGACATTCGAAACGTCTTGGTTATATGACTGTTAATAAAAATATATATTTTTGAAGCACTATTATATAATATTTTATACAATAAAGTAAACAAAATTTAATTGTTAGTGGAGATTACGTTCATAAATCATAACAGTTAAATTTAAGTCGTAATTAATTTAACAGATAGATAAAGACTTGAAGATTTGATCTTCAAAGAAATATTAAGTAAATAGTGGGCACGCGCTGCTTCGCCCGCGTATTTGCACTCTTACTTCTAAAAAAACCACGAATCACGTGTTCAATAAAATATTTTTAAAAATATGTATTTAAATTTTTATAAAAATCGGTATCGATTTAAAGATTTTTCCGTATAAACTTTCAACCTCTTATTTGAACCTTTAGGGGGTGAATTCTAAAAAACCACGAAACACGTATTCAATGAAATGTTTTTAAGAGCCGGATTTTCAAATTTTATAAAAATCGGTGCCGATTTAATTTTTTTTCCATACAAACTTTCAACTCCAATTTCATCCCTTTAGGGTTAAAATTTTTCAAAATCCCTTCTTAGTGGATGTCCAGATTATGAAAATGAACATCTGTCCAAATTTCATTTTTCGTTTCTACCATCAGCGGTTACGGCAGTGCGTGCGTCTTATCTCAGTCAGTCAGTCAGTACATGTCCTTTAATGTATATATATATATATATATATATATAGATTGTCGATTGTTTGTTTGTTTGAAATAAATCTATATAAAAATGTCTAAAAACATTCTTTCTACGTGTACTTTGTAATAACTACATATTTACCAATTGTACATTTACTTAGCTAATAATATATGTAACTAATTTTTAAACTGTATAGCAAATAATGTACAATCATTACAGTTATTTTACAAAGAATATTATGAATCCTTCAAATCAATAATTTAACACGTGAGGCTTTGTCTGAAAGGGTGAATTACATTATTTACTGACATCAGCAAATTTAATAGAGTTTTAAAATTATGATGAGACTTACTCTTTAACACTTAATATTTACTCAAAATAAGACCGCTGACTGCTGCGTAAACTCGTTATTCAGTTATTATTTACAATTCAGTTAAATTATTTTTCCCTACAAGGAGCTTGTGAAGTTTAAAAGTTTATAACCATCATTTTAAAAGGTTACCAAATACTTACATTAGACTTATATCCATAAACTTAACAGGTAATTTAGGAATTCAGTACAAAAATATTAAAATAATAGTTTTTATTTGAAAATTTATAAGATTTTGAAACAATAAAATTGTATCCTTGGATGTCATTGGGTCGATGAAAGGGGAGGAGCGAGCGGGCCGGATTCAGTCCATCGTCGTATCGCAATGAGAACGCTCGTTCAGCGTCATACGCGAATATTAAAAAGTAACGCGCCACAGGTGGCTATACTTTGAACAGGGGAACAATATAAAAAATAATATTTTTTTATGCTTTAATTACTTTATATATTGAATTAATTATAATTGTGAAAGAATTAAAACTTTCAAAAAGCGATCAATACTTTTAAAATTTTCTATCGTAAAACTACTATATACAAGTAGGTATAATATACACATTTGGATATTTCAAATGAGTGATTTGGGTAATTGTTTGATGCACTTTATCAGCGTTAAAGTTATCAAGGAATTACAATTTCAAAAGTTTTATAAATGAAATATATAAAATAAAATATTTTCTTCTAATTACATAACAAATGATAAATTTTAAATAGAACTTACAATGAGAGATGAAAGAGATTACGTAGAACTCGTATCCTAATGGAGTACGTTACCGTTTAGAGTTTATCTTTAATCACCTGTTTTTCTGATTGCTTCACTTGCTGATTTGCTTATAATGAGCAATTATTAAATAAAACGACACTAAAAAAAATATTCCATGAGAGGCCAGTCGTGGCGCAGTGGCACAAAGTGTGACTGTAAAACCCACTGGTTGTGGGTTCGATCCCCACTCGAGGAGATGAAATATTTACTTAAATATATATTTCCATTTCTTCGCTCTGGTGTTGAGGCTAAGCGCGGCGTTGAGTTCTGCCACTCAACACGCAATGCCTCCAAAATACAACACAAACACGCAATGGTTCCCAACCAGTGGTCCGCAGAAGCTTAAAGATGGTCCGCAAACGATTTTAATTGTGATGGTGAGGCGAAGTTTTTGTTTGATTATGACAGTTAATTTTTAGTGCACATACATGAGTAGTCCTTGACCAAGAAAAGGTAGACAATGCAAAGCAGAATTTATATATATTTATTGCTATGTTAGCGCGAAACAGTATAATATAAGTTATTATTATTAGGTGTATAGATGAATACGTTTGAAAATAAATTATCGTTCTTCAAATATTGAAATAGAATTTTTGTCCTGATTTTTTTTAGGGTTCCGTATCTCAAAAAGTAAAAACGTAACTCTTTAGGATCACCTCGTTCTCCGTCTGTCAAGACCATTGTAGCACAATAAAAAGAAAGCATTTAAGTCTAAGCATCAAAAGATGCGAGTATTTCATTGTATGGAATTTGCCGCGTAATCAAAACCTACGGAAAGGTAAAATTTATAGATATTTCACGGTAATAAAGCATTACCAACTTATATTTGTAGTTTATTTCAAACAAAATGAGTCCATATAAAGCTAACTTTGTTAACTTGTATAGGTTATACTTCCCGTTGACCTAAAATACTGAAATTGGTACGAAAGCCTAAATGGGTGAGTTTAACTCGCACTTAACCGATAGGCAAACTAAAGGTTTAAAAATCAAATAACAAAAACAAAACTAGATATCTAAACTTTAATTTATTTAATTAAAACTTTACTAATATAAACTTTGATCAATTGATAATTCGAACAAATGAAAGATCGAACCCACAACCGTCGTGTTACAGTCACACCCTTGTTCCCCTGCGCCACGACGGACTCGTTTTATTTGTTCATTTCTAAATAGTAAAAGTTTTAATTTCATCCTAGATATAATTATTACAATGATTATGAATATATGCCGCAGATCTTTTAACATACATAATATTACAGACGTATTATTGCTATGTTTGTCTGCCTGTTTATTTATTAAATAATTTACTTTTTTTATTTTTAAAATGCTGTTAAATATTATTAATATCACTAAATTATTGGTCTATACTTCCTCTTTATCTAAACTTATAAATCGTAATGAATCGGTGTCTGTACCCGGAATAATAAGGAAAAATTTTATGAAAGCATTTGATGACGTAATAGAACCAAAACCAATGATGTTAAGGTATATAGGAACCTTTATAAAGTCACTTTCTTATCCGTCCGTCCTCCTGTTTGTCTGTCTTCCTGTCTCTCAAGGGCATTTATCTCAAGAACACTATTCAGATCTATGGTACATATATTTATTCAAAATAAAGATATAACATTATACCACAAAAAATATATAATAATATAAAAATATATAAATAAGATCAAAATTAATAGGGTACTTCCGGTTGATCTACAGTTGTGAAATTTGGCAGCTAGCATCTACAGGTAATACTAGTTCAGGAAGAGCTAAACATGAAAACTGACTGAAAACTATACATTTATGGTTAAATTAAAACTGAATAGGCATTTTTTTCGATTTGTGTTTTTGTTTGTTTTGTTTTGGCTAAGCTTACCTTAAATTTAAAGCGATAAGCTCGAGGGCTTTAAATTTTCGTACGGAGCCCACCCCGGTGGGCAATACCGACTTACGCTTGTCCATTTTTTTTTGTTTTTGTCTGTTTGTCTTTCGGTCTATGCGTTTGTTTATACTAATCGTATTTATATAATTTGACTTAACCGATTTAATTGCAGTTTTTCACTTCAGTTTCAATAGGTTTTAAATTAAAATAGTTATACGATCATAAGGAGTGTTGTTCGACAAAATAATATAGATAACTTATAATGCAATTTTTATTAGAAAACGAAAATAATGTAGATTAGTAAATTAATAATTATGTCGTTCAATCGAAGCCGCGAGCGGGAACTTTTTACGTAGGTGCTTCATATTATAATGCAAATATGAAATAAAAATTTTATATTTATTAAATATTTTTTTTAATAATTGATTGAAAGGAAAAATTTAAATTATTTTAAACATTGATTATTTATTCAAATTATTGAAGTGTGATTAAACTATAACTAAAATAAAAATTATGGTGTAAAAGAAGTGATAATTTGGGTAATGGTGCCTTTTCAAATTCGTTTGACATGTACGATACTGGTGTTTCTGAGTACTTTAAGACAAGGTTAGTAAGTAACAAGCTTAAAAAAAGTCTATTTTTTGAAAATAATGAATATAACTTTTCTTTTAGAAAACTACGGCTCTCTGAAGGGTGCTTTGAATTTAGACGTTTACATTTTATGTTATTTTTTTAGCTTCAGCTGCTTAACATGCAATGTCTTGAATTCAGAGAAATGTCTCGTCCAAAATTAGGTTCTCTAGTTTAGAGAATCCCTTAACTTAATTTTTTAATTTTTTTGCTCTGGTGTCGAGACTTCGCGGCGTTGAGTTCCGTCACTCAACACTAAATGCCTCCAGAATATGGCAAAGTTTCCTCTGCGTATCCTACTGTGCTGGGGATACATGTGTGAAGCTGTATTTTTTTGTTTAAAAATTTAATTTTAATTAAAATGTGACTTATATAGGAAACGGTCAAACGACAGATATGGACATACGCCTCTTGGCGCCTAGCTGGGTAGCTCGTGGAGGAACCGCCACTTTGCGCTGCCTCCACCAGGTCCCGCCGCAACTTCTCTACAAAGTGGAATTTTTGAGAGCTGGCTCGAAAATAATGCAGTATATTAGAGAGCGAAACCCGCCATATATTAATTATAGTTTTCTTGGTGGAAAAATTAATGTAAGTATTTTTAACATTTTTTAAGTGTTATTCCACACCCGCGTTTTTTGGAAATCGACCAGGCGCTCTGACCAACAAGCCATACGTTCTCACGAATGTGAAGGAGCGGGTTCGAATCCAGCTACGCTCAATTTATTATACGTTTTGTAAATAAGTGTAATAAGTATTTAGAACAAATTTTGAACAGATAAACTTTTATATGCTATATAACTGTTCCGTTATTGAGTAATTTGCAGGCAACGTACAGACGAATGGATTTAGAAAGCTTAACTTTTGGTTGTGGGTTGGGTAGAGAGTGTAGAGAGCAATAAAGCAAATAAAGTTGAAGGTGACAACTAATAATATATAGTAATGTAATATATAATTCTGTATATCAATAGGAAAAAAATGGAATCCTTTTACGGTCACTTCGTAGTCCGTGTGTGTGTTTTTCTTTTCCCCAAACAGTACCCAAGACAAACTGTGACGTTCTGTAGCAACTCATTATCGTCGCCTAACTATGGTGAGTTACAATGACGAGTGATAATGGAAGTAGCATGCCAAGATTCATGAAATGTAAGCAAAATACTACAAAGAATTTAAAATAAAGAATTTTAATGAAAAAAATATTTATAAAGACATTAATAAGAGTATTTTACAGACGTCTCTCGTGACCGAGGACTCAGTGACGCTAGACAATTTGGACCCGACAGCCTCCGGTATATATTGGTGCGAAGTATCTCTCGAGACGCCCATCTTTACTGCCGCTTCCCAGCCTCGTCGGCTAACTGTTGTGTGTAAGTAAATGATACAGTATAGTAAAGTTACTAAATAATTTGTAAAAAAAATAAAAAATAAAGATATAATAAAGTATGCATAACACCTTATTAATTAATTTATTTATTTATTTAATACTTTATTACACCAACTTAATAATAAAAATATACAAAGAACTTATACTCGTATGAAGCTGAAGACTTCTCTTCTTCCGTACTTAGTTTAAAAACTACATATTTTCATACAGATTCACAAAAACATCCGCCCATTATAACTTTTGGTAAGCCAGATGTGGTAGTAGAAGGGTTACTGAGGGCCAACTGCACAAGCGCACCAGCAGCTCCTGCACCAAAGCTTACTTGGTACATAGGTAACGAAGAGGTAAAACTTTGTAAAATTAAAATGAATGGGAAACTAGAAGTGTCAGTGATTTTATAGATTTTCCTCATTTTAATATATTGTTATGACAGTAAATATTATATTAATCTCTAAAAGTATTGTGGTTCAATGTAACACTAATGCCATATATGCACCTAATTGTGGGAGATCTATACCTAGTCAAAATGGTAACGCAAAATAAAAATAAATCAGCATCACGATGTTCCCCGCACAGGGCACGATGTTTCCAGGATAGGCAGCGTTCCTCACTTTCCGCCGAATTCTGGAGGCATTGCGTTCTGAGTGGCAGAACTCAACGCCGCGCTTTGCCTCGACACTATAGTGAATAAAATAAAATAAAATAAATAATTTATCTCCTCGAGTGGGGATCGAACATACAAAAACAAGTCAATTTACAGTAACACTTTGTGCCCCTGCGCCACGACTGGCCTCTCTGCGACGGGACTGGTGAAAATAATAATTTTTTTTTGAAGCACCACGCCTCGTCCTGCAAGTAGCAGGATAGACAGAGGGCACCTGGGAAGCAAGTGTTAAGACACCCCGTTTCCATTAAGCCACTTTCGTCCTTACTTTCAACAATGTAATAGAACCCAAAACAAATATTTTTAAATGTTTTGTCTGTTTGTCTGCTCATTTGTTAACGCTAATGTCAGAAAACCGATTTAAGTACAGTACAGTTCACTGCCACATTTATTTTGCCACTGATCTGTTTTACCATTTATTTTTGATTTTTTAAAATCGGGCCACAAAATAAAATGTTATATATATAAATATTTTTTTAATTAGCTGAAACTTTAGTTTTCAATTTACAGATTATTGTCATTAATGTGATATTGTTGTTAGAACTCGAAAGTAATTGAGATTTGTAAATAAATAAACTATTGAATTAAAAGAGAAACTACCAGCGGTTTGCTAGTTAATAATGTAAATATTTTTTGTAGGTACCTCGAGAAACCGTAAGATATTTCTCTTATCGAGTTTCCAGCTTCACAAGGACCAAAGGTGGTGGAGTTCGTCATAGAAAGTACCAGCATAGATATATTGCTCCAGAATTGAATTACACAGCTAAGTACTGGGCTTTAGCTGGCGATACGACAATATTACCACCATTGAACCTGACAAAACAAAGTAAATGTACCTTTAAAGATGATATAACTACAAGTTTAGTTAAGGTATGCAAAACAAATGGTTTTACATATATTATGTAAGTACATGCCATAAATATAGGTATATATTTAAAACTCTTTCGTTTCTGAGTGACTGGCAGATAACACATTGACGAATTAAATAAACGAGATTACCCATTTAGGTTTGTTTAGGTTAAAAATAGAGGCCGTCTTGGCGCAGGGCACAAGGGTGTGACTGTAAAGCGACGGTTGTGGTTTCGATCCCCACTCGAAGGAATAAATTATTGTTTATTAATATTTTCATTTCATCGCTCTGGCAAAATCAAGGCAAAAGCCCGGCGTTGAGATCCGCCACTTAACACACATTGCCTCAAAAATTCGGCGCAAAGTGAGGAACAAAGTGTCTTAATATTAGGTTCCCTCTGTCTATCCTGCTGTGCGTGGGATACAGCGTGAAGGTGATTTAATACGTGTGTAGCAGACATTAGGTGTATTTTACTATGTATAAAAATGATGTGAAGGTATATTTTTAATAAATACATTCGTTAAACAAATATTAATGTCTATCATGCAACACAAATAAATATAAGGATTTTTAAATTTTTTAATTTTTAAAACGTTTAAATATTAGTGTGTCAATTTTGGTTCAAAGGGGTAAAATAATAAAAAGATAGGGGAAAATTGAAATTTTCTTAAAAGTAATATTTTGTCATGATTAGAATGTAATAAATGCACAATCAATGAAGATAGTAACGGCTGCTTAGGAGATCCAAATCCTGATTTGACCATGAATCTCCCAGAGTCCTAGATTCAAGACAGGTAAAAAAGGCAAAATTATATTTGGTAAACTATTACATTTTTAAAATGATATTCCTAGATATATATGATACACAATAATATGATATCTATGATAATGACTTCAAACCCTCTCTTATATATATATACTAGCGACCCGCTCGCGGCTTCGCCCGCTTAAATCACAGAATTTTTTACTTAACACACTGAATTATGTTCGTGTTTTCATATACTTATAATGTATGTTTGCAATGTAATGAAGATTTTTTATGAGAAAGTTGTTAAAACTTTAGGTCGCATTTTCGTACCTCCCATAAGAATCTTCAATTGAATGTTTGAAATAAAAACACAACTTATCGATACTTACTATATGTGCGTTTCTTCACGATAATCTCAGAAACGGCTTAACCGATTTAAATACTTTTTTTGTTTGTATTCTGGCAAACTGCCCTTAAATATTAAGTATTAGTTTTATTTTAAGCAGCTTCATGCTAGTCAGAGGGAGGAACCTAGTATTAAGAAACTCCGTTCCTCACTTTCTACCGAATTCTGGACGCATTGCGTGTTGAGTGGCAGAACGCAACGCCGTGCTTAACCTCGACACCAGAGCGAAGAAATGGAAATATAAATTTAAGTAAATATTTCATCTCCTCGTGTGGGGATCGAACTCAGAGAACCAGTCGGTTTTACAGTCACACTTTGTGCCGCTGCGCCACGACTGGCCTCTACTGGACTGGACTTTATTTTAATCGGTTCACATAAAGTTTCAACCAGATCCATGCTTAATCCCGCCCTTAGTAGGGCAACTTAGTGTAAGATATTGGGTATAATGTGTGACTTATGTGCGAAATGAAAATATTATTAAATTATAATTCAATCCTGCATGTGTGGATCGGACCCACAACGTCGCGTTACAGTTACAATTGGGCATATAGGGTAAAATAGTTTAAACCCGTACCTAAAAAATTTAAGCAAGATACATCAATAGTGAAGACGTAGGTTTTTTTTTCATTTCACAATGTTTATTCATATCTATATTTCGTATGACGCGGTTACGCATAGGTACCAATAATGTAAACACATCCTACTACAAAAATAGTACTAAAATTTTTAGACCTTTGAACTTTGCCGCCAATACCTACCACTCGATTTCGCAATGAGGCGTATGCGGCGGTTTCCCTTTGATAGGTTTATGTGTGCGTGCGTCGTTCTTGACAAATTGTATTTTATTTTACAACGATAATTTTATTATTTATTTTGTTTGACAAAATAACTTTTTTATTTTCGGGTTTTTAATTTAATATGTAATAGGCTTTCATAGAGTAGTTAAACTGTGGTTTCATTTAAAGTGGTCCTAACAAAAAAACTCTGTATAATTGAGCATATTTAATATTTATAGTGATTTTTTTGGAAAATAGATACCAATAGTTATTACAACCACTTGCGAAGAAGCATAGTTTAGGCATTTTTTTATTCTTATACCTTTTGAAAAACTACCAACGTTCTTATAGTTAATATATTTTTTTTTCAAATTAAAAAAATTGTCTATGTCATCATAATGGCGGAAAAATATTCAAAATGTATTGTAATACCACATTAGTATCGACAATGTAGTGTTGATAGTAATTGAAAATAGTTATACTACAGGAGGATATCTTCATATGCACTGTTTTAACCTGTTTTATGTATAATATAGAATAATATATTGTATAGAGGAATCACACATTCTTTTTATTCAGTTTAGTAAATACATTTTTTAGAGGTTACTCTGTACTAAAATGGCATGCAACTCTGTTCCCGCATTTACGTTCCTGATATATCGATATAAATAATAGAAATACAAAATATAGGAAGGAAACACAAATGCAATTATATTGCATTTTTTCTTTTTTTCATACTTGAAACGTATTAATAAATTACAAATTATGTATTACATACAATTAATTTCTTTTGAATATAACACTAAGTTTAATCAGCTTCACGCTATTTTAACAGATAACATAAGATGACATTAAAACGTATTGACATCACCACGTGATCCATCTAAACACAATATAAACTTTTATAAACTATGAACTCACAATCAGAATTTACTTTCCAAATACATATACTTTTTATTCTACACATCGCCATATGAGCTAATCCCGTAAAATATACCTACTTTATTATGTTTGTTGACGTTGACGTTTAAAATAATAATTATGGTAGACTGAACAAATATTGATTATACTTCTTTTTTTAGCTTCACGCTGTATTGCGTGCTGAGTAGTGAAACTCAACGCCGCACTTAACCTCGACACCAGAGCGATGAAATGGAAATATAAATTTAAATAAATATTTCGTTTCCTTGCGTGGTCATCGAACCCACAACAGTTACACTTTGTGCCCCTGTGCAACGAACGGCCTCAATTTACTTTCTTCTTTTAAAATGTGGTTAAATGAAATAGTCGTAATTTAATTATGTCAGATTACTATTAACCGACTTCTTAAAAGGGGTCATCAATTGGACTGTATTTTTTATCCTTGTTACCTTAGAACTTTTGATTGTATGAACCGATTTTAATGATTCTTTTTTTATTTGAAAGCTAATGCCTCCCGTGTAGTCTTATTTTAATTTAGTTTATGTCCAACAATGGTATCTATGAGAAAATCATATAAATCTCAAATTTACATTAAGTATATGCGCGACAAATGAACGTATAAGTCAATATCAATTCAACCGATTTTAATGATTCTTTTTTTATTAGAAAGGGTACATATAAGGGGTAGTTTGGTGAAAGTTTAGTTAAGTTCAGAGTGTGAAATCCGGTGGAAATTGAAGAAGTCGATTTTTTTTATTAAAAAATATAATTATGTAATTTTTTCTACAAAAAATTCTTTATACTCCATGATAAAACCTATCCTATAAGTGACATTAGGCTTTGAACTATTACCATGCCAAAATTAATTTAATTTCATACAGTAGTTATCGGTATTTTAGGTAATTTATATTTTTCAGTTTTTATTTTTTTTAAAGAAAACTATCATGAAATTCGGAATGAAAACGAAAAAAAATGTACCTTGAGGCCCTAGGCTAACACCATGCAAAAATTCATCAATTTCTGTCAGGTAGTTTTTGCGTGATTGACGCACAAACAAACCGACAGACAGACAGACAGACAAGAATTCTGCTGAGTGGTTTTTTAGGTTCTATAATCGACATATTAACCGACCTAATTTTTATTTTTTTTATATCTTTCATGTACAGAATTGACTTTTCTATCCTTTTATTATATATGGAGATATATATATATATATATATATATGTAGTGTAGGTAACATATATTTATTTCTGTTAGATTCATAAAAGACCAAGAGCTCCTATTCCACAATCTATAACGTTGTGGGTGTCAATTTTGGAACTGCGCACACCAGCACATGGAAAACTTCAACTGACATGCACAGCAACTATACCTGAAGAAGTGGGCCCTGGAGAACCATATGCTGATAATAAAAGACAAACTGTCACAGGTAAAAAGTAATATATTTTATTTTAAATTATCAATAACAAAATTAAAATAATTCTGATAAGTATTATTTAATTGGGACACCATTGAATATTGTGAAAATTGTCATAAATAGTTAATTTTCTATGAGTAGATATATGAAGTTATTTTTGTTGGTTGCTAATTAAAACAACAATTTTCACTATTTATGTTCAGTTCAATGTTTTTAGTATGGCGCTGCTTGAGCGTTCCCCACGATAAAAGACGCCGCACTGGCAACAGCACACCAGCTTTTGAAATGACGTTATCTGAAGATGTTAAATACCCACTATTTTAAAAGCATTTTTAAGGCTTAGATAAAAGATTAGATATCAAATTCTATATTTAATCTTTTATCTAAATGCGTTAATAAATGATTGTCGGGAATTTAATCTGTAATCTATTTATTTTAAGTTATAAATTATATTAATCTTTTATTCTATATATATTTTTAAATAAACTTATAGACCTAACAAATATTTACTGCATGGCAGAGTTAAAATTCTCGAAATTTTCAGTGGCTGTGAATGAACTAGTGTTCAGGAGACCACACCTGGAGACAACATATGACAACGGGGCTCCTTCTTGTACAGAAATTTATTATCAAATTTTATATATCGGATACGGAATTATTTTAAATGAACTTCAGTGTATATTAAGATTTAATAGTCAGTTAGAAATTTTTAATTTTTACATAATAATGTGAATTCCTTTTTTTTTCACGTTTTTTTCACTTATAATATTATTTTACCTATATACTAGTATTCCTGTACTTAAATATCTTGATTTAAAAGAGGAGCAATTAAACAAACTTGAGCAATTACAAATCTTGCTATTCAGATTTTTTTCTTTTTTATGGAAAAAGACAAGGCAAACTTATTCCAATGCTACCGGAATTCGGCAGAAAGTGGGGAACTAGGTCCTCTCCGCCTACCCTGCTGTGTGCGGGATACAACGTGAAGCTGATTTATTTCATTATTTATATATCTATATATAGATAATAATAAAAATAATAGTAGTTAATCATTTATTATTGTATTTAAATTTTTGTTTTAATTTATTGTAAAGTAAAACAAAAAACTGTGTTTTGTCATTTACATTGATAATCAAGTAATATAATACTATATATAGTATTTCTTCGTATCTTTTTAATTGATCGCTTAAAATAAAAAAAAAAACAATAAATGTCTAGAGTAGCCATAACCATAGAGTATTTATTAGTAATAATTTCTAATACTATTTATTATATGAAATAACCGAGCTACACTTAACTGCTTTACTCTACAGTCATTGCCAAACTCGATGTCGTCCTACTCATTACACAGATACGTAGAGATCATTCATTCATTTATATATAAATGAAATAATATTATAATAACCATTTAATTTAGTGGTAAGCTTATATGGATAAAATTGTATATTTTTAGTAATTAGACTTATTACCCTTAATATAGAGTTGAAAATATATTTGTTTTTTCATTTTACATACAGGTTCTTTATTTACGTGCATTTTGTTCGGCTTGACTCTTTTCGAGTATTGCCGAGATATAAGTATATCGGCAATAAGTAACCAAATGTTAAGATATTTCAAGTATTCACCTTCGAAATGGAGTCACTGTCTCTTGTTTTACCGGAGTGGGTGAAAGTGAATAGTTCATTCTTTTCAGTAGGGATTGAAGACTATAGCTAAGAAAAGTTTATAGCTAGTAAAAGAGACTTAGATAAAGTTATTTAAAGTTTTTTAAATTTATATATATTAATGTAGTCATAATGTTTAATAATTTTTGACAGACAGTTATCATTTTAGTTAAAGATACCTATTTGAATTTTCAGTAATCGTCGCCTAAAAAAGGACTGTTATTATTAAAAAAAATAATTAAAATTAAATCAGCTTCACGCTGTATCCCACAGCACTGAAACAGTCACGTTCACATTTACATGTCCAATCTTAGCACTCAACTAAAATATCAATTAATATGCTAAATGGCTTCGATATATTCCTGTTAATTTGCCTATGTAGTACCTACATGGTATAATGTTATTCATACATAAGTGCATATTATGTCGACACAATCTGATAATGATGTGGGTTCGTTTCCCATCCCGGGAAATTAAATATTTGCGCTTTCTAGTTCTCGTCACAACACTAAGCATGGCGTTGATTTTCGCCACGCTACACGCAATGTGCTGAAAATTGGGCATTCAGAAAGAAATATGAAAATTGTAAATAATAATGGATTTCCTCGCTTATCCAGCCGTGTGCGGGATACAGCGTGAAGCTGAAGCTGATAATATGAATTACTATAACATTGAACTGTTTTAATGAGGCCGTTTGCCGTTTGTTTGTTTGTTCTTTGCCTCAATAAACTGCTAACAGCACAGTGTCTTACTGTCAACGCCTAGGTTCGACTTCCACTGAACGAGTTTGAATGACCCATTTTCGTTTCCTCCTGGAAACAACATAGTGCGCGACGTTAAAGTCCACGCAGTGTACGATATATCGATAATTGGGCTACGGAATATTAGGTTCCGTCTGCCCGTTGTTGATGACGATGTATATGCACTTTTATTATCTTTCTAGTAATTTAAGGTGCTTTTAGGATTTTTTTTCATTACTATTATAAAAAAACAATATTTAAAGTAATTGTAACTTTAAGCCAAAATACAAAATTTAAATATCATTCAAAGTTTGATATGATATGTTTGATAGTTTGAAAATTGTACATAAATAAATATTATCGAAAATCAAGAGGAAAAAAGAAAAAAAAAATCTTTTTAAAACTTCGTTAACTTTTTTTATAATCCGTGAAAGCGAGCAGCTGCGAATTGCGCAGAGCAAGTATTTTGCTATAAAGCAAATTCTTCATTGATACTTTATACTACAAATAGTGCTGTTGAATTTTATTCTGTTGATTTGCGTTTAGAACGCAAGTAGGTAGGATTTAGGATGTTAATAAAATTATTTGTAATTCACCATCAATTAAAGCACGTGCCATTTGCTATTTATATAAGTAGCGATATATAAGTCTTGATATTTTATGCCTTTTCTAGTCACAAAAACAAAATTTCCTAATACTGTTATTATGAGCAATCGCTTTTTTTCATGTTTCACGCTGTATCTCGTACACAGCAGATAGACAGAGGGAATTTAGTGTTAACACATTCCGTTCTCTATTTTCCACCGAGTTATGCTGGCAGTGCGGTACGCCGCACTTTGAATTATGCATTCCTTCGAGAAGGGATTGAACATTGAACAAATCTTGATATAATGATAAGTTCAATGATAACATAAAATAATCAAAGAGATTTAGATAAAGTTATTTATAGTTATTTCAAGTTTAGTCTCAATATTTAATCATTTTAAAGAGACAACTATCGTTTTAGTTAGAGATGCATATTAGAATTTTCAGTAATCGTCGCCTAAATAAGGCGACACAGACGAGAAAACACAGACAGACACATACAGACAGGTTACAGAGAAATAAAGTGAATCAAAATAAAGTATAGTAGTAGTGTTATGTAAGTTATTACTGAATTCAAATTCATTGTTTCACGTCAGTTTTTCTTTGAAAATATTAAATATTTCATCTTCGCGAGTGGGAATCGAATCCACAACCTGACATGTTTACAGTTACATTTTGTGCCGCTTCAACAAGACTGGCCCCAATGACAATAGTTTATTACATTACCTTCTAAAATAATCTCAAAAACTTTAAACTTCCCCCACTTTTAAAGTTTTCTGTAAATGCTATATCATTTCCGTCTCGAAATAGAACTTGCGTAAAAAGCAAGATACAAACTTTGATTACAATTTACAAGTTGTGGAATATCAAGAGAAATGCTAATTTCTCTTGAGAATATTAAGTTAACTGAACTTAAATTAAACTAGCTTTCTAAATTAACTATTTAAATGGATCTTTGTTCCTTTGTCGACAAAGGCTTTTTGTTAGTAATTAATAAAAGCTTTGTGTTATCTAAGTGTATAATAATAAGTAAGTCGTGGAGAAATTTTGTCGCTCTACGTGGCGATCATGTAATTATAAAGATTCTTTGATGTTTTAGATTGAAAAAAATACTGTATTATAAAAGGTTTTTTTTTAATATTAAATCTAATAACACTTGCAAATGAAGTGTTAGTTTTTTATATTACGATTGTTTTTGAAGTAATATTTAATTATAAATATTATATTATAACGTCAGCTGCTGCAAGAAAAAGCATGACTCATTGTCACGTTCCACCAGAGCCGAGCGTGCAAGCGAGAGTGCGGAACAAACGATAGAGAGGCACGTTCGACCTAGGCACACAATCTTATTTATATTTATTTGCTGAAAATTGGGCATTCAGAAAGAAATATGAAAATTGTAAATAATAATGGATTTCCTCTGCCTCTCCAGCCGTGTGCGGGATACAGCGTGAAGCTGAAGCTGATAATATGAATTACTATAACATTGAACTGTTTTAATGAGGCCGTTTGCCGTTTGTTTGTTTGTTCTTTGCCTCATTAAACTGCTAACAGCACAGTGTCTTACTGTCAACGCCTAGGTTCGACTTCCACTGAACGAGTTTGAATGACCTATTGTCGTTTCCTCCTGGAAACAAGATGATCTGCATGATTTAACTTAAAAAAATGTCGAAATTAAAAAAAAAATTGGAGCGTAAATAAATGTTGATTTATCAAAAATAATCTAATTTTCAATTCACTCCTTCCCTGTACTATATGAAATAATGATTACTGGGTGATAATAAATTAAATTCACAAAAGTATGTTATTTATCATCAATGCTTCCTAATGACGCCATCACGTATAATTATTGTCTTTAATCCGACTCACAGACAATAAGTTCTTTAATGAATTTTCAAGTCAATTGTCGCTGTATTGATTAATTTCAACTTAAAGTTATATCAACCAGTCAAGTGTACAAAAAGGTAAAACAAAATATTTATAAAAAATATCTATTTCTAAATAGAAATCTATTTTGCAATATTGAAACCTCATTCTTGCAATATTGAAACATCTTATTAAATATAAAATTAGTCCTAAGCAGTCTTTGGACATACCGACATTATTAAATTGTTTCGACATACTTTTGAAGAGGCCGCTGTTATATTACATTACTACGCTTTGCACTTTTTTTTGCTTTCCATGCATTGAATATTTCTTTTGCGCTCTATAGTTGTCTTTTCTTCTGTTTTTTTTTCTTTCAAGTTTTCCATATAACAGCTGTATGACACCATGACATACAGTTTGAAAGGTCCAGCCAGCCAAATCCTGCCTTAAGCGAAAATTTACCTAAAAAAAGTTATTTGTAAGCGTTTGGTCGACTAGTGCCGGTGTCGTTTGGCCGTGCAAATTTGGCAAGACGATTACGGCAGACGTATATTATCAGTATTTCCAAACTATGATGGAAAAGCTAGCTACTAAACAATCAAGACTCGTCAATCGCTCTACGCCACTGCTGCTTCACAACGCTAGACCAAATTTAAATAAATATATTCTATATATATACTTATTCCTTAAAATATTATGTATATATTTTTTATTCCTCCCATACCAAACGCCAATTTCATATGTATGGACGTAATATTTAATACATTTCTTTTTATATAATCATCACATGAAAGTATATATTTGAACCTGAACGAAAAATAAAATAATAGCATTCTTAATAATATTATTACATTTACACACAATATTTATTACGTTTTTGTTATTTTTTTCAAGGAAAATGAGAGAATGAAAATGAAAAATACAATCTCACTATCATGTCAATCGAACTAGTTGATGTTCGATTGACATGATAGTGAGATTGTATTTTTCATTTTTATTCTCTCATTTTCCTTGAAAAAAACTTGAAGAATTGATTGTAGACTTTGATGCCCCTTTCTTTTTGATGCCCCATGCGACTGCACCGCTCGCACCTTCCCAGCTACGCCACTGCCTATTGGCTAGACTAACAAGTACGAATAAGTGGGTTGACAGAGTGAGAGTATTTCTGCTGCTACTATTTTCTCCATAATTTTTATACTATTTGAAGCCAGTCACAAAGTGTAAATGTAAACGCGACTGGCTGTGGGTTCGATCCATAGTCGAGGAAGTTTATTAACATTTATATTGCCACTTCTTGCGCCTGCCAACACGCAATGCCGCCAGAATTAAGCGGAATGTGGGAAACGGAGTGTCTTAACACTAAGATTTTTTAAATTTATTTTTACAAAAGAAGATACATAGGAAATAATGCTATGTGCTCCAAAACTGTTCATGAGTTTGACTGTAGGATCTCGAGTGTCTTTCTATCCTGCGGGATATAGAGTGAAGCTGATTTATTTTATTCTTACAATTTTTTATCATGACCTCTTCACAACCTGCACTAAAGGAAAGATTTGGAAAGAAGTATTACTGCTGGTAAAAAAAGGAACAGTGCCTCCGCAGGATAGATAAGACTAAGAAGATAAAGATATTTCAAATAAAATACCAGGTAGTTGTAAAGCTTTCAAATTGTTTTTTATGGTTTCTTATAAAAAGGCCATATGATCCTATATGCCAGTAAGGTAACTACATTATTTTGAAAGTTTATATGCATCGCAGCACACGTGGTTCATAAAATCTGACAAATATCAAAGTGAATTTTGTTGAATCAGTGCTAGTTTCAATCTATATAAATATGGTAGACAAATATTCCATTTTATCCGAAAAAACCCTGCCCTAAGCATATTTTGCATTTTATATAGATAAGTACATTATAAAAGAAAAGAATGCAGTAAGAAAGCATCGTAGGTAAGGTTACGGACAACTAACGAACAAAAATAAATATATAAGCAATGAAATTAAAAAATTCGTCATCAATTCGTCTGTCCAACAGCAGGATTTATAGTGTTCTTTTAGGTAATTCGAAAATATTTACCCTTGAATTTTGTATGAAAGTTTTATAAATAAATTATTGTAGTAATACAGTTTTGTTTTAAAAGAACATCTCACAAGTTAAGTTACAAAATAAGTTACAAAATAAATATTTCATTTCCTTGAGTGAGAATCGAACCCACAACCGGTTTTTTAAAACTAGTTACACTCTTGAGAAAATGAATGTATAAAATATATTATAGAGACCATATAACTAGATTGACTTACTAAAGAAATTAATACTCTATTTTTGTCCAAAGTTGCTTATTTTCATTAAACTTCTAGGATTTTAATACATCAGTTACTATAATTAATGAGAGCTAAATATAAAATAAGACTATACCTAGTGATATTTGCGACATGTGACATTTAAAGCTCGCTGAACTTTTGCGACCTAGAAAGCAAAATTAGATGATGGAATCTATGTTAAAATTGTGTGGAAAATGAGTGGATAAGGTTTGATATGATATAATATTAGAGGTACTTGTAATGACGTCTGTACAAGGACTCAAGGACTCAGGATAAAAGGGGTCCTAGGCAACTATAATTCCGGGCCCTTCAGACGGGACACATTCTTTGCGTTTGGTACTTTGGTTTTAAATGATATAGTATATACGCTCTATTTAATTATCAGATTCCAGGAAAAAAGGAAAAAATAATATACATGTACAAATAATTGAATAAACATAATTAATTTAAATTCTATCTCAAACATAATGTAATAAAAAAAAAAAAAATAAACAAACAAATATAGTCATAATATATTAAAACAAACAATAATACTTAAAAAATGTACATAGATTCGTTCAATAAGTTTGTCGTAATTAATACAGTTATATAATAGGTCTTTTTCTATATATATTAACGATAAACTATTTAACTTTTGTTGACCTAAACGGATCTTTAATTATAAAATAAAAAACCAAATTTTCGGGCCCCAAATTTTACGGGCCCTGGGCAGTGGCCTAGGTTGCCTAGGCCTTAGTCCGTCTCTGAGTGAAATGCAAATAACAGAACAGAAGAAGAACAGAAAAGTTCGGAGTAACTTTGAAGTGTTTTGCTACAGCAAAACAGTATAGTGTAGCATAATATAGCTTATAGCGTTCCTCGATAATAGAACTATTAGAAGGATTCGAATCAGTAGCTACAAAGATTAGTGCTTTCGACCAAGTAAAGTAAATTTTAGCTTTATATATAATACTAGCGGACAGCGCAACAGTGTGAATTATTTTTTTTTATAAAAATCAGTGGCGATTTGAAGATTTTTACATATAAACTAACCCTTTGAACCCTTAGAGGATGAATTATAAAAAACCATGAAATACGTGTTCAATGAAATATTTTAAAGAGTCTGAATTTCAAATTTAATAAAAATCGGTGCTGTTTTAAAAAAAATCCGTACAGACTTTCAACGCCTATTTCATCCCTTTAGCTTTAGCCTTTCGCTCTGGTGTCGAGCGGCGGTAAGTGGGGAATGGAGTGTTTTAACATTAGGTTCCCTCTGCCAACCCTGCTGTATGCGGGATACAGTGTGAAGCAGATTTTTTTAAATTTCATATATTTTTATATTTTATATCACCCCTAGCATATTTATTCATAGTTGAACTTTGAAGTTTTATTATAACTGCCATCTACTAAAATTTAAACAGAATTTATTTGTATCGTATAAAAGATTTTAATTGTGTACAAGATAAAACATTTGCATACATAGATGGCGAATCATTATAATTCCATGCTTTATCTAGTCAGCGCCATCTAGTTTAACTAAAAATAATATTGTGACATCCCAACCAAGTTCCTGTCGGGCTCAGCCAGAAATTTATTTCCTTTTTAATAAGATAGCGCTGCAGTACAATTCTTTGCACAACAATTGCGAATTAGTCGTGGTATAAGGTAAAAATATATAAAATTTTATATAATATATAATAATGAACTCCTGGTCACATCGGTACAAAAATACGTACGCGGGAGAGAGAATGAGAAAGTAGAAAATTATTTGATCAAAATAAATTGAGGAAACAGTGTTGAAAGATTTAAAAAATAACGTACCGTAAAAATAAAGTACAAAAAACTGTACAATTACGTACTTACCGTAACAAATATTTTATAGATTGGGATCGTTGTGGCCGCAGTACGGACGTCTTCATATTTGAAACTACTTGGTTACTTGGTTTGGTACTAAGGTTTGTAATAAAAAACGCGATTGTTGTGCGTGACTCTAGGACTAGGAGAGAAACAGTATTAACCATCTACACTGGCGTACTTTATTTACTATTAATCACTACAAACTATTGCTTTCAAGATGATGTAATATATCTTTATATTATAAAATCATTATACACTGATATACAAATTGTAATCCAAACAAAATTTCATCTTCTATCGAACATTTAATTGTTGTCGTCTTCATACAAATAAAATTATAATGTTATATATTCATAATGATTCGGTTCTTCCTTTGTTGAAGAAAATGTGATAAAAATGTCAAAAAGTCATTACCTCTTTTTTTTATATTTTGACACTATTTCTATTTCTAAGAATGCTCCTTGTCTGCGGGATACAGCATGAAGCTGATTAATTTTTTGGCGAAACAACAACATAATTTGACACTTTTGGAGATATTCATCGTTAAATTCCATCACATCTTCGCTCCTTTCGCACAAAAAACACATCTTCATTTTTGTCATTTTAAGTACAAAAACGTCTTCTCTCCAAAACGATATTAGAGCCGCTAGTTCGAGGACGTGTCAGGTGAAAGGGTTTGGTGTGCCCATTCCAATACACATTCTATTATTTTTATATGAAGTACTACTTGTGTGGAACCCACGGTGGGCGAGCCCGACCCGCGCTTGTCCGTTTTAAATCAATAATAGTAATAAGTATATCAATAAAATACTAGAAATTGTACTAAAAATTGTATACAGTTAAGTTTATCAAAAAACGTTGTTTATATACAGAGTGGAAGCATCAGCGCTCCTTTCACTGGAACAGCGTATAGGGTAAAATGATTAAAATCTTAGAAATTAATCAAGGTACCTCAACAGTTTAGACGTAGGATTTTACATTTCACGATGGTTATCCATACCTGTATTTCGTGTGACGCAGTTACGCATAGACACCAATATCGTAAACACATACTACTACAAAAATACTACTAAAAGTGAAACGACTTTAAACTTTGCCGCCAATACCTGCGACTAGATTTCGCAATGAGGCGTATGCGGCGGTTTCCCTTAGATTATAATAGGTTTATGTCATGCGTCGTTCATGAAAAATGGCGTTTCATTTTACAACGATAATTTTATTACTTATTTTGTTTGAAAAAACACTTTTTCATTTTTAGGAAAAAAAAAATTGTATTAGTTGTTGATTTTATAAAGTAATTAAAACTGCGGTTTCATTTAAAGTGGTGCTGACTGATTTAAAGTGGTGGTTGAATAAAAATATATATTGAAGCCAGTCGTAGCGCAAAGATACAAGCGAAGGACTGTGTAACGCGACGTTGTGGGTTGAATTTCAAAAATCGAGGAGAATAAAATATTAAAAATTTTCATTCCTGCGCCCTTGAAACAAGGCAAAGCGCGGTGTTATTAAATACAAATGAAATGTAGAAATTATCTATATTTCATTTGTATTTATATATTTTTTTATAATAGTTCTCAAGTTAATCATCTTTATTAAAGTTCAATAGTCCCGTTTCTTTGAAAACTTTTTAAATATTAAAATTTTCGCGAGATGGTAGTATATATGTGGTGCACAATATATTATTGAAACTTAAATTATTATAGTTTCACGCTTTATCCCGCATATACCAGTGTAGTTTCAGACAGAGAAAATATAGTATTAAGACACTACGTTCTTCCGTCCGAAATACATTGCGTGTCTTTTACTTTTGTCCAAAGTAAATGTAAATATTTTAATATATACAATTTTTATAATTCATCGTAAATTTAGATTTAATAATAAGGCGTGTATATTTCAATATGAATTGAAGTCTTAATTATTATTAGCTTACATGATTAATTATATAGCGTTATTTGATATGCGTGATTGTCATACGCCTTTATTAACGGGATAAACAAAATATATTTATATAGCATTTGTAATAAAAGTAAAATTTATAATATTAGTTACCTGGTTTTTTTCCAGTATTGTCGCAGTTACGCTAATATTTTTTTTACAATGCGCATTTGTATAAAATGATGATGTAAGGACGAGTTACGTAACTGATTATGTATACGTTTTATAATATTAGTAGGTAAGCTAAAACGCGAAGCAGTTTCACGCTTTTCCCTGCATAACAAGGTACGCGGGGTTCCCCATTAAGACACTTCCGCTTTCCACTTTACTTCCTTTGCTGTTGTTTGTTAAATGGGGGAAATTAACGCCGCGCTTAGGCTTCTTACCAGAGCGAGGAAATAAAAATATTAAATATTTAACTCCTCCGAATGGCAAATCGAATTCACAACCATCGTGTTACAGTCACACGTTTGTGTCTCTTGTAATAGTATCGGATATAGGTAATAATATGATAATTCGAAGTCTATGGTGGCACGATCTTTTAGGATCGAATTTCTTATAAAAGAAATATATATGTAGGAGCGACACATATTATGGATTAAAGTTATCTTTGACCAATGTTATAATATTGAATGTTGCTTGACGTCGCGGAAGCTCACGTGATGGGCTTATGCGAACTGTTATAGCGACATTAACTATGGCTGATGCCGACTCGCAGTACGCTCGCGGTACGTAAGCAATGCTTGTATGGCGTCAGCCATTGATATATTGTTTACCACTTCTACGACTTGGTATACGACTGGTAGGTGTGTGGTGCTATTTTATGTCCCAGCTCCGGTGTATGTAGTAGTGTCCGCCTGTCTCATACGGGTGTGTGGTGCTATTTTATGTCCCAGCTCCGGTGTATGTAGTAGTGTCCGCCTGTCTCATACGGGTGTGTGTTGCTATTTTATGTCCTGGAATTCTGGTGTATGTAGTAGTGTCCGCCTACGGTTCGAGACACAACTGTGGGGTGTGCGCCGTGCGTTTATTTAACATATCGGCCGCCTTACGGTAGTGCGTTCGTTCCTACGACTTATATTGATCTCACTAATTAATCAACATCATGAATCACAATCTTAATATAAACAAGCGTAACAAGTACCTTCAGACTGATCACACACAAACGTCCCGGAGAGTTCAATAAGACTGTTGCAGCCGCAGTCAGGTAGGAATTCACGGTGTAGGGCGGGGAGGTGCCCGTACTCTTTCTTTCTTTTATTATAACTAGTTCGCAATTATAGTGGAAAGGAAGATAGGACGCGCTCTTGGCTTTTCTTCGGACGAGCTTCGAGTTATGACAATGTCATATTGTCGAGTTTATTAAAGCGATATCTTCTAATGGCATAATATAAAATTCTTAACACTGTTACCTCTGAATCTCTAAAAGATTTTGGGTTCCTCACGATCACAACTATAGACGGTTCTAACCACTAGACACATCACGAGCCAAGGCATTATTTATTAAATAATATTCACAGAGGAGTTTGAGATAACAGTTACACTCCGCACCACGAATGACGCAAAAATAGAAATATTAAAATATTATAGCTTTTAAAATTTCATTTGTAAAGATGTGAATATTAAAATGTTAATTACCAACATAATCATTATTTAAATTGTATATCCATATGGCTTATTGCATTAAAATAGAATACTGAGAAGAACAAACAATACCATATTTTCTCTTTCAATGAACAAAGTTAATAATAGTACGTACATTTCGAAGTCATTTATATACTCGATGCAGTTAAAGTTTAAATGGAATTGTTGAAATACTTTTAGATTAACTTTATTTTAATGGAATCTAATATCAGGGTTATCGGAATTAAAATTTATGTTGGTTTTGATGACTTCACTCACTATGCACTACATGGGTTTACCTTTATTACATATTTATGATGGAGTTATTCCCGGATAAATCCCGATTCTCACAAAGAACATAGTGTTTTGAGTGTCCACTGTGCCGTCTTTTTGCCGAGTATCTGCCTACCCGGGCTATGTGGGACCAAAAAAAACTAGTGAGACCAGTCGTGGCCGGTTGTAGGTTCGATTTTAACTTGAGAAGATTAAGTATTAAATATTTTTATATCTTCGCTCTGGCGTCAAAGCAAAGGGCGGCGTTGAGTTCCACCACTCAACACGCAATGCCTCTAGAATTTGACGGAAAATGAAGAACAGAAGTCTTAGCGGGAAAGGCTTGTCATAACACTGCACACACAGCGTGAAGCTAAAATTAAAATATATAAATAAACAAAAGAAACTAAAGTATGTATATAAAGATGACAGTATAACTTTGCTAAATTGAACTTTCTATCTCTTGTTTAGCCCCAAGAGGAAATCAAATTACAACTTGTTGAGTTGGTTTACCAACAACTCTCTCCCCATGAGCGTCGTTTATTCGACTGTGTTAAATACATGTTTTACCAGAACAGTATAATAAAAACAAGGTATTTGTATTTCTAGTAGGATTATACAACGTGTGGTTAGACGACATGCAGAAACGCCTCAATTTCAAATTTATTTTGTTAGTGTTGTGAAGTGGAACGTAAAAATGGGAATAAAGTAAGTATGCAAATTTATACACGTATCTTTTTTAAACTTAAGTATTTTAGCCTTAAATACAGATATATTAATATTTTTTATTTTTATCAAAATACATTTATATGTATTATGTGTGGAGTAAATATATATTTTTTTAACTAATAACCGGTACAGTAATTTTTCACGGTTTTTGGATATTTGTATAACAATTTGCTCGTTTAATTTAAGTTTAATAGAAGTAGCTGGTATATTTTAGTATTTTAATATTAAGTATTATAATATTTTTTGATGTGATGTATTTAATGAACAAAATATAACTTATGGTATAGTAAAAGCTTATTATAGAATTATATATTAATAGAGAATACAAATGCCAGTTGAAATGTGGTATTGTAATGCATACCAATTATTAATGAATTCAAATCGAAACGAAATTGTAAATGTTATAATTAAGAAAATATATATGTAATGTATTTTATAATGATGCTTCGATAATAGAGTGAACAGTAAAATTATAACTAGGATTGAGTTGCTCTGAAAAGAGATTTATTACATAAACAAATGTTTACACTTTTACAAACATTCTTTAATATTAATTAATTACAAACTCACCTGAAAAAAAAATAACACTTAAAGCTATATACTGAACAGTTCGTAATAATTTAATATTAAAATATATTATTCTTCCTTGTTATATATACCAATAGCCAATGCCAAAGGTTAAACTCTTAAAAAAGTTTGGTATATATAAGCCTTTGGTATATGGCATGGTTCTTTGATTAGGGCGTTCCGAGCGCGCCATTTGGGCACATTACCTTTTTTCTGATGTCACGTTGTGTCGAGAAAACACGAATGAGGCTGTACGTAAAAAAAAGAGATAATGTTACATAATAGAAGAATGCATGTTAAATAAAAAGATTAAAAATTGCCTTCATCTATAAAATAAGAAATAAAATCCCACCAGGGATTGAAATGCATTCAAATCTGAAAAGAGTATTTTTTAGGGATATACAAGTCAGCCGCAGACAAAATGGCGGAGACAAAACGATCATAGCAAAGAATGATATTCTCAAAATTAACGAACTCAGGACGATTGCCCTGTGGATTGCATGTTGATGCAATCCATCTCATATATGTATATCACTATTTTTACTATGACACTGTACATTTTGCTCAAATAGACCAAGCGTGGCCAAATAATTACCGGTATATATATAATAATTAACTCTTTATATATATATATATATATAAAAAGTATATATATATATATATATATATATATATATATATATATATATATATATATATATATATACTTTTTTAGTATTTTTTCTACTTTAAATTGTGGCAAACTTAGAATACACCGCGGAGGCTATTATATACTCAGACTCAGTATACTGAGACCCATTAGAGATTTATTAACTTTTAGAGGCGAAAACTTGGCGTAACAAGTTTATCTTTGTTTCTCGTTCCTATCGTATGTATATTTTTACTATGTACATTTTACCGGACAAATATATATATATATTCAGCTTCACGCTGTATCCCGCAGACAGCAGGGTTGGCAGAGGGAACCTAGTGTTAAGACACTTCGTTCCCCACTTTCTGCCGAATTCTGGAGGCATTGCGTGTTGAGAGGCAGAACTCAACGCCGCGCTTGGTCTATTTACACAAAAAATATTATGAATTTGAATTTGATTGAATTTCTATGATACCTTTACAGACTACTACTACTGCTCGGGCTTCTAATAGGAGTACTCTACTGTCTACATATATTGGCTCAGGATTACCAAGCTATAACAGCCCCAAAACTATTGCGTCTTCTTTTCAAGCGCGAATTAAATTCAAGTACATCCGTAAGTTCTACATATTTATCTTTACCTTTTTTAAGTGTCACGCTGTATCCTGCACATAGTAGTGTAGGTAGAGGGAACCTAGGAACCTAATGAGATACTCTGTTCCTCACTTTTCGCCGAATTCTGAAAGCATTGCGTGATGAGTGGCGGATATAACGCCGCGCCTTGCCTCGTTGGCAGAGACGAGAAATTAAAATATTAAATATTTAATTTACTCTAGTGGGAATCGAAACCACACACCACTAATAATTTAATAATATATAACTCTATGTACGACAGTTGGAGATCCATATAAATAAATAATAAATAAATAACCAGAGTCCCACGCTTCCCTTTGACGACGATTGCACCATTCCTTTGAATTTTGTTTTTAATATGTTCGGGTTGTGTACCTTAGAAATTTAAAAAAAACCTTAATATCGCCAATTTATAAAAGTAACGACCGACATTACATTACCGTGGCATTTTCAAATTGTTTGCCATCCCTAAGAATTCGAGAAAATAATATTCAATGTAATGTACTTCAAGTTAAGATCCTTTTTATTAAATAATCAACACAGTTTTGTAAATAAGCGTTCCATGGAATCTAGTCAAATAAAGCTTCACGCTGTATCCCGCACATAGCAGGGTAGGCAGAGGGAACCTAGTGTTAAGACACTCCGTTCCCCACTTTCTGCCGAATTGTGGAGGCATTGCGTGTTGAGTGGCAGAACTCAACGCCGCGCTTAGCCTCGACACCAGAGCGAAGAAATGGAAATATAAATTTAAGTAAATATTTCATCTCCTCGAGTGGGGATCGAACCCACAACCACACTTCGTGCCGCTGCGCTACGACTGGCCTCAATAATCAATCATATAAATTAATAAATAGAATCTAATCTTAAAGAAATTTCACACATTACACTAAGTGCTTTGATTACTTCTATAAATATTTTCGCTATGTGTCGGTGACATCAACAATATTGAAAATTTAAGATTTTTACAATCGTCAGCATATATTCAGAGTATAGCAGAGGGTATTAGGTCACGAAACGGTCTTTTGTTATTTTAGTTCGGTATATAGTACTTGAAATGAAAACAATATTGATATGTGTGTGTCCTATAGACATTAATAAGTTATTTTTGATATTGCTTCTGGGAATATCATACAGGAAGCGTCTGCGCTCCTTTTGTGAAAGCAACATATATATACATATAACGTAATTTGCTATTTTGTTTTTTATGTATATTCTTGCCAATATGATAAAATATTAGTATGTGCAATAATACCTGATTTAATGTAATGTTTTACATAGGGAAAACTTAGATGAGAAGGTCTATCCATCACTTAAAATCGTTAATTAAATTAAGTTTTAACAAAAATAAAAACCAACTTCAAATGGCAAACTACAAAGTAAAAAATAATTTTACATAATGTAGGACGTACTTTGATTTTATTAAACAATAAAAAAATAAGGCCAGTCGTGGAGCAAGGGCACAAAGAGTGACTGTAAAATCGACTGATTGTGGGTTCGATCCCCACTCGAGGAAATAAAATATTTATTTACATTTATATGTTTATTTCTTGTACTGATGTCGAGGCAAAGCGCAGCGTTGAATTCTGCTACTCAACACGATACGGAATTCGGCAGAAAGTGGGGAACGGAGTTTCTTAACACTTGGTTCCCTCTGCCTACCCTGCTGTGTGCGGGTATATACAGTGTGAAGCTGATTTAATTTGATTTAATTTTTGTTTTGAATTATTAGCTAACACCGACTTCAAAATTATATATAAGTTTTTTTTTAATTATTTTTGTCAAAATCAAGTAAAACGTTACTTTATGTTAAATTATTATTTACTTTTTAGTTTATTGTTTGAAGTCGATTTTTTTTGTTGCGTATAAAATAAATTGCATATTTTTCGTTTAATCTTAATGTACTCTTTTATTTTTTTTGTTTCTTGATAGCCATAGATAGGTTTATTACATATTTTTGTTAATAAACACTCAGCTTGTTTACACACAGAAACTGTAATGACAGAAAATAGATCCACAGTGGTGATATTTCATTTCAAAATCAGCAATGGCCTTTCGTTTTATAGGTTAGAGGAATAGCAAAAAAAGTATCGCTGATCGTTTATCAAATGAACACAATGTACTTTTATAAAGTTGGAATATACAAATGCGCATCCGACTTGCGTAATGGACGTAGGCATAACATCTGTCGAATATTACCAAATTATATTTTATTTATAATAGCTTTAGTAGATATGTACTAAATGCTGTTTTTTTGTACCACATTATACACAGTGTCATATGCATGTTTCATAGAAATTTTAGTAAAGCTGTGTGTGGCTGTAGCACATTTGGAAATTATCACACAAATTCAACGACACTGGTTAATAACATGAAGTATAAGACGTATTATAAACTATGAACTACGAACAGTCCATAGAAGGAGACAAATTATGAAATTTAACTTATTTGCAGTGCATTTTTTCGTAAAGTATTCGTCCAAATTATAAAAGCCATACTATAAAAGCCTATAAAAGCCAAAGATTATATTTATAAGATTTCCATGATGGAATAAATTTCGCTTGTATATCGACTTGCGATTTTTAATATTTTTTTTTCACAAAATACCTTATTGTGACTTATTTATAAGATATATTTATACAGTGCCACGGGTTTCTTTGGAACTAATGTAACTGATTGTTATTATATTAAATATATTTACATATGTATATTTAAATATTTCTGCAGTGTACACGGCCTATTCGATGCCCCGGTCTGTTCGATGGCCTTCATAATTTTAGTTACTTATTTATTTAAAGAACGAGAATTACACTGCAATTCTACATAACCTATAGAACTCCTGAGGATTCCTGAGGAAGCTTTAATACAAAACAATAAAGTGATCCGACCAGAGCAGTTCCAAATATCTTATCTTAAGCAAATAAACAAACAAACAAATTCGTCCACTGTATTATATTAGTATAGATTCGTTTAAGAACGTGGTTATTAAGATGAATATTTAAAACTTAAATTCAGCGATTTGATTTTTTTCAAATTTATTATGTCTATAGTTATTTACTAGGCGTTGGATTTTTAAAATCTTATACCCACTAATATAATAAAGCGGGAGAGATAGTTTGTTTGTTTAAACGTTAATATCCCTGGATCTACTGGTCCTACTGACGTATATAGGTACGGTGTATGTTATTTTTGTTTTGTACGAAAGCTGCATTCTGTAGAAGTGCTATGTATACGCTTTATAACGTTACGGTGTTAGTTACATTCAACAGTGGACTTTATATTGATAAAGTAGTCATGCTATTTTCCACCAACAGCAAACAGTGATTTTAAATTAGAACTAAAATGTAAAAAATAAAACAATAATAAAAAAAATAAACGACTTGAATACTATATATTTATATGCACAAAAAATAACAACAAAATTGGAGATAAAAATATTATTCATACTTTTCTGTACAATTTTGTTGTTGTTTATGTTTACTTTGTTTGTGTTTACTTATAGCTGTGCGATGCCAGTCAATAATAAAAAACACATTAAACACTTTAGTTTTTAATGTGTTAAATGAATGAATAAAATGTATAACGAACAAGAGGTATAATAAATAATAAGAAAAATCTCATGTTGCCAATTATTCTAAGTTAATTTATATTTGATGTTAAAAAGTATTACGTGGGCAGGCTTATTTCAAAAAGAAGAATATTCAACTAACATTCTACAATTTCATATTTATTATTTGTAGTTAAACCTACGAAAAAACCTAGTGTCATGTAATCAAATGACAAATTAAAACAAATTTCTGACTAAATAATGTAAATTTGATTTTATGGAATTTAGCGAGAATTGTTTTCCAGTACACTCAGAGGTCTTTTTTAGTTTTGTATTTCACTTAAATTTATCAATTAAATGATCCTCCCATAGCATATATTTTGTTATATAAAGAATAATATTTCGAAACAAACAACGATAAGACAAACCGTTTCTTCTCTGAAACATATATTATTATCTTTATTTCTGTGTTAAATATTTTCGAATTTATAATTATTTTCAAACACCTATGTATCTAGGAGAGCATAAAAAAAAAAACAAAAAATACATATCTCCAGTTTTAGGATTTCTTACGTAAATGGAAAAACCTTATTAGTAAAACTCCACTGTTTGTCTGTCTGTCCGTCAGTCACAGGTGACTTATTTCTGTGGGCGCTTTAACAACAAATATTACAAAAGCAGGATAAAATAAATATTTAAGGATATATAAACCCATATCTTTACAACAAACGTAATAATTTTTGTTTTTATAGATAATAGTACGGGACCCCTCATACAAGACTCACACAAAGGAAAGAAAAAAAAAAAAAAATTGTATAGACATATTTTTTTGTGTGTTTATTTAACTGAAGGCCTCAGCTGAAACTTCATATCTTTAAATTTATATTATACTTTTTGAATGTTTACCAACCCGCACTTCTTACCCGCAACCAGAACTTTAAACTTCAAAGAACTGTCTGGAAGATAACGATCTATTTATTTATAGAGGTTCTCGGAGACAATAGTGGTGCTGTTGATGAGTATAAATGCGTTTTGGATTCGATCCTCACTCGGGGCAGTGAATTATTTCTATTTCTCGAATTTCAGTGCAATGTCTCGAATTTCTGTGCGTGGCTAATGGGGAGATAAGTCGGTAATGATGTCCTCACCATCGTACCGGCCTAGATTAGTGACGTTATTAGGCTTTTTAAGGTACCGTGTGCCGTGTGATCCCCGCCCAGAATAGGATCATCCTGGTACTGGTGGTGTCGTAAGAGGCGACTAAAGTACGTGTGGTAGAGTCACGTCGCCAGCAATGGCAACACGCATGGGCAGACTCGACCGGATTATACCACCCCCGGCATTTAAAACCGGCGTTAAGTAGTGGTTTTATGCCACTGCGTTTCCCATCAGGTAATGCCGGGCTCCGGCGCTCAAACCACCTTAAAGGCCGGCAACGCATCTGTAACTCCTCCGTGCAACAGGGGTCGTGGGCGGCGGTAATCACTTACCATCAGGAGACCTGAACGCTCGTTTGTCGTGTTTTTTCCAAAAAAAAAGGTACATCCATAACGGTGCAAAACGGTAAAAAAAAGGTACATACATACATAAAGGTGGATCCGCATGGACTGGCTATTTTATCCCCACACATGTGGGATTAGTATGGAAATTAAATAAGAAAAAGCCCAAAAAAAAATACTGTAATCGTCTACTTGGGCCTTTCAACGCCATGCCTTGATAATAGTAGTAGATAGCAACATCTTACTGCCCCGTGTTTTGAGGGCTATGCTGGCTAAGTGGAGGTAAAAGGCACTGATCTGCACCAGTTTCCTCTATCGCACTAAGGTTTTGTAGCCATATCTCATTTTTTCATAAACTGTTATTGCTATATATCTACTTGAACGGAAGTTAAATATTAAGTACTTGGACAACGTTAGACATCAATGTGCAATTTGGTGACCACATAAAGGGTTTAATGCCAGTATAATTGCCACCTTTGCGGTTTCCAGGAGGTGTTATAATGAAGAGTAAGAAGGCGCGGGTTTGAGTTCCACTACGTTCAATTTTTTATACGTTTTCTAAATATTTTTTATACGTTTTTTAAGTATTTTAATAAGTATTTCTTTCCTGAGTGTGGAATAACACTTTAAAAACTGATAAAAAAATTATTTATATTTATATATTACAAATTTCATATACATATAGGCACGCACACATGCACTTATTTACTTCTAAAGGACGTCGTCGTTGACCCATGCACAGTCTCATACACTCAAAGAGACCTCTCTTAAACAGTTAATTTATTTTTTAATCTGTATTTTTTTCAAAAGACTAATTCTTTAACTTTATTAAAGGAATGTATAATACAATACAGACAACTACTCTGGATACAAAGGTTTATGTTCCATTTTTTATTTTAAATTAAGTTTATAAAACTGTAGGTACCTTCTAATTATATAAAATAATTATATTTAGCTTAGTTTCCGTATTAAAAACCAACAAAGACAAATTCTTTAATATACTTGTGGGCTATTAATATTCGACTCATTTATTATATATTGTATATGGTTATTAATACGCTACAAAACAATAGCGGAAAATAATTTCACATTTGCATTTACAGCGGGTAAATTAAGGACGCTGATATAGCGTGTTCATAAATGTTATTTTTAGCTAATATTCATTATCGCACAATACTCCTTTACTCGTATACGTATGGAAGTGAATGAATTTCGACATTGTGGTAATTTTAGAGGAGCTAACATTAATTTTAGTAGGCATTTTTAAAGTAATTCAATTCAAATTGCAATGCTACAAAAACACAACTCAACCGATTTTAGATAGTACCGATTTTATATAAATATACACTAGCGAATCGCTTTGAAATACACAATTTTTTTTGTACTACATAAGCCTACTTACTTCTAATATCATTGTCGTTTTAAAAACAATATAGATATATAGATTAAAAACCAAACTTTTCGCCAATTCAACTAAACAGATAGGTATATTATTGCAATTTACAAAATACTTTATATTCCTGATTTTGTTTCTATTTAATACAATTGTGTTAATCCGTATCTAATAGCATTTTGTTTGTTTTTTTTATTACTTTGTTAAATGTCTCCAAATATTTTTTTTAATACATCTTATATGAATAATTCAGTCGAGGCCAGTCGTGGCCCAGTGGCATGAAATGTGACTGTAAAAGCGACTGGTTGTGGGTTCGATCCCCTTCGAGGATATGAAATATTTACTTAAATTTATATTTAAATTTCTTCGCTCTGGTGACGAGGCTAAGAGCGGCGTTGAATTCTGCCACTCAACACGCAATGCCTCCAGAATTTGGCAGAAAGTGGGGAACGGAGTGTCTTAATACTTCCCTTCCCTCTACCTACCCTGCTGTGTGCGGGATACAGCGTGAAGCTGATTTATTTTATATGAATAGACACCGTTTAGTTTACACTACAAAAAAAATATGTAACGTTGCTGGAAATTCAATATGGCGGACCATCCAAGTGTCGACTACGCCGTTATATACTTCGGTTCGAAGCTCTTTGCCACATACATATGCTGGTTAAGCATATGTATGTGGCATTCAACAGTGTAAAAAAATTAGAGGTCTCCTTTTGGAAGAGCTTTTTTCGATTTGGAATCAATCGGCAAACGACCTTGCAGCAATGATGCGTTGAATGAGATGAACACACTGAGAAACCTAGTTAGCGATAACTAAAAAGTAAAATATAAATTAAATGCAAAAAACTTTTTTTTAAAAATACCTTTCGTTTGTCCGGTCTAAAATTAAGAAAATATTTTTTTCCTTTAAAACTTTAAGAATCAACTTATAACCAAATTATACTAATTTATATGATTATAAAAGCATGTCGCGCGATTTAATTGTGTAAATAAACTATAACTAATTTAATTATGTAGAACCTGCTAAGTTTATATTTTTAAAAGTTCAATTTCAAAGCTTTTATGATCATATAAATATATATATATATATTTAGATATATATATATATATATATATATTATATATATATATATATATATATGTGTATATATATATATATATATATATATATATACATATATATATAATGAAATTATAAGTTGATAGATAAAATTTAAAAGGATTTTTTTTTCATTTTAGAGCGGTTAAAAGAAAGGTTTTAGTTCAGTTTTCATTTCATTTATTTAATTTCAAACAAACAGGTTTAGCGCCACGGAATGAAAAGCAAGAAAGTATTCAAGAAGGCTTATTCAGATAATTGCACAACTTCTTAGTATTTGTCTCGACTTGATACAAATAAGAGACTACTTAACTGTTCAGAGACCATTTTTTACTTTTTCAATCAAGGGTGCATAGCAAAATAATACAATGACTTCGTCCATATTATAACATGAACCGAAAATGTCGGAAAATACATAAAATACATGAAAAATAAGTTTGAGTCAACATTTCTTTGAATAAGATGACGATGTCAAATATCCGCTTAGATATTTTATGGCCGTATTTATTTAGATATCTACGTTTTATTAATTAAAATTTAAAAAATAATTAAAAGTTTCTTGAAGACAGGCAGAGGGTCCAACCAGGAGCCTCGTGAAAATCGTCGCCAAATCACGCGCTATTATAAATATGTGGTAAATATTACACTGACATCTAAATAGGTTTAAAATGCAGACGCAGTTAGACGGTATGCGTACTTATGAAACCATAGGATAGGTGCTACAATTGTATTATAGTATTAAATAATAAAATTGAAAATCGCAACTGTCGAGTTTTTTTGCTGACTCTTCTCACCAGAACTGTCTTTCGAATGAGTGATAGTTTTATTCGTCGATTCTAAAACAGCTTCCAAAATGTATTTTTTTGAAAAATCTATTTTTTAATTGGATAAAATGAAAGATCAGAAGGTTAAGAAAAAAAAACGGATAAAAGTTTACTTAAGTATTTATATGTTACTTGTAATAAAATAGCACATTTTTTAGTAACTAGCTGCCTTAATTCGATCTCAAGTTAATCGTCCGGTTTTTCCTTTTGAGGTATAAAACCTTAAAAATGTATAATTTATTTTAGTATGGTTATCTACACTAATATGCATTAAATAAATCATATTTTACAATAGCCTTTTTATCTTTTATTGATAAATTGCTGGCATTACGTGGCTTCTAGAGTGGGTGTCAAGGTTAAATTATATTCGGGAATCCTAAATATTGAAATCTCTTTATATTTTATCATCATACAATGATTTTAAAGTTAACGGAAACTTGCTAGAATTTTATAGCGAAAACATTCATTTGAATTGGTTTAGTCGTTTCTGAGATTAGCGTGAACAAGCAAACAAACAGATAGAAATTTATAGTTATAGTTTTTTCTGATAATAATACCTTTAATATATAAATTTATGTTATTCTTTGCAAAGCTTAAAGATTATACAAAAAAGTACTTTCTGCTCGTCTGTACTTCTTTGTTAGCATTTGTTAGTAATGTTATGCACATAATCTTAACAGGCATCTCATTTCAAAGAATGAAAAAAAAACACTATTATATTCTCTATTTATATATTAAAAGTTAAGAAAACATACAGCATTATAGTTCATTTTATAGTAAACTTATGAACGAATTAACATACCCAAATAAATTTGCCACAATAAAAAAAGAAAACAAGTAAGTGAACTCAGTACCAAAAACAAAATTACAAAGAAATACGTTTTTTTAAAGGTAAAACAAATTATTGAACCCATCAGGAAATAAATAGGGCAATGTAAAATTACTCTCTATTATGTTTGTTGCAACTTTTGATTATGAAGCAATTTTGACAATAGTCTGTTTGCTCACAGTTGTTGAAAATGTTACATTAGATCGAGATAAAAACATACGATCTTTAAATAATGTTTTATCAAGTAAGAACTCGGAAGCGCATAGGCGGCGTAATGCGTAGGTATAGTGAGTGGGTGGCCGCGGCCCGGGTGTCCTCGCGCTCTCGATGGATACATCATCCATTACTTAAAATATGAACCTGAAACGAAAATCCTGAACGCTCCTAAAACATTAGATTGCAATGAAAGAAAAGCTGAAAGTGATTAAGTGATTATTGCTAGTTACAAAATAAAGTTTTATATTTTCCAGTTAGACAATTAACAAATTCAGATAGTACAGGGAGCATGGTGTGCTAGAGAACATTTAAGTATTTATTATGCGAAGATACGAGAATACTAAAAAAGTAGGCTAATATATTTTGTAGGCCTGCCTATTTAATTAAATAATAGCCATATTGTCAACAAAAATGCGTAGTTTAAGTGGAATTAATTGCTAACATTAATTCCAGCGTCTATTGCCAGGATCGGCCTTCTTGCTCAAACTACTCCACTTTGCGCGGTCTTTAACATCCTCGGTAATTATCCAACCAGTCTCGCTAATTGTCCGGGAGGTTACACTCCAGAGACAGACACAGCAGGTACATCTATCCGACATAGCCACTACGGCGCTCTTAGATCTAATCCGCTACATCATGGTCTTCAAAACTAACTCGAATGAATATGTTGCTTATGCGATCAAGCCACGTTATGCCGCAAATCCCGCACATCAACTTCATTTACATCACGTGAAGCTCTTGAGTGTGCCGAGATAGTACTGGCCAGCATTCGCTGCCGTATAAAGTCAGATATATCGCCTTAATAACAGTCAGCTGAGGAAATATTGTTATTGCGATACGATAAATATAATTGTAATTTGAAGAAATTAAAATTGATTATATGCTATTTGAGAAGTATATACCTCAGGCAAGACTTTCCGTAATATCAGTTTTGTTAATCGGGACAGATATGACATCCAAACAAGAACTGAATAAAAGTAGCAAAAAAATCTATTCCTTTGTTCTTTGTTTCAAACATAATAAAATCTTTAATTCAGTAAGATGGGTGGAAGTAAAACGTACGCCTTATGCAAAACGAGTAACTAATCATAGCAGAATTTTGTATCTACTCCGCTTTGTAAAATTATGCAATTTAATTCAGGATTGATCTCTTGTACTGTTACTTTTCTAATAAAAACTTAATAATATCTTTCTTTTAGAAGAAAACCGCCTTCTTTTACTAGAGAGGACCTCGCAAAATGTATCTTGGCCACATTAGATTTTTCCACGCCACTTCGGAAATGATTAAATTATTTATATATTAATTGTATATAAGAACATCTGATCTTTAACTTCTTTAATTGCGAGGGTGGGAAGATAAATTGAAAGAGGATTTTTTTTTTATATTTTTGGGTCAAGTTTTTTTTTAAACTTAACTTTAAGTATATGCTATATTTGAAGGTTAAAAAATAAGTTTATGTCATTAATAAAAATATTATAGAGCAAATATATAGCTCTAGATATATTTAGAAAAAATATTTTTCAGAAGCCAACAGTGAGATGGAAAAAGATATTAAAGTATGACCCAATACGATGTACCCGGTATCTCTATTGTGATGTAGGAGCACGCCTGGCAGACAATGAGCTGAGACGAGGCTTGATCTACATGCTTACGTAAGTATTTTAATATACGAGTCTCCAAAAGCCTCCAAAATGACATTCACTCTTAGCACCAGTGGTTTATATTTTTTTGACACATTTTTTTACTGGTGTAATGCATTTTCAAGAGTAGTTGTGGAATTTTTGTTTGGATACGTAAAACTATGTAATTCTTATCAATAATTCCAATTTTTTTCTGTATTTTATGAATATCTTGATAACTCTTATTCATCAATCGATCCGTTTTAACCTCTGCAAATGTAGCAAAATATATATGAAATTCTTGTTTGATATAGGAAGAACAAAAAGTGAAATATTTATTAAAATAATATCTTTATTTAAACAAAATATGAACCATTGCTATTTATGCACGTGGTGCTCTGGACTGTCTCATCATACATTATTTAAAAAAAAATCACTTAGATCTTAGGTGTTAAGCGAGTGTTTATATAATTTTATATTTAACAATTTTACAAATTACAATATATACGTAATTACACAATTATAAGTACATACCAAACTATTATAATAATTGATTTGGATGTGAGGAATTTTGCATTAGGATAAGGGCATGACCGCTATGGTGGAAGAGGTGACCGCCGCGTTTCTATCTTTCAAAGCCATCTTAAAATTAAATTTCACATATTGCGTTTTGTCGTTGCAAAATTTTGACTGCGTCATCTTTGTCATCGCGATAGTACGTGCAGCTGTCGGTGTGCCGAGATAATAGATTTGGGGTTAACCACTAGAACGGTCGCGATGGTCAGTGAATTGTCAACACCTTCGGACGTGTTTCTCCACCCCATCTCTGGTCGATCCGAGATTCTTTCTCCTCCTAGGTAAACAGTGTATATTTAAGATCTATCGGCACTGGTGTCATTTTCATGCCCTTCATAGAAAGGGACCGTACTGCCCGGTCTCTAGCAGGTCTCTCGCAGGGCGTAGGCAACGTTCTCGGAGCTTCTATATGTACACACTAAGTTTTGGTTGATGAAGACTTGTGACGGTAAATCATTTCGAAGAGGTTCTTTCGGTCTATATAGGGTAGCTGATTTACATCTCCATTTAAAAGAATTTCCTTTGCTCCGGAGATTCAGCCTCGATGCCAATGATTCGATTTTAAAACCATTTATTATTGTGCAGGTTATGTGATATATAACGCATTCGTTAATTGGTGACCCACCTTTCAAGCTTTCTAATCTTCCCAGTTTGCTTCAAGTGGACTGAAACAGGTTTTTTAGAAACACCGCAGCCTGCTTGTTCGGACTTGGTTTGCATTGGATCCGCTTCCACAATAACCTCTAATTCTTCATTATCGACTTGTGCCCACGACCCACAGGGCTTAATCCGCAGGTTAGAATTTCCAGAACGAAAACGTAGGAACTAAGAAAACACCGTTTTCTTTTGCCACACGACCGCCATCCACATCGTTAAACCTTCGAGCTGTTTTCGTAACACTGGTGCGACGGTAGAACTCTGTAGAATAATAATAATAATAATCAGCTTCACGCTGTATCCCGCACACAGCAGGGTAGGCAGAGGGAACCTAGTGTTAAGACACTCCTCATTCCCCATTTTCTGCCGAATTCTAGAGGCATTGTGTTGTCATTTGTGTTGAGTGGCAGAACTCAAAGCCGCGCTTTGCCTCAACATCAGAGCGAGGAAATGGAAATATAAATTTAAGTAAATATTTCATCTCCTCGAGTGGGATCGAACCCACAACTAGTCGATTTTATAGTCACACTTCGTGCCGCTGCACTTTTTTTTATTATTTTCTAATAACAAATTTAATTTTTATAATTACTCGCGCTAAGCCTCGCGAACTTTACTTACTTCTACTGTTATATAATATTATGATTATGTATATAACTGTCATAATATAATTGCTAGAGGTTTAATCATAAGTAAATGAATAAAATATGAGTTCCAAATTCAAGATTATTATTGACTTTCATAATCAAGTGCTTCCTATTTTAATATTATAATATGACATGACTTTAATCTAATTGTTTCGATAAAATCGCGCCAAAGGCCCGCCTTATGGTAAGCGATATCTTTATGCATGGATCTTTATCCATTCTCCGCTTTTACCTTTGACAAATTCTAATACAAGTATTCTGCAATCTTAAATAATCGCACGCAGCGGCACTGCTTTTGTCTGTAAATGCTACGTTTTTGAGATGGATTCCACTAGAAAGAATTAATTATTTTTATTTCGTCGTTGTGGTAACAAGAAAAAGCGCGATGTAAACTTCACCACACGACTGTCGAATATTAGGTGGCATGTGGAGAACAGAGTGTTTTAACACTAGGTTCTGATTACCTGCCTACTCTGCTATATGCAGGTTATTTCCTAATGCGTAACCTCATTTAAAAATACTTAATAATATTTGAAGAAAAATTAACGCTCTTGTGAAAACTAACAAAATTAATTCTGTATTAATTTGGCACTCGCACTCAAATGTAATACAGTGCTTTTACATCCAAATGCGAGTGCGGAATTAATCATTTACTAGCCGTCGCATGATATCTCATACACATTACAGCATACATTTTATGTGAAAATTGCACGTCTTTTAAATTGAACATATTTTAAAATGTAACTTAATTACTTGAAGATGTATAAATATAACATTTTTAATTTTCGACTTCAATTAGACAAAGAGGTATTTTTAAATGTTTTAAACAATAATTAGTAAGCCACTAACTTGGTTAACGTTTTAAAACATCTATAGCTTTGGCGATTTATACGTGCAGGTAAGGTTAGGTTTTGTATGGACATTCTGTTGCGACGAGCGCAGAGACTGATAATTATTTGGGTGATACAAGAGTATAGGACCACTTCCGGTGAGATGGCGTATGTGCAAGGAGGAATCCTGCTATGGGACTCTGGCTTCGGTCCATTGCCGGGACCAAGGCCTGGGGTCCGGGAACCGGGCAAAGTTAGCAGGCGTCAATGGCTTTCAATCGACTCTTGTCCCACAATATCACTTCTATATCACTTCCCACAATATCATCTTGGATCAAATAGTCCATTGGCTGAGGCTCCGCAGTAAGGAGCCGGGTGCTTTTTCAGGTTATACTGCCTGCTACTTTCGATTTTTGTTTTAGCAGTAATGCATCTAAAATTTAAATTTATTTTGTTTTTTATGGAAAAGAATCATACGTATAACTTGATGGTATATCAGAGGAACTACAGATGCGTTAATGCGTTATCTGCCTCCAAGGAGGTGATGATGATATTTGGGCTAGAAGTCAACGAACTGTGTAGTTAAAAAAATCACTGTGAAATAAAAAGCTTATTTTAAATACAGGAAGTGATAATAACCTGGTAGAGTCTACCTACAAGTGTTGCCATCCCACAAATACTTTAGTCTCCTCTTATAACACCACCAGTACCATGGTGATCTAATTCTAAGCCGGAATCATATAGCACGAACAACAATGTATCCTTATTTTTTACAACAATACCATGAGCAGTTAAAATTCTATAATCCTAATTGTAGGAAATTTAAACTGGGCTATATTTTTGTTTATATTGTCTTGAAAGAGCAACGTAATCTAAAATTTACTAAAAAAAATATGAACTCTTGAATTGTTTTAGTTAGATTTAGATGATTCAACTGTATCTAATTAGTCCACTAGATAACGACGGCGTATCTTAGCCTTATAAAGTAATTAAAGTACCTGAGCTGTCTCAAGTACGGTCCGAAATCCCATATTAATTGTAGTATGAGATAGCTGGACAGCTTTATAATGAACGACGGTCAAATTTAATCTACAAGATTCGTAATATACCTATATATGTAAATATTTCATTTGTGTTTTCTGAATTCAGTGAAGTATCATATTTCAAGCCTTTAAATTTTTTTTTACATTGTAAATACACACATAATCTATTGCTAAACTCGTGAGTTTGTAGGCAAAAAGTGCTCATTACATTATGACCTTAAACTAACATTCAAACTAAACTACTTTACCGACAGTTATAATTTAAAACACCCTACAATTAAAAAGAAAAAAAACCTAAAAACAAGCAAACATCTAACGAGTCTTACATCCCTTATAGTAGCAATTATTAAACTATATATAATAAAACACAGTAAAAATAAAAATATGAAAAAATTAAATTAAAAACAAGCAAAACTTAATATATATTAAAATTCTAGTATTATCAATACTCGATAATATAAAGTACAAAAACTGAAAATAAAAATACAAACAACAAGTAAACACTCAATGACTAAAACAAAAAAAACCTATTCTATGCCCTTGTCTACTTGAAAGCTGTACTGATGTCGTCAGTCGATGTGAGGTTATTTATATTATTAAAGATTTTGAGTACCATACACCTTATTGTTCTCTTTCCAAAATATTTTTAAATTTTAATAAAAAATGTTGCTGTAAGTAATTTTGTTTGATAAAACAACCAACAATTGTATAAAAACATCCCCAGTTACGTTCAAGAGTATTTTAAACAGTCTAATTTAATGTCGCATGTCTCGCAAGTGAATATATATATATTTATACTTCTGTTCTGAACTAAGCACGTTGTTATTCATTCTCACCGTCACATCCTCGCTAAGACCCGTCATTCTTCATATATTTTCATTATGGATTCAATCAGCAAGTTAATGCCGCAACTGCATATCCTACGAAGAGATCGCATCTCTGCATGTCAAACCAGGGCGATTACTATCCAAGCCAATCAAACTGATAGCCCTATGGCTCCCGCAATCTATCTGCCTTTGGCTTTGTACAAAGGCGTACCTTTGTATAAAGCCAGCATAATTTGCACAAAAACCAGAACAAATCAAAGACGCGTGGTCCACCATATTTGATGTTGATAGTTAAAAAAAATAATGTAATTCTTACGTATATATAATTATTGTTTGTAAATTGTGCGCCAAGAGCAGCCTCAAAATGACCGTTATATAGATAATACCGTTGAAAAAATCTGCGTAGTCTTATCAATAAACATTTGATATCAAAGGTAAAATAATCATCGAATATGGTAGAAAATTGTTATAATATAATAATGTTTATTTACTACAATAAATATTTTAGAAACTTAACAAGAAATAATTACTAGTAATACATTCTCATAATATAAAAAAAAATATCAAAATGCCTAACACCTATGCTGCACAATGCTACATAATCAAATCCTGAGCACTCATACGAATTATGACCTTGCAAACTGGCAGATATAGGCCGTCTCCAGCATGACCAAGGCATGACTTTAGCCAGCACACACATGCTGGTGCTACTATCGTGTGACAGCCATCAATCATCCTTTACGCACGTCGCAGGGAGTGGTTGTGTCGGTCCAAAACGTCCGCCTTTACCGTAGCCACTCCGGTGAAAATAATCAAGAACCTTAATCCATCCTTGATTGAGCACTCGAGAGAATTACGTTAATGAGACTGGAGAAATGCCATCGTATCGTAACTTTTGTCACCCAAACTTGATCACGAGTGGTAACACTAATGACTGCAAGAAAACACTCTCTCTGATTCTACACTCGCTGTAATATTTTGATTTTGAAACTGAATAAAATAAATAAATCAGCTTCACGCTGTATCCCGCATACATCAGGGTAGGCAGAGGGAACCTAGTGTTAAGACACTCCGTTTCCCACTTACTGCCGGATCCTGGAGGCATTGCGTGTTAAGTGGCAGAACTCAACGCCGCACTTTGCCTCGACAGAGAAAAGAAATGGAAATATAAATTTAAGAAAATATGTCCTCCTAAAGTGGGAATCGAACCCACAACCAGTCAGTTTTACAGTCACACTTTGTGCCTCTGCGCCACGACTGGCCTCAAACTGAAGGACAAACATAATTGTTATCTTCATCAAAAGAAATAGTTGATCCGCACAACGTTGATATTGTGTTTATTCATCTCCGTGCAATCTGGCCTTAAAAAGACATCAAAGTTGAATAAAAATATTTTTTGCATTATAACACTGTAAGTAATTAATTATGATATTTTAATTAATTTGAATTACAGTCAACCAGCAAGCTTGTTTCTTTTTTTTTTCTCCAAAGGTGGTGTGTTGTGGGTGGTGTTGTGTTGGTGGTGTTAAGGTACACAACTGTTACAGTGTATAGTATGTTGCATAGTCTCTAGTTTTTTAAACATACACAATTATCTTAAACATAAGCAACATAAAATTTCTGAATTTCTTGGAATCACGGCCACGTGTCTATTTATATAACCATTGTATGTTTTAAAGAAGATAGATTCAAATTGCAGGCAATTTTAAATAGTGTTTTTATTTTTATCTTAGTAAATATCGATAATACCGAATGTTGTAAAATTAAAATCGGTATTTATAACATAAGACCCTTATTTGTTCTGGGATCACAGTTTTTAAAACCCTTTCCCAGTTTCTTTTAACCCCTAGTGTTATATAAGTAATTATAAGTTTTACTAAAGGTAAAAGTAATAAGGTCACGAAGAGTGACTGTAAACACGTCTGGTTGCTGGTCATTTATTCGAGGAAATGAAATATTTATTTAAATTGATATTTCAATTTCTTCGCTCTGGTGTCAAGGCAAGGAGTTTCACCATTTAACACACAATACATTAAGAATTTGGCGAAAAGGGTTAAGTCAACAACGACAATGTGTTATACAAGCAATATATCGACACCAGGTTCTCTCTGCCTATACCGCTACACGGGAAAAGCGTGAAAAAACATTTTTTTTCAATGCTTCATGCTGTACCTACCCCGCAGACAGCAGGCAGAGGAAACCCAATGACATGACACTCCGTTCTCTATTTTCCGCTGAATGCTGGAGGCTTTGCGTTTTGACTTGTGGTACCAATGCTGCTCTTTGGGATCGAATCCACAACCAGTCTTTACACTAAACACTTGTGCCACTGCGCCACGACTGGCCTAAATATATGTATGGACATGAAGTTTAATAAAATAACTTAAATGCTAGGATAAAACAAAATTGAGATACGCAAATGCAGTCATGCGCGTTTTCGTTTAACACTTTCACAGGTACATGATAAAACAAGAAAAGCAAGTCCGTTTAAAATAGTTAAGTAAGTTCTTGGAACGTAACTTCGTAAGGTTACATTCCAAGAACTGATGTAGTGAGTAGTTTAGTCGGTGTCATTTGCTTATGACGAGTTTGAAATGTCCTATACGTTTTTGCATGACAAATTTTATAATTTTATTATATATCATTCTCGTGCATATTTATTAACATAACAAGTATAATATGTTTTTCTTTAAATGTTATGTTAATATATAGTGTGACTGTAAACGAGACTGGTTGTGTAACGAGACTCGAGGAATATAAATATTTAATAATTTCCTCATTTAAATTTATATTTCCATTTCTTTGCTCTGGGGTCGCGGTGAACCGCGATGATTTCCACTACTCAACACGCAATGCCTCCAGATTTCTTTCCGGATAATGAGAAACGTAGTGTCTTAACTCTAGGTGTTCTCTGCCTGTCTGCTGTGTGCAGAATACAGAGTGAAGTTGATCTTTAATTTTAATATAAATAAATATGACTCAATATAAGCAGCGATTTGACGCCGAGTGGAGCGAAGTGTCAGCGATAGTTGCGGTGTCAATTTCCACTCGAAGCAACTTGCGAAAGAAAATAAACTATTAATTTAAAAATAAACTTCTCTCTAAAGTTTATTAGTGTCATTCACTATGCTTACCTGTTAGATACAAATTGTTTACACACATTTTTAGATGTAAGAAATAACAACAATTTGATTGTACAATATTGATTTAAACTAAAAAAAACAATTTGTCTATGTTAGTTATTCTTTTACAAATGGCAACCAATGTCTGATGTCTGTTTGGCCTATCTTTGCCTAAACATGGGCTCAATTATAAAATTGGAATTTTTTATTTTTTATTTTTAAAAGTAATTAAATATCTGTTTTTGGCCAAAAATACCTACCGCTGCCTACTATAATCTTCTTTTAAAATGGCGTACAATTTCCATAGACAATATTTATTTTATAGAAGTCGCTATAATTGGATGTTTTCCCATACTTGCAATGTATACATCGAAAATCGAAAACCATTTGAGTAAACATAGACACGTAAAAGGTAATAAGATTTCTTACTAAAATTAATTTCCTTATATTCCAGATTGGATGTCAAAGAAGAGGATATAACAGCTTTCAAGACATTTAATACTGCTTATTATGAAGGAAAAATGTTCGGTTCGCAATATTGCAGTGCCAAGTATATAATATGCCCATTCAAAGCGGCATTGTTGTTTGACTTACTGCGATATATGTTACACCAAAAAGACTACGAGACTGAATTTATGAAAAGTGAAATGAAATTCAGTGTTACTTAATAAATAAATACAATTATAATTAAGTATAATCACGGAGGTTTATGAGTGATATGTGTATATAAAAATTACCTGTTCGATTTAATTTTACTACAATATTTTATTTTGCTATAGTCTAAACTAAGCCGTTAATAAATATTGAAAGTTTTTAGTAGGAATGTCTTTGAAATATTTTATCCTACATGATGCTCCCGTAAAATAAGCGCAGACGCTTACACTCTGTATATAGAGACAGAAAAAAATAGGTGAAACTGATTTATGTATCACTAGGGGCCGCGCGCGGTTTCGGCCACTTGAACTATACGAATGTATGTTGTGTATTTAAGAAAAAAATATAAATTATTTTAGTATGGTTTTCTGTACTGCAATGCACTAAGTAAATCGTAATTAAAGTCTTTTTGTATTTTATTGGTATTTTAAATTAAAATGTTTAGTTACTTATTTCACCTCCATTTGAGTAGGCGATATTTACGCGCGCAGGGCAGAAGCAATTTTTCTAGGAACTTTATTTCATGATTAAAAAAATAGTATACATATTTGCTCCACAACCCCGTCTAACTTTTAATGTTTATCTATTTATTTATTTATTGGTTCATCACATAAGTCCACAATATTGTATAATTGGCACATTAATTCTAAAAAAGAAATACAGAACTATATTTGTTTTATTTATTTATTTATTTTATTTATTTTTTGTTTGACTGCCGCAAACGTAATTGGCGCAGTCGGTAGGATTTTTGCGGGCCGGTTCTCGGTTGTTTTAAATTAATATTTCGATAATTATTATCACGTCGCGTGCCGACCGGGTTGCTATCGAACAGATAATTACGTTCGAGAATCGATCGATTCAACAAAGAAGAGACCAGATAATGCAGCTTACGTGAGTACATAAGAGTTATTCTCGTGTTGCTCCTACCTACACCTAAGCCTACATAAGCACCACAATTCCTAAAACATCTAGGGCCCGAGAGCCTTTATCTATACAGGCTCGTCGGCTAGGTGTAGATATAATAAAAAATATTAATTTGGAAAAAAAATATTAAATTTAGATTGTAGTTATTCTAATTTAATTAATTTTGTTAACATGTCTCACGATCCGGACAACATATTCAAGGCCCCTCGCCTTGCCCCGGAGTTCGACGGGAACCCAAATATCTTTGCAAATTTATGACCATCTTAGCGAATTACCTGGTACAGAATTTTCTAACGTTTGTATGCTAAATGGAATTTTAAACAAGATAACAGGCACATCAGCAAAAGCAAAATTAATTTAAACGGATAGTTGGCTAGGTATTAAAACACTTTTAATTAATAACTTTTCCGACCAACGGCATAAGACCGCCTATATACTATAGTTTTTATGGTAGTAAAAGTTATTAGCACTATATGAGATAAATAATAAGTCCACCATATATACTATTAATAATCTCCCCTTAGCCATACAGGGCTAGAGAGCCCTAAAGAATGTTATGACCATTGTCAAAATTTGCTTAGCTGTTAATAACTTACGTTACATTACATGAGTCACATCAACCACATTTGACTAAAGCGCGATTTATTTAGGTATTAGATTCCGCATTCGTTGCGTTACGAGGTTTCAAAATTAATCGAAATCGCTTACACAATGTCTAAAAAAAGGTAGGAAGATTATTTTAAATGTTAAATACATATCTAGCTTTGAAAAGTGTAAAACAGTCTTAATTTGTTTTGTTTTGGTCATTTACCAACTCCAACACCCTGAGTTCAATAATGAATTTAACCTCACAACCAATGCATCCAACGTGGCTATAGACGTTATTTTATCACAAGGCCCCATAGGATTCCATAGACCAATTTGCTATGCGTCTAGACAAATATATATATTATTTGGTGTGCAATAGCACCAAATAATACATTAGATATGTATGGAACAATTACAGTAAATAATCCTATATCTTGTAGCAAGTAGCAATTTTGTCGAATTTAGTTTAAATTGATTAACCATATTTATAAACAGAAATGCAATAACTACATTTAAATCGGTCTCTGAGGTTAACGTGAACAAGTGAAAGACAAATAGACAAGAAAAGTAACAGACACTGATCAGGTACGATTTTATGTACATATAAGTATAAATATAAAAACTAATCCATAAATGTTTTGTAATCTTGTGTTCTTGTAAATAACAATATAAATCAAAATTTCTTAAATAAGTTTAAGACCGCACCGGAAGGAATTTATTGGGCACTTTTAAAAACTTATAAAGTTTTAAAGACTTTACTTTAAGAGTAGATCATAAAATTGCCTGAGTTTAGTTCACTTTTACAAGAAACTGCTTATCCTGCATCGCTCTGTGGTACCAAATTTATTTTTTTGCTTTATAAATTCAAGTTCAAATTCAAAATATTCTTTATTCAAATAAACTCTTATAAGCAACGATTCAAAAGAATCGTCATAATCATCGAACATATAAACAAAAAGAAAAAAGCTACCACCGGTACGGAAGGCAGTTCTGCTGAGAAGAGTCGGCAAGAAACTCAACAGTTGCTCTTTTCTCTTCTTTAAAGTTACTTTAAATTGTGGTAGTGGCAAACTTAGAATACATTGCGGAAGTTTATTATATACACGTATACTCAGACTCATAAAAGATTTTTTAACTTTATGGAGGCGAAAACTTGGCGTAACAAGTTTATCTTTGTTTCTCGTTCCTATCGTATGTATATCATTATATAGTTACAAATCCTTTATTGATAAATAAACACACAGCACAAAGTGTGACTGTAAATACGGCTAGAGGGGGGTTCGATCCCTAATCTAGGAAATGAAATATTTATTTAAATTTATATTTTGATTTCTTCGCTTTGGTTCTATTATATTAATAAAGGTGTCGAGGCAAAGCGCGCAGTTGAGTTCTGCCACTCAACACACAATGCTTTCAGAAATCGGTCGGCTGGGCCCCTCAGTTTAACCTGCTGTGTGCGGGATTATATTTTTAGACAGTCTTGTATGTAGCAGGGTAGGCAGAGTGAACTTAGTGTTAAGACACTCCTCGCCAATCGGATCAGGGTTGTGAAAAAACATAAGTGTTATTTTGGATAAAAAAATTAAATCAATTTAAAGTATGTTGTTGTTGTACTTCCTAATAGAATTACTTTATAAGTCTGTTTTATTGAATTGGCAAAATTTTTAGAGCTCAATGTTTTTTTAATTATTATTTTTTAAAATTTATCATAAAACAGTTTTACATCATTTACGAAGGTCTGGGTACCAGAAAATTGACCTTTGGGTATCACGTGATCTCACTGAGAGAAACCTAATGCAACGTGTTTCCATTTGCGATTCTTTCTTGAAACGTAACAATCTTCCGAACCAATTCTTAAACAGTTGATTACGGGTGATGAAAAATGGGTGATTTACGATAAGAATGTGCGAAAAATATCATGGACTAGCCCCACAGACCGTGGCAAAGCCAGGCCTGACTCAGACCATAATAATGTTATGTGTGTGGTGCGGTGCCACAGTCAGCAACTGATGAGGTAAAAAAGCTATTGAGGAAAACCCGCTGGAGCTGGTGAATAGGAAGGGCGAAGTGTTCCACCATGACAACGCCAGACCGCACTCATATATAGCCACTCAGCAAAAATTGAGAGAGCTAGGCTGGGATATGTTGCTTTCCTTACTTTATCAGATTTCCACCTTCCTTTAGGAAGCAAAAAGCTAACCTCAATAGAACACTGTGAACAGCTACTTGTCAGATGTTTACATTCTAAAAACTCAAAATTGCTACAGGATTGGGATCATGGGACTATCCATAAGATGGCAACTAGTCATCGATCAAAAATAAATAAAAAAATATACCTAATAAAAAATATTTTCCTATGTATGAACAATATAAAAATACTTTTGCCCCGACCTTATATAATAGCCGCAACCCCGTGCAATTTTTCAATAAGGTTATATAACAAGAAGATACTGTGGTCCGGATTTCTAAATCCAGAATATCCTAATATTGCTACACTCGTAATAATTTTGATGATAAGGTTAATGTAGTATTTCAGATTGCAAATAATTTTAAAACTTAATAACAAAACATATTTTTATTAATTTTACTTTTATACTTAGCGTTTACACAATTATATTGTGACTTGTGTATTTTGATTTGCATTACTTTTTAAGGTTAATATAATCTAAAAGTTTAATAATTATAAAATATATGAATTTTTATTATGAAATTATAAACTTAGGTATATTGCAATTTTTTTTTACATAATCGCTAAAGTTTATATTTAACTATACAATTAAATAAAGCAATTTTTGTAAAATTTATAATTTTTATGTGTTAATTATTAAATGTTAATACATTAAAGTGTAAATAAATTAAATATTTTTATTATCTCTATATATATAATAAGACAGTAAAAATATTTTGTCTGTACATTTTGACTGAAATGGATAGAGGGACACATAAAAACAATAACAGAGAGCACCAAGATTTTTTTTTAATTTCCTTTCTGTCTGTTTGTCTAAACGTATGGTCACAGTTTAATCTGAAAGGACTAAACCGATTTACTTGAAAATTTCTCTTTTTTTGAAAACCAATTGCTTTGTTTTAACTTAACAATTAAGGTTTGTTTCATCAAAATCGGTTCATTAAAAAAAAGTTATCGTCATTTGAATGAACTCAAGGCATTAGTTTGCCGGCGAATGGTATATAGCAATCGCGCTGGTCTTGGCTAAAGAATGACATTGAAACGTCTTAGTTATACGACTGTCTTGGTGATATGCTTATTAAATCAATAATCACACAGTTTAAGCGAGCGAAGCCGCTGGACAGCCGCTAGTCTAATATAAATGATTAATCCGCGTTATTTGTAATAATGGCATTGTACCTATATTGTTAGTAATTATAATTTTGTATAGCTTCCAGGTTGTCTGTACTGGTTTGCGGAATGTCGGAGAATAAGGAGCTTATCAGGAAAGGGCCTAGTTTTAAAAAGAGAAGGGTAACGGTATTCTTAAATTATTTAAACTCTTTAGAACATTTATCATTAAGCTCTTCTGAAGTAAATAAATTACGATTGCGTTTGAGTAGGCTTAATTAATGCTATGAACGAACAATATGACGAAGTGCAATTATCACCAAAGTGTAGTACTGACAATATACGGAGTCAGTTGGCGGAGAATAGCGAGTTCAAATCTCTTTATTATAAATCACTATCGTTAGCCCAACAAATTCTTGCCGATTATAAGAAAAGAGATGAAGATAGCGAAGTGAGCTTACATACGAATATTAAATGCGCAAAGGTACCGACAATTCATCTCATTCATCTCCTAAATTTAGTGGGTCTTATGCAAAGTGGTTAAAATTCTCGTGATATATTTAAAACCTCATTCATTGTAATGATGAAATAAATTATATTAATAAATTTAATTATTTAAAGTCTTCGCTTGAGGGATCCGCTGCTGTGGTAGTTAACTCGATTCAGTTCGGCTGCTATAACTGCATAAGTATGCGATATACTCGACCACAAGAATAGAGCTTAAGGGTCTCCTTTACTGATACAAGCACTCGCATTTACTGCTCCAGCCCAATATAGCAATGTTACCATAGCATATTTGCTACGGCATACTACCGATAATTTAAATAGTATATTATAGTGTTATCTAAATTTAAGATCAAGTTAACAGTCGGCCGTCCTGTTTTTCGCCGAGCTTCGGAGAATAGTCATTGTCAGTTTTATCTCGACAAAGGGCCACCCTCATGACTTCTGCATTAATTGGTACTCGCTGCCCGCATCCTTCATATGACGTCGGCAGTATAGAAACTAAATCTTAAATAGAATTAACATACAAAACCTAATGCACGAAAATTATAGGTACAGCATAAGTCAACGACTTTTTCCTTCTAATAGAAATTTCTCACAGCACTAATAGATTTTTTTTCTACTACATCATCAGCATCAGCTTAGAATTAAATAAACCCTTTCAGCTTTCTTTGTAAGATCAGCTTCACTCACAGCGATCTTCATTGAATTTCCTTGATGATGAGATAACTTTCGCACTTAAGTTTCAATACACATGTTAAATAAAATCCATGAAATATCACCTTGCAATTTTTTTTTTTTTTTTTTATGTCATATAATGTCTTAATTCAACTTTTTTTATAATAGATACGGTGTCGCTTTTTTTTAGGACTAGTAAAATTGAATATTTTTTATTTTTATCATACAATGCGTTCATTATTTAACTAATTTTGCAGCGCACGCGGCTGTATATACTCCTGAAGAACGTAACTTTCATGCAAAACAAACAAATAAAATCTTACGCTTTATTATATAAGAACAGATTAAAATAAATTAATCGCGGCAACATTTATCAAAAATAAACTATTACAGTTTTAATAGAACTTAAAATGTTTACTATTAGATCAAATGCAGCATTATGTACTTAACATTTAAAACAAGGTTCTCAAAAACTAATTTAGGTTTTAACCATTAAACAGAATCTGAAATCTTTAAAATAAATTCTCATCAGAATCTCACATTCCTATATAACACTAAATAAATATAATTACAAACATACAAGGAAAAATTTATCACCTTTATATTTCCTGTATGTTAACTTTATTTTGCTTTTATCTCTTTTTTTACTATTATTTTTATTCGTTTATTATTCGTTAATGTCGTTTCTATAAAATAAGCCTGTTTTTTATTTTATTTATGTACATGTATTGTACAGAAATGTAGGCTACATTAACTGTGTAACATTGGTGTTCAAATAAATCATTAGATACCAATACTACTCAGAGCTAATAATATTATTTTAGCATTAGATATTACCAACACCTTTCAGTACTAATAATATAATTTCAGTATAACAGTAATACAGTAGACCCGGCAAGACTGCGTATAATTTGTAAACTTTTTGAAAAATGTATTGTAAGTTTATTAACGCTCGATCTGAAAGTGAGTTATGAAATCGTACCGGTGGTAACGTCAACATTAGGGGTCGCAATCCAGGATCCCGGGATTCAAACATCCCGGGACATCGGATCAAATATAGGTCTTAAAAATCCCGGTTTTAAATTACAAAAAAGCGGGATTTTCGATATTTTCGGATTTTACAAAGTTAAAAGTTAGTTAGTCTATTTAAAGCGATGAGTTTTCCTCAAAATCCGGAATTTTACGACATTAACCGAGTTTGACCGGCCCGACCAATATTTTTTCGTTGAGCCTCGTTGTTGCGCGTCTTTGTTGTACGTCGTTGTTGCGCGTCGTTGTTGCACGCTGTTCTTGCCCGTTGATGTTCCAGGTGTCATTATTGCACATCATTGTTGTGCAAGTCAAAGGAGTTGAAAGAATTATATCCTAGCTTTAAGTAGCGTAATTGGATGGAAAAGTGAATTTAGAATCAAAATTCGGCTAAAATACTAAAGTGATTTATTATTAAACTGTTTATTATAATTAAAATTATTTTATTTAGAAAATATAATTTTATTTACTACTTCCCTAAAAATACCCCCCTAACTTAACTCTCAAAATAAGAAAAAAAATTGTCAAATCCCGAAAATATCGAAAAAACCGGGATCCCGGGATTTTTCTGAAGTCGATATCGAAAATCCCGGTTTTGCTTGAATGGTCCGATATTGCGACCCCTAGTCAACATGCACATATGCAAATAATGGCAAAATATTATATACTTGCTCTTTTCAAAATTAAAGATACAATTTTATAGCTTAATGCAATAATACAATATTAGCTATCCTGCATGATCTTAATTAAAAACATTTTGAGACTAAAAATACATCGTGGAATACGAGTAAAACGTATACTCAGACTCATAAATTAATTATTTATTTACTTTTTGGAAGATACCTAGCCGTTACAAGTTTGTCTTTTTTTTTCTCGTACTTATCGTTTGCCCGTCATTGTGTTTGGTATAACATTGAATAAGTTGACGGACAAACAGAATATTGTAATATATCTATATATTGCGAGGTAACTCTCACACATGTAAGAATATTATGTACAAATATAAAATGAAGTATGAACATATAATATATAAATAATTTATAAACTGCTACAAATATCTATCGTTTTAAACAAAGTATAAAAACAAAATCTCAAAACTACCATTTTCGCGTACGTTGTAATGACAACATAAAATTAAGCACAATAAATTCAACATTCACAAAACTGAGATAACAAGTTCACATATTATATTTTAATTAAAGCACGAAAGGAAAAAATCTATATATAACCATGGAAAAGAAATCTATTTACATATACGTAACATCTAAAACAAAAATTAAATTCAATTAGCTTCACGCTATATCCCGCACACAGCAGGGTAGGCAGAGGGAACCTAGTGTTAAGACACTCCGTTCCCCACTTTCTGCCCAATTTCGGAGGCTTCGTGTTGAGTGGCAGAACTCAACGCCGCACTTTTGCCTCGACACCAGAGCGAAGAAATGGAAATATAAATTTAAGTAAATATTTCATCTCCTCGAGTGAGGATCGAACCCACAACCGGTCGGTTTTACAGTCACACTTCGTGCCGCTGCGCTACGACTGGCCTTGATGCTTTTAACATCTAAATAAGTATTTATTTCTAAACAGAAGTGGAGTAAAATTGAATATTTCAAATAAGGCTCACCAAGCGTATTGGCAGTAAATGTATTCTATATATGAACATTGCATTTTAATACATCTATTTCGAATGTTAATGTAACCTACAACTTTGCACGCGTGGTAAAAGCGGAACTCTAATTAGGCGCAAATATAAATTCTCGTCTTCTTTTACAATATTCGACGCCATTTTTTTATATCTCTTTGGCCGTATCGTACTTTATCTATCTCATATCTTCTACCAATTACGTGTTTGAACGTTTTTACTTTTAAGTAACATCTTTGCTGCTATGCAGCGTCTTTTATAATTTAAACAATCTTTACCTACACGTGGAGGTCAAAAAGTTCGTGGAATGAAAAGGTTCTAAATTAAATGAAACAATAAATCATTTTTTTCTTTTTAATATTTATTTATTTATTTATTTATTTTGATCCACCAGTGGCAATTACATTAAATCATACAGTAACAGTTACTTAAATCTAAATTGTGACAGCTAAATGCATTACCTTTTAAGGTGAATACCACATGCAATAATATATAATTATGTATCAAATTATTTTACACAATAAAATAAACAATACATGTAAAAAAAAAATAATTACAAAGAACCGATTATAAAAATTTAATCAATTGACTACAGAGTGATAAATATATAATTAAGATGAAAAAATTTAAATTAAAAATTAAAAAAAAAAATTAAAAATTAAAAAATTTAAATGCTTGACAAAATTAAAGTGACTTAAAAAAAAATTTACAAGAGCATCAGTGAATATGAATGAAATATATTAAATACATTCCGTCGCGTTTCCGCGAAACTTAAACAAACCGTCACCGAAAGGATCCAAAGCCTTATTTTCGTTAACAATTGTGCAAAATCGAGACATAGGGGAATTATTGCCCAAAATAGACCTACGACAAGGAACTTCGAGAAGATTAGATTGTTTCCGAGAATACCTAGGAACTTTAAAATAAAAATTTTGTACTAGGGATGGGTTGTCGTATATGCCGTTGATAGTTTTATATAAGAAAAGCGAATCAAGAATTTTTCTCCTATTTTCCAAGCTACTTAAATTAAAATACGCAAGCCTATCCGTATAGGTTTTAAGTGAACTCAATTTTCCACACGAAAAGGTGAGGTGGTGTAGAAAGCGCTTTTGTAGTCTTTCGATTCTGAGACAGTGAGAAGCGTAATGGGGTCTCCATACAACACTGGCGTACTCCAATACGCTTACTACTAAGCTTTTGTATAATACCACCTTCGTGCGATTATTTTTAAAAAAATTTGAGTTTCGCATAACAAATCCCAGCATTCTGCTCGCTCTAGTAGTGATATTTTCTAGGTGCGGAACAAATGTCAGCTCTTTGTCGAATATGACACCTAAGTCCCTAATTGTATCCACTGTACTAATAGAGGAACCATTAATATAATATTTAGTTGTTATACTTAGTTTCTTTCTTGTAAAAGTAATATGAAAGCATTTTTTTACATTCAACACCATAGCATTTAATCTACACCAATCACTCAAACTAGTAAGGTCCTTTTGTAGCAGGCAAATATCGTTTGGATTACGGATAGGTTTGAGAATTTTAAGGTCATCTGCAAACATTAGTGGTATAGAAAATAAGAAGCAATTTGGTAGGTCATTAATAAATACATTGAATAAGAGTGGACCTATGTGAGAACCCTGTGGTACTCCTGAAGTGATGCCGCATTTGATAGAATCGTACCCGTTCGCAACCACATAAAACTGCCTTTCTGTGAGATATGATTTTAACCACTCGAGCAATGCGTTAACTATACCGTACTTAGATAGTTTATGTAGTAACAAGGGAATAGGCACCAAATCAAATGCTTTACTAAAATCGGTATAAATAACGTCCACTCTATTCTTTTTGTCGACTTCCCCAATCAATATTTCACAGAAATTAACGAGATTTGAACAGGTGGATCTACCCTTAATAAAACCATGTTGGTGAATGTTAAAAAAATGCTTAAAATAATTAGAGATCCTCTGACAGACTAAAGATTCAAGAATCTTACCAAATATAGAAAGTATTGATATAGGCCTGTAGTTTTTGACACTTGATTTATCACCATTTTTAAATATTGGAACGACTTTTGCAATCTTCCATTTCGTAGGAAAGATACCTGTTTTAAGCGAGTTGTTATATATTTTTTCTAAAGGAGAAGCTAACGACTCAGCGCTGTTTATTAAATAGATAGGAGAAATATTATCCGCTCCAGCGCCTTTGTTGCGATCGAGCTTTTTCATCGCAATAACGATTTCACTAAGGTTTAGGCACACGTCGGATAGGCTGCGACTGTCAAATTTATCAAGGCATAAATTCCGTTCGACATTTTTATAATCATATTGAGAATCATTATTTTGGGCATAGATCGATGAAAAGTGTGCTGCAAATAAGTTACAGATATTCTGACCTCCTGACTCACTTATAATATCATTATGCATTTCAGCTGGATATGAGTTGGTGATATTTTGTTTCTTACGTTTTAAGAATGACCAAAAAAATTTACAATTTGAAGTTATTTTCTCTTCGGTGAAATTAATATAGGAGTTATAGCACTGCAAAGATAGTTTATCGCATCTTTTCTCTAACATTGTTAGGATTACCCCGTCCATTGGATTTTGATACTTTTTATATCTTAGCCTAACGACTTCTTTTTCCTTGATTCGTTTAATTAAGGTGTTACTAAACCAAGGAGGATGTTTTGAATTGTGTTTAATTGTTTTCTTTGGTACAAAGAGATTCATTGATTCGTATATCATCTCATATAAAACATCCACCATCTCATTTACGTTCATACAAGTGGAGAACTTATGGTCCCAATTCACGGCCGAAAGATATTTATTAATTGCTTGATAATTAGCTTTTGCGTAAGCAAATGTAAGACTATAACTGTTAAATTTCAATGATTGAACTATTTCCTTTTTAGACATACCCAAACAGACTAATAGAGGAGGATGCAATGGATCAATTCGGGTTAGTTCACTGGGGGAACGTTCGACTGAAACTTGGGGGTAGTCTTTGTTAAACAAAACAAGATCCAAAAGTTTATTTTGACTATTTTTTACGTAATTAAATTGAGTGAAATTATTCAAAGAACTGAAATCCAAAAATGTTTTTGCAACAGAGGGAATACGTTCTCCAATAAAGTTGCTACCGGTTATGTTCCAATCAATACAACTTAAATTAAAATCACCGACCATGAGTACACCAAAAGTAATTGTTTCTACAATGTTGTTAAAATTATTAACAAAATCATCTAATACTACTTCATTGACTGGCGGAGGAATATAGGCTGCACAAATTGCTAGTTTTTCATTTCTATTGAATTCTAAAGTAACCCATAGATCTTCGCATGCACTGCTCCACTGAATCATTTGTTTAGAAATAATTGCGTTGGATACTGCCACCAATACTCCTCCACCTTTCGATTTTTTAGAGTTTACTATATCACGATCCCTTCTATAGACATTATAATTTGTATCAAAAATTTCTGAATCATATATACCTGTGCATAACCATGTTTCAGTAAGTATGATAATATCGAAGTTATTATGACAAACATTATTCAAAAACTCGTGAGTTTTAGTACGTAAACCTCTTACATTTTGATAGTATATAGTTAGCGAATCGAATTTTAAAGTTAATTATTTAAATAGATTCTTACACCAATGAGAAAAACAAATTATAATATATATTTTAGCTTAAGACAGCTTATCTAAGTAAGCTATGCTAGAGATCACTTTATAGTCTGAAGTGTCGGTTTTCCTCATAAAAACTTTCCCATTACGCACCCAAACATGTTTATAGTTCAACTCTTTAGCCTTTCGCCGAGCAGCTGCGTGAATAAATTTATTTGTACTTGAAAGATGTTCACCAACAAAAATAGAAGATTTATCCCCGGCAATACCAACATGGGAAGAGTTAAGTTTTTCACTCGGGTTGTTTCTATTAAATTTTATTACAGCTGCTAAAAGATGATCGCGCGTTAATGGTGTATTAAGTTGTACCACAATTGACCGCGGCCTTGTTGATTTTGTATTCATTTTAGCAATACGAGTACAGTGTGCAATATTACTGTCATTTAGATGATACCCAACAGTAGTTGACAAGTGCTTTACGATGGACACCAAGTTTTCATTTCTTGACTCAGGGACGCACTGAATTTCGATATTGTTCGATCGAGCTTGCTGTTCCATGAGATTTATTTTATTGGTAAGATTTTCAACAGACTTCTGAAGATATACATTATCCTCCTTTTGCTTATCAATTATCTCAGTGTATGTGTCGATTTGTTTCTTCATGTCATCATATTGTGTACTTATAAATGAAATAGAATGCTGTAAGTCTTAATAATATAATCACTCAAAAGCTGAATACATTTATTGGATCTATGAATTATTTTTTCTAAACCGTCGAAATAATATTTATTTTCTTTCGCCTTAAAATGAGCCAAAATTGCCTCCTTCACCTGTAGTCGGTGTCATTGTAGTCGGAAAATTTCCTTCCCCTTAAGTCTTTTATTAAACTAGTGTGTAACAGCCATTGCAACTCTGCTCTTGTGAACTGGTGCGTTCATCAACACCCTTAGCCAACTTTCCTCGACGTTTTTCTTTGATGGCCTCCTTTAATTTACTTAGTATCGATGCGGAGTATTCTCCGGTTATATTTCTTCACTTTTCTTTGTAGTCAATCAGTATTATCCCCTCATAATCTCAAAAAACAGTAGCCATTAATTTTCCAGCCGATTGTGATACCTTGAATTTCTTTGGGGGTGGTGTGCCCTTTTTATGCCATTGCATGGACTCCTGTTTTGAATGGGGTTCAAAGTGATGGACCCATGTTTCATCTCTAGTATCTAGGATTTTGGAACGGATTGTTCCAAAATCCGCGCGGGCTCATTTCCACACAACTCCAAAAAGCATCGACGTGTTGCCGTTTCTGAAGCGGTGTAAGTATTTTTGGTACCCACCTTGCACTGACTTTTGTCATACCCAGATGGTCATGTAGGATCCGGACCTCCCCTCGTACATTTACTACTATATAAACTTTACCCACTTTAGTGTGAATAATTAATACAACCTCATAATAATTCAATATAAAATCTTAGTTTACATATAATATTTTATACTATGCATTTATATTAATTTGAATTTTATTTCATTCATTTCCAGAGTCACTGTCACTAACATAATCGTTCCTATTGAAAAGTAACCGAGGAGAACCATATTATATTTTTAACGATATAACAGCAATAGTACAGCAATCAAGTATATTTACTTAGGAAAGAAAAATATTTATTTAGAAAAGTATAAAAAATTGAATGTAGCGGAAATCGAACCCGCGAGTGGTTGGTTTCCAGGATTTTCTTTCCCAAGTGTGGAATAACACTTTAAAAATGTTTATAAATATTTATAAATATTTTTTTATTTTTCACTTGTTTGTTAGAATTTATTATGGTAATGATAGTCATGATATACCTTTTTGAAATCCTCGTATTGAGCTCTTGAATTTGATACCCATATTCGAAACGAAAAAAAAATCACTAAGTCTATTGGCGTCCCACAGCCGCCATGATTGGTTTTTTTAACGTCACCTATCTAAGAACACTTGGGCTGCTAATACGAATCTAACGGTACCAGTACGGTCAAACATGTAAATCCGTTCAGCGATTCTGGAGATATGAGGTAATAAAGAATATTACATACATACAAGATATGCGCGAAAAACATAACCCTTCCTTAGCAATCGGGAAAAATAGTAGTCTCTCTTTCCAAACGATAATTCTAAGTAATTATGTTCGTGCAGCGTAAATTTGTTTGTCTCCTTACAGAGATACTAACAACACAAATAAGTTGTGACAAGCATATAAAAATTTCGACGTAGTTTGATGAGAACGTATGGCTTAGTGGCCAGACCGCCTGGTCGGTTTCCAGGAGGTGCGGGTTCGAGTTCCGCTACGTTGAAATTTTTGTACGTTCTCTAAATAAGTATTTTTCTTTCCTAAGTGTGGAATAACATTTTAAAAATGTTTAAAAGTCACTACTTGAATATCATCGAAAGATATTTTCAACGATATATCAGCAAATAATACAGCAATCATATAATATATTGTATTTTAATCACATTTTTATCGGAAATATGTTTTTTTAATTTCAATCGGTAAATTATTTGTGAAATTGCGTTAATTCATAGCTTTACGGCTTTCGATACTCGGAATATGATATATTTTTTTAAGTTCATTACGGTCGTTACGATTTCATTGTATTTTTTTTATTTGTTATTGAATGAGTGACTTTCTGATATTTTTGATATTTTTGTAACAATTGCTGATTGATTGATGATGATTGATTGATTTTGATATTTTTTTAACAATTGCTCTTACCTCGTTCGTTCAGAGATGTATGTGTGATGATGAAGTGGTGGCTTACTGACTGTGTAGACGACACACACCACCATGCAATGGGTTTCTCGACTGCATAAGTCTTCTTAGACGCACGTAAACAATGCTGCACCGCTGCCCCGAGTATAGTACCTACCGTGGTTCCGACATCAGTCGTGATACTCCATTTACGCCTCTCTGTTGTCATCAGACATCGACCCTCTGCTGAATTGCCATCTAGTCGCGTTTTTAACATAAATACAAAATAACATACGTATCAGGGAAATGTTAGTTGCACAGTTTATAAACGCTTTAATGTAGGGTAGACTACACAAAAAAAATACCGCCAAGATAAAATCGATTATCAATTTTGCAAATCGATGTTATTTGGAATTGTTAAAATAGATTTATACAAATCATTTACTAAACTTAATATTTTTGACTAATAAAATAAATTGAAAATAAAATAAAATAATGCATACAAAAATTACGCGATTTAACAAACCGATCTCTGCCTAGTCTGCGTGACACGGTTAGAGAGTAGCCCTGACCAGGCGTGTCACAGGTTAAATTACCTTGAAATTGCTTGGCCACTTGTATATCCGTTGTTAAAATTGTTTCAATATATAATCATTCACATTATCAGGGAGTGGCCTAAAATGCGGAAAAAAATGCTAAAGCAAATGCAAAAAGCAAATATGTTAAAAATACATATAATATGTTTTTTTTAATTATTCTTAGAGTCACGTACCAACTTCTGAACTGTTGTCTTCTGTATTGGATGATGTGAAGAAAACTGCAGTTCGTGTCAATTACTTTATTTAATTACATTTTTAAATAACAAAATACATAATTACTAATGAGCTTGGAGCAGTGCCTGGGACATGCGACCACAGGAGTGGGCTTAAAAGTCCCTTTACTGACTCAAACTCGCCTCGCCTTCACTGCCCCAAAATATACTATGCCTATTAAAAACAATGTTGTCATAGCATACTTGCTATGGCATATTACAGATAATTAAAATACGTTATATTATCATCAGTAAATATATCAAATTTAGAATATAAAACAGCTACTGACACGTTTTTGGCAATTAGATGTTAATACCATATCTCAGTATTCTTCTGAGGAAAAACGGTGCGAAGAACATTTAGTACAAAATACTTAGAAAACGGTCAATTTATTTTCTCAAAAGATTTACATATGAATCACTTGCAGAGAAAATTACAAAAAACATTAATGTAGGTATGTATCGAATAGGCGTATACAATAATAAGGTAAAATTTACAATAACCTAATAATATCACTACAATGCAAACAATTTTGTGTGAAGATTCCTTTAAAATGTTCTCCTGAATTACTTGGTGAATCTTTATCCCGTGCCAAATATTGCTTTACTTCATTAGATCGTGGATTTGAATGTGAGCCTAAATTTAGTATAGAAAAATGTATTAAATTATTAAATGTATTAATGCTTACGTATGAACTGTTAGGTTGTATGTCTAAGTGCGACACGGTAGTTAAAAGTTTATAATATATTCCACATCACGGCGTCATACGGGAAAGTAGCACCACGACAAAATTAAAATTGGTTTTTAATGCTAGCAGTCTAACATTTAAGTTAAGGAATTAATTACATGGTAAAATAAACTCCACTCTTGAATCTACTCTCTTTAAGAAAGTGGAAGTCAAACGAAATGCGGTTATTAAGTAATTCCGTTTTTCCACGCTCTTCATTAGATTTGAACGTTGGAGGACATGAAGCGACTAAGACTTTAGAGCTAGGGTGGCAAACGATGCCTGACCATTTATACATTTCTATTGGTGAAATTTTCATAGATGACATTAGTAACCGTGAATTTTTATCTGTTATTTCACTATTTCAAAAATTATGGTTGTAAAAATAGATCAGATGTAGTGAGTAAACTACCGCAAATTAATACAATTAAATTTCCACGTTGCGTAATTATTGATAGCTTTAAATATATAGAATATCATATTAAACGCGAGCAAGTGTACGGTGCGTGCATGTATGTCCGCAGTGTTGACGACAAGGGTAAATTATTAGTGCGTTTGTTATTAGCTAAAGGTTGAGTTGCAGCACTTAAGACGACGAGCGAGACTTGAACTCTGTTACACCTTAGTAGGTAATAATAATAATAAAGATCTTTATTTCACACCATAACAACAATACAAATATATAATTTATTGAATAATCAAATGTGAAAGGAAGGCCTTATCACAAAAAGTGATCTCTTCCAGGCAACCGAATTGTAGGAATAGATAGATAGTGACAGAGTAGTGCGATGGAAAAATTATTATGACAATACACGAAAATATACATATATGTAATTATATTTACATATATAAATATATATATTAAATATAGAACATAAACATATACAAAAATACATATGAGAAAAAATATAAATCCATACATAAATACAAGTTGTTCGCATTTATGAAAAAGTTCAGTCCGTTAAGATTAGAACTAAAGCGCGTGTGTTTTTGGACTGACTAAACAATCAATCAGTTTAGGTTGATTGAAGATGCTGCCTCATAAGCTTCATCTTTTTGTTTGCAACATAGTTGCAGAAATTTTCCACACGTTCCTTTTGACTAAAACCCGGCAGATTATATTTCGCGTGGAGTAAATATTGGAACAATCGATTCTTTAACAGAATGGTGGTCGGGACCAATTTTTTTATCGCATAATATTTCATCATGACCATTTAAGTTTTCAGAATCAGACGACATTACGTTACCTGAAATTAAATCAAATGTATCTACATAAGTTAAATGTAATTTAAAAAGTGAATTTATCGAGATAATTAATTTTAATGATTTTTAATTTTTTTAAGGCTTCAAAGTTACACAGTTTTCGTTTTTGCTTTATTGAAAGAAAATGTAGAAAATCACTACATGATATAACAAATAAGCTTAAATGTAACATTTAAATAACGTACATTTATGTAACGCCATCAGTAATTTGGGTGTCGATATTAGCTCATCGGATAAATTTATTATTCATATTTTAACATTTTTAAAGTGCTTATTTAGAAAACGTATAAAAATTCAAATGTAGCGGTACTCGAACCCGCGTCTCTTGGAAACCGACCAGGCGCTCTGACCACTAAGCCATACGTTCTCATCAAACTACGTCGAAATTTTTATACGCTTGTTACAACTTATTTATGTTGTTAGCAATACGACTCTAAATATAGCATTTCTATCTTCAGTATACGTCTTCCATAGAATCATTAAAATATTCACAATAATTGCTGATAATAGAAGAATTCTTAAAAAGAAAATTCCTAGAAAGAAACAAAATACATTTATTCATTGTAATGCTCATCATAAATTTATACATATCGTAGCAACTAATACAAGTCACACAACTCATCAAGGGGTTTTAAAATTTTTACACGTGGCAAGCACAAAATGTTATTATTGTTCGGAAAGGCATGGAATTTTCCTGTGCAAAAAAATTATCCATTAGAAGCAAAAGATAAAATTATTTCCCAAAACAATTGTGTAATAACTGTTTGTATAATCATAACACAACGTGTGTTTGTTTGAAACGATGCCGCCTTTGCAATGAAAACTATATATACATGATACATGAAACTGGAACAAATCGACGTCAATAAACGGATAGCAAACAACAGCTTTTGCGCAAAATACTGAAGTGCAAAACAATGACTTCTCAATCAGCTCTACATTTACTGAACAATATTTGTAAAGAAATATTATTATTAACAACTAACATAAAGGTCATTTCTTCAGATGGTTCAAAAAATATTATAAAAAGCCCTTATCGAGGCAAAAGCGTAATTTTTGGAGTAGGTGAAAAGGAAGTAGTCGTAAAGGGATGCTCAATATCACCTGTTATTCAATACATAATAACTTTTCTTTTAATTCTGAAACTTATATTAAGAATAAATTAATAAAAAAATGGCGAAATATAAGTTTTGTAAAGCTATTGTGGCCACATGTAGAGCACAATGATCTAGCATGCAGAATTCCATATCAGCGGCCCTTTTATTAAAAGCCGATATTTGTTCAACAATAGTTTTGGCAGGCAGTATAAAAAAACAATAGCGCAAACCAACCTATAGCTCAGCAAACTCGGTGAGGTTGGATCTGATGTGGGAATGCTCAATTTTTTAATTGAAACGTCGTAATTAATAACATTGACGACATATCCTAAAAATTTTAGGAAATATAGGATAGTTCCAACTCATCAAATACGAAACGATTAAAAAGTGATCGATATGTATTTTGGCTGCTTTCCAAACCCGATATTCAGAACAATTTAGATTCATCAAAGCAAGTAGCAAAATAAAAAAAAAAATAATGTAAATTTAATAAAAATAAGAAATATGCAGAGGATTATCAGCTATTTGGCATTCTACATACACGTATACATATTCCATACATAGAAAACAATATCATGATTTCGGAATGATATCTGCCACATCACGATGTGGAGTGAGCAGAATTCACTACAAAACTACATTAAGAGCAAGATTTATAGATGCTTATATTAAAATGGAGGATATATTCATACGTTTTTACATCGGAAGTAAAATACATGTTCACTATTATTTACACGAAACAGTTCAAGTTTATCAAAAAATCGTGTGACGAGGGTCTCCTGAGTGTATTATATTTCAATCAATCAGCTTCACGCTGTATCCCGTACACAGCAGGGTAGGCAGAGGGAACCTAGTGCCATAAGACACTTCGTTCCCCACTTTCTGCCAAATTCTGGAGGCATTGCGTGTTGAGTGGCAGAACTCAACGCCGCGCTTTTCCTCGATACCAGAGCGAAGATATGGAAACATAAATTTAAGTAAATATTTCATCTCCTCGAGTGGGGATCGAACCCACAACCAGTCGGTTTTACAGTCACACTTTGTGCCGCTGCGCCACAACTGGCCTCAATATTTAATCCATTCCGCCTTTCTGAGAATTTACGACATAAAGGTAATCAGAAAAAAATAGAACATATGTTTTAAGTGGATGATCTAGTTACCGGAGCACATAGTATTCAACAGGGTCGAGAGCTAGTAAATAATTTGGACAGCCTTTAAGGTCAGAAGGATTTATATTGAGCAAAATGGAAATCAAATTAAGCGAAATAATAATACTAAAAACAAGAATACTAAAACTTCAGGTTTATATTTGAATTGGCAACGAGAAAGCTTTTTTATTTTAATGCAATATAGCAGAAAAATCGTTATCAAATTAAAATATTCCGATACAGTGAATAAATAGTGATTTTCTATTTCTAAAAGTATGGAAATGTAGAATGGGATCAAGTGGTTTCCGGCGAAATCTTACTCTTTTTATTCGATATTCGATTCTATTAAACAATTCAAATTAAATCAGGTTCACGCTTTATCCCACACACAGCAGGAGAGGCAGAGGAAACCTAGTGTTAAGACACTCCGTTCCCCACTTTCTACCGAACTGGAGGCATTGCGTGTTGAGTGGCAGAACTCAACGCCGCGCTTAGCCTCGACACTAGAGCAAAGAAATGGAAATATAAATTTAAGTAAATACTTCATCTCCTCGAGTGGGGATCGAACCCACAATCACTCGGTTTCACAATTGGCCTCCATTAAGCAATTACATTTAAATAAATTATGGTGGCAAGGAATATATTTGCTTCTTAATAATGTGATTCCGCAATATAAAGAATATTTTACTCGAGTATAATTCATCAAGAAGAAAGGAAATGCCACACAAATATTGTACAGATAGTATAGAACTCATACGACATAATAACGCTGTTTTTATTATATGTGTAGAATATAAATACGTTGTATAAACACAGTTCACAGATGTTATTATTTATATCCCCAAAAATACACACTTAATAAAAAAAATCCCAGTTTCAAAATCCATGTCAATTACATTTTAGGATAGCATTTACTTGTCCTGGACGGCAGCAATCTTCTGGGCAAACGATCCATGTTGGGAGCTACATTCCATATAAGCGAGATTTACCTACTCGGGTCGTCCTCCGGCAGCAGCCTAAGTCACGGTAGAGGTCAATCCACCTCTACTTGGTGCCCAAAGGAGTTTTGGTGTTTTGGCGTGCAGTGTCGGAAGATGTCACCGGAATATCCCACTTGGGCCTCACAACGCCATGACTCGATGACTGTAGTGGGATCTCTTACTATCTAGTGTGGTGGGGGCCAAAGCAAGATCAAGACCAAGATCATTGTGATCCTCATACGAGTCATCGAGGTTGCTCGTGACCTAGGGGAAATCCCGGAGCACTCTAAATATAACTGTGAAAAATAGGCGGGCCTTCCACCGTGCCGTTGTAGTGGTATGCGTGAGCGATCCTGTGGCGTGACATATTCGTGGAGAGGGTTTTAGTGGATAGGATCGTATTCAACGGTGAGTCCCACAATACCGCTCATCGTTAATGCATTTCCCAGCAATAAAAAAGGGTAGGATCTACTAAAAATCCGTATGTCAAATTTGATACTTCCAGCACTTGTAGTAGCTGTTCATTTGTCCCTTTATCCGTTTGTCCGATTTGTGTGTTTTCTAGTTGTATGAAACAACCGTCTTGAATTGGCGAAATCTTTGGTTCAGTGTTTCGTTGTTTTATATTGTTTGCAAAATTGTTCTTTGTAAGATGATAAAAAAGGACACTGTATACTAATAAAAATAACGAGATTTCTTGTAGTGTGCGCGTACTTACCGCCTGCCTATGAATGTACCTAGTCGGAGGCCGTCGTGGCGGAGGGCTAACTGAGTGAGTGGGCGATTCTTTCTCGGGAGAGTAAATATATATTTATTTACACTTTATCGCTCTCGTACCAAGGCACAAAGTGCGGCGTTGACTTTCGATGAGTTTCCGCTGTACACATATATCAATATTTGGGATACAGGGCACAGCTGAAGAAAATAACAGTTTTAATAACCAAACTCAATTTTTTAAATATTTTTTTCTTAAATACACTTTAACAAATATTCGTATACTTCAAGAGAGTATATTTTATGTTTAAATAATAAAAACATATGACAGCTTATATGCTGTACTTCATATATTTTTTTATGTAGTTTAATTTTTTGCGTGCTCCAGTATCGACTATGGTTGCGGCACTAAAATGTACTTAATTCCTCCTCCCCAAACAGTTTGCGGTTGAAAATGACCTCATCCGCACAGCGTGCAATATATTATTTATAATATATTACATTATAACGTAAATTTTGTAACATCCTGCTTATGTAGCTTCATATTGAATGATGAAAGAATTCTCAAATTCGATTTACGGCTTTTTTGCTATATGATATTCATACACATAATATACATGTAGGTTTCTTTTAAATAAATTCTTGTACTTGTAAATGTGTGTACTTTTATAAACTTTTTTTGGTTCTTGAATTCCGTTACGTGTTAAATAATTTTATCTAAAAAGATAAAATTATTGTCATAACTTCTTTTTTATCACAAAACGTAGAAACAGAACTGTTGTCCATGTGTCAAGATCGTTTATCTCGAGAAGTCGACATCTTCTATGACGCCTTGAAGCACAGAAAAATCAAACTTATATGTCAATGAAATTCGTAGCGTAATCAAAACCCGTACGTACTTCCACGGTTACTTGACTACTTGGAACTATAAATATGAAATTTGGCACGAAGTGAGAAATTACAATAAAAATGAACAAAAAAAATCTGAAAACTAAAAATTTTAATGTTTTTTTTTATGGAAAAAATAATCACAAATATTTTCAAGCATTTTTTAAGTGTTACACCACACTTAGGTTTTCTAAATAAGTAATGATTACAATGTTATATTTGCAATTCATTTCATACAAAATTAGTGTAATTGTATTTTCCGTTGACCTATAATCCTGAAATTGGCATGGAAGTTTTGGTGGGTAAGTCCGACTCGCATTTAACTAGTTTTTCATCTTCACATAGTTGCAAAATACTTTTGCATATAACACAATAGGTAGAGAAAACCTATGTGAGACATTACGTGTTTTGCGGCGGAATTCAACGCCGCACTTTGTCTTGTTACCACAGCAAGGAAATTAAAATATCTCATTCCTATGAGTTTAACCCACATCAATCGCGCTTACACAGACACGGTGTCGCTGCGCCACGGTGATTTTATAATCTACTCTCATATGGGAAAAAAATAAAAAAGATAAAGCCGGAGTGAGTTGAACAATTCGATTCGAATGAAAGTTGATCTCCTTTATTCAGTTAGCGTTAAATACGGTAGCATGATATAATATGATATCGGGTTTATTAGAATGTTTTTTTACTAAAAAGGGATATATATTTAGTTTTATTCTGTATGGTTCGCCCTGCATGGTACGCAATAAGGATTCAGTATCAAGTTTTATGAAGTCAAGAAATTGCATGTTGAATAGCATTACTCACACACCGGGAACGGTTACGTCGGCAAATACATTCATCAGATTCCACGTTAGAAGATGTTGCCGGTGTGCCATGAGCTTGACTCGGCGCATCATACTCTGGTCGTTTGGTCTACACATTACCACACCTTGATAGGGACCTCTCACTGTCTAGTGTGATGCTGGCCAGGCGGAAAACCAACCAACAGGCCGACAATACGACCCACGTATTCTACAGAGGTATCGTAGTATGCGCGAGCGAGTCTACGGCATCTCATATAGCAGGAGAGGGCTACCGCTGGGATTTAGTGGGTAGTATCAAATTTACCGGTAAGCCTGTTTGGCTCATCTACAGTAGTAAATAGTTCGTCCGTAAGCGCGGGCGGTCTGCCTAAGTGCATTTCCTGGTGACAAAAAAAGGATTTCAGACAAGCTGCCTATTTAAACAGACGTAGGTTAATTTAGATCTACAATTAAATCATATGTAAATACATAGATGTTGATATATATTTTTTTCTAGTTTTTGTTACAGTTTGTTCAAAATAAATATGTATTGAATTATATTACGTAAGGTCAAAGCGTTGTAAACAGCCACAGAGTTCTTTTATTGAAACAAAATTCTCAATCTCTTAGCTCCCCTCCTCAATATTTATCTTAAGTCTCCCGCTACATTATTTTATTGCTTGCGATCATAAATTCGCTCCCCTTTTGCAGTTGCAGATACTAGTTATCTAGTCGCAGTACAATAGTTCGTGCAGCGTGAAATTTTAGCACGATGTTATTTATGATACGATGCCAAAGTCCCCTTATAAAGAAAAATGGTTGCAAATGCGGATCCCCTTCGCAGTTACGATATATTAAATTAAAGCAATTTATAAGTCGGCGTACATTCTGGATCTGGCCGCAATGCGACGAGACGCGAGGGTGTCTCAGTTCTAGCGGAAATATCAACAAAACTTCGGTAATGACGCAATATATTATATTTGCTTTGCCATATCGGTCGCGATTTGTTCTCAACTCATAACCATGTGAGGTCTAATAAATAGAATTAATATAATGGTACGGTCAGTTAACCCGTTTCGCAATTTAATAAGAGTTGGTAATATGGCTCGAGCTTTGGAATTCCGCTATTCCAAGTTCGGACAACTGTAGGAGAACGACGAGTTATGCTCCTAAAGAATACAATTTAGGTACAATACGTACAATTTACATATGTATACATGGAATCTATGTATTTATTAATATTTTCATTCCTTGACTCTGGCAATAAGGCAGAAATTCAAAGTGAGGTCAGCCACTAAACACGCTATGCCTTGAAAAATCGGCGGAAAGTGGGAAATGAAGTGTCTTAACACTTGGTTTCCTCTGCCTCCTTGCTTTATGCGGGACACCGGGGAAGGTTAGAGTAACAACATCGGCACAATTTAAAAAATGTCATTACAGGCAAAGCTTTTGCCGTAAAAGCACATTGTGAACAAAGTTTATCGAGTAGTCGCACAATTTTTTTTTGTTTATGAATCTATATAGAGCTTATTTAGTATTTTTTTTTCTTTAATATTATTTACTACAAGTGTGAACTTGCTAAGTTTCTCTGTATATATCTATTCACATTCGGTAAAAAAATTTAAGAAATATTTTTGAATTTAGTTATTTTATCTGAGCCAGCGATGCAATCAAATAATGCTTTATAGATGATTCACAAAGCCACTGGCGCCGTCTAGACGCGAATCTTCAATCACAAACGTGAGGGGATGTTTTCTACCAGCGAAGGTAGAGCCGTGAATAGTATCTTTTCTTAGAAATGCTATTGAATGAATATTTGTTTAAAGTGAAATGTAAAGATATATAAGATAATAGAAATATATATACATATATATTTGTATAAATAAGTTAAGAGTCATAGCACATCATTGCTATATATTAATAAATGTGAGGTAGAGTGTAAAAACATGCTAGGAGAAATAAATCAGTTTTGGTCGGTTGTACCAACTATCATCATTTGAAGTATCAAATTTTTATCGAAATAAATAAATATTATATGTATATATATTGTAAATATATAAAATTATTTATTGCTTATCACGTATGGACAGCAAAATATCGGTACTTTTTTATATATAGGTAAAATAATACATAAAAAAAACCTATCTAGAATAAAAATATAAAATATCCAAAATAATATCCTTATATGCAATCGGCATTCAAAATAATGTTTATTCCACTTCTATGTATATTCATGAATCACTTATAGAAGAAGAAAAATAAATAAGAAAAGATCAATTTAAAATGGACATTTTAACTTTGATTGCGTACGCACGTTACAATTTCTCTGTTTCCTTTACTTAGGGGAGAAGAACCTTGTTGTCATAGTTAAAATCCTCAATCATATATTTATAAAAAACGAAGACCGAAAATATAACAAATTTTATAAACATTAAGTTAATATAGTTCGCATCAAGCACAGTAGGCAGAGAGAATCTATTGTAAAAACACTCAGTTCCTCATGCACTCGACAATTTTCATGAATTTACGTATCGGAACTCAATGCCGGTCTATATATTTTTACCAGAGCGTTAAAATTTAAATAATTTATTCCCCCAAGTGTCACGATGTTTTGAGATTACGTCTTGCGCTTATAAGAATATTATAACAACCTTAATAAGTTTTCATAAAGAGATATATTTCATTTTACTTTTGTTTATTCCATGCTCGGGCTTTTAGAGGACCATCGATAAGATATTGAATTATTAATATCATAAGACGAAGTCACTCAACGCTCATAAATAATAAAATAGCACCGCGACTTAATTGGTTCTTTGAGTAAATTTAAAACTATTCTGTGAACTTAAAATTGATCTTAATCTGGTAAAAATCTAGGATAAGGTGGTAAATCCTACGGACGTGAGTGACACCCCCCCTCCCCCCTTCATTCGTAAATAACTTTATCTGATAGACGGAACGAAATTGTACAGTAAAGGCCATTGGCCTAATATAGATACATAAATTAAAATTAATAGTTGCGTTTCTTTTAATAATGAGGAAAGAGTCAATATTTTACATTTATTACCTCACAGGGATCTACGTCTTTGGTGTACCGGCTATTGACTCAGAAAGTGATAAGTTTCAGACCTACGATGTCCTTCCTGGCATGAAATTGAAGGAGGTGAACGATTCCTGAGACACGTTTTATGGATATATTAGAAGTTTTCTGAAGTAAGCTCTTCGTCTTCTCAAGTAGCGTCTTATATGGAAAGGTTGTTTCAGAAAATATTTAATATTAATTATGACAAAGTAGTGTTATTTGTGTATCTGAGTAGTATAAAGTAATAAAAAATAATTGTAAAGTTTTCATTTGTGTCAAATTAATTATACAATTTTTCATACTCAGTGTTTTTGTCAACACCACTATCCTTATATGCAATCGGCATTGAATGAAACCACAGATTTAACTACTCTATAAAAGCCTAATGCAATTATTATGTCTTTTTCCCAAAAATTAAAAAGTGATTAATCAAACAATAATAAAATTTACATTGTAAAATAAAACGCCGTTTTTCAAGAACGTCGCACGCAGTCTTAAACTTATCAAAGAGAAACCGCCGCATACGCCTCACTCCGAAATTGAGTCGTATGTACTGGCTTCAAAGTTAAAAGTTGTTTAATCTTTAGTAATATTTTTGTAGTAGTACGTTTTTACGTTATTGCTATGTATGTGTAGTCACACATACATAGCAGTCGTTTCATACAAATGGATAAACGTGAAATGGAAAAAAATCCTACGTCTTAACTGTTGAGGTATTTTGGTTATTTTCTTTTGATATGAGTTTCAAATATTTTACCCTATATGCTGTTCCCGTATAAGGAGTGCTGACGCTTCCACCCTGTTGATACATATTTACAAAATGTTTGCATTTATTTACTCGTTGACTGAAAATATACTATTTCAAAAAAATGGGGATTTTTTGAAATGAAAAGATAAAACATGCTTATATATTGTTTTACGGAATATTTAAGTAAACAAACTCAATAATAAACGTGAATATCGTATTTATTGCTGAAAGCACTACGTGTTATGTAACAGAAACTCCTTTATAGGCTCCAAAAAGTCCAAAAGTCGTTAAGACTTCTAAAAGTCGACTGTGACAAAATAATGCCGGTAAGTCACACCCGGCGACACAGTTCGCTGATAATATAGCGGCCAAACTTTTAATCCTGATTTTGCGTTTCTGTTCTGAATAACCACACTTTACTGAAAAAATAACTCCATTGATATTATCGCAGTTCGTACATCGCGTACGTAACATTAGAAAATTATAACATTACCTGCATCTTTTGTCATACAATTAACATAAAAAGTCAATGTCGGCTGTGATCAAATATATATATAAATTTTATATTATGTATATGATTTGAGCCGCGTTATTTTTTTAAATTTTGGAGTCAATTGGGCTTAGTTTAAAAAATATCTATCGATTAAATCTTGAATCTCTTTTAAATAATGTACATACTTACTTACTTACTTACTTCGACACCGGTTCATCACAGCATTTATATTTTATTATAAAAGCTATCACGAGAAACGAATAAAATTCCTAGAAGAATTAATAAAACACAAATTTATACTATTCTATATTCTATCATACGCCTAGCACTTACCTACTTGTCATACCGAATTCTATTCGAATTTCAAACACTTTGTTGTGAAATCTGCGATTCTTTGGAATGAACATAAATACTATTATACGTTCTAAATCTCTTTATATTAAAAAAAAATCGTCTTAAAGATTACCAATTTATAACTGTAGTTTATCTTTAGTAGTTAATGTATGTATATATGTATAATAATAATAATAATATACTTTATTGTACACCACACAACATAAAAGAAAAACAAAACACAAATGCAAATAAGAATGAAATGTACAGCAGGCGGCCTTATCGCTATAAGCGATCTCTGCCAGGCAACCTTAATATGTATATAGGATTATATTTAAATATAATATATTTTTTTATGTAGTATACGATATGTATATATTTATATTATTCATTATTATTTAATTAGTGTATTTTATTTAATCAAATTATGTACTATAACGTTATTCCCATTTCTTTGTTAAATTTAAGCCCTTTATTTATCAAGTGTTGCCTGTAAGAGATTGCTTGAAGCAATAAGGCCGCTTTTGCATACATTTTATAATAATATATTGTTATTATTCTATTATCTGTATTTTATTTTTATTATTTTCTTTGAGGCCAGTCGTGGCGCAGTGGCACAAAGTGTGACTGTAAAACCGACTGGTTGTGGGTTCGATCCCCACTCGAGGAGATGAAATATTTACTTAAATTTAATTTCCATTTCTTCGCTCTGGTGTCGAGGCAAAAGTGCTGCGTTGAGTTCTGCCACTCAACACGAAGCCTCCAAAATTCGGCAGAAAGTGGGGAACGGAGTGTCTTAACACTAGGTTCCCTCTGCCTACCCTGCTGTGTGCGGGATATAGCGTGAAGCTAATTTAATTTATTTTTATTTTATCTGTATTTTATATTTCTTTTGTTTTTCTGTGTGCAATCAAGTATATTCTATTCCATTCTATATATTTAACTACTGACGATGTGTCTTTTTAAAGTGTAATTATTTTATTTAAATATTTTCAATAACTTATTATAAAAATGTAAATCAACCTTTTTGTTTAAAAGAAATAAGTAGAACTATATCACCAGAGGACACTAAAATGACGCTTTATGTGATCGGAAAATTCGAGATATTCTTTTAGACTTGGAGCGGATAAAGAAAGAGATTCGTGCGCGTGCCGTAGAGAACAGAGATAAAGAGTAATAAAACAATATAGTTAGTGTGTTAGTGAAACAAAGAGTTGCAAAGGGATGGAAGAAGTTCCATTCCAAAAATTTCAAAAATTCCAAACTGGTATACAAAGGCAATGTTTAGATTTATAAATTTGTGTATAAAAGATGGGGATTAAAGTTAATCATATTTACATGTAATTCAGCAGTTTGACACGACTAACACCACCTGGACAAGTAAATAAATACGCTGAAATATATAATTGGGATTAGAAGCAAATTAGAAATTTAGGTCTTTTGATTATAACGAGTTTTGCGAGAAAATAGTTAGAATCGGCTTTTAGGCGGCTATTTATTTACTATGTTTTAACTATGTTTTGTAATTGTAATATTATCATTATATAAATATTGTTTTAATATATATGTGTAAGCTTAATAATAAAAAGTCTAGACATTGGGATATTTAAGCATTTATATCTTTCCTTTACGAATTAAGGTGACCGTATTTATACATAATATATATTATTTGTTAATATTAGAAAGTATATTTTATCATAATAAATTATTCTATACAATACAATATTGGGAAATGTATACGTATATGTACAAATGTATATATTTAAGTATGTATAAGTATATAAAGCAAATACACGCCAACCGATTTTCCATTGTCCTACACCCTAAGGTTGCCTGGCAGAGACCGCTTATAGCAGGGGTTCTCATCTTTTCTTGATCAAGCACCACTTTTATATCATTCTTGGTAGCAGGGACCACTATGTATAATATGCATGTAGGTATAATAAAAATTTACTGATAATCATACAGAAACTTCCCCTCACCATCCCCAGTCATAAAATTAAAATCGCTCGCAGACCATATTTAGTCTCCTGCAGACCACTGGTGGTCCGCGGACCAATGGTTGGGAGCCAATGGCATATAGCGTTAAGGCTGTACATTGTCTTATGTGATGTGTTTTCTTTAATTTTCTCTTTATTTTGTGGTGTACAATAAATAGGATTTTTGTAATAATAGCGGTTAACAATATAGGAGGCCAGTCGTGGCTCAGCGGTACGAAGTGTGACTGTAAAATCGACTGGTTGTGGTTTTACAGACATTTTATAGACATTTTAAAAATTGTTATGGTTTATTGATAGTGCCCCAATAAGAGATTTTCCTGTATTTCTTCCATTATAATAATATGATAAATCTTCTTCCTTTCCGGTAATATGATAAATCTTGCATGCATGCCATTTGATAACATGATTGTAGTAGCTCTATAAGACGCGATAGTTTAATAAGTTATAATGGTTGAAAATCAATAATTAGGCAGCGGCAATAAGTAAATGTTTTATTTGTAATCGACCAAATGTAATGATTTTATAAAATATTGTTGTTTTTTACTGTTTTCGTGAGTAGTCATGCATCAAGCGATTGCACGAAGTTGGATGGCCGAATGTAATGATTTTATATTTATAAGTTTTAATAATCGTAATAATTTATTGTAAAAAGGTAAATCAACCTCTTTGCTTAATAAAAAGATATTTTTAAATTATTTTAAATAAAAAATAGAACTCACCTCAATCACCAGAGGGCACTTCTAAAATGACGCTTTATGTGGTCGGAAAATTCGAGATATATTTTTAGACTTGGAGCGGTCAGATAGAGGTTCTTTAGAAGAAGAAAAGGTCATTTAAAATAACATATTATTTTAGAATTTAAGATAAGCATTGTAAAGCTTAATAGTATTTCACTCTGGAAGAAATGTAAGTACTGCAAAAGCTTCAGGGTTTTTGACTTTGTCACAGTAGATAAAAGATTTGGTGGATAAAACTGCAGAGCTAAGCCTTGGGCTTAGTATAAGATGGTTTTTACGTCAATTTTAATGTCTACTGATAGAGTATCCTGCAACTTTAGCATGACTTTTCTTTTAAAAGTTAAATATTCTCTAATCGTTTACAAGACAGACTCCATTGAAGATTATTTTCCTTCATACAATATAAATCCAAAGGTAATCAAAGCATATTTTTGAACTTTGAAATGAAAAAAGTAGTCATTTTTTATTAGATCTTTGAATGTGAAGAAATCTTAGTATTTACCTTTCTACTCTTTGAAGTTGCTACTAGGTTACATGTTAACCCTAAAACAAAAACCGTTTTATTCTTACAAAATCAACCAGCAGTCCAATAACAATGCCATACTCGAAAATACTTTAAAATTCTGTACAAAAAGCAATTTTTGCAATAAAATTAGCAGCTATATTTTTTTTTCATTTTTACTTCTAAAATATTGCATAGGCTTCCTCAATACTAGACATCAGATGGTCTTCTAAGTATGTTGAGGTGAAATCTAAGGCAAACATTTTAAATCACTAAAATTGTAATTTAATGTTGCTAGATCTCTAATTAGTTAGTAAAAGTATAAACAAATAGTAAATAACGGTGCCGTTATGAAGTTGTTAATGTACGTATCAAATATGATACCGAGGGCGCCAGGAGGTTTATATCAGGAGTAATGAAAGGACTTTCTAGGAAGAAAGTCAAGAGTTAAAAAAAAAAAATACGTTTCACCGTAAAAGACTGCTCTATTTTATTTATTTCAAAAAGATTAATATCTGTAACTGTTTCAAAGGAATATATTTTTTGTAAATTTATTAATTCTACAATTAAATGTCTAGGCTTAAAATACTAGGGTAAATTACACCGAACTGTGTACTTTGAAAATGTGTTAGCATCTTCTAGTAATATTAATCTATCCAAAATAGATTATAAATTAAAGTTAATTGTACGTAAATTTCAAAAAATAAATCACATTAAAAATTCAATCAGCTTCACGCTGTATCCCGCACTAATGTTAAGACACTCCGTTCCCCACTGTCCGCCGAGTGACACTTTGTACTCCTGCACCACGATTGGCCTACTCGTGGCGCAGGGGCCTTATTTAAATAATAAAATTCCATGGGTATTATCTATAAAATCTAGGGTTACTTTGGCTTTTGTCTGGAACACAAGTACTTCAATAATGAGGAACCTGATATAAAATATAAACGACTTAAAATTGTTTGTAAACTGTACGAACGAAAACTATTTTGATTTTGTGTTGCTAATAGCTGTTTCACTTACCTTATATGTTATTTCCTTGGTTGGCCTCTTTTCGCTATGTCGTGCTTCATTAATCAATTATTTTGATGCTCTTACTGTAATTGTTATCAGGCTCTATGTTATTATCGTTATTATCATTAGGTAATTCTTATCTTACGTTTCCTTAGTTTTTGAATATCCTGTTAATATCACTTATATTGAGTATAGTTGTAATATTAAGAAATAATAATATTTATTAGTAAAAACTATAATATAAACAAATATGTAATAAGCAAAGAATTTATATTTATCGAAAGAATGAAGTGAACGAAAAACATATTTTATTTTGTAATCCCTCGTTTTGTACGTAACGGTATAATAGCCTTTTCTATATTTTTGGATGCCGCCGCCATTTGTGTAGATTTATTCGGAGAACATAAGGCATTGAGTTAGGATTTCGATTCTACTCGATGTTTAGTACCATCGGCCGTGACAATATAAATAACCATCTCGAGTCAATGCGGAAGTGCTGCCTTGCTGCAAAAAACGTTTCATGTCGAGTCCTAGTCGCAAACCACACTTTATTACGCATAGATATATCACTTAAGTTAACAACAATTCGTCGTGGCTTTTCAAAATAGCGGCCTAAACGGTAACAGTCTCTGACGCTTACAGACAAAAATATCGGTACGTCAAGACGTTTTGCAACTAAATCTGTGATTCTTTCAACGATGTTTCGTTCGCCCTTTTGATCAGTTATCCGTGAAAAAGCATTGTTTTATATCTTCTCTTCATTTCCTGTCGATCAAGCTTGACGCTGTAGTGTATTCAGTACCGAAATTATAAAATTGGGAAAATTATGGAATTCCGCTGGCAGGGGATGATTTGACTCAGGTGTAGTAGTCTTATTTAATTTTTGTTGAAAATCATTAATTCTCGTATTGAACATTTCGGTAAGTGCAAATAGGGATTGATTAATTGACTTTATTTTCAGTTTTTTAGTATTATCAAAGTAAAATTATTATAGGAGTAATAAATAGGATAAATTATTACTCTTGCTAGTTGGTGAATTAGTTCACATAAGCATCATATATTGCTAAAAATGTATATAAATAGAAAATATAAATTTAATTAAAAACAGCTGTTATAAATAAATGTACATCTTCAATACTTCTAAAAGCTCAGTAGTACCGTTTGCAATGTGTCCTCTGGGTGCTAGAAAGTTTGCGTTAACGTTAATTTTTAAGTATGTTCTAAAAATGTTCAGCACCTGTATGCCGCATCACAAACTTAGTACGAATGTCACTAAATGTAGAAGCTGAACCTGGATTTTATGCTTAAACTTTGAGAGAAAACAAGATGCAGCGACAAAACACTGTCATTTGTACTTTAGTGGCCCACAAATGTCAATTAGAAGACATAAAATTTTAAGGTTATTTTTTCTTTTAGTCTTATATAGTCGGGATTTTTGTTTTTTTTTTTTAATATTTTTATTACGAAGCTTTTGTTTCATTTTTTAAAGTCTAATAGTACCGAAACCTTACCGTAAAAATTACATCGTCCAATAAGTAAGCAAAACAGCTCATACAACTAAAATTACCTAATCTAACTAAATATTTTATTCTTAGGGGATCAAATGACAAGTAGCTCCAATCAAATATAAAAATTATTACGCAATAAAACAACAATTACGCAAAAAGAATAACGTAAATCAGTTCAAAAATATTGTCGTAATTTGTGAACATACATAAAAAATATATATCAAATTTATCTCGCTTATAACGGAATAGGTAAGAATAATCTTAAAAAATGTTATTGTGTGTAAGTGGTACTAATCAACGTACCAACGTACCAGTGGTACAAATCAAGATGAAGAATCTTGCCAGAGCACGGAAATGAAAATAATATGAAAATACCCAAGTAATTTATCTCTATACATAATAAGACAGTTAGTAATTTAGACTAAAATTGATAGAGGGCCACGTAAATAGAATAATAGAAAGCAACAATATTTTTTTTTTTATTTCTTGTCTGTCTTGTAGAATGGTCATTTTATTTTAAGGTACTGAACCGATTTACCTTAAAGTTTCACCAATTGCTTTGTTTAACTCAACTTAACAATTAAAGTTTATTTCATCAAAATCGGTTCATTAAAAAAAACTTATCGTCATTTGAATGGACTCGAGGTATTAGTTTGACTGCGAATGTTATATAACAATCGCGCTGGTAAGATCCTCGGCCAAACAATGATATTTAAAACATCTTGGTTATACTGTTGATAAAGATATATATTTTTGAAGCACTATTATACAATATTTTATATAATAAAATAAACAAAATTGAATTGTTAATGGAAATTACGTTCATAAATCATAACAGTTAAGTCTAAGTCGTAATTAATTCAACACAGAGAAAAAGAACGATTTGATCTTAAAAGAAATATCAAGTAAATACATCGATATGTTAGTTCGTTCGCTCGTTTGAAATAAATTTATATAAAAATTGCCTAAAAACATGCTTTCTACGTGTACTCTTTAATAACTACATATCTACCAATTGTACATTTAGCTAATAATATATGTTACTAATTTAAAAACTGTACAGGAGTTAATATGCATCATTACAGTTATTTTACTAAGAATATTATGAATCATTACCCAAATCAATAATTTAACATTTAAGTAAATTAAATTATTAACTGACATCAGCACATTTAAAAGAGTTTTAAGAAACATAACATAGGTAACGTAATGTTACAAAAATATACATATTGTTAGAAATCGGAAGTGGGTAACGTTTTTAATAAAAACACGTTAAAAACACACATCGTCTATATGATTCTAAACTATTTAGAAAGAGAAACTATGTAATTGCAATACGTGATATGTATCACCTACTAACAATACTTCACACTAGTTTCCTTCCAATAGGGCCGTCACTTACAAGCAACTGTCCGCCGCTTGACACAATTCCACTGCTTTTATAGTTATTTTCCACCTAAATCTACCCTCTTTTACACGAATACGCTAACACGGCCTCTCCTGACGGGCAAGCGTCCTCGCGCCTGCTCAAACCTGCCGCCGGGAGCGGCATAACCTCTAATTTACACTGGTCACAACCTATAAATGTGGAAACAATTTATATTTTTATTTAGTACGTGTATACAATTTACATGAATTGTTTTAACATTTAAATGATAGGAGTCTAAGTCACCCCTACGCTCAAACAGAGTCTAACAAGAGTCTTTTCTCGGTCACCTCGTACCTATCGTGATAGGGTTTAGACAAGTCTTTTCCGAGTCACCCCTACGCTCATATTGAGTCTGACAAGAGTCTTTTCTCAGTCCCATCTTAAACACGGATTTATACAGGTCTTTTTTAGGTCACTCTGACGCTCAAAGTTTAGAGACTAACACTGATCTTTTCCTAATCACCCCGTACCGTCAGCTACATAACGTAAATTTATAAATACGGTGTTGTAACCAAGTCACCCCGACGCCCGTTAGCTAACGAGTCTAACACGAGTCTTTTCTAGGTACATACATACACACAATTACTTAATTGTACAAATTGAAAATTCAAATTCAATAAAGAGTCAAAATTATAAAAATTGTAAAGTGAGATTAACTTACTCTCACAGCATCATGCACAGACCTGTATTTTCGCTCGGTCTAACCTGACAGTTGGTAATATATTCGTCCTTGATTCGATCCATTTTTCGAGTCTTTATGAAACCACAATAAAAGTACTAAAACAATAAAATTATTAGTAAAGTAGTCCTCCTATTTTTCGATAATAATTTAAGACAGCAAAGATTTTATAATAAGAAATAACTTTTGATTTTTAGAATACCATACTTTCAATCCAAATTACCAATTGGGCGAAGATACACATAAAGATATGAAAACTTCATGCGTATCCCACTTCTGATGTTAGAAATCGGAAGTGGGTAACGGTTTTTAAAAAACACGTTAAAAACACACATCGTCTATATGATTCTAAACTATTTGGAGGGTATTTTTTAGTTCGAAACAATCAAAAATTCCAATAGAAATTACGATAGTGTCGTAAAAAAAAATATATTTGAATATTACAGATTAAAGTAATAAAAAATCATATTAAAAGTAATTTTAGTTGTCACTCAATTCCGCTTATTAAATCAATAATCATGTAGTTTAAGCGGGCGAAGCCGCTGGCGAGCCGTCAGTTTGAAATAATATTTATTACAAATACAAAACAAATACTGGTATAAAATTATAATGATTAATAAATGGTATGATATTGCAAATGATTACATCCACCCTTTAATGTAATGTTTGAACTCTGAGCAGCCATCCCTTGACCCGGACGCGTGAATGGATGAATAGTTTCTAGGCCAAGCATTCATCGACTGTTCTTTGATGTACTCTCGATACTGACATTTCGGATATGTAATAATGGAGTATTAAAATTTACTTTATGTTACGCTGGTACATATAGATAGGCTTTAAGTTCTATCTCTCATCACGCACGGAGTGTGAGACACTCCGTGCGTGACTGCCTACTCCGTTATACGTGAGAAAGTGTAGAGCTGTTTTCTTTTATTTTAGGCAGATTATTTATTATTATTGTTAGCATAATTTACTTATATTTATATTTTATACTAGCAAACCTGTCGCAGTTTCGCCGGCTTCGACTACTGAATTATTTATTTAATACACCGAATTACAGTCGTGTTTTATTATATCTATGTAGATATAATATATGTTTGGAGCGCACTTGAGATTTCTAATGTGAAAAATATTGAAACATTTTAGGTTGCATTCTCGTGATTCCCATAAGGATATTCAATTGTTTTCAAAAAAAAATCTACCTATCTACACTTATAATAAAATCGTAACTCATCAGTGTCTATTCATGGAAGATCTATTATAAAAATTGTTATTAGGGGTTTTTAACAATGTAATATAACCTAAAACATGTATTTCATCTGATGTTTAAAACTACACTATAATACCACATTATTATATTTATACATAAAAAAATATATATGTATATATTTGTATGTATACATTGTACCCAAGCCAAGTTAAGTCCTGGCCTGTTGATAGTACTTTTTATTAAAAAAATGGTTAATGGTACCTTTGCATGCAATGTTTAAAGCAATTTTTAGGTAACATTTTAGAATAATATATTCTGTAGAGATTCTTTCACACAATAGTATATTTCGACGGTTGAAATGCTGAATGGTCTAAACAACTTTTTGTGAACTTTACACCAGATCCATTTAAAATTTCAGCATGCTATTTAAATTTGTGACGTACTGTGCGGATCTAAATTTAAGCGGCAGGACACACTGCTCATGATAAATGCGGCAGAGAATGAACATCAAGGAGACGTTTCTATGGAAAGCCAAAATATCAAACTTTTCATAGATCAATGGGTTCCCAAGGATGATACAGGGATACGACAACCTAGACATGAGAACAGTACTACATATGAGCAGTTGTTGATTTGACGTTACTCCCCTACATGTTATTTTGGCCGCCTCTAAGGAACCATACGTACTAATGTCATGTACTGCTCTAATCCGACCTGTAACGAGCACACAGCATGTAGTAGCGATGTTTGAAATTTCTAAAGAATTAGCACAATCTGAAAAACCTCACACAGTCTGAGTAACATTCGTGAAACTATATTTGATCAAATCGATCGAATTTTAAAATTAGAGGCCAAAAAAATACTAAATATACCTCTGTCCAATAACATGGTTTGATTATCACATTTAATTTTTGGTCCTTGCTACCAAAAATCATATAAAATTGGTCCTTGATCAAGAAAAGGTTCGGAACCCCTGGTATAAAATATAGTGGTAAGATTATACGCATGCTTGCTCTTATTATATTATTCTTTTTGTTTGTCATTCTTCTTTTTTTCTCTCTGTACAGCAGTTGTTGTTCTTAAAATAAACTTTTAAATAAATAAAAGAAAATAATTCATTATGTAAATAGTAAATTGATTACACAAAATTATACATTTTTGGTTTCTTTATATACAATTTATACTATTCAATATTTCACATTAATACAATGAGCCTTAAGTAATATTTACAATATATTATTAGCAATAATTTAATTATAACATGAATATGAACATATTCGTGTCGTAATTTATAAAAAACGAAGCTTGCTTATATACGGAATCAACAGTATCGTTATCTTTATTAATAAAAGGACGAAAGGATATATAAAATTTCCCACTACGCTCACTAATTGGAAGTATATAAATATATCTACTTCCAATTAGGGAGCATGGCAGGAAATTTTATATATTTATATCGCGCCTCGCCTCGTCCACCCACTGTCATCAACCTCTTCAATCATACATGATGCCCTCCTTCCTCATGATTTTAACGTGACCTTCCTCCAGTAACGTTGATACTGTGTTTTCTAAGGTGAACCGATGCTCCCCCTACATATACATTGCATGTTGTTTAATTGCCACAGTCTATTAGCATTCAAATAAAATTGATTTACACTTTACAGAAAACAACTAAGACAATATACCAAGTTCCTCAAGGTCCCGATCGAATTAATATACTTATGTAATATACTTATGTGAAAACATCTGAAGGAATGATTCAAAAACAATTCTGTAAAACCGATCGGTTCTGGGTTCGATCCCCACTCGAGGAGATGAAATATTTACTTAAATTTATATTTTCATTTCTTCGCTCTGGTATCGAGGTTAAGCGCGGCGTTGAGTTCTGCCACTCAGCACGCAATGCCTCCAGAATTCGGCAGAAAGTAGGGAACGGAGTGTATTAACAGGGTTTTACACTCCGTTCCCCACTTAGGTTCCCTTTGCCTTCCCTGCTGTGTGCGGGATACAGCGTGAAGCTGATTTGATTTGATTTGATTCTAAAAGTTTTTAACCGTAGTGTTTGGCGCTCCGGTCTCTCTGACTACCCCGCTAGGGATAAAGCGTGAAGTTTAGTTTAGTGCTTGTAAATTTTTTTTTCTTTTATGGTAATTTGTGGCAGTATCTTATCTATATCTATATCTTATTATATTATCTAATCTCAATTTGCATGTTTCCAAGCAATAATAATAGTAATTGTTAAGTTTTAATTGATGTGAAGAATAAAGGTGTTTTTTTAAATCTCTTTATTTTATTCGTTATAAATATGAAACGGATAAAATACCTGGTTGTCACTTAGTGTTATAAAAAGTTCATTGTTTTTTTTCAACAAAAATATAAAGTAGATTTTTTGTATATTTTTTTTAATGTATACTGTAAGTATAACCTAATGTTTAATATTATACATATATTTTTCTAAACGTTAACAACTTTTAGTACAGGGCACACCCGGATAGTCGTCGCAGTCGTTGCCTCGATTTTGATTACAGCATGTTTGGGATGTTAGGACTGATAGTGCTTTATTATCACCTTAATGCCCTAAAAAGTATCAGCACAGAGACACAGGTCCATGCGAGGAAAATCTAATTCCTATTAAATATTTTTCTACATTGCATATTTTTTAATAGATCGTGATTTTAGTACACGTTTTTGGTTTGCATATTTATAATTATATATAATAATTTGAGGCCAGTCGTGGCACAGGGTCATAACCGTGTTACTCTGAACTCAACAGGTAGCGGGCTGGACTCCCACTTGAGGACATGATATTAAATATTTTCCTTTTTTTCCTTTCCTGGCCTCTTAACACTTAAGACAAAGCGTAACGTTGAATTCCGCCACTAAACACGGAATGCTTTCTGATTCCGGCGGGAAGTGGAGAATAGAAGTGGAGTGTCTTAACAGTAGGTTCTCAGGATATCTCAGCCTATTCTCCTATGCGCGAAATGCAACGTGGAGTTGAAAAAAAAGGGGATATCTATACGTAATTACGTTTTTTCCGCAAGTAAAGTATGAAATTTTTATCAATATTTTTATAAGGTTGTGACGTAAAATGATCATCCGTAAAACGACTTTACAGACAACCAGTTATTTTTGTCTATTTGTTGCACTAATATTACTTAGACTAGAAAACCAAGGACTGTATATCTACGTTAAATACCTTAACCATCTAAGATTTGAAGATGACATTGTTTTGCTAGCAGAATCAAGTAAGCATTGCAATACATGTTAGATGACCTACACTAAGCAAACATACAAATGAGATTAAAAATAAAAATTACAATCGTGACCGACTTCACAAAATCAAAAATAGCAAATAGAGATAAAGTATTAAAATATATAGAATTATAAAATGGAAGAAAAGTCATGGACTCTTGCCTCATTCATACTAACAACAAAATAAGAAATTAAATAATTATACGTCAACAGAGAATGGAACGCCGTATGTCAAACATTAGGAAATACAAAAGATATAAAACATACAAAAAATTGATCAAAAACCAAAGCAAAAGATGCATGTTTCCATAGGTAGAAAATAAAATAAAAGGTATAAAAAAGGTCCGGCCACATTGCGTGTCGTGAAGGTCGTAGATCGACATAAACTGTTAACGTAACTGTAGAAACACAGTTACTAGATGGTATGAAGATATAAAAAAATCGCTGGTCCACAAAGGCAAATAATAGCCCATAACCGAGCTGGTTCGTCCTAATCGTCTGACCTAAATAAATATAATCATCCGCTTTAGGAGAGTATAAATATTGATTACCCCATATGCAGTAATTCACAAACAAACGTCGGTTGTTGACGTTCCGTATTCATACTCTGCGACATATATATATATATATATATATATATATATATATATATATACATATATATATATACATATACATATATATATATATATATATATATATATATATATATATATACATACATATATACATATACATATATATATATATATATATATGTGCTCGGAAATTTATTTAAATTATGATAATTATGATAGTAATTATAATTTACCGTTGAAAATTGATTGCCGTAACAAATTAGTATTCATATTACTGTTTCAGCTATTGCTTTTTCTATATCATTGGATAAGCAATGCGCTAATATAGCCCCTAGGGTACATGGAGATACATTATGTCCTATAATTTATTCAATGGATTGCAAATAGCTGCCAGACTAAACACGAATTTATATTTATCATATTTTTTTATCAACTCTAAACGAAACGGTTATTTTTAAACTTGGAATTTTCAGTAGCTGTATCTAGTAGTACTACTGAATACGAATACTTACCAAGCTTTTCACAGATAATTGGACCCCTTACGATTCGAACGGCTGAGATCAAATGGGGCCAGATACTGGATCGCACTAGCACAACCGAACCCGGGCCCTATAAAGAGACAATCGTTGTTTTGGCGTGAAGTACTGCCTCACCCTGCTGATGACTCCCAGTTTTTGGGGACAGACAGAGGCTAACTTGATGTTGCTTTCCACATGGTCACAATACTGGCAGTCGGTTGGAACGTTAAGGCTTAATGTGTTGATGCTGGGCGCGGCTATAAGGAGAATGTTTGGGAAGACTGGCGAAACGACAAATAGGGATTTTTTTGTGGTTCACGACTTGTGTCTTTTTGGGGTTGAATTGAACGGGATTCCTTTCACTCTTTTTGGTAACATCCCTAAAGGCCTCTTAACTAAAGACATAAGTTTATTTCAGTACTGGTTTAGTTTTCCCGAAAAAGAATTGTGCGGCCCGAGTAAGCAGCGACCACTGTGATATTATCTGCATAGCAATGGATGCTAGAATCTTCTAATAGGTCATTGACATGCACAAGAAACAGTGTAGGTAACAGCAGGTAGCCTTGGCAGAGCCGTTGACACGATAGCGATCCACTTGCATAAATTTCGAGAAAGCCCATAGGATGGAACTTTAGCAAGGAGGGTCCCGTGCCTCCAACGAGCCACAGTCGATCAAAGGCCTTCACCATTCCAAACTAACTGCTAGTCTTTCTCCCTTGCTTTCGACAGTGGGAGCCCAGCGGTAGGTTAGGTAGACCAGAAGATCACCGGTTGAGCGACCATGGTGGAAGCTACTTTATCACACAAATCGATACTTTAGATAAACCTAAAGCTATTCATGATCCTCTCCATTTTGACTCTTAAGAGCAAGGTAGTTGTATGTATGCCTTTATTAATAGTTTTGCTCTATTTCTTATGAGCATGATCTAATAACGCGAGGAACCTACATTAAATGAGCTATTAAATTATATATTGTATTTTGTGAAATTGTTAATATAGTGTGAAATTATATAAATACTCGCTTATCGCTAAATATTCGATATAAGTAAAGTTTACAAAAAATATATGTAAAAATAAAAATAATATTTTCTTATAAGAGTTAATAATTGTATATATTGTGGGACGAACCAACAAATCAGACACAAATCGCAGCTTTTATGATTATTTTAATTATTCTTGTCACACACAATTCCATACTATTTAAAATTACAATATTTTAATGGACTCAATATTTTAATGGAATTCTAATAACGACTTTTCTCTACAGTATTTATAATATAAAATGTATGAACAACATATATCTCTGAACATGAGTGTCTTTTTTTTACTTGGCTTTATTGCTGTTAACCACGCATGGCTGCCGTGTCGTTTGTGTATTTATTTGAAATCCACCGGAAAAGACACCTCACACTACCTACTACTTTAGTACAATTACAGTAAAATCTATGGATAAAAGAGGGATATTTAGAAATAATGCTATAAATAATATACGAAGAAATTAAATATTTATTCAAATTAATATTTTCATTTCTTAGCTCTGGTGTGGAGGCGAAGCACGGCGTAGAGTTTCGCTCAACATGCAATGCCTGCAGAACTTGACAGAAAGTAGAATACCGAATATCTTAACTACACTAGTTCCCTCCGCCTACACTGTTGTGTTCGAGATACAGCATGAAGCTGATTTATTTTATTTGATTTAATTTTATATATCTTCGAATAGAGGAATTCATATAAGAATGATAGAGCTTTTCACTTTAATTTGAAACAAATATAATTTATTATATTCTTCCTATAGAGATAAGGAGGCAATACATATATTACGAAAACAACTAACTGCGCCTCAATCAACATAATCAACGGCCAAAAACTCGGTTTCGACAAAAGGAACTCGGATTTGATAAAAACAAACCATTCAAAATGTTAACATCCACTTCATATTTTAAAAAGAAAAAATAACATTTTTAATAATCAACTAAGAAAAAAGTCGAGGCCAGTCGTGGCGCAGTGGCACAAAGTGTGACTGAAAACCGACTGGTTGTGGGTTCGATCCCCACTCGAGGAGATGAAATATTTACTTAAATTTATATTTCCATTTCTTCGCTCTGGTGTCGAGGCAAAGCGCGGCGTTGAGTTCTGCCACTCAACACGCAATGCCTCCAAAATTCGGCAGAAAGTGGGGAACGGAGTGTCTTACACTAGGTTCCCTCTGCCTACCCTGCTGTGTGCGGGATATAGCGTGAAGCTAATTTAATTTAATTTAACTAAGAAAAAAAAGGCAACAAAAGTCTGTGGTGCATAACAATTCAACAATAAAAAAAAATGTAATTTTCAAACCGTAAACCGCCTGGGAATTGGGCAGAAATGGATAACGGAGTGCCTTAACATTAACTGTTCTTATGAAAAGTTCTTAAGAAAAGCGTGAAGTTGTAAAAAAAAATATGACTAGGTACATAATATCGTAACTAGTGTACTTATATATTATACTGTACACGATTTTCGTACAAATTCTTTCAGCGTCTACAATATGACATCTATTTAATGTATCTGTGGGTTCAACACAACTAATGCAGACAATGACGGCAGACCGCGGGGACGTGACGCTTCGTTCCCCTAACAAACAATAGATCAAAAGAAGGGACAGAACAGTTTTATGTATGTAATGTTAATGAGAAAATACAACGTTTTATATTTTTAAATAATTTTAAAATGTCGTCATGTATGTCGCTCAATAAAAAAAACATTCATCTGGAAGTGTATTTTTGAAAAATATTAACATTTGTCATAAGCATTATTTTATAAATTTTTTGGAGGTTCACGTTTTTATTTGTACGCGATGATACGTATGGAGAACCCTGACAATCGTTACAAATCGTTCTCCGCTTTCCGCCCAAATTGAGTTAAAAATAGTGAGTGAAATATTGAGTGATTCATCACTCGTACTCACTCAAATAGTGTAAAATGTACCCTGAGTGAAAAATCTAACAAATACATATTTTGTGGCACGATTGATACCAGTCGTGACGCAGACGCATAAGCATGTGACTGTTAATGTAACAGGCTGTAAGTTCTATATCCACTCGAGGAACTAAAACATTTAATATTTTGATGAAATATTTAATACATCATAAAGTATGTCGGGTGAAGGTAGTTTGCAAATCTGTAAAATGAAAGAGATGCTTTCGAAAAACGGTGGAATATTTACAAAGCATCCACACGTTTTGCAGCGATTGGTGAAATTCTCTCCGCCTCATGTAACAGAGTAATATGATGTTGTTGTAGCAAATGGCGTAAAAAAAGTTGTATAGTTAACATGACGTTGCCACACAAAGTAAACAGTAAATGCTAGGACAGCGCAAAAAGTTTACTATTGAGATGATTAAAAATAGTAGACGACTCGTCTTAGCCTTGTTCTGGGAACTACCCATTAGTTCCCATTCGATTAGCGAGATGCATTCATCGGGGCGGGGATAGATAATCCAATATATATGGATATCAGCTTAATTAACGTGGGTAGTAAAATTTATACTAAAATATTATCGGGAACAATGCAAGAGAGCTTCAAAAAAATTATAATTAATCATTTTTTTTAAGCACGTAGCATAGCTTGAGCCCTCTGCCTGATACCTCAATATTCTAGAAAAGTTACAAGTCAATACAAATGTTATATACTAAAGTTACAAGTATTAAATAAACAAACATAAAAAATCAGCTTCACGCTGTATCCCGCACATAGCATGGTAGGCAGAGGGAATCTAGTGTAATAAGACACTCCATTTCCCACTTTCTGCCGAATTCTGGAAGCACTGCTTGTTGACTGGCAGAACTCAACGCCGCGCTTAGCCTGGACACCAGAGCGCAGAAATAAAAATATAAATTTAAGTAAATATGTCATCTCCTCGAGTGGGTATCGAACCCACAACCAGTCGGTTTTACAGTCACACTTCGTGCCACTGCGCCACGACTGGCCTGTACAAGATTTATTGTTCATCGTACTTACCTAATGTGTAAAAAATATTATTTGCTCTTAATATGTTCATAGACATGTATAGCATATTAGGATTTAAGAATGTTTGGCAAGGGTTAAAACCATGCTAAGTTGTGGCAATGGATAACATCTTTACTCTGTAGTTTTTGATTCCCTTGAGAAATTTGAAAATTTGCAGAAATTTTTAACATAAACGGTTTATCTTTTGATTGCGTCGGTTTAGAAGTAAAACTTTTTTATAGCTCCAAGGGACAGTAGACCTAAGTATTTGATATAAATTTCTCTCTTTTCCTCAAGATCTTTCCTCAAGACTCTTTTCCTCAAGATCGGGTAGAGAGATCAAGATTTGCTTGATTACTTCACCTGATCTTGAGGAAAAGAGTCTTGACACAAATGACGGACATCAAAGTGATCCAATAATGGTTTCGTTATTTCATTTCAGAGTACGGAACCCTTAATATAAGAAATGAGCTATATCATTTAACGACAGTTAAGTCTTTTTACTTAAAAACTGCTAAAGTAACAACCATCCAAATTCCCTAATAGTACTTACAGGTCTTGAGTGTATGTGCATAGGAACTTTTAGATTTTATAATAAAACGAAGGTTTCGCTGGTATCCACTCCCCCTCTCCAACATTAATCTTAGGAGTTTTGAAAATTTAAAGTGCTCAGGTTACCCTATTTACAGCTTAACATGTGTCTTGGCGTTGGAGTGGTGTTGGAGTGTTTAACAAGACTCAGTTGTACGTCGGAGAAATTGATGATTAAATATGAGTATAATTCTTATGTTATAATCCTGACAAAAGACGTTTACATTTTAAAATTCATAGAGAGATTTAAGACCTCTTTAAATATGCTGGGTTCCTGGTAGAGATTGTATTGATTGAAGAATTTCTTATAGGTCCCTACTGGTAATTCTAATAAACTTGGGCTTGTTTATTTTCTTTTTAGTCTTATGCAGTCGGGGCTTTTGTTTTTATAAATATTTTTTATTTTTCACTTTTTGTTGTATCCTACATTATGGTAATGATAATCACGATATGACTTTTTGAAATCGTCGTATTGAGCTCTTGAATTTGATACCCTTATTTGATTTTCTCCACATATAATCTAGAAAATTTTCTTTCATAAAGTGCAATTTAATGAACTTGCCGCTATTCTTGCCAAAGAGTTTATTATTAAGACGAGTAATTTCGCTGTAACCTTTTTTTTCTATTTCTCTATAACATTGGAATATATATGCATAATTCCCTACTGCCCGCCCAATTTTTCAAAGCGTTGCATATTAAGTGGCGTAACTAATCGCCGTGCTTTATGTCACTAGATTTTTTTTAAGCTTAACGCGGTATCTCAAACACTGAAAAGTATCAAGACAATGAGTTGCCATTAAGACACTTTCCATGATTTGGTGGAAAGTGATCCTTGATTTACATTTTGGTATTAGAAACGATTTAATTCTTTCACTATGTCTAATGGCGCCACAGGCGCCATGATTGTTTTTTAACGTCACCTATTTAAAAATACTTGGGCTGCTAATACGAATCTAACAATACCTCAATTATGTCAAATCAGTTCAGCGGTTCTGGAAATATGTTTTACTAAAGAAGATTACATACATAACCGTTCCTCAGCCATCGGGATTAAATAAAACGACTGGATTGCAATATTTTCATTTAAATTTGTTTATTCTTCAACTGTCTTATGTATCTAATAGGACAGAGCCTTTTTATATACGAAGTCACGCATAATAGAAACTGTCACTGATCTTAAAATTAACATTTGCGAAATAAACTTAATTTAATACAGAATATTATTTTGGATAATTGTCAACAATTGGGCTTTTTTTTTAGTAACTAACTTTAAAATGTTTGGAACTTACAATTGGACTTACAATATTATTAAGATAAAAAAACAATATACGTTATAAAAGACAGATATATAAAAATATATATAAATAGTATTCCAGATTAAGTGAGATACAAGACCAACAACGCATCTATGATTTATAGATATTTACAAAACTAAACTAAGTCACGAGTGAAATAAAACATTTCAATTCTATTTAAAATTCTTCACAAATATAATTATTAATATGTAGCATCCACACTTTTAATAAGTGTGGAAACAGTTTCTTCATTAGTTATCTTTATATAAGTGAGGTTAAAGACGTAAACCACAAAATGTATTTCATTTGATGAAATACTTAAATTCGGGTTGGCATAACTATGAAGAATCAACGTCCTTAATATATTGAAGAATTTTATTTTCAGTCGTAAATACACTAAATTCACGTTTGTTCATATTAATAGTATGATATTATAATCGTCTAACTAACAGAGCCGACCGCAATATTGTAATCATTTAGACACCTTATAGTTTTCCATTTAACAATTATACATTATTTATACTAAATGCGGTATATATTTTGGTATTAATAAACAATTTTAAACCTGATAATATATGTATGAGGCCAATCATGGCGCAGGGGCACTTACTGTGTCTGTAAAACCGACTGGTTGTCGGTTCGATGCCCACTCGGGGAGATGAAATATTCCTTCACTCAAGGCTAAGCGCGGCGTTGAGTTCTGTCACTCAACACGCAATGTCTCTAGAAATCGGCAGAAAGTGAGGAACGGAGTGTCTTAACACTAGGTTCCCTCTGCCTACCCAGCTGTGTGCGGGATATAGCTGATAAAATCCCCAAAAAAATCTTATATTATAACTACAATCAGTTTTTTAATATGATTTTCAAGTAGCAGGAGATTTTAAATTTGAAAGAATAACAACATACGTAGCAAAAGACATTGAATTTTATCCATTTTTCACGATATCAAGATCAAGAGTCTAAATTTTCACAATATGTTGACCAGATAGCGTGGGTCTATCTATATTAAATTAGTTTATCTATATACGATTACATATAATAAAAGCGAAACAATCCATGCAACGAATAACTTCCTGTTACTGTTGTCACGAAGGCCTTGGGCACCTGAAAATAAAATATGTTAGTTTTCTAGTATTTATATATTATATTTATAATATGAGGTCGGTCGTGGTGCAGGGGCACAAAGTAGGACTGTAAAATCGACTGGTTGTGGGTTCGATCCACTCGATCGATGCAACTACAACTCACCTGTGTCAAATTTTATAAATTGTACTTCCTGTTGACATATGCGTGGAACCCTCGATATGGAACGTTTTTTTATACTTGAGCACTATTTATTACGTATAGTAAGATAAGATAAGATAAAAAGTCTTTATTGCACACTTTAACAGGATTGATTACATTAAATTAGGGTTATGATATGCACAAAGGCGATGATGTATGATAGAAATTCTAAGAAAATATAGGTCAGTGACTGAATCTTTTTCAAATAAGCAGATATAACCTTCCAATATAAACAAATTTATGTAACTTACTATTGTCAGAAACGCGATGTATTGGAAAAACGATCGCCTCGTGTGTGTCCGGTAGCGGTGCGGATGTCGTCTTTGGTCTTTCCTCAGCCGCTACTTTTTCGTGGCTTCTGAAGTATATGGAGTATATGTATGCTGAACAACGGATCTGTGGAAACAACTTTAGTTTAATTTGATACTATGAGGTACAACGGGTCTGAGGTTCCGTAAACCGATTATACAGACAACCAGTTTCTTAAAATGTATAATATCGAAATGTAGACCGTAGCGTTTGGCGCTCCGTTCTCTCTGACTACCCCGCTAGGGATAAAGTGTGAAGCTAAGTTAAATTAAGTTAAATGTATATGGAGCGTATAATTATAGTATGGAAGAGTTGGAAGCTCATCTTACGGGAGCAACATATAAAGAATATTTCAAACTCATACAAAAAAAAACATGGCTTAGACCTAAGATTATTATTTTAATTTCATGATTTTTATCCATACATTGGAGGCCAGTCGTGGCGCAGTGGCACAAAGTGTGGCTGTAAAACGACTGGTTGTGGGTTCCATCCCCACTCGAGGAGATGAAATATTTACTTAAATTTATATTTCCATTTCTTCGCTCTGGTGTCGAGGCTAAACGCGGCGTTGACTTCTGCTACTCAACACGCAATGCCTCCAAAATTCGGCAGAAAGTTGGGAACGGAGTATCTTAGTGTTAAGGTTCCCTCTGCCTACTCTGCTGTGTGCGGGATATAGCGTGAAGCTAATTTAATTTAATTTTTTTTAATTTTATCCATACCGTATTACATATGACGCAGTTATGAAGCGACACCATGACGTAAACATCTACTACTATAGAAATATTACTAAACATTGCTGATCTCCTACTTTTCATACAAAACGTAACCGAACGCGAAAAGAATATCTCTCGTTCTACTGTACGCAATTATCTATTTTTTTACAATAAATCTAAAGAACGTTCATAGCGATTATTAAAAATATTTAATAAAATCCTACTTTAAGGCAAATTTTTTATATAATTATTATTATGAAACCACTTAGAAATAATGGATGGTTATGGCTATCCACAAAATTCATTTGAGAATTTTAAACACAAAAAGTTACATAGAATTGGGATACTTATATTTAACATAAGTTTTCTAATCGTCGTCGTCGAATTTGCATTTTACTACCAATAATATTTTTAACATAACTAATATTAAAAAATCAACGTTTGTTTAGTCTGAAAAGAATATTTTTTTAATGGTATTGAAGTTCTTAATACTGAAAACAAATAATAATGATAAAATTTATATTAAACAACATCCAAATAATTTAAAACACTTAATAATTACTCAATTACTAGAGATGAACAAAATAAGGTGAATACAACAAAACTTACCCGCGAAGTTATGTTTTGTTTTTATACATACACAGATAATTTAAAAACATTGTAAATAAATTAGATTCTCGCTATATCCCGCACACAGCATGGTAGGCAGAGGGAACCTAGAGTTAAAAAAACCCGTTCCACTTTACGCCGAGTTCTGGCAGCATTGCGTGTTGAGTGGCGTAACTCAACGCCACGCTTTGCCTCGACATCAGAGTGAAAAAATGAAAATATAAATGTAAATAAATATTTAATTTCCTCGATCATTCATTCGATCGATCCCCAAATCATACCCACGATCAGACGGCCTTATAGTCATATTTCGTGCGCTACGACTGGACTGAAAAATATTGTAATAATTCATAATATATGATGTTGCCATTAATAGAAATAAATTTTAACGTACTTTTAAATTTTCAATTAAGATTTTTATTATTATTTACATTCGTTTAATAATTTGATACAAGACCATAAAAAGTATAAATAGAAGCCAGTCTTATAATGTTACATGGGAACTTACTAAAACTCAATACAAAATATATGATAATTTAGAAATTAATGAGATTATTTATAATTTTATTAATTATTTTAATATCAAATCAAAAGCGTAAAAGTGTAATATACATTTTTTATTAACTATTATGTTCCAGCACGATATAATAACCACATAATTATCGCATAACACAAAAGAGGCCGACGACATTCGGACGACGTACCTGAATGCCACCCACAGCCATTTTTGTATTTGTATTTTAAAGTGATATAATTTCGGAAACTATTGACAACTTGAGTTGTTGCTATTCATAAATTTGTATTGAAGAACAAATCATTGTGTGCACTAATTACTTTTTTTATTTATAGCTATTATGTAAAAGACATAATTTAGACGTAGTTTTTTCTTTTGAACGAGTAGTGTCGTCAATAGAGTCCAAATTAATGTTTTATTATTTTTAATATTAAAATTAAAATTAGCTTCACGCTATATCCCGCACACAGCAGGGTAGGCAAAGGGAACCTAGTGTTAAGACACTCCGTTCCCCACTTTCTGCCGAATTTTGGAGGCATTGCGTGTTGAGTGGCAGAACTCAACGCCGCGCTTTGCCTCGACACCAGAGCGAAGAAATGAAAATATAAATTTAAGTAAATATTTCATCTCTTTGAGAGAACCCACAACCAGTCGGTTTTACAGTCACACTTTGTACCACTGCGCCACGACTAGCCTCTTAATATTATTAATTATTAATATAAATGAAATTATTAAAATTAAAATCGTAAGTTAAAACTTGTATTCGGATTTGAGGGTACAATGATGAAATGTTTTAAGGAATCAGAATTTGTTTTTGATTTAATCAAATAGTCTTTACTAATATAATAAGCTAAGATCGCTAAGATCTCTGGATCTACTGCTTCTGCGAAAATTACTATTTAAAAACTTCAGGAGTGCTTAAGGCTATATAATATTACGGTGTAAGTCTAAGTTAGAATTGCTATAAGCGCATATGCTGCAAAAATAATTTATTATACGTCAGTACGTTGTATGACAAAAGGATTGAATTTTATTAGTTCTAGAAGAAGTCCGCGACGCTATATATCTATCCATACTTATATTATAAATTCGTAAGTAACTCTGTCTGTCTGTATGTGTGTCTGTCGGTGTAGCAATCAGGGTAAAACCGCTTTCCCAATTGTGATAAAATTTCATACAGAGATATTTGAGGGTCTTGGAATGGGTATAGGGTATGTTTTTTTCACATATTTGCAATATTCTCGATATATATACTATTTAATTTGGTATAGAAAAGGTCGCCCGAAATGCTCACAGCTCAAGCTCGTAAACAGATGTTAGACACACATAAAACAATGTTTGTCAAAAATATTATCTATTAAAAATATTGGTCAATAGTAACCATTTTAATATTATAATTTTTTTTCATCGTTAGCATTTTATCATTCCCTTAATTACTTAAGTAGATATCACTGATTCATAGGCCACGACCCGCACGGCATGACCGACCTGAACTTGTCCGTCTGAACTTGTTGTTTTGCTAATTTTATGTGGTTATTTGTTTATTCGAGTTGGGGATAGGTTAGATTTGATTTTTCTTGGTGTAGTGTAAGTTTTTCGCCCTGCACGGCCTTTTTATTTAATTTTTTAAGTATTTAGGAAAGAATTGTTCGTTGGTTCAGTTTGGTTAAATGGTTATACCATTTAACCAACCACCGTTCAACAAATTCAAATTCAACAAACCACCGTTGTTACACTCAATAAATCGTAAATTTAAATTTTTGGGATATTTTTTGCTAGTGCTCGAAAAAAATATCTTATTTATATATACGACATATTAAAATCCCGTGAAAATTCCGGTGCAACGGAAACCTTGCAATTACCAATTATTTTTGGCCGCAAAATGCCTTATTTATATGAGATACGGAGTCGCGGAATTTTATAAGAACGAATGAAATTGAATATTTTTGCAACACAATGTACCTACTTGTATATATTTTATTGTATCGGCAGTGCTCGCCGTTCAATGGCATTCATTAACATTGATATTTGATTATGTAAGACGAACTAAAGATGAGGCCAGTCGTGGCGCGGTGGCACAAAATGTGACTGTAAAACCGACTGGTTGTGGGTTCGATCCCCACTTGAGGAGATGAAATATTTACTTAAAATTATATTTTCATTTTTGCGCTCTGTTTTGAGGCAAAGCGCGGTGTTGAGCTCTGCCACTCAACACGCAATGCCTCCTAAATTCGGCAGAAAGTGGAGAACGGAGTGTCTTAACACTAACTTCCCTCTACCCACCCTGCTATGTGCGGGATACAGCGTGAAGCAAATTTTTTTTTTAACTAAAGTAATACACAGTAATGTTATATAGCTTATAGCACATTATTTTTCTTTCTCTTAAGGATAAATCACAGTGACCGTTTTGTGTTTAGAAAGAATAAAGAAGGGATAATTACGAAACTATTTTCAACAGTACAGTGTGCTTTATGCAGATTAAAATTGGCTTTAACACCATATCACAAAAATGGATATTTTAGATGATATCAAAGTTGTAGAATGTGGGAGTAGAATTTATTTATTATAGAGTAGAATTTATTCATTAATACGCTGCTATTGTAACGAACGTATTTTAATCCTTTAAAATATATATATAAAACTCGGCGACAGCGTATCTTCTCTTGGCATCGAATAGATTATTTTTCATATTACTTTTATTTTACGTTGAGTCTATTGATAATATGCAGCTGGTTTTGTTTAGTTTTTATTTATATTTTCTATATATATATATATTTTATATTTTCTTTGATAACATTTTCTTATTATTTTTGTTCATTTTAATATGTTAGATATTTTGTTTTAATATTAAGAATAACCTATTTCGGCTTATACATTCCTACTTATTGTATTGGAAACTGAAAATAAATTCATCAATATATATTTAACAAATATTCGTAAAGAAAAGTCCCCTAGTGTGCTAAGTGACCAAAAAAATAATTGAAAATTGTAAGGAGATATTACATCGATTTTTATTTCACACGTATATTTAATGAATTTAAAATAATAACAGGCTTCGAGAATGAAATGTTCGCTCCAGTCTGTTTCAAAGGTATCATTGTCAAATATAATTAAAAAAAGTCCCGCTGAGTTTTTTGCTGATCTGAGGGGCCTGAGGTATTAATTTTAGTGACTGGTGATCAATTTTTTGACGTTATAATTATAATATAGTATGGTATTCAAAATAAATATAATACAAATTAAAAGTAAAAAAATAGTCTTTATAATTGTAATATAAAAAGGAAACATTTGTATTTGTATTTTTGTATGTATGTTAGTATTACTTTCGCACTAAATCTACTAGACCGATTTGAAAAAAATCGTTCATAATCTTCAAGGCGGCGTCTTCACTGAATAACGTAGGGTATATTACATTTTTTCAAAAATATAGCGATATAGCGAATTTAAAAATGTCAATCTAAAGAAAATCATGTAATAATAAAAAATGCGGTATGAGTAGGCCACCGCGCAGCGTAGGGTTTTTTTGTTTCTTTAATTGAATAGGCTCCGAATTTACTGGACGGATTTTAAAAAAATCTTTTACAATTACACGATAAACGTGTGAAACAAATTACGCGTACGTTGTGTAACTTATTGTCAATAAAGGAAAATGATGTACTACAGTTTTATAGAGGACATCAACATCTACAAAACAGCTCTAGATATCCTATGTTCTCCTAACTATTTGAGTTATGCTACAATAACTAACTTTTAATAGAAAATGAGATCAAACAAGAACAGAGCCGGCATCGTTGTACAGAGTGATCTCTAGATAATACATGTTTGCAACATTTAAAACTGTTCATTAAAACAGTTTTGAATTTTGCATACAAAAGTATCCCGTAGTATAATTATTTTTTCAATTGTTGTTAACAGTATGATATCGATAGTAATGTATTTTTTATTGAATATTTTTTCACATAAAGACATAGAAGATTTTTTAATTTGAGAAAAAAAGTTAACTTAATTAACTATAAAAAATTTAATACATTTTCAAAGGGTATAAGAATTAAGTAACTTTCTAAAACATGCTTCCTTCTCATGCGTAATAAATCTTGGTATTTATTAAACAAAAAAATTACATTTTCAATTATATAAGTACATAATATCTTATTATAATATAATATATACGGCATTGTATGTTATTTTAATGATTATCTTAAAATAAATATATTTTGTTCCAATTCTAAATAATAAAAATAAATATAATTTGTATTATAAATATTTTTTATTATTATTATTTATATTATTCTTTGCCAGTCATGGCGCAGGGGCATAAAGTGTGACTGTAAGTAAATGCGCCACTTAAGACGCAATGCCTCCAAAATTCAGCGGAAAATGCTAACGGAGTGTCTTTACATTAGGTTCCCTCTGCCTACTCTGCGGGATACAGTATGAAGCTGATTAATTTAATTTTAATCATTCTTCTGTTTCTTACGAAGTTGGACATTTTTTTTAACGTTTAGTTAGTGCTTTCTTTAAGCCTAACTTCAGGATAGAGGGTTCTAATAAATCAATGTTGTTGTGAACAATGATGAAAGGGAAATTGACACGAATTGCAGTTGCTTACATTACATATAATTTACACTATTGCTGTTGATGGTAATTATTGAGCAACTTGTGAACCAGACTAAATACGTAGTCGAAATAATAGAAAAAAAAAATAAAAAGAACCAATGCTTTTAAAAAGTCCAATGAAGGCAAAATAAACTGAGGCACAATAGTGTTATATTTTTAGGGTTCCATAGGGACAGAAGCCTCATAAGATCACTTTTTTTCCGTCTGTCCCTCTGTCAAGACCAATTATCTCGAGACACGTAGATATATCCAGAAATTAATATCAAATATTCGAGTCTATGGTCCTTTAAAGGACATATTACAAAAATATCACAAATTTATAGTATTAAAAAATATAAAATCAGTGCATACGCCTGCAAACTAAAGTTTGTAATTTTTTTTAAGTTGTATTTTCCCTTGATTTACGATCCTGAAATTGGCGTGTAACCCTCGGTGGTTGAAACTGACTCTCTCACTTAACCGTTTTTTTTTTAAATTACCGCTTAGGATTTTTGAAATGTATTGCAACGTTTTCTCACAAATGTTGCAACCTTTTCTCTTTTGAATATAGACTTCAAATAATTATTACTTAATTTTCAGAACAAAAATTTCTTATGTAGGTAATAATGCCAAAGGATTATTAAAAAAATTGGTAAATAAGTGGTAGTGAACACAAAAAAGAAGACTCGAAAGTGGGGATTGGAAGTGCATATGGGGAACGGAGTGCACATATAATGCGTTGAGCGTATCCGCGTTCCAGTGTGAAGCTTAAAAAAATAAATAAATAGGTAAGGCGCTATTGCCTATTTTATTTTATTCACAGTATTTATGCTTATAGTCAAAACTCATAATTATATATAAAAAACCAGACCGGGTGAGTCGGGCTCGCCTACCGACCGGTTACCGGTACCGGTTCCGTACACAAAATTGGAGGTCTCAAGCTTCTTCTGTAATTCAAGCTTAGCTCAGCCAGAGCCCTTTAATCTGATACCTCACTTATAGTAGCGGCTTAAATAACAAATTTTGTCTTAAATTTTTGGAGGGTTTAACCATTATTGAGTAGTTTAAGATTTTTTCCTGATCTAGCAGTTACTACCTGTAGATGCTAGCTGTTAAATTTCATAATTCTAGGTCAACGAGAAATACCTATACCTAACGATAGTGTCGAAATACACGTATACATGCGTTTTTTGCAATTTAAACGGTCATAGTTTTTGTAAGTACATACAAAAATATAGAAATATGATTATTTGAGGAAATTATAGAACCGTATATTTGAAGTTGAATGTTAACTCGATATCTCCAAGCGTTCTTTAGGTAAACACTACGTTGTCTCTCTTGACTGTTGTCTGTCTCAGACAACAAGGTGACCTTACAAGGGTTCCTTTTTTCCTTAAAAGATACGGTACCGTAAACAATTATAAGACGTGTCCTACAGAATTATAGTAAAACTAACGTCAACGTCACCAAATTCTCTAACATAGTGTATTTAAAACCGAGGCTCCTTTTTCCAAGTGGAAAACAAATTTATAATCACCACGTATATAATATCTCCCTTATTAACCGGTCAGATAAAATCGTCATCACTATTTAATATACTAGAGAAGAATATTTATAAAATTAAAACACTAAAATTGAAAAGAAAACTCTGTACTTAAATGAAAATTAATGAGAAGAAAACTATTTTTTATGTATTTAAAATGCAGATCGGCTTTAAGTGCAAAATAAAAATTACCTTTATTTTTCCTCTAATAAAATGATGACTTTGCACAACGAACTGTATGGTGCTGTATGCAGTCCAAAGGCTGCCGTTTACGCCTCCACCCACTCGGTGCCAAACGTGCTGAGTTGAAGCCTATAATAAAATAAAGTAGTATTGAAACTTTAAAAATAAAATTAAAATTAAAATCATCACTCATCAATTTATAATTCCATTTCGTGAAACAGCGTGAAGCTGAAGCAGAGTTCAATCAATCAACACAATGCCTCCAGAATTCGGCAGAAAGTAGGGAGTGGATCGTCTTAACCTTAGGTTTCCTCTGCCTACTCTGCACCATGCGGGATATATTCCCACTACAGCCTAATGCTGAAAAAAAAATCCATAAATTTTGCGCATAGAGAATTTATCTTCTTCAAGATATAAATTTATTTCGCAAAATTATGCTGTATTTTTAGAACGTAAGTGCTCTTTCTAAAATGTATTCCATCCACATTCCACACTTATCACAAAACATGAGATACAAGTGAAAATAAACTCAAAAAATATGGTAGAAAAAATATTTGCTAAATATTTAAATCGTGAATCTCATTTATAAAAATTAAAAGAGGATCCATAAATAATATCTATCAAAGTTTTTATTTTACTACAGCTTCACTTAGAAATAAATTAATTTATTACTTTTTTAGTTTCCCACAGATTTCAATGACATTTCATATTGAGTTGCGAAATTCAATATCGCTTTGGAATCAAATTCACAAGTGCGTTTACAGTTACCATCTGATGTGACAACATTTATTATAAGACACATTTATATTTTATAAATGACAGTTTCGATTGCCTGGGTCTTAGGTTTGAGTGTCTTTGGAAGTATCAAACTGAAATTTATATTATTTATTCAGGTTTCTGGTTAAACCGAAAGCTTATGCAACTTTTATACAACATTTTATACTCGCTGCGTAATTAAACATCTTGCTAAATATATATATATGTATATATATATATATATATGTATATATATTAAAGTGTGATTGTAAGTGTGAGGCAAAGCGCGGCGTCGAGTTTAGTCTGCCACTCAACACGCAATGCTTACAAAACCTACTCGGCGGAAAGTGGGGAACGAAGTATCTAACATTGGGTTCCCTCTGCCCACCCTTCTGAGTGCGGGATATTTTTTATATAGCTACGTGAAATTTGAATATTGTGCATAAGGAAGCATTATCGTTAATGCTATAATAATAAAATTAATTGGACCCTTACTCTTAAAGATTTTTTTTTTATAACAGCAAAGAACTATCAAATTGTAAAAAATTCAACCTTAACAAAATTTGAACAATCAAGAAGATGGAATGAAAACAAAATTTGATAATGAATTAATATAATCTGGTAACATAACAGTAAATGGTTACAAAATTACACATACCGGTTCGTTGTTGATGAAAAATGATAGGTTCGCAGGTGGCATAGATTCGCGGCTGACACACTCCGCCTTTAACTTCATCCCCAATTTGTATTTATACTTCAGTCCGTTTAATTCTGGATCTGATTTTGGTAAATCTGTAACAAAGAAACTCATTTTACATAATGATACAAAAAAAATATACCATATAACTTGTAAAAAGAAATAAATATCCTTGTAATTAATTACTCATTGAAATAAGAAATTGATATCCTAATGATGTAAAAGTGTTTTATTTTGCTAATAATCACATTTTTTTTATAGAAAAAGGCAAGGCAAACGAGCTCCGATGTTAAGTGATCGCCGCCGCTTACTACCCCCTGTAACATCAGAGGAGCTACAGGTGCGTTACCGGTCTTTGAGGTAGTCGTGCTTTTTGAAGGTACCCAAGTCGTATCGACCTGGAAACATTGCCGCAAGTAGGCCATTCAACAGTTACGTGGCATGTGTAACAAGAAAGTTCCCACGAAATTGCAGAGTAATTACACGTATCCAGATGGCGTAGATTGTGTTTGTAACGTAGTATGTAGTTAGAAAATTGGGCGGCAGGTAACAGGACAAACGGTTCTCAGAACACTCTCCGTGATTAATGCGGTAGAGAACACACGAAGAGATATATCTACGCAAAGCGAATGTGTCAAGCCTTTCACAAATTGTTGGGTTCCCAACGATGCTAACGACTATAAGTAGAATGTTTTGGAAGACTGGCGATTCGATAAATTAGTTTTTTAGTGGTTAGCGCAACAAACTTGTGTTGGGATGTTTGAACCAAGTTTCTTTCATCCCCCGAGAAAACATTCCAAGGGGATGCCTCAACGGGAGAGTTTATTTCGACACTGGTTAACGTTTTCCCGAGAACGATTTGCGTCCAGCCGGTGTAAACAGAATCGGGATAGTACAATTAATAAAAGCTGACATACTTAACTTTGCGTATGTCCTTATTTTATATAACAAAAATTAATTTGGAATGGCTTTTGCATATAATATAAGTACAAGTTTCCATTTTTTGTTTGTTTTTTAATCTATACAGTAAGTTCTTTTTTTTTCAAATGTTATAATTGTACGTAAAAATATTCTATACGTTTTGATAGGCGAAAAAGTTGACAAATTTACCTTGCCAAGTATGCACTCATTTTGCATGAAAAACTACAAATATAAGCTTGTAGTTTTTATTCTATAAAATATCTTTATTTTTCTGATGTTTACCTTTTTTTAGATTGTAAACCTTCACGTTGTATAAAATTTTATAATTTTAGGCACAGGACAGTACACTTTAGGTTTTAATAACGCGGCGAATTTCATACAAAATGAAGCTAAAACTATGAACAAACGCTCGCATCTTTTGTTTCAAGGGACCATAGACTTTGATTTTAGATATAGATTTCAGCTTGAAACCTCCACGCGATCTTGGGATAAGTTTTGATAGACAGATATTCGAACCACGAGAATGTCCTATTGCTCCTCAACACTACCCTGCACATCAAACCTAATTTCTTTACGCCCATTAGGTAGTTATGGAAGCTTGCTACGTGTTAGTCAGTTAGTTTCTTAGACTTCAATTATATATCGTTGTGCAGTGTGAAATACATTTTCGATTAACACTAACTCTGTACGAACTCACAAACATATGACATCCCATTCCTTCACTGACCCTCCGCCATATGACACTGTTATTGTGAAATTTGTCTGGCTAGACCTTTTTCTCCATAGCGACAGCCCTCCAATCCACGAAGTTCACGCAACACGACCCCCATCGGTGAATAAAACGCGATCTCCACTACCTTGACTAATCTTGATGCTTACGAGTGAACGCTAGTAGGTAGTTCTTCGAATTTTAATGGCTTTGCTGGCAGATAGGATTTTAATGAAACTAACTTCAGACGTCCTTTAACTGTCCCTGGCAGAAAGTTGATTTTCTCTCTGTAGCGTTGAACAATGTTATAAATCACCGAAGTCGATACACCCAAAAATCGACTTACTGAGTAGTAGGCATGCCGCCCTTCGGTCAAGGTTACTGCCCTAGCTACTGATGTTGGTGGCAAATCACTCATTTTGTATCACGATGGTGTACACAATTCAAAAATTGTCAGTGGAATGAGCTACAGTCACTACGTTCAGCATCCAACAAAAATCTTTTTTTTTTTTTAATTTAATGGCCTGATTTTGCGATGACAGGCGCAAAATAATCTGCCAGTGTCACGTATAGTAGAAAAGACACGAATGATATGAAGCAATAAATTTTGAGAGATGTGAGTTATAGATATGGAAGTGGATGAACTGGATCAAACACTACATTATTAAAACAAACAAACAAACACTATATTAGAAATGTACAAATGAAAATAGTAAAAAAAAACACACACACACACACATTGAAAACAACTATAATTTAATGTCATTATCTACAATTAACTTTACCAACATTTTAATAAAAGAACTAAAAACTAGAGCTAATATACATTTTACATTAGCAGGACGCTGAACATTAAGAGGAAGGATATCATGAAGAGAATAGTTAAGTTTTGGGCAATTAAATACAATGTGATCCGTAGAACCTTCCTCCAAACCACACTCACAAATAGAATTATCTTTAATCCTTAATTTAGCTAGATGTAGAGGCGTACACGCGTGGCCTAGGCGAAGTCTACAAATAGTAGATGTTACAAATCTATTGGCGCGCCTATATCGAGAGAACCACGGCAAGGTTGGAACTTCCGGTTGGATAGAAGCATAATATCTACCTTTTAATAAAACAGATTTTTTCCAAAAGAAATTCCATGAAGATTTTAAATTAGATTTTGACAAAGACAATAGGTCTTGGGAATAAATAAAATTATGAGTTACGGGTCCAGAGGACAATGTCATTATCTGAAATACCAGAGTGGTTTGGGATCCATGCCAACGACAAGAGTACCCCTTGTAGGTGGCAACGATACAAAGCTTCCCTAATTTTAAGAACAAGGTGAGAGTTAGATTTACTACGGAAAGGATTTTGCAACAAAGATTGTAAAGCACTTAAGCAATCTGAAAAAATAACAACTTTTTTAAGATTGTGCGACTCTGCAAACAATATGCCTTCAAGCAAAGCAATACATTCGCCGGAAAAAGTAGAGGTTTCAGGGGGATACTTAAAACTTAAAATAATTTTATATTTCGGGATCCAACAGGCAGCCCCAACATTAGAATTATGTGATGACTTAGAAGCATCTGTAAAAATGCCAATATAGTCTGGCCAATTTTTAGCGAAATTTATTTGAAATTTAATATTAGCGCCTGAATCGTTCTTGACAATACCCAGGCTCGTAAGCACAGAAGGATTATATGTAAGCGCACTAAACAAAATAGAATATAAAGAGGGAATAGGAGAAGCGAAAATACAAGATGAAAGGGAAGAAAATTTATGGAAACTTTTTAAAATGCAAGAAGAATGGCGTGGGGATTTAATGGCACGGAACAGACGATGGAGATAATTAATCAAAGGATGAGAAGACTGCAGCACTTTAGACATAAAGCGATCGGAAAGATATTGACGACGAAGGTGGAGCGGAGGATCAACGGCGTTTGTAGGGGATGACTTCATAGCTCCTAAGATGATTCTTAAGGCCTTATAATGAATTTTATCTAATTTGTTTAAAGCAGACCTGTAGCAAGGATCTAACAAGAATATAGCATAATCAAAATGGCTACGAATAATCGCGTTATATAACAATTTTAACGTAAATTAATGGGAACCCCACCAAACCCCTGATACTGCACGTAAAATTTGGAGATTTTTCTCACACTTATTGGACACATATTCCATATGTGGAGAACCAGACAGTTTAGAATCTAAAAGTACACCCAAGAACTTGACGCAATTCAGAACCGGAATACTTTGATTGTTATAAACAATATTGACAACAGGAATATGTCTTTTACGAGTAAAAATAACCACACTACTTTTAGGGACCGACAATGACAATCCATGCATAGATAGCCATTCACCTAAATAATATAAAGCAGAATTGAGTCTAATAGAGATACAATTGATAACAATGAAAAAAAGAATATAAACACAGAGCTTCCAAATCGTGTATTGACTACTTCAAACGCGATCTGACAATCGGACAAAAATCTTATCAGTAACAATCTAAATCTAAGTGTCAGTAAATTCTTAATAAGTCATATAACCTGTCATTGCGATTGAAATGGAGAAATTTGCACTTAAGTAATTTTTTAGAAAAAAAATTCTATTAAAAGTAATAATATATAAAAAAAAACCACATTGTCTTAATTATAGAAAAAACATGACCCTTGTGCTCCGCTGATAATTATACCGGTGTGTGTAATTATAATAAAAAATATTACGTAGAAAATAATTAACACCAGTGTTGGTCGTTTGTCAATGTTTTTTATGAACTTATTATTTGATTGAAAAAGTGGATTGGAGTTGGATTGAATAAGTAATTAAATTAATTGCAATATTAGTTTTAGTAGCATATCGACGCCAGAAAATAATCTTGTGGTATTTCAAAAGTTTTTACTGGAGCGAAAAATCTATTTAAAATAATTATAATTTTGTTAGCAAATTCCTGTAAAAGAGGATAAATTTTAGTAAAAAAGACTATAAAAGCAGTGGAATTGTGTCAATCTGTAGCAGAATTGAATTTGAATTTGAATTTATTATACGTTCGGCAGCTCTGACGCATAAGTTTGCTTTTCTATTGGCTTCGAGTGTTGATCGATCGTCTGGTTTATGTTGGTTGAGTATTTTGTTTCAAGCTGCGGCTGGTGCTAATATCGCACCGTCCGGGCGATTGTTGAAATACGTTGCATCACATATCCCACAATAAGACAATATTCAGATTAATATTCGATACATTTTCAACTAAATATGACAGCCCAATTGGACCACTGTCGCTGTAACCACCGCCCTTAATATTAATTTTAGCTGCTGTGAACGAGGGCGAAACCATCTTTCCGCCAAGATTTTCTCTATTTATGTGCTCCAGCTGCTCAATAGCCGCATATGGGAACTTGATTGCTTTGATTTCCGCTTGTACTAACATCAAATCTTTTGACAATTTTGAGACATCCAAATGATCAAAAGTAATAGGGAGTAATTTCTCCAAATCCCGTGCCACTAAAAATTGGTAATAATAATAATAATAATAATAACACTTTATTGCACAAATAGTAATAAAACATACAGTTCATAACAGTGAATAAAAGATAAACAAATGTGCAATGGCGGCCTTATCACTAAAAGCAATTTCTTACAGGCAACCAAAAAAGATCACAAAGGATTTACTACAAGCAAGAATACAGGAAGGTGCAAAAAGCATTGTTTTATAATTATAATACAACATATTAAATACAAAACAATAATTTTATACATACATATATAAATATATAATCGTAGGTATACCTATATAAAAATAAACATAAATGCATACATATGTAGATACATATACATACATACATACATGTACATACATACATACATAAATACAAACAAGCATACAAACATACACATAATATACTTACATACATACAAACATATAGATATAAATAGATACAAACGTACACTTATTATTCTATTGTCCGTTCAAACATTTAATTTAAGATAGAATTCTTTAAGACGATGCTTAAATATTCCAATCGACTGTAATCGCCTTACTTCAATTGGCAGCCCATTCCATAGTTTCACTGTCTTAACAGTGAAAGAATCACTGTAGCATTTAGATCGGCACAAAGGAATTTCAAGGATATGGTTAAGACGGGAGCGGAGGTTTTGGGAATGGAGAGTGTCAGACCCCAAAAACTTAAAACGCTCCTTGAGGTATGATGGAGAAACGGGATTGTAGAGGACGGTGTAAAGGAGGGCTAGGGCATGCAAGTTACGCCTATGTTCTATTGTCAACCATTTGAGTTGGCTACGGTACTGCGACACATGGTCATGTTTTCTCAACCCAAAAATAAATCTTATTAAAAGGTTTTGCAGCCGTTCGAGCTTACCCAGTAGTTCTTGCGACAGATCTAAGTAGCAAGAATCAGCATAGTCTAAAATAGGTAGAAGGAGAGCATGGGCCAAAGATATCTTGGTCTTTAAGGGCAAGAGATTCTTCCACCTTCTCAATCTACCTATAGTACAGAAAATCTTACGACTAAGCTCAGACACGTGAGGCGACCAGCAAAATGCACTATCCATCCTGAGTCCCAAATTCTTAACACTCTCACTTACCTCCAATGATACATTATCAAATAAAACTAGAGGGAGAGGAGAACGTAATTTAGATAGCTGCTTAGAGTTACCAAATATACACACCTGAGACTTATTAGGGTTGATACAGAGCCCAAACGATTTACTCCAGTTGCTAATTGCTTGCAAGTCGGAATTAATTTTACTGATTGCACTGGAGATGTCGCCTACAGCTGCAGTTGTATATATTTGTAAGTCGTCAGCGTAAAGGTGGTAAGATGAAGATACATTGGTAATACGTCGGGCTCAGTTATCTTATATATTATAAAACAGTAAAAATATTTTGTCTGCACAATTAGTAATTTTGACTGAAATATATAAGATAAGGGGGCACTTAAAAAAAATCGATAGCAAAAAAAAATGTTTATTTTATGGTCCGTCTGCCTATTTGTCTGTATTGATGATCACGCTAATCTTCGAAAGTACTGAACTTATTTACTTAAAACCGATTGGTTTTGTTTAAACTCAGCTTAATATTTAATGTTTGTTTCATCAAAACTGGTTCATTAAAAAAAGTTGTCGTCATTTGAATGAACTCAAATCAAGCAATTTATATCTATACTTATTATACTTATAATAAATGTATAATTGTTTGTAATAAATCTATATTTTTAACCTCATAAGTCATAACTTAAATTTAAGTCGTAATTAATAAAACACACAGATGATGATTTGATCTTCAAATAAATATCAAGGAAATGCATAGAATCTTCGATTCCTTCCTTCGTTTGAAATAAATATATTTAAAAATATAAATACATTTAGCATTATATGCAACTAATTTAAAAACTGCACAGGAGTTAATATGCAATCATTACAGTTATTTTACAAAGAATATTATAAATCCTTCAAATCAATAATTTAACATTTAAGGCTGTTTCTCAAGGAGTACACTAAAAGTTTTACTGTGATGTGAGTGCACATTTAAGAGTTTTAAAATTATGATGAGACGTAGAAAACAAAGGTAAAAAGAACGCTATGTTACAAAAATATATTTACGTATGATAATATGTATATTTTTAGAATTATCAAATATTAACATTGGTAGTATTTTTTAATTCAAAACTAATAACCATAATGTAGTAAAAAACACACATTAGATTACAAATTAAAGTAATAAAAAAATATATTATAAGGCATTATAGTTGTCAGTTAGCTTCAAGCTGTATCCCGCACACAGCAGGGTAGGCAGAGGGAACATAGTGTTAAGACACTCCGTTTCCCACTTTCTGCCGCATTCTGGAGGCATTGCGTGTTGAGGGACAGAAATTAACGCCGCGCTTTTGCGATCATGTAGTTTAAGCGGGTGAAGCCGCGGGCGGGCCGTTAGTCTTAAATATATTGATAATATCGTATAGCAAGCGATCCTCTTTACTTTTTCCTTTACGTATTGTTTTACACATATCCGTCGGTAATGACTCCAGGAGTTGTTTGCATGAGAAGGCAGGCAAGTCATCCGCAATACAGTTCTTGTTCTCAATATGAGCTATAAAACAAATCACGACAAGACAAACATTATACTTAAGCGTTTTTGACATTTTAATTTTTTCTTTTGACATTTCATGAACGAATCGAAGTACAAGATTATTTTCTTAAAAGTATTATATTCGAACCATGTATTTGTATGCCCCTGGACTTACGCCGCCGCGCCAGCAATATTGCGTAGTGTTGTTTACATTAACTATTAATTCTTTTTAGCTTCCGTGGTTAGAGAAAGGTTGCTTAAGATTTCTGTGTTCTATTTCAAGTGTTATGTACTATTTCTATAATATACTATTTAATTTTAATAAATAAAATGTAATTAAACTTTAAAAAAAACAATACAAATTTGTGATACAATAGTTTGAGAAATTTACTTAGCTCCGCAGCATTCGCGGTGTAACAGAATGTACCTCAGATATAAGTTAAAAGAAAAAAAATAAAAAAAAATTGTATGGCGATACACATAAATAATATAGTTAATTCCGCATGTCTCTTACTTACGGGTGCGTGGTACTATTTTAGGTCCTGGAACTATTTTGTATGTTTCAGTTCGAGACACGACTGTGGGGTGCGTGCCGCGCGGTTAGTTAACATACCGACTGCCTTGCGGCAGTGCGTTCGTTCCAACGACTTATATCGATCTCACAAATCAATCAACATCACGAATCACCATTCTAGTACAATTTTAATATAAACAAGCTTAACAAGTACCTTCAGACTGATCACACACAAACGTCCCGGAGAGTTCATTAAGACTTGCAGCCGCAGTCAGGTAGGAATTCACGGTGTAGAGGCGGGGAGGTGCCCTTACTCTTTCTTCCTTTTATTATAATTAGTTCGCAGTTACAATGGAAAGGAAGATAGAACGCGCTCTTGGCTTTTCTTCGGACGAGCTTCGAATTAAGACAATGTCATATTGTCGAGTTTCCAGTTATCTAAATAACTGACACAAGAACAAGTTCTAATTGCAAATATCTTATTAAAGCGATACCTTCTAATTAAAAGCATAGTATAAAATTCTTAATACTGTTACCTCTGAATCTCTAAAAGATTTTGTGTTCTTCACGATCATAACTATAAACGGTTCTTACCACTAGACACATCACGAGCCAAGGGATTATTTATTAAATATTATTTTCAAAGGAGTTTGGGATGTCAGTTACAGCGGTCAAAAAAATTAGATAACTAACTGACGTAGGAACGGCTCGACTTGTTTACTTCAGTTAAGTCCATAATATTATGCCCTAAGGGATTTTACTTTGGGGTAATGCAGCCGGTATTCAACCAATATTTGTCCTGCAGAAGCGAGCTTTATGAGCAATGTATAACTTAGGTCCTAAAGACTCCTTAAGGCAAAAGTTTAAAGAAATTAATATATGGACAGTTGCATCTCAATATACTTTTAAAATATTATATGTGTTAAGAAATTAACATTAATAATTTTACCAAAATTGGCGAAGTTAAAGGCTATTACCAAATTAATGATTTTGTAAATGATAACACGCCTTGGGAATGAAATGCTCGCCCCAGTCTGTTTCAAAGGTATCATTGTCACAGATAAATGAATATGTATTTATTTAAGATTTATTTAAAAAAAAAACCGCCTAGTTTCTTGCGCCGGTTCTTCTCAGGTCTGAGGCCTTAACTTTAGTGAACTGGTGGTAAATTATTTGACGTTCAAAAATGAAGCATGTAACTTCTTATTTTGAATAAAATTATTTGAATTTGAAATTTTGAGCCCCGCTCGAGGAAATGAAATATCTATTTAAATTTATATTATTGTTTATTATTATATTTTCATTTCTTCGCTTTGGAGTCGAGATAAAAGTGCGGGGTTGAGTTCCGTCACTCAACACGCAATGCCTCAAGAATTCGGCGGGAAGTGGGGAACAGAGTGTCTTAACAATAGGTTCCCTCTCCCTAATGCTGCTGTGTGAAGCATGCAAGCACCTGAAGCTGATTTGCAAAATAAATATAAATAGGCTTCAAAATATACAAATTACTTTTTAAAATGAAATTTAAAATATTTTTAGTACTTATCCATACATATTGTCTGATTGTAATTGCAATGATGGAAAAACTAGAAATACATTTTTATAATTTTTGTATTGTTCTGAAGTGCAAACATTGATACACCCAGTGTAGGCGTTGTGAAAGTTTGAAAACAATTGTCTAAAATGATGATGGTATAAAAATAAAATAACATGAAATTTATATCCTATACTACATTGTTTTGGTGTTTGCTTACGAACCTTGGGGTTACCCGAATATGTTCCAATGTTGAACTAATGAAATCTAAGTGAAGCTAGTATTTTAGCTGGAGTTCTATCTCAAAATTATATTTATAATATGTATGATATGTTACTACATACTATAAATACGCCTTTCTACTCTTACTCATTCGTGTGTTCTCCATATAGTGACTTAGGCAAAGTGATAGGTAGGTAACTGTGCATAAGTTCATTGTAAAACGAAACAAACACAGTGAATGCCTCATGACTATGAAAATACATATTTTTAAAGTTAATGATTTGACCGAATCTTGCTAAGAGTCACTAAGGCTCATCTTGTTAGACTAAGCGATTTAATGTAGAAACTACATCATTTTAAGTTATGACAGCAATATAATACGGTATTGGAAATGTATGTATTATAATTATAAACATAGATATTCCTACTTAAACTCTCTCATTGTCGAAGCGTGTAAGTGCCTTCTGGATCCCGACGATCCAGTTACTGCTGCAAACGCCCAATACATAGGGAGGATTCACTGCTCAGTCCCACGTCTCTCTCTCTCTCCCTTTCTCCACCGCCGTAAGAAGCGGCGAGGCCAGTCCGCGCTTCGGCGCGACGGGGCCCAACGGTCGAAATCCCCCATGATTAGCGTACGTGGGGCAATTAATAACTCTAGGCACCTTAGATTCCGCCATAGTTATGATATAGAACAAATATAAAAAAAATAACTTATTTAATAAAATCACGTTACGGCTGATAAGAATACAAATAAAATCCAGTCTTGTCGAGAGACTATAATAGATACAAGATACAGTTCAGGCAACTATATCTTGTATGTACATATGTATGTAATATTCTTTATTACCTCATACCAGAATCGCTGAAGGATTTACTTAGTTGAGGTATCGTTAGATTCGTATTAGGAGCTCAAGTGTTAAGTGGTATTAATAAAAATCATAAAAAAATATATAAATGACAGGCACAGAAAGGTACATGGCGTCTTAATGTGACAGGAAGGAGTGGGTGTTGGGAGCCGGAGCCCAGCATTGTCTTCTGCGGAACGCAGTGTCAAATGACTACTACTTAGTGCCAGTTTTTAAATTTGTAAAAACGTAAAAGAATTGAATTAATTTAAATGACCTTAATAATACATCAAGTCACAATAATCCGATCAACGAATAATTACTTTTAAAAGTTTGCTAACTTTGAAAAGTACTATATTTTGAAACTTTCAAGATTCTATCTAAATATATTTTGCATTTATAAATAAAATGTAGGTCGCTGTAGTGTTGATGATGGGAGAAAAGGCTAATTACGAATAGCACTGAGTTTAATCAACACTACTTTAAATGTACATACAGTTGTAACACAATTATATACGGCACGATAAACAGGAAAGTCAACCACAAACATATATAATAATCAGAACACAATAAATACTGATTTGGAAGGAAATAATAAAGAAAACAATGGGACGTATAGAAAGCGCATCGAGTGGCAAGCATCGACTGGTATAATTATTATCCGCCGTCGACAAGGAGGTAAATGTGATAACGACAACTCCTTAGCGGTTAAGTCGACGGCAGTGCGCTCTTTTATGTAAATATACTAAATACAGATACTTGTTATAAAATATATAAATCCTATTAAATGTATGTATGATTTTATGTATATTGTATATAAATGATAAATAAATAAATTATAAATGTAAATTATAGTTCCCTACAGTCGCCTTATGACTGATGTTTATGATTTGGTCCTCTACGTTTAATTTATTTTTAACATTTTTAAGGAGTTAAAAATAATGTAATCAGCTTTACGCTGTATCCCGCACACAGCAGGGTAGGCAGAGGGAACCTAATGTTAAGACACTCCGTTCTCCACTTTCCGCCGAGTTCTGGAGGCGTTGCGTGTTGAGTGGCGGAAACTCAACTCAACTCCCAATCTAACCTTATATTTTATTTCATTTTTTTTAACATTTAAAAGGCCAGCAGAGGGCAGGGGCACGAGTTTGTCTGTAAGAACTGACTGGTTGTGGTTTCGATCCCCACTCGAGGAGATGAAATATTTTGTTAAGTTTATATTTCCGTCGGACACTCATCGAACCCACAACCTGTCGCATTTACAATCACACGCTTGTTCCACTGCGCCTATATTTTTAAAATGTATGTTATGTATGTTTTCATACATATAAAAACACACATTTTAACCTTTTTGACTTTTCGCAATTTCTACTTGTAACATGAAAAATATGCGATAAAAATTAATATTTTCGTGTCTCTTTTTAACATTTATTGGAAGAGCTTATAACGTTCTTACAATTTTCATCAAATTTTATACTGTTACAAGTGAAATTCAATTGTTTCAGGATTTATATCGAAATAATAAAATTTAAAATCACTCGCTGCAGTCAAAAATAAAATTTATAAAATTGAGTTTTTACATTTTAGTTTTTATTTTTTTATATTTATTACATAATAATTATATACGCATAATACTCCTTGAAAAAAATATTAAAAAATGTAGTATAACTACTAAGGGGGGAATGGGAGACTCTTAATACAAAAAAAAAATCAGCCTCACGTTGTATCCATACAACAGGCAGATCTGCCTACAACAGGCAGAGAGAACTCAGTGTTCAGACACTAGGCCAAATTTTTAAATGTGTGTTTTTGCCTCGAGGCCAAAGAGGAGAAACAAAAGTATAACAAAAATTACATCAAGACTATCATTAAAAACAAAATAATAAAATCTAATGATGGGCACTCCTTAAAAGGAAAATTTTCTACGCGACGTATATTTTACAAAACTGTGCGTCGTTGTCAGTACTCTTGCTTTCTTTACTTAAACTTGGCTTTAATACACAATGTTGCAAAGGGGAAGATATTGAAGAGGACTTCGTTTCAGCGATATTGCAGCGGTTCAATAATACATTTGTTTGTAATACAAAATAAAAATTAAAGTAAAATGGAGTCTAGTAATGGCGAGGTGCAGCTTGGACGGCGGTCGGTCTTTTCCGAGTAATTCAAGTTCAGCGGCTTTTGTTCATCACATCGTCTAATATTGTAGTAGGTACGAAATTCTGTTCGGCTGTTTGTTAAAGACGAGTTTAATAAATCGAATGATCGGTTCTTTGTCTTATCACTGGTTCCACAAAACAAACTTTTACTTCAGTAACAAACACAATGTTCACTTTAAGCATTTTATTTTATCAAAATGGCTTTACTAGTCGATAAATAACAGTGTATTGTATATTTACGCCCAATATTAATAATCGATCTCCTACGTCAATCTTCGATTGTTCCATATATCTATTCAATCTAGAAATTGGATAGACATATGGAACAATCGAAGATTGACGTAGGAGATCGATTATTAACATTGGGCGTTAGGCAGGTTTTTGACATATTCATAACTTAAGGTGAACGTCGTCGAACGCGAGATATTTCCCTTCTCCCTCTCTCTCTCTCTCTCTGTACATAAAAGTGGAAATTGGATATACGTCTTTATACGACACCCAAGATACCACGCCACTATTTTGCGTCATCTACCCTACAACTTATTTGTTAGAGCTCGTATAAAAGACCGGGTATTGCACGGGCAGTCTTGGCTCTGATTGGTTCAGAGTACTACTCGTTCGCCACCACTGGCTAAACTCGACTATTCGGATAATTTATTAGTTTATCAATTCATTTTAATTAATTATAATTATTAGTTTATTTATAATTATAAATGTAGTTAAGACGTCACCTACGTGGAATCTTGGGTCTAGCGTAGTTAAGAGCACTACTCGTACTCTGCCCGACTATTTGGATAATTGATTATTTAAATAATTAATTATTATTGTAGTTATAAATGTGGTTAACACCTATTTGTTAATGCATTGGGCTGGAGCAGTGGAGACTAGTGTTTGTTACAGTAAAGGGATTCCTGAAGCCTTCACCTGTGGTTACAAGTCCCAGGCACTCCTCCGAGCTTCAAATAATTTAAAGAGTAAAATAACATTATCTTATCATCAACAACTTATATTTGTCCGACTGTTCTACTGACTGATTACCTACTTATTATTTATTATAACTCTCCGTAATAGGTTCACTTTTCTTTCTTTTAAATCATTTAGTTATTAATGCTTTCAGTTATTATTTGAAACTACCTTGCTAAAGTACCTTGCTACTTTAGCAAGGTAGTTTCAAATAATAACTGAAAGCAAGTTTATGTTAAAATTAGCTTACTGAGTGTTTAAGCATGTCATATTGTGTATGCGTTCTATAATATGCAGGGTAAATACATAGCACGGCTTGCAGAGGGTCACCATAAAAACTTAGTGTAAAGACGCTCCGTTTCCCATTAACACACTTCCGTTTCCTACTTTCTGTTGAATTCTTGAGCGTTATATGTATGCAAAATACGGTACGATATTTTTTTATCTATCTTATATTTTTATATTTTGTTTTTTCCTACTGTTTGATCATTGAGAAGATTTTTCTTGTCGAATAAATAATAGCTTTAATTTTGTATGTTTTGTATGTATGTGTTTGCTTCTTTGCCGTCCTTTGTTTATCTTCTTGTAGTGTAATAAACGAGTCTCTTCGAGGTGATTTTTGTTAGTAATCACACTGAGTGAAATGTGAAATCCCTCCCGAAATGTTCAGGTGATCTGAGAGATATATCTGATGTAGCAGGCACTATAATATACTTCAGTTTTTATATTCAAGTCCAAGATGCTTTTTCGATATCAGCTATAGAATAATCAGTACACTTTGCCATAATTAAGCTTCTTTGTGACGCTAGAAAACGCTAGAAAAGCATTTGAATTTGTACCTCTAACCCTTGCGAATGACAAATAAGGACACAAATGCATGAAATAAAAATATAACTTACCAACGACGTACATGGCCCCGTGCATTTGTGCGGTTAAAAAGGAAGGCGCATCTGCGGACACTTCGCAAGTGTAGCGCCCGTGCGCAGTCCGAGTCGCCGCCTTTATCGTAAGCTTCTCTGCATCGCTCGCCTCGCGCTAGACAAACAGAAATTTATCTTTAAACATCCTTTATAAATTTTAAGTATGTATCATAGAGATGGAATGTAAAGTATCATAAAGTTGGAATAGCGTTTGTAATTGCATTTAACTGGCATTAATAAAAGAGTATGTTTATTTCTACTACTTGAAAGTTGTAGAAAGAAAATAAATAACGATGGAAATAAATAGAGGACGACGCACGCACACATAAACAAAACACCGCCGCAAAGGAACACCGCCGCACACGGCTAATTCCGATAAAAATCGTGATGAAAATGAAAAAGAAAAACCTACGGTCAAACTGTTGAGGCATCTTAATTAATTTCTTTAGGTATGGGTTTGAAATATATTATCCTATATGCTGTTTTCTTAAAAGGAGCGCTGCTTCTTCCACACTGTATAAATAAAAATTTTCGGACACCTCAAACAATTTTGTAATATAATAAATATATTAAATAATAATAATTCGTTATTAATTATTATTGTAATATTACAAATATGGACAGATAAGACCTGATATAGTATTAGGAGACCGAGTGGCGCGCCGCGCACTGATTCTTGACGTTAGTGATAGTGACGTTCTAGTGAAGGCCGAAAAAGAAAAATTATCTAAATATTAGGACTTAGCTCACGAGATTACCGCTATGTGGGATGTCAGTGCGACTATCATAGTGCCGATAGTGGTTTCCGTTACTCCACCATTATCTTAAGAGGTTATTGTTGGATATCGCGTATTATATGTTGGATCTTGAATCAAAAACCGGATAGGAAGAGGCTCTTCTCTCTGGAGCCTTAGCTATCGATGGCTTGGACCCTTGTCCCACCTTCGGAAGAGTATTTTTTTTTACTCAACTTACTTATCCCTAGTAGGGTAGTCAGAGAAAATGAAGCGGCAAACGCTACGGTCTCTACATACCTCTTTCTTTCTTTGCCTTTTACGTGATCTTCCTCCAGTCTTTCCTCCATTGTTGATACTTTTTGAAGGTCAACCGAGGTCTCCACCTACCTCTTTTAATACTTACTTTTCCATCATAAATCTGTTTTGCTATTCTCGTGTGCGACATAATTACTCCAAAAGGAAAATATAACATATAGTCAGACCCAAAACATATTGTATATGTACATTACATATATTTATTTATAGAATAAATATCACTTATAAATTAATCGAAAATTGTTATATATTGTACTCACATCGACTTCTATTCCTGGAATTGGAAAGACTTTAAGAGGCGGCACGTCTCTAGGGGAGTATCGGCAGAATTCCCGGTCACCGCGATACCATTTCACTTGGTATAAATCTTCATTTTCTAAATCATACATGCACTTGATGATAGCGGGTTTCCCTCGCTCTACAGCTTCCGGTATTACCATATAGACATTCCGGAGGCACAACGAGTCTGTTAACAATAAAAATAATTACTTAGTTAGAAAATTAATTACTTATCGAGGCCGGTGCCGAGGCACAAAGTGAGACTAAAAAACGACTGGTTGTGGGTTCGGTCCCAACTCCCAACTTGTCTTTGGTGTCGAGGTAATGCGCGGCATTGAGTTCCGCCACTTTTCGGCGGAAAGTGGGGAACGGAGTGGCTACACTAGGTGCCTTCTGCCTACTCTCCTGTGTGCGGCGTAAAGATAATTTTTATTGTTACGTCTTCCCTTTCCCTATGGTCCAAGCTTTCTGTTTTAGCGGACCTCATTCCTCGAGGCAGGCTACTTCCTCCCCACTTGTCATCTTTTCCATCTAATCTTTTATTCCGAACGTCTTATAAGGCTCTAGTATAGCCTTCTGTCATTATTAATCTTGGCCTAACCAAGGAAACTGTACACTGTAGCTGACACTAACACAAAATTTCAAACAATGTCCTCATCTTTACAGACACATGAAAACTTTCATAGGAAAGCTGTATTGATACAGCAAGATGGATACCAACATTCAAACTTATATTACAATTAATTCTTATCTAGAAGAGGATGATCATAACTAGGTGCACAAGTGTATCATGCGCAAACGAAGGATAGTTTATATTTTTAAACAATTTTAAAGTGTATTTTAAGAAATCAAAAATAAAAATAAATAAATCAGCTTCTCGCTGTATCCCGCACACAGCACGGTAGGCAGAAGGAACCTGGTGTTAAGACACTCTGTTCTCCACTATCTGCCATATAATTCTGGAGGCATTACGTGTTGAGTGGTGGAGATCAACGCCGCAAAATACAGAGCAACAACAAATACTTGTAATTCGTAGCATACAAAATGAGTCAAGTCTTTAATCCGTTAAATACACTGATAAAAATTACATTCTCTTTATTGTTAGAGTTTTCACTTATAAAAATGCTTTCATGCTGATTATGTATCTATTAAGGACAGTTTAAAAATGCTGTTTTTATGTTAAATTTCACCTAACATAATTATAGTAACCGAAAACGATGTGTTGTGCTAAAGTATTAAAATGATTAATGTTCTTCCGTCGTAATTAGTGTTTAACTCCACATAATGTTTTATGCGTTATCAAGATTCGTTAGTACCTACTATTTGTTGTCAAAAGATTACTTTACTTGTATCGTTTTCTACTATATTAAATATAAACTTCTTGGAAACTTAAATACTTATATCTTTTAATAGAGTGAAGCGATTGCAATGAAATAAATACTAAAAGTTACTCTAATTTATTTGTAATTTTTATGTTTAAAGTTGCTTAAATATATTTGTTGGAAATGGATTTTGTTAGTTATGTGGATTAGTGAATTATATGTTTACACAGGGAAGTATTAAGATACATAAAGTAAAAATTAATAAAACCATAGGATAGCATTTTCGATTTCCATTAGAAAAAATATATAGGGGCTTAATATAATAAAAAAATAAAAAATATATAGCCCCTATATATAAAATATATAGGGGCTTTTAACAAAGTAATAGAATTAGAAACAATTATATTTAAATATTTTGTCTATTTGTCGACGCTTATCTCAGAAACGGCTTAACTGATTTAAAGAGCGAAGACGCGAGCGCGCTTTGGGAGCGGTAAAATTGGTTTAATTGTTTTAATTTACTTTTTATTGTAACATTCGTCATGTATGAATGGTGTAATGATGAAATAACTGACCTTTATAACAAATTGTATATATCTTCAAAATACGTTTATTTATTTTAAGATAAAAATTAAAATAACATATAATATCTTATCTCTATTATATAACAAGACAGTAAAAATGTTTTGTCTGTACATTTAGTAATTTTAACTGAAACGTATACACCAATTGCTTTGTTTTAACTCCACTTAACTACTAATGTTTGGTTCATCGAAATCGGTTCATTAAAAAAAAGTTATCGTCATTTGCATGAACTCAAGGCGTTAGCCTGCCTGCGAATATTATATAGCAATCGCGCTGGTAAGATTCCTGGCTAAAGAATGACATTCGAAACGTCTTGGTTATATGACTGTTGATAAACATATATATTTTTGAAGCACTATTTTATAATATTTTTTTATTTTATACAATAAAGTAAATAAAATTGAATTGTTAATGGAGGTTTGCTACACAAATAATAACAGTAAAGTTTAAGTCGTAATTAATTCAACACAGAGATAAAGAACGATCTTGAAATAAATATTGAGTAAATACAAAGATTTTTTGGTTGGTTCGTTTATATAATATTACATATGTTACTTATTTAAAAACTCTACAGTTATTTTACAAAGAAAATTATGAATCATTACCTAAATCAGTAATTTAACATTTAAGCCTGTTTCTGAAAGAGTAAATTATATTATTAGCTGATATCAGCACATTTAACAGAGTTTTAAGAAACATAACATAGGTAACGTAATGTTACAAAAATATACACATAGTATACGTATAAAAAATAATTAGCTTTATGTATATTTTATGAATCAAATATCAACATTGGTCGTATTTTTTAGTTCGAAACAATCAAAAATTCTAATAGAAATTACGATAATGTAGTTAAAAAATTATTTATTACAGATTAAAGTAATAAAAAATCATATTAGAATTCTAGTTGTCAATCAATTCTGGTTATTAGCCAATATAACTACTTTTTTATATTTTATTAGTTGACAAAAGTGTCGACAATACGCAAACCATGTTATTCATACCTCTATATTTATCCCTATACCATTATTTTATATTTTATTAAAGATAATATCAATTACTGTAAAATGGTTTTTATATAAAAAAAAATAATCATGGTAAAATAATAATGGTTTTTATATTAAAAATCATTCATTCAGACATTCCATTCAGAATATGTTATCAATCTAAAGAAAATCATGTAATAATATAAATGTGCCGAAGCGGCGTGACTCTTCAGGGGGGGAGGGGGGGGGGAGAGGTGCATCGATATCCCTAAAATTAGGAAGACAATCGATTAGATTTTTTGTTTCTTTATTTGAATTAAACAGGCCTCGAACCTACGGGACTTTACGTGTTTAATTTACGTGTAAAAAAATACCAAACAAAACTTATATCGCGTACGCTGTGGAAACTATTGACAATAGAACAGTGATTGTGTGAAGTGATTTTTTTTAATTTTTTTTTGTGGAAAAGGACAAGGCAAACGAGCGTTCGGGTCACCTGATTGTAAGTGATTGCCGCCGCCCACAGCCCCGTGCAACACCAGAGGAGCTACAGGTGCGTTGCCGGCCTTTAAGGTGGAGATAGACGCGCTTTTTGAAGGTACCCATGTCATATCGACCTGGAAACACTGCCGCGGGTAGGCCATTCCACAGTTCCGTGGCGCGTGGAAGGAAGTTCCTACGAAACCGCACGGTAGTGGACTGCCACATATCCAGGTGGTGTGGATGATATCTTAGCCTATGACGTACCGTGCGGTTAGAAAATTCGGCGGCAGGTAACAGGTCAAACAGTTCTTCAGAACACTCCCCATGGTAAATGCGATAGAGAACGCAAATGTACTACAATTTCATAGAAGACATCAATATCTACAAAAAAGTTTACGATACCATGTGCAACTGTTAGAGTTATGCCACAATAACTAATTTTCAAAGGAAAATGTGCAAACTAACTACAACAGAGGCGCCATCGTAGTACAGAGGGAGGGACATCTAAAAAATATATGTACTATTGTGAAAGAATAAAAAGAGTGTGTAACTCCTCTATAGATATACTGTTTTATATTCTGTCATAATGATCAGCTTTAAACTTTGCATACAAAGGTATCCCGCAGTAACGATACTAATGTGGTTTTTTTATATATATATATATATATATATATATATATATATATATATATATATATATATATATATATATAATTAAACATAGACATTTACAAACATAGACATATATATATATATATTAAACATAGACATTTTTTAATCAAATTAAAAAATATTTTACTAACTATAAAAATGTTGGTAGTTTTTAAAATTCTAATAGTAAAAGTGATTTTTCCTTGCATGCTTTGTAATAACTATTGGGATCTACTTAACAAAAAAAACATTTTCATTTATATCAATATATACCAACGGCTTGCCAGCGGCTTCGCCCGCTTAAAGTACATGATAATTGATTTAATAAACAGATATGACTGACGACTATAATGATTTCTAATATTACTTTTTTTACTACATTATCGTAATTTCTTTAAAGATTTTCGAATGTTTTGAATTAAAAAATATACATAAAGCTAATATAATATGTTTGTAGTATGTATAAAATATTCTATAATAGTGCATCAAAAATATATATTTTTATCAACAGTTATATAACCAAGACGTTTCAAATGTTATTCTTTAGCGAAGGCTTCACCAGCGTGATTGCTATATAGCACTCGTAGGCATACTAATGCTGAGTTCATTCAAACGACGATAACTGTTTTTTAATTAACCGATTTTGATGAAACAAATGTTAAGCTGAGTTACAACAAAGCAATTGAAAAGTGCATCAGGTGAAAGTTTTAAGTAAATCAGGTTAGTACTTTCGCAGATTAGCGTGACAATAAATACAGATAGACAGTCAGACAAGGAATTAATAAAAAAAGCTTTTTGCTTTCTTTTTAAGTGTCCCTATATGCATTTCAGTGAAAATTAATAAATGTACAGACAAAATATTTTTACTGTCTTATTATTTATAGAGACACTGATTATGTGCGAGTCGGAATCGCCCATCTAAGCTTCCGTAGCAGAATAAATATTTATATTTTAATATTATATTTTATATCAACTTCCGGTTGATATCTCCACCCAATTTTAAGATAAACGGTCTACAGATCGGTCAGACAGATGGGCAGGTGGACAATAAAGTGATCGTATTAGGGTCCCATTTTTACCTTTTGAGGTACGGAACCCTAAAAATGACAAAATTTTACATATAATGTAAATTTTCATATGCTCAAAGCCCCAGCGGCCGAAATTCTTGCCTTCCAATCTTGGTGTGAAAAATAATGTAAGTATCTACACATACTTTTCCTTTACTACAAACGTTTTATAACTTAATATGTGATGTATTTTTTTCCAAGGGCTTTTAGCAACGGTTCAAAGATATTTTTATGCCTAAAGTTTCAGGAGGAAAAAAACGACTTCAGACAGTTAATAACAAAGATAAAAACATTGTTACATAAAGTAAAATGTACTTTGATTTTGTTAAGCAAAAACAATTAAAATAAAGATTTTAAAATTTTTAAATCGGTGCCAAGATGTGGAATCCCACTTCTGACACCAATTTTAACAATGTTTTTCCTTGAAATGAATTTTTAACCGGATATTTACCCATAATCAGAACCTAACCAAACTTTCACCAAACTATCCTTGAAGTGTATTCTTTTAAATAAAAAAAATATCAAAATGATGTAACATGACATTGAGTTATTTTTCCATTTGTCGCATACATACCAAATGCAAATTTAACATTTAAGTGATTTTCATAATTATCAGAAATGGATCAAAAGAAATGTAACCATATGGGAAGCACTAGCTTTCAAATAAAATAATATCAAAATCAGTTCACCCAGTCAAAAGTTCTGAGGTAACAAGCATAGAAAAACGTCGAATTGATAACCTCCTTTTCTTACAGAACTTGGTTAAAAATACGTTGTATAATAAATAAACTATATTAAGTTGGTCTTCGTTAGTTACTCTATTTTAATCTATTAAAATATATTAAGTTAGATAATATTTGGAAATAATCCTCCAATATAGATTAAATTAGTTCAGTTTAGTTCTTTAAGAATGAATTATTATGTAGTTATACATTAACTTATAAAAAAAATCAAATATAAAATGTAGAATAATAAAACAATTATTGAGTTTACGTAATAAATGTAACAATATATATTGTAGACGACTCTTGGGCCAGTCATGGCGCAGCGGCACGAAGTGTGACTGTAAAACTGACTGGTTGTGGCTGACTGAAAACTGTGTGGTTGTTCGATCCCCACTCGAGGAGATGAAATATTTACTTAAATTTATATTTTCATTTCTTCGCTCTGGTATCGAGGCAAAAAGTGCGGCGTTGAGTTCTGCCACTCAACACGCAATGCCTCCAAAATTCGGCAGAAAGTGGGGAACGGAGTGTCTTAACTTTAGGTTCCCTCTGCCTACCCTGCTGTGTGCGGGATATGGCGTGAAGCTAATTTAATTTTAATTTAATTTTGACTCTTGGGCGATTGCTGTTCCATAAAATAATCCAGGTCAGAAAACACACCATTCCGTATATTATTATTAAGTATAGGTAATTGCAAGATGAAAAGCAGTAGCTTCTATTTATATAATACAAGTTCCTGCTTCAATTAATCAATTTGACAGAAATATCCCGTAGACCTGACTTTTTATAGATATATAGGGATTACAACTTTTAACAATGCCTTTGTGCACGCTCTTTTTAAGTAATAATGCGATTGACGGCAGGAACAGTTTTGAAAGTTTCAGTTGGGGAAATTGAAATATCGGCGATATTTTTTTCAAACAATAAATTTGAAAAAATCTCTAACTTGTTTATTTGAGCTGGGTTTAATTCACAGTAAAATTCATAAATGATTCTTTGTGGATATATGTTTTCTTAAATGATACCACCCAATGATACTTGTCATTAAATTACAAGAAACTCCTGGAAGAGAGAAGCTTTAGAATGAAGTATAGCATGGTACTCGTTTTTAATAACATTGGAAAAATACTGTAATGTAAAGTAACTTTTATTATTACATTTTAGTTATTAAAGTTTCGCTGTTATATTTGTTTCTATTTTTTTCTGCAAGACCTATTGTTAACGGCACACATTTTTTAAAATGTGTGCCGTTAACAATAGTTTACAATATATATAAATTTTAATATGTATGTATATATAGTATTTATAAACAATAGAAAAGATAGTTGAGTGTGAATGCGTGTGTGTGTGTACAGCTTCATAATTTGTGAGCTCTTAATGCTTGCAGTTCACGGTTTACAGCTGTGTGAAGATTTTCCGTTTCGTCATAGGTTAAGCTTTTTTAAGATTTTTTATACATTTCCTTGGTAGTAAAGGAAAAATGTTAAATGTTTTGTTGACCTTATTATATAGAGAACAAGCGAAGTAATAATAGTGCCTTCTGGCTATCTCCACCCTACAATATTCTATAGTTTATACTCTGTCTTTCCTACGTTTATTGGGGTTGGTTTTATATGGTAAATCAGAGTGCTTTCGTAAGATTACATTTAATAAGTAAAGTTTTGTAACTGTTAATAGTTGTAATTCATTATATAAGTCGAAGGTAGGATAACAGATCGGTCGAAAAGACAATACTTTAAGGACTCCTCCTTGAGATATTTCCAGAGACAGAAGTTTCTTTTTCCAGTACCTCCCCAGATAGTTATAGATCACAGATTTACAATAGGATAATACTGATTGTACCAGGGCGTAATAAACCATTTTCAATATTATCACGTCAAGGGTCGATCTTAGATTTTTAAAGAGCATCTGACTCTGGATGTCGTAAGTTTTATACGTTTAGTGTGAGAGGGCAGTCAATCCAAAAACAAAGGTATTTTATTTTCGACACATAAACAACCTGAGTACTAGAACACGTTCTTAGGTTGCAAAAGTTCGTGAATGCAGTCAAGGAGAGGCTTGTAAGAAGGTATGTAGGAGTTGGGGCAAATGCAACAAAGTTAGTCTTTGATACATTCAAGGTGAGGAGATTTTGAGACAATCAGACCATAACAACATTTAGAGCTGTCTCGGCGTGTTCCTGAACCTCGAATTTAATATAAAGCTTGTCTTGATTTCGCATGTAGCGCAAGAGGCCTGGGGTGATCTATGGCTTACTATTATATTTATGTTGGGGAAGACTAGCTTACTGATGTGGTTAGAAATTACTCTCGTGATAGAATTAACAAATAACTTAGTAGCATCATTACTATTACAGAGTAATATTGAACTTAGGTCCAAATTAGTAAGTTCATTAACACAAGCTGCAAGCGCGTAAGCGTTAGCGTTAGTTAAGCGTTTTTTACTGAAGTCTTTTATTTTTATTTTAAGGTTGCAATTAGGGGCTACAGGAGCGTGGTCTGTAATATAGGTGTCAAAAACTAAGGTAGTGGCATCATTTTTAGTTTTTAAGAAGACATGGCCAAGGCAGTTATTATTTCTAGTTGCTAAAGTATGATGGCGAATTATATAGTGTAATAAGATCAAATATGTTACTAGAGCGTTACACAATCACTGTATTAGATTTATCTTCGGCTTACGTAAATTTGATTATGTTTCTGATCATCGTCATCACCTTGGATGGCTTCCTAACCGCCATCGCCGAAATTTCCGTATGCTGACTCCCGTCTGTTCGATCCTCTACAACTCTCCCTCATATTTAAAAGATCGATTCTGTTCCTAGGTTCCTATTCACTTTTTCGCCTTCACCTTAGATCCCGTTGTGATAATCTCCTTCAAATACCAACTTCCCATACCATATTTTATTCCAAGTCCTTTACTGTGAAATCTGCTATTCTTTGGAATGAACTTCCTACAAAAATTTCGACATTCCAAATCACTACACTTTTCAAAAGCATCTGAAAGTAAACTATTTAAGTTAGAACAGTAGTTTATCCTTATCTATTTAATATTATGTATGTATGTATATGTATGTATATATGTGTAAGTGTATATGTATGTCTATTGTATATAAACATTAAACATATTTTTTGTAAATTTATTCTATATTATTGATTTATATTATTATATATTTAATTTCACGAAATACAAAGCAATAAGACCGACTTTGCATACGTGTTTTTTCTTGTTTATTTATGTTGTTCATTTTTTTTATATTTCTGTGTGTACAATAAAGTTTATTATATTGTATGTTATTGTATTTGAGTATCAAGCAATTGGATTCAGCAAAATGAGTTTTTATAAGGATTTATTTATACTTTTATACATAATTCTTGTAATGGATGACATAAAGTTAAGGGGAAATAATTTAAAAACGTTAATTTTCTTTTTCTTACATATCGAGAAGAGGAATTGTCTAGAACGAGCTTACGGGCCATCTGATAGAAACATTTAATTCAAATAAATTATATTTACATTTAAATCTTAACTTTGGTAATATGACAAAGCGCAGTATTGTGTACTACCACTCAATGTCTAGATAATTGAAAACCACTATATAGAGAACCGAGTGTCTTTATTAAGTAAAATAATGAGATCATTATATTGAGTCTTTGCTGAATCTCTTTTCTAAATGCTAACATTCATTAAAATTTACATTTTAAAACGAATAAGCTATTTAATAAAATAAATGTTATAATAGGTTTTTTGATCTTCACTATTATTACACATTTTAAATGAAATTATTTTAACCGGATTAATTGCGTGTATCTGGTATTATGAAAAAAATTTCATGAGTGGGTCCCAGGTGGGAAAGCTCCCAGCTTGATAAACCCCTAAGTATTAGTATCTCTGTAGGGAGATTTTTACAAATTTTCGCTACCCAAAGAATTATCGTTTGGCAAGAGAGAAACCCAAATAAATAAAAAAAGGGTACTAACAACATAAATAGGTTGTAACAAGCGTATAAAAACTTCGGCGTAGCTTGGCGAGAACGCATGGCTTAGTGGTCAGAGCGCCTGGTCGGTTTCCAGGAGGCGCGGGTTCGAGTCCCGCTGCGTTCAAATTTTTATACGTTTTCTAAATAAATATTAAGAACATATTGCTTAGTATGCTCATGTAGCTTTGGAGAGAAGACGTTTTGAGCTCACATTGACTTTAAAAAATGACTTCAGAAAATGAAGATATATGTTTTTTTGTGCGAGAGGAGCAAAAAAGTATTTGAGTTCAACGTGAAACACTTCAAAAGTGTTAACACTTCGAGTGTGATTAAGCCTATCCCAACAGAATACAAACTCGCAGCAACAAATTAAAATAATACACATTTTAGTATATAAAAAATATTTCACTTAGCTAAAATCCCACATCAATCACTTTCGCGTTTTAATGGTAGGACGACTCGCTTTCATTTGCTTTTTTTAAGCTTCACGCTGCTTCCCGCTTATAGCACAGGAGACATAAAAAATCAGGGAACATAGTGTTAAGGCACTGCGTTCCCGTTTCATGTCGCGTATCGGAAATAAACGCCGCGCTTTTCGTCGTTACCAGAACGAGGAAATGATAATATTAAACATGTATTGGTATGAGTTTAAACATTTTTGGACATGATTTTTTATAAAGTGTTATTCCATACTTAGAAAAGAAAAAGAATTTTTAAAAAACTTATAAAAATTTGAATGTAGCAGAATTTGAGCCCATGCCTTGCGCTTGGACGGCTCTGATGACCTAAGCCATTCGTTCTCGTCGGGCTACGCTGAAATTCTGATATGCTTGTTGCAACTTATTTTTGTTGCTAGCATCCCTGTGGGGAGATTTTTACAAATTTCCGCTACCTAAAGATTTATTTATTAAGAATTATCATTTGGCAAGAGTAAATGCTATATATAAATTATTTATTTTTTATTCTTATTATTTAAAAATTTGTAACATAAAATATCTTCCCTTTTTCTATGGGTGTTCCTCAAGGGAGTGTTTCGCTCACCTTTTTTATTCTCCTTTCGTTCGCTATTTTCATCTATACTATCTCCCAAAACCTTTCTTCATCCTAACATTTAAATAGCTGGCTACACCTTCGAGTGACAGACGATGCCATTCGTAAATTCTATAGGGATTTGCAGAATGTCGCTAGTTGGAGCAGGTTTTATGACCTAACCATTAATCCTAAAACTGTATAGTATCTAAGCAGATAAAAAAACCTAAAATTAATGGCTTTCCTACTATACAGTTTGATGGTGCTATTTTAATTGTTAAGCCACTATTAAAAACCTTGTGATCTTTTCAAACAACTCACTATCTTGGTCAGCACAGATAGCTGAGGTCAGCAGAAAACTATTCGCTAATATCGGAGCGGGGAAATATACCTATCAATACTCTTTCTAACTTATTCATTCTGCTACTAAATTTATATCATGCTGAGTCATGTTACCCAGATATATGTATCTACAATTGAATAAACTAGAGCGAGATTACAAAATCTGTGTATAAGATTTGTTCTGATTATCCTCGTCAGCTAATGTAGACCTCTCCGCAATTATCGTTTGCGGTAAGCATACGATCTTCTTTATTCGATCCCATGCCATTCGTTCGTTCGTTCGTAAGAGGGAGTTGTTAAAAAATGCAATTGAACTTCCTTAGTTCCAATTCTCTTCTACGCATCTCTCTCCTTCTCTTCTCTTTTCTGTATGAACTATGATCACGAAGTGATAACCTCCTCAAACTTGCAACCTGCCATCCCCACTTCTATTCCAACTCCTGTACTGTGAAAGTTGCTATTCTTTGGAATGCACTTCCTATAGAATTGCGACATTCATGTCATTTAACGTCTCAAAGAACACTTATTTAATTTAGAAAATTTGTAGACTACCTACTTACCCTTTACCTACGAGCATTTATTGTGTTTTTTCATGAAAATAAATAAATTTGTTAATTGTGTACGTGAACTAGAAGGTGAATCGATAAATCCTTCTGCATTTGATATTTGTAGTGTGCCTGGTTCGTCTGATGTGGATGTAGTGTGATGGGTGTATTATTCATAAGCATGACGGCGACATTTGTCATCTCCTTCTAACTTTAAAATATCGCTTTGAAGTTGTCTCGTCATAACAGCTTGGTCTTGGATAACGAATACTGAAGATTCTACGGAGTGCGATATTTGTGCCTTTTACCCATTTGAAGGAGTTTTCTTATTCTATCTACATTGACCTGAACTAAAATCACTTTAGGAAACTGCCCATATTATTGCTTGCCTCTCCATTTATTTTGCTTCTTACATATTGCTTCTCTAATATCTTTATTTTTATGTATACTATTTTGAGGCAGTCTTAGTTCTATTTCTATTTCTTGTGCTTCTTTTATTATTGAACATTTATTTTTATTCTTGTTGCGTTGAACTATTACTGTAAATAAATCATTGCTCTTATTTTCTAAGTAGTTTTTATATTTAAATGTCTGTGTATTTTACTTATTTTCTAAATGTAATAATCCTCAAGTAAACTCTTTCTACATCGGCATGTCGCCAATAAACAACTGCGTAGGAGATAGCATGCTGCCTTGGGGGACGCCAGCGTCAGGAGTGCCACCTCAATCTACCCGTGACCACAGACTACTGCAAAGTGTTCGAAACGTTGGGTTTCCAAAATATAAAATCTTAAATATACGCGATTAATCCGGTTAAATTAGTTTCAATTAAAAACAAAAATTGTAGTTACGGTGGCATTGGCACATATGCAAGTGCCAATAAAAATCTGCCTGCCTATATAAATATATATTGTATATTGTAAAGAATACCTACGCAAAGTATAAAATAAATCATCTATTGTAGATTATGCTTTGAAAACAGCAACTGGTCAGTTTTTTGCCGGCTGTCCTCAACAGAACTTCTTGTACTTCGTAGTAATTTTCTATAAAACTAACACTACTAACAATCTATGAAACTTGACGATTCCAAAGTTCTTGTTCTGGTCTAAGTGAATGAGGAATATTTTCATTTTTCTACACGTTTTACATATTCTATACATTACTAAGATATTGTATAGAATATCAAATTATAAAGTTTATAATTTAAGCTTTCTTCGTCTAATATTTTTGGTACTGCGTTCTCTATCCTTCAGTTGGGAGTTGAATAGGTATATTTAATTACAGTAAAATTATGTAACGATAGAGCATTACGTGATAAAATTTGTTTTCTTTATTAAAACTAATAATTGAGGAAACTTATTTAAAAAACAATACTTGCTCGTTAATCGCAAGCATTGAAATTAAATCCAAAGTATGGAAATTTACTCTTCATGATCCCTAGAATAAGGCATGATAATAAAGTCTCCAAAAAAAAAATATGAAAGTCCTATAATCTCAAATTTTTAGCACAAAAATAATCTAGCTTTTTAGCAAAGTTTGTAATATAGGTAAGTTACAATAATCATATATTTTATATATACATACATTATTTAATATAATAATATAAATTAAATATTTTTTACCTTTGAATAAAAGCAGAAATAAAATGATCCAATGCAAACTACAAATACGTTTCAAACACATTGTAAGAAATATTTCACCACAATTAAATTACAGACTATTTTTTTCACAGTAGATTGCCACTTTCTCATAAATTCACTATTCACTAGCGTTCACGGCGAATTTATTTCGTAGCAAGCCTTAGTTTGTAGAGTTGGCGTAGCGTCGTAGAAAGCGGGCGCCATGGAGGCGGTCAGCGATGAACTGATACGATCTGCGCGCGACGCCTCTTTCATCCACACTTCCCGGCTCGTATAATAATACGTATTTAATTAACCATTTTAGTAGACTATACATTATAATCTGTTATTACAAATATATATTTTAGTAAGTAACTTAAATTAATAACTAGACTATTTTAGGATACATATACACGGATACAATATGTATATAAATACATCTGTATCTATAGTATTTATATGGTCATGTAATTCTACTTTGAAGTAATGTCTGCGTCATAAAAGTTTCTAATTTTTTTCTAATCGTTTGTTCGTTGATTCCCGATCTATTATATATTTTTTTGATTTGTCAGATTTATTTATTTTTTATTCCTTATAGGATTATCCTGTTGTTCCGTCTGTCAAGACTATTTATGTTGATTTATTATTAGGTGTAGGTATCAAGTTGAGATTAATATCCAATATCCAATATCATTATACAGTACCTTTCCGTAAACCTACGTTTGCAAGTTGCAGTAAAATTAAAGGAATACATCCGAAAAATGTTAATATATAAAAATAAAAAATAAATCAGCTTCACGCTGTATCACAACCAGTCAGTCGGTTTTACAGTCACACTTTGTGCTCCTGCACCACGACTGGCCTCATAAATTTATAACTATAGTCAATTTATACCAAATTATTGTATACGCTCGCAAACTTAATTTTGTCAAGTTTCCCGTTAACCAATACTCCTGAAATTGGTATGGAACGTTCGATAGGCAACTCCGACTGATGTTCTAATATTTTGTATATAAAAATGGTAATAACGTGTTTACTTCATTAAATTTATTTCATATATATTTAGGTAAACAAATAATAGAAATATATAATATTATATTATGCTTTTGGCTTAGTGGTCAGAGCGCCTGGACGGTTTCCAGGAGACGCGTTTTCCAGACCCGCTACGTTCAAATTTTTATACCTTTTCTAAATAAGTATTTCTCTTTCCTAAGTGTGTGCCACTTTAAAAATCTTAGCAAAAGTTTTTCTGTACCACCAGCGTCACAGAAGTAAATCTCTCCAGTTGCATCAATTATTACTACCATAAGAGTATTAAATAATAGTAATTATAGAAAACAATGTCCTTACTTGATGAACTTGTGGTGAAATTACAGTATCATTCAGAATTTGATCCCAATGCATCGTTTTCTAACAGTCAACTGATGACCGATTTCTCTGTAAGATCCACACAATTCAACATAAAATGTTTGCACATTGACTAATAGCAGCCTTAAATAAAAAACAATCATCGTTGCTTGGATGAACGGAATAAATTCGACCTATTGCATACGTTGAATATACACCTAGGTAACCTGGAAATGGTTTTCCTTGTTTTCTCCGCATATATTTCTTTGTTGTTTGATTCCAAGTATTTTTTTTTTGGCATTTCAGAATATAGCAGTGTTTATGCCAAAAGATCATTTTGGCACGATTTGAATTCTCTGCGCCAAATCCAATCACAGCCATATCACAATCTTTGGTTACATATATATGTACTTGGCAGATTTTACTGAAATGCAAGATTCAACATTGATGTGTGCTTTGAAAGTTTTTGATAGGATGAGTGAATATGGAACAATCCAACGATTATCTATTTCAATATGTCGTTGATTTAGTTTGACAATTGTTGATCTTCCTCCTGTCTTCTAGTGATCGCCGATGATAGAGTGGATAACTATCATTTCTAGTAATGTTTTTGATAACTACCTCATGCAAGCCTGTATCTGTTGATATATGTATATGTTGATTAGGTACTTCAGCTGATATGACTTCATCAATTTTATTTGGCTTATTTTTATCAATTAACCAAATCAAAATGTGTGCATGCAGCAATTCACGTTTCTGGCACTCTAATGAATACATCCAGCAGCATATTTCAACAAACACACAATGTTTAACAATTAAATCCATTAAAGGTATCAACTTCTGTCTGAAGACTCTCGCTGTAACGTCATGACGATCAATTGGTGATTGGTCAGAGAATAATGCTTGTTTAATTTCTATCCATTGTAAGTTGCAAGTAAATGTAATGAACGAATCTGCTGTGCCATAATACCGAACACAGGACATGGCATCTTCAGCATATTCGTGCATAGGCCGAGGACTACCGATATATGTCGCTGGAAGTATAGTCACCCTATCAACAATTTCTGTATTTTCAACAGAATTAATTGCATCACGAAGGTGAATATACTCTTCAGATCAAAGTTTGGTCTGATTCAACTTAATGTATGTTAATCTCTCCGTTTTAATCTTTACGTACATATCAACAACATATCTGTGACATAATCGCCGGCATTTCAAGATGTGTTCCATTTGCGCAACACAATCCATTGGATTCATTTTATATTTCAATGCCTTACATATTGGCAAACTGAGTTCATAGGTCCAATAACAACACAGTTGTAGACACTGTAATTAATTGACATATCGTAACAGAAAGCAGTTCGATTTAAACTTGCATCATTATTAACCGAATTTCGCGCTTCACGGGTCTGTGTTAGCCAAATTCTTTCACGTTCATTGCGATCTTTTCTTTCCTGGGCAGTACGATTAGATTGATAATATATTTGATTCGTTGCATTTCTGATTCCTCTGCTTAAATTTGTCCGCCGCCTTATAGGAGGCATATTTAGTAAATTACAAACACACAATACTTTTTAAATTTTATAGAAATTTGTGGCTTTTAGATTTAGTAATATTGATGCACAAGAAACAGACCTTAAATATTAAGTGATATTTTACCATAGAAAGATTGTCAAATATTGACATTAATATTTATACGATGCTGGCGTCACACAATTGTTTGACCTTCTGGAAATTCATCAACTAACATTTAAACTGTATAGCATGGTATTAAAGTCCAAATTAAGTATTAAGTATTATTACCATTTTTTGTATGGGAATAGAGAAAGGTGTTGTTTTAAGACTTTTTCAGGCAATTTTTTAAACGAGAACCATCCTCGTACTTCAAGGAATGTTATAAAAAAATAATTAGCCAAATCGGTTCAGCTACTCTCGAGATTTGCGCTTAGCAACACATTCAGCGATTCATTTTTATATTATAGAAGATCTATATCGAGATTTATGTGCTAATTACTCACATATCACCGACTTCGGCGGATTCCATGCCAATTACTATATTACAGGTTAATCACGTCACGTACTTTCTAATTGTCTTTCCTGTAGTTCTATTTCCGATATAATTATGTACTTTACACTCCTAATAATATATTATTTAAAACTTCGTACTATAATTATGTGAGTTTCGTGTATATTTATCGTATCGTATATTTTGTGTCGTAAAAGATTTTAATATTATTACTAATGAAAAACTTCAATTAGCGCACGAACGACTACAAGAAGCGGCACGAAGTGTGACTGTAAAACCGACTGGTTGTGGGTTCCATCCCCACTCGAGGAGATGAAATATTTACTTAAATTTATATTTCCATTTCTTCGCTCTGGTGTCGAGGCTAAGCGCGGCGTTGAGTTCTGCCACTCAACACGCAATGCCTCCAGAATTCGGCAGAATGTGGGGAACGTAGTGTCTAAACACTAGGTTCCCTTTGCCTACCCTGCTGTGTGCGGGATACAGCGTGAAGCTGATTTTTTTTTTATGATCGTATCACTGCAGCTGTTACGCGACTGTATTACCTGCGACGAGTAGAACAATTCAACAGCTCCAGCAACTAAGGAAAAGGGCAACGGCACACATGTAATAAATTAACTATAAACGTATCGTGTCCCACAGACTTACCCTCGCTGTCGCCGAGTTCATCGCTGTTACTGTAATAAAATATGTTCTTATACAAAAAATAAAATATCCTTCTTACCTGAATATAATATTGTTCATATACCTATCATAAAAAATACTATAATTTTATGTACTTCCACAGTGTATTACACATTATAGTATTATATGGAAATAAACAGTGTTTTGTCAGCACCACTTTAAATGAACACACAGTTTGAACTACTCTATAAATATTAATAAATAAAAGTGGCTTTTTCAAACAAAATAAATAATTAAATTATTGTCGTATAATTAAATGCCATTGTCAAGAACGACGCACGCAGACCAGACAGATATACCTATGAAAGAAAAACCGCCGCATACGCCTCATTCCGAAATCGACTCATAAATTTGAATTTCAAAAATTGCTTAACGTTTAGTAGTATTTTTGTAGTAGTATGTGTTTACGTTATTGGTATCTATGCGTTACTGCGTCACACGAAATACAGGTATAGATAAACATTAAATTAAAAAAAAAGCCTACATGTAAACTGTTAGTTATCTTGATTAACTTCTTTAAGTATCAGTTTTAAATATTTTACCCTATATGATGTTCCCGTAAAAGGAGCGCTGACTACCCTGTATACTACTCATAACCAAAACTAATAAATTATCTACATCTATGTTATGAGGCCAGTCGTGGCGCAGTGGCACGAAGTGTGACTGTAAAGCCGACTGGTTGTAGGTTCGATCCCCACTCGAGGAGATGAAATAATTACTTAAATTTATATTGCCATTTCTTCGCTCTGGTGTCGAGGCTAAGCGCGGCGTTGAGTTCTGCCACTCAACACGCAATTCCTCCAGAATTCGGCAGAAAGTGGGGAACGGAGTGTCTAAACACTAGGTTCCCTCTGCTGTGTGCGGGATACAGCGTGAAGCTGATTTATTTATTTTATTTATCTATGTTATTTTGACGACTAAGCTATATTATTGTAGTTTCATCTAAATCAATTCAGTTGTTTTGCGTAAAAGTAAAACAAACTTCCATCCTCACAGGCTTTCAGATGTATGGTATTAGCAGGATAGCGTAGATTTTGAGTTATCAAAAATAGAATGATCCACTTACATTTATATAGTAGTTTCACTCTTAGATAAAAATATGCCTATGAAGTGCATTGATTCATTGAAAAGTATCTCTATTTTGAACAACTCGTGTTTATATGAGATCGTTTGGTCACAGTATTTTACGATTATTTATTGATGTGAAAATGTAAGTATGATATATGTGGATCTCTCTAATTCTTACTAACATGATATTTTATATGTTACAGTATGCCGTTTCCCAGCTGTAGTGGACCTGGTATGCATCGTCACAATAAAGATTGAATAGTCTCTCTTACGACGGCTGGTTTCAGAGCAGTCTATATTACTTCTAAATAACATTATTAAATCAAGAATTAAATTGAATCTATAATCAAACAAACTAAACTAAACTAAACTAGCTTCACGCTTTATACCTAAAACCATATACGTTGAACACATATTTTTAAAGGTGCCCCTGTTCTAAGCTACCCCCCTCTCCCCTACGTACGTAGCAGAAAGAAGAGTTGTGATGTTCGGTAATGTTATACAATCTATACCTATTCGACAGCCACTAACAGAAGACTCTAATGTAAGAGAGCAAGACTGTGAACTACTGAGACGCTGAAAACTTGAAACATTATTGAGTTTTAGCTACGGTTTTACGGTTTACGGTTTTACGGTTTACGGCATACGGTTTTCCATTAATATCAAGGACCTTTACAAAGGCTGTGAAAAGTAGAACAGTAGAAGATTTAGAAATGTAAGAAGGAAATTAATTAGCTGAAAGAACTACGTTCTGTGTGTAAGACTCATCAAAATGTAATAAAGTATTATGTTTTTTGGTACAATATTTGCGGTTTTAATGGTCTAAGTGCAAACAATTCAAGCACACGTTAAATGTTTTGACCTTTTCAATTGTTATTTCAACTGGTAACATTCTAAAGGATTTACGTGGATTTGCATTAACTATGTGAACAACAAATAACTCAATATCAACGTTACCGATTTCGATGATTACTTTTTTATTTGAATGGGTAAATATGAAGGGTAGTTTTTCTGAAAATTTGGTGAAGTTCTGATTATGAAATTTGGTTGAAATTAAAAAAGACGGTTTTTTTTTGGTAAAAATATAATTATACCATAAAAATATAAAACTACCTATAAATTGTTATGGGCTTTAAACTATTACCATGCCAAAATCTTTTTACTTCCATTTAGTAGTTATCGATATTTTAGGTAATTTGTGTTTTTTTTTATTATTATTTGTTAGATATCTAATACTAAATAATGAAAACCAGGATGAAACTGAAAAATATGTACCTCCAGATCATAAGCTATCAAAGTAGTAATTAATTTCCAAATAGTCGTCCACATTATAGGCACTTTTCCATATTATAGACTATTTTTATTCTTTATAGATAATGGCAGAAGTTCCCTACTAAATAGCAGTGGGCCAAAGACTCGATGACCCAATTAATAATAAAAGAATAACGATTAAAAATTTTTGGATGTGAAACGGTCGATTGTATTAAATGTACAATTCGACATTAAAAACTAGATAGTCCATTTTTATATCTTATTTCAAAAGTTCTTGAGTCATGTATTGACTATTAAAAAGTTTTTACATTTTTTATATTTTTATTTTAAAAATGTATTCTCTCCTACTGAAATATTTTCCTCGTATATCTGAATGTAAATAGATACTATCGAAGACAGTGCCTGACATTGCGTGTGGGCATTGGCCCCCGCGGCCTTACAGCGGGGCGTGTTGACGGTGCGACGGCGGGGGCTGCGTTCGACGGCCGGAACAACCGCGGCACTCGTCTTCACTTCCATTCCAACTACCCTTCTAACTTTAAGTCCCACTTTAACTACCGTTTACCTTTATTTTGTGAAGGCAGTATATAATTATACCATCCACTCTTTTATTTATTCAACTTAGGATAGGCAGTATTCCCTCCCAAGTAGGCGCAGGGCACTGCCCCAAACAATACGTTATTTTCCGGTTGAACGATTGATTATTTCACGTTTAAAACGCACATTAGAATCCCGTTTTCAGATTGGAGGCTCAAAGTTCAGTTAAACTAAGTTATTCAAAGTCATCGTATTTGGTCGCGATTGGCAACTGGGCTGTCAATTATAATGGACCGCAACTTGCCAAGCACATTGGAAACGTGAGCGAGCAATTTATTGCCCGAATTCCGAACCCGAATGCTTCTGCCACTGAAGATGGGCACATTTATATATTAAAAATAAAGTATAATAAAAATTGCTTTGCATCCTTGGCGACATTAGAGACGAATTAAACGAATAAAAATGTAATACTACAAAATAAATTGTGTTTAATAGGTCAAGTGTAAGTTTAACTTAATAAATTATACTTTAAGTAAAATACTTATATCTGATAAAATAAAAAGAGGTCGTGACGCAGTGGCACAAAGTGTGACTGTAAAAGCGACTGGTTGTGGGTTTGATCCCTATTCGAGGAGATGAAATATTTACTTAAATTTATATTTCCATTTCTTCGCTCTGGTGTCGACGGAAAAGCGCGGCGTTAGATTCTGCCACTCAACACGCAATGCTTCCAGAATTCGGCAGAAAGTGGGAAACGAAGTGTCTTAACACTAGATTCTCTCTGCTTACCCTGCTGTGTGCGGAATACAGCGTAAAGCTGATTTATTTGATAAAATAAAACAAAAAATATTATCATCATTTATTATTTTATTATTCTTAAATTATTAACTATTGCTCTCAGTAACAAAATCTCTTTTTGCAAAGGGTTCAATATCCCTTTAAATAGAAAGAATATTTCTCTATTTAGCCAAACAACGTTCAAAGTAAACAGATTACATTACTTACAGTAATTATCTCCCAACACGCCACCCTATAATTTTAACGGATGTTCGTATTTAAACAGATAATTCAAACTTGACTACGGAATCAAGTTTCAATTTAAAATCCATTAGAAGTCCCATATAGTCACTAGTTAGCCATATTGGTTTACCTTATATTATTTATAATATAGTGTAGTCGAATCTTCGTTCATGACAGGTATACTGTACCTACTGAATAACCTTTACTTACCAGCAAAGTATAATATCTAAATATTATTATATTACAATGTTAAAATTAAAATTAAATTAAATTAGCTTCACGCTATATCCCGCACACAGCAGGGTAGGCAGAGGGAACCTAGTGTTAAGACACTCCGTTCCCCACTTTCTGCCGAATTTTGGAGGCATTGCGTGTTGAGTGGCAGAACTCAACGCCGCGCTTTGCCTCGACACCAGAGCGAAGAAATGAAAATATAAATTTAAGTAAATATTTCATCTCCTCGAGTGGGGATCGAACCCACAACCAGTCGGTTTTACAGTCACACTTTGTACCACTGCGCCACGACTGGCCTCCATATTACAATGTTTTTCCGCGATATTGTAATATACATTGTATTATTTTAGATATGCGAAAATTAAAATATAAACAATAAATCAAGAATGTTGAATGTTTTTGTCATAGCCATTTTAAATGAAATTACAGTTTTAATTACTCCATCCAAAACAAAAACAAACAATAAAATAAAATATTTTCCCAAAAATGAATAAGTGATTATTTCAAACAAAATAAAAAATAAAATGATCGTTGTAAAATAATACGCCATTTATAAAGAATGACGTAAACAGCCTGTCAAAGCGGCAACGTCGCACACGTCTCATTCATTAAATCGAGTCGTAGCGACTAGTTAGCGGCGTGTAGTGATATTATCACTTCGGCGTGTAGTGATATTATCACTTCGCACGTTAAATCAACACAACACTTAGGTTCTTTCGCCTTAAATACACTCACATATATCGTTTTATCTATTCACAAATTTAATAGATAGCAAAATTTTAAAATTTTCAAAGTGCCATATGCATAAAGTATTCAAAAACAAGGCGATTGCATCTCCGTAACATTTATATAGGGGGATCTGGTCGGCATATTCTGTTACGGGGCCACGTCTAAAAATGATTTAAAAATTACCGTCAATAAAAACTGGGCCTAGTATTTGAACGCGGCCAGAACTGATGAGTTACCGACTGCTTCAAAAAATACTATTGGTTTTTCAAAACTAAATAATGTTATTGCGGATTTTTTTCATATAAAAAAACATGGATGACCAAAGCGCCATTTCGCAAATAGAAAAAAAGCTATATTCATTAATTAATTATTATTACAAGTAGATGGTATTTTTGGAAAAAGTGTTTTGTAAAATTATAAGAAAAATTATAACTGTCCTAAATTTTCGTTAATTTTCTTCTATGATTCAGTTTAATACTGTGATTGTATTAATAAAGAATATATATTATAATAAATGTATCTTACTTGTTAATTAAAATTGTATTTTTAATAATTAATGCAAAAATTAGTTAATAACCAGAAAACAATGAGAAAACACAGCAATTTTATTTTTACGACTTATATTGTTTATTAATAATTGCTAAATAGTGTAAACTTATAAGTAAAAGGTAAGTAAAAATCAATAACATCTTAAATAGACTTCTAAATACAAATATCTTTATGAAATTGCTTTATTTGATCCTCTTACACAGCTTTGGCAAACACAGGTACAAAAATTTCAATAGAAAAGTATTTGATTTTCTTTATTATTTTTATCGGTTATTGGAGTCATGCTGTTGTTGTCATAGTGCCTCTTATTAATGACCTCCAACAAGCAGCATGTACACATTACATTCTTAAGAACTAAAACATATAAATAAATTAAATAATTATATATAAAAAACACTAGATTCCCTCTGCCTACCCTGCTGTGTGCGGGATACAGCGTGAAGCTGATTTATTTATTTTATTTTAAATAATTATTATTTCTAGCTCTCTAGTAATCTAGGGATATGGTAGATGAGTTAAAAATATATTTACCACTTTAAGCTGAACCAATTTTGAGTAAAATGTTCCTTTCTTAATGGTCATGTCGTGCAAGATATGTTCTTTGAGCAAATCGATTTTTCACAAGGAAAGCAAATGCTTTTATATCCAAATGCAGGCAAAGTTAAAATTCTTTCTCGTGTCATTGTGCTTTTTTTATTTCACAGAGTCTTAAAATGATGATCACTCGTAGATAACATAGGTAAAAAGAATGTAATATAAAAGTATATACGTATAATAAATGATTAGCTTTATTTATCAATGCTCAAAGTATAAATATCAAGTCACCAACATTAATCAAATTTATAACTCAAAACAATAAAAAATGAGGCCAGTCGTGACGCAGTGGCACGAAGTGTGACTGTAAAACCGACTGGTTGTGGGTTCGATTCCCACTCGAGGAGATGAAATATTTACTTAAATTTATATTTCCATTTCTTCGCTCTGGTGTCGAGGCTCAGCGCGGCGTTGAGTTCTGCCACTCAACACGCAATGCCTCCAGAATTCGGCGGAAAGTGGGGAATGGAGTGTCTTAACACTAGGTTCCCTCTGCCTACCCTGCTGTGTGCGGGATACAGCGTGATGCTGATTTTTTTTTTAACAATAAAAAATCCTTATAGAAATAACGAGAGTATACTAAAAAAATCATATTACAAGATTACATATAAAATATAAATTTATATTAGAAGTCTATGTACATAGTTGTCAGCTAATTCTGTTTATTAAATGAATAGTCGTGTAAGGGAAAGCGAAGCCGTGGGCGTTCAAGTATTTAATAAAACTGTCATACAATGCCCATTTTTTTGGTTGTTGTTCCCTAATATAATCTTTGTTCTAACAGTAGGTTGAAAGATTTTTATTTTTTTATTTTGAGATGAGATCATAATAATTATTATTAGACCTATATATAACATTTTCTATTATTTATGTATAATTTTAAGTCATGAATCTAAGATACAGAAACTATCTGCGTTGCTCACAACTGTATTTTTCGTTATCATTTATCTCAAAAAGCACGTGTTAATTTTACCTATTTGTTTTAGATAGGGCCTCGTATCGGTATTGCGGGATCCAGCATCATATTCCAGTCCTATTTTACAGGGGCGGGATCCTTGGGATTTTACGGAACTTGAAAGAAGTTGGCACACGACCTTTCTGGAACACGATCGCTCCGGACATTAAAGATTTTGTGTGTTGCTTGATAAGAGTGGACATCAGCCATTTAAATTCTAAATCCTCGATATGAGGAATCAGTTTTTCATAATATAGATAACAATGACATATTTTCTAGTAGATAATTTTCTATAGCAACAAAACGTTGTGGTTTGGTTGTACATTGCTTATTTGAAATATAAATCGTTGTGAAATTGTTTACATTAATTTTTTATTTTATACGTCTTATAAAAGTATTTATACATATATTATATGTACGGCTAAATACCGAGATCACACGAAATTGAAAATTCCTAGTCCCGCAAATGCCGAGATTGATTACACACAGCAGGAAAACGAGATAACGGATACCTTGAAATTCAGTACTAGTTCTCTCCATTTGGCCGTAGTTCCATTTGGCTATAGTGCTATTTTCGGGACCCCTCACCCGAGCTGTACGTACAATGGCATTAGATTCTGCTGTTATGTTATTTACTGTTTGGACAAACATAGCCAGTGATACTATTTTCAATTTTTTTTTTCAACTTCACGAACATCAAAGAGTAGGCAGATGCTAAGACACTCCGTTTCCGTTAAGATTTTCCGTTTCCCACTTTTCGCACAATTTTAGAGGCGTTGTTATTATTTTTATTACATGTTGAGTGTAGATATTTAAAATGAAAATATTAAATACATATTTCGTTTCCGCTCATTTGAATCGTACCCACAACCTGTCGCATTCACAGTCGCACTTTTTTGCCCTTGCGCCACGACTGTCTCTTAACCGATTTCATCTTAAATTATCGCGCACGATCTAAGTATAATTTTGAATTTTATTTTATTAAAGAAGTTGCGCACAGCCACTAGTGAAAGACTAAAAACTAAAGACAGTGAATTGAAAATGTGAAACAAAAATTGGCATTAGGGATGCAGAGATGAATCTTAGCTGACATAAAAAGTTTTGATAATGCTCTCGCCGGGGGCAACGACCTATTCAGCCAGAACACACAATAACAAGTAACTAAAGCGCTTTAAGCGCTTACACAGCGCCTGCAGCTGTTTTATAGTGTTCAAGTTATGTTAAATTATACTGGTAAAGAGAGAATTGTAAGCTTACACTTTCTGTAACAACAATTTCAAGTTAAAGTTGTGTAATTTCATATATGTTTTTATGCAATGATAGTAAGTAAACTAAAAATATCATACATAAAAATTAATTTAATAATAAAAATCAACTCAAAATATTTTCTGTTAACGTTATTTACTATTTTTTCTACTCAACATTTATTAAGAAACGAAAAATGTAATCAAATTAATTCTGAAGAAAATAATAATAATTTATATTAAAATTTTAGTATTATAATGTTGTTCCCCACATGTTGTGGGGAACGGAATGTCTTGACACTGGGTTCCCTCTGCCTACCCTGCTTACAGCGTAAACTTAATTTAATTTTATTTTTTTTAATAATGTTGTTTCATACGTATTCTTGCAATGGTGTTAGGGTAGGCAGACAGTTCAAGCGTTAAGCGCTACAGCCGCTAAGTAGAGTGATATTGAATGAAGGGTAAATGGCGCCACACAGTCGACAACGTTCGCTTGTCGCTGGCACTGATCTTCTTATAAAAGGCCGCCTACCCTCAATCTTACCATGATTTTCAGCATTTCAGTTTTTTTATAAATCTATTAAATAGATAAATGAATTTTGATACAAAATATGCATCTTTACACGACGATTTGTCGATTGCAGTTACAAAAATTTAAATTTGTTAAATAAAAATACCAAACAAGTATATCTAAATATATGTATACTATAAAATAAAAGGCCAGTCGTGGCACAGTGGCACAAAGTGTGACTGAAAAACCGACTGGTTGTGAGTTCGATCCCGACTGGAGGAGATGAAATATTTATCTAAATTTATATTTCCATTTCTTCGCTCTGATGTTGAGGCAAAGCACGGCGTTGAGTGCTGCCACTCAACACGCAGTGCCTCCAAAATTCGGCAGAAAGTAGGAAACGGAGTGTCTTAACACTAGGTTCCCTCTGCATACCCTGCTGTGTGCGGGATACAGTGGGAAGCTTATTTTATAAAATGAAAGAAACTTTGCATCAAAGTAAATCTATAATCCACAGGCTACTGGGCAGATTATTTAATATTTTAACTGGGTACATCTAATATCTTTACGCGTGAACAATGTAAATCACGTTCTGTTAAACTAATGTAGACTAAAGTAATCCACACGCGACTCGTGATTAGCAAAAGGTACGATACGCGTATGCGTAACAAAGACTAACGTAGTTAATTTTATACTCATATTTAAATTAAAATTGTTATGTTACGACATACAACTGAATATGGTTAAAGGATTAAAAAAAATGAGTTACAATTCAAAGTTATTAATGATTTTTTACCTCAAATGTGCCTATTAATTATATTGTTGTTACGATACAATTTTATTTGAAAATTAATATATTATTAAATTAAAACTTTTTAATCCTTTAAACATATTCAGCAAATAATAGTACACAACAATGTTTGTGTATGATTTCATCATATTTCGAAATAACCTCACATTTCTGCTAGAGAGGGAAACAGCAGATTTGAAGTGCGAGTGATTTATTTTCATTGAATGATGAAACAGAGTAAAACAGAGTAAAAACATATTTTTGGACAAAAAAAATCATGTCTATAGTTTTTCCTTTTCTACGATTAATATTTTATCCGATTTTCATATGTTTTCTATACATAGCAACTAGTTTTTTTTTCTTTTCAATATCATATTTAATCTTGTATGCACCAAGGTGTTTTTTCGCTTGGACAAATATGGAATTGTATGCACTCAAACAAATCAGTTTTTTTTCATTTATTAATAACAGCTAAATGGCTAGTCGTGACGCAGGGACACAAAGTGTAACTGTATCGAATGATTGTGGATTCGACCCCCAATCGAGGAGATAAAATATTTACTTAAATTTATATTTCAATTTCTTCGCTCTGGTGTATAGAAAAAAAGTGCGGCGTTGAGTTCTGCCACTCAACACGCAATTTAAGATTTAAAAATATTTTATAAATAGCATTCTATCTGACGATAATTCTTAGTAATTTTCTTTGGGTAGCGGAAATTTGTAAAAATCTCCCTACAGAGATGCTAACAACATAAATAAGTTGTAACAAGCGTGTAAAAATTTCGACGTAGGTGGATGAGAACGGTCAACGGTCAGCGCCTGGTCTAGGAGGCGCGAGTGGTTTCTGGTCTAGGAGGCGCGAGTTCGAGTCCAGCTGTAGTCAGAGTTTTACACGTTTTCTAAATAAGAACCGGTTACGGAAGTGACCGCGAAACATCAGGCTTACACGCAAATAAAAATGGTGGTGGAGTCTTAATTGGCGTTTGCTAATTACTTAAACTATACCAGATTTGCTAATTACTTAAACTCTGGTAGATTACGTCACTTTGAATCTCGTTATGACGACATTTAGCTAGAGCTGGAGGTAAAAAACAATAAAAGCAAAACTGAAATTTTACATCTGTGTGGCGTCTTCCTTCCTCCTCATATTTAATTTCATATCCTCGACAAATTTCTAAGCAACTGTAACAGAGTTCTAGAGATTTACATAAGCTCTTACTCATAGGTGACTTTAAATTATGTTCATTCCCGTTAAAAATATGCCTATGGACTTCACTTTTTTACATGAACTAACACAATATAATTTTATTCCAAATGATAAGAATAATGTTCTAGATTTAGTCTCAAGTAACATAAATATTGCGCGATTAACAGTAAGCTGCAATCCGTCATCTATGGTAGACCCCGCTCATCCACCTTTAGAAGTTTCTATTCCATTTGATCCCGTAGACACTTTTCCACTTAATAATAATATTCGCTTTTGTTTTTTCTAAGCTTATTATGTTAGCATCATTATAGATTTAAAAGTTACGTGGTTGTAAAACTGTCGACGAAATGGTCTCGGCAATTTACCAGGGGGGGCCATCATCTGGGGCCCCTCAAGGTTCTCACCTTGGCCCATTATTCTTTAATATTTTGACATTCAACACTACTTTTTACACTGGAACTAATGCTTATTTGCCGACGATATGAAGATATTCAAGGAAATTAGTAGCTCTGCCGATGTCACTTCCCTTCAGGAAGGTTTCTATCGACTTGTTAATTGATGCAGCTTAAATAAACTGAGTTTAAATGTCGTTGTATCCTTAAAGAAGCAGATTGACATCATAGTAAGGAAAGCATTTAAAAATTTCGGCTTTGTTTTAAGAAATTGTAAAAATAAAAAAAACCCAAAGCTAAAATTGCTTTTTGTAATGAATTACTACGTAGTGGCCTGGAGTACTGTAGTGTCATTTGGAATCAGCATTATGACGTTTATATAAAAAGACTTGAAAGCGTACAAAAGAGATTTCTCTGGCATCTCAGTGTAATCTAAGTAAAACATTAGCTCATTACACTGATAGTTTAACCTTTTTAATATGGATTCGTTATACAATAGAAGATCCGTCCTAGACTGCTGATTTATTTTTATATATAATTTTTCTTAAAGTGTATGCTTAGTTTAGTTTCTTAAAAATTTTAATAATACTATTGTAAAAATCAGCTTCACGCTGTATCCCGCACACAGCAGGGTAGGCAGAGGAAACCTAGCGTTTTTAGACACTCCGTTCCCCACTTTCTGCCGAATTCTGGAGGCATTGCGTGTTGATTGGCAGAACTCAACGCCGCGCTTAGCCTCGACACCAGAGCGAAG